>CM038677.1:333938429-335138429 GCA_021605205.1 Aegilops longissima
TTGATCCGGCGCAGCACCGGACCACTGGCGGGCTCTTCGACACTACGTCGAAGATGTCGGAAGGTGCTATTCAAGGGCGCCGAAGCTCCCGCATCCGCTACCGAAGATCGCGGATTCCGCTCGCAGCGTCCAGCTGACGAGGTAAGTGATTTCACCACTTGTTTTCCATAGTTTGTCTCTATGCGGGATCTAAACTCCCTTTACCTTTGACAGGAATGGCTGGCGAAGACCGAACGGATTACATGTCCAGCCCCATTGCCGGAGGACCAGCGGATGCCCGCCTAACGGAAGACTCTGGCTCCGGCACCACGTGGTGCCGAGAAGAAGGCCAAGAAGACGGCCACGGGGACTCGGAAGAGTTCCCGTTTTCAGGTGCTATCGGATGATGAATCCGAGGCCGACTCCTCCCACCAAGGTGAGGAGGAGAAGAAGAAAGCCTCTCCCCCAACGGGGGGAGGGAAGAAAAGGAAGGCCTCCCCAACAAGGGAGGCCGAAGGGTCCAAGAAGGGAAAAACTCCTCCCCCGGACTGCTCCGCCAACGCTAGTGACGACGACTGGCCTCCAAGGGCCAAGCCCCTAGCGAGATCGTAAGTATCCGGACTCCCGAATAACTTCAAGGTCTTTTTCTTTTCGCCACATAATGTCTTTCTAATGCCGCATACAACCCTGCAGTCCGCCCAAGGATGATCTTCCCGTTTCGTCGGCGGGTCCTTGAGCGCGTCGGATATGGATTCCCTTCCGACTGCCTCCCCGTGCATGACGCCGCCGAGGTGGGATCCTGAAAAGGACCCACCAGGAGGAGGAGGCCCCGGAGGTGTCACAGACACCTCCCGGACTGTGCACCGGATTCAGCCCCGAGGCCACAAGTGGCTCCGAGTCCGTGGCGACCCCTTCGTAAGAAGGGCAAGACCGTGACGCCGCTGCCTCCGGCCCAACCGGAGGTGCTAGATATTTGCTGGAGGCGCCAACGGCGCCCATCGAAGAGGAACACCGACTGCTATGAGTGCGGTGGTTCGAAAGGTTCAGCTCGCCAAGAGAGGGCTGACCAAGCCTGCAACAACCTTCTAATGGCTTTGAGGTAAGAATTTCAATATATGTAAAATGGTACCACATAGACAAGAGCCCTCGATGCTCGGTTCGTGTTCGGAAAGAAAAGCCGGATGAGGATCTTTAGAAAGATAAACGCAGGAGTCATGAAAATATGTCAATATGGGATTGCAGGTTGTGCTGCTGACCTCCAAGACCGATCATGGAGGTCAATACTTTGAAGGAAACCTCGGCTGTGCGAGAACCAGCTCGGCCATGCCAAGAAGCAGCTCGAGGAAAAGAAGGTGAGTAATACCTTATGAAAATTGTACCTTCTGTAAAAGGATTTGGTTGCAAGAAAATGACAAGGATAACATGGGTATTGTAGGGGCCACTAACGAGGTGGCGACCACGAAGGAGGCGGTGGCCGTGGCGAACATAATCTGGCATGAGCGCACCGAGCAAGAAAAGGAGGAGGCGGGTGGCGGAGGTGCAGCAAGAGCTCCAGGATCTCGTGGAAAACATGAGAGCTTGAGCGTGACTCAAGACTCGAGAGTCTGAGCTTGCAACAGCTCTTGAGAGTGCCAAAGCCGCTAAGGCGAAGCCTACAAGGCCCTCCAGAGATTGAGGCGGTGAAGAAAATAGCAGCTGGTAAGGCATTTTCATGCAAAGTAAGCATGTGAGTTTTAATTACATTGCTTACCCGATTCGGAGCTCTGTATGCGTTCGCAGATCTTCCTCGCAGCGGTCCGATGCTGCCGCATTCTACCAAAGCCGAGGAGGGAGCTAGACGGAGAAGGTCTTCGGTCTCAATATGCCGAGGCGGACATCCGGTGTTTTTAGCGACCAGCTGAAACAGCTGGTCGAGCTCCACAAGGCGGCCGAACAGGCCATGAAGGGCCTCATAGTTTGGTCGTGGGCTAAGGAGGCCATGCCAGGAGCTACTTGCCCCCTGTGCGGGGTGATGGATGCGTGCCCTGGTAGAAGTCATCAAGCATTCCGCTTGTATTGAGGGTGCCGTCGGGCCCTTGCCCGCATAAAGGTGCATCGGGGCAAGATGGATGCCTGTAAGCTCGTGACGGACCCGCCACCGGAGGGCAAGGAGCATCGCACGCCCGAGATGTATTATAAGAGTGTGTCAAGGGCGCGCACTATTATGGTGAGTGCTCCAAAGATGTAATATTTGAGTAGCCTCGCATTTTGTTATCCTGCGCTGAAAACTTAGTTCATATCGCTAAGCAACGCTTGTTAATTTAAAATATTACCTTACATGCGGCTGTTTATCAAATTTGAGAGATGGCAAGTCGTCGGCTTCAGCCGCCATGCCACGAGTGCTGGGGTGTCTCCTGGTGATGCGGGTTCGTAAGCCTCCTCCTCTAATCGGGGGAGCAGCTTGCGTTTAGGGTAGCTTTTGAGGGCATTCGAGCTCATGCTCTTCGGCCACGAGGACTTCAGTCCATCTATCGGCTAGCGATCCTGATCAGCTCTAAGTTGTTGCTGCTTTTCTTCAGCTGTTCGCCGTGGCCATAAGCCTGTGTCAAAACGCTCTTGTTCGACGGGATTCTCGTGCACGATTTAATTCATCGTCGTCGAGGCTTGCTTCGTCTCCGGAGGGAGGCATATAATCCTCTACCTCTTCTTCCGCCGCCTCTCGTGAGGGCTGGCGCTCCATCTTCCCCTGACCGGATCTTGGTGGAGTGGATTGTCTTCGCATTGTCCGGTGTATTGTTGTCTCCGGTGCGGAATCTTCATTCTTGCTGTGGCGGATTTAGAGCGGCGCTACCGACGCCGGGCGCTTGGGCTGTTTCTTGAGGGGCCATCCTCCTCTGTTCCATCGCCGCTCCCATCTTTTGGGATGTCCACCATGTATATGTCGATGAAGAGGTGGCCTTCCATTGCCCTGTAGGCGCTGGGTCTTGGTCGCTCCGCATCGCCGTCCATACCATCGATGTCTTGAGTCAAGTCGAGCAAGTCGGTTGAATCGCCGATGTGGCTACAAAGTGGGTGGTGGGTGGGCGTTAAATTTCTTCGTCAGTCTGTGATCCCACCCTTCCCGTCCGTAGTCGGGCAGGGCTCTCGAATAAAGAGAGATACTTTAGTGAATTCAGGATGTCGCCAAAGGGCGAGTGCTGAAAGATGTCCATGACGTTGAACTCCATGACCGGCGCCCAATCGGATTCGATTGGCAGGGGCGCGTGGGTTTCGGAGTCCGGAGAAGAGTCCGGCACCGTGGAGTCAAGGTCTTCGCAAAGGACAGGGATAGAGTTCGGCTCAATCACCGTAGAGATCGTAGCCCCCGAGGCGTGTCCAACCACTGCGCCCTCGATCGGGGAATCCGCCCGGATTAAGGGTCGGAGCGGATGCGGTGCGGCCTCTGTGGCACCGCTCGGCTGCAGAGCTAGATCATGCCCATCGAGACAAGGCGGCACGCTTGGCTGCGGCTCGAATCCATCGAAGATCAAGTCTCCGCAGATATCGGTCGATAGTTCAAACTTCCAAATCGACCGATGGCGGGGCGAGCTTGATCTGCTCCAGGATGGCAAGCTTAATTGGCCCTTGCAGCAAAGCCGCCGAATCGAAGATCTGTCCGGGAGAAAGGTCTCACCCGGACTACGCCGTTGTTGATGATCAAGGAGCCATCGGGCCTATCGGTGACGCATACGAGGAACTCTCAATGAAAGCACCAATGTCGGTGTCAAACCGGCGGATCTCGGTAGGGGGTCCCAACTATGCGTCTAAGCGGATGGTAACATGAGACAAGGGAAACGATGTTTTACCCAGGTTTGGGCCCTCTTGATGGAGGTAAAACCTCACGCCCCGCTTGATTAATATTGATGATGTGTGTTACAAGAGTGGATCTACCACGAGATCAAAGAGGCTAAACCCTAGAAGCTAGCCTATGGTATGATTGTTGTTCGTCCTACGGACTAAAACCCTCCGGTTTATATAGACACCGGATAGGGTTAGGGTTACACAGAGTCGGTTACAAAGGTAGGAGATCTACATATCCGTATCGCCAAGCTTGCCTTCCACGCCAAGGAAAGTCCCATCCGGACACGGGATGAAGTCTTCAATCTTGTATCTTCATAGTCTTGGAGTCCGGCCGATGAAGATAGTTCGGCTATCCGGACACCCCCTAGTCAGGAACTCCCTCAGACACCGAACACGCACTTCTCCGGGTTAAGCCGCAAGTTCACCTGGCGCAGGCTCGCGAAGGTCTCCTCCAGGTCTTGATCAAGGTCCTTGCCTCCCGAGACTTCACCACAATGTCGTCGACGTAGGCCTCCGTGTTTCTGCCGAGCTGCCTCCCCAAGGCGATGTGCATCAGCCGCTGAAAGGTCGCGCCCGCGTTGCATAGTCCGAAAGGCATGCAGGTGTAGCAGTACAACCCACACGGGGTCAGGAAGGATGTATTCTCTACATCTTCTACCGCCATCTTGATCTGGTGATACCCTGAGAACGCATCCAGGAAGCACAGTAGGTCGCACTCGGCAGTGGAGTCGACGATCTGATCGATGCATGGGAGCAGGAACGGATCTTGGGGCAGGCCTTGTTGAGGTTGGTGAAGTCGATGCACATTCGCTCCTTCCCGCCTTTCTTCGGCACTACGACGGGGTTTGCCAGCCATTCTGGGTACCGAACCTCGCGAATTGCAGCCGTCGCCTCCAACTTGCGGGTCCATTGGACGATGAAGGCCTACTTCTCAGTGGACTGCCATCTCGCCCGCTGCTTCACAGGGTGCACATTGGGGCATACCCTTAAATGATGCTGAATCACCTCTCTCGGGACTCCCACCAGCTGATTGGGCTGCCATGCGAATATATCCTTGTTTCTGCGCAGGAATTGCACCAATGCTTCCTCTTGGCTTGGGTCGAGGCCGGCACCTTTGTAAAGGTGGCTCCTGAGGACCCGTCCTCGTTGACTGGCACCTTCTTGGTTTCCACCTTGTCTTGTGTGAACAACTGCTTCTTCTTGGTCGGTGTGGCTCCCTTGGGCTCGGAGGTGCCCGCGTCGGCAGGCTGCGCTGCCGCAGCGGTCTTGAGGGCGAGCTTGAGCGCCGCCAGGGCCTCCTTGGCGTTCCCCCTGATAGTGAAGACGCCTTTGCTTCCCGGCATCTTCATGAGGTTGTAGGCCGGATGAGTCGCCGCCATGAACTGGGCCAGAGCTGGGTACCCGAGAATGGCGTTGTACGGGAGGCCGATGCGGGCGATGTCGCAGTCGACCAGCTCGATGCGGTAGTTGTCACGCATGCCGAAGGTGACGGGGAGGAGGATCTGCCCCAGGGAGCGGGCGGTGCCGCCACCGACTCCTGAGAAAGACTTATTGAGGCTGAGCCGCTCGAGCGGCACGTGAAGAAGGCTGAAGGCCTCCACGGAAAGCAAGTTGAGGCCGGCACCGCTATCGATGATGGTCTTGGTAACGGCCACGTTGTAGATGGTGGGCGTGCAGAGCATCGGAAGCATGCCTGAGCCGGCAGTGGTGACGGCGTGGTACTTTGAGCTGAAGGTGAGGTCGGCCTCGGGCGTAGCCCAACCCGGCGGAGCCCCCGAGCGCTTGGAAGCATCACCAATCTGGCGGAGGAACGACTTGATGTGGCGATCCGAAGGCGGCGCTTGGGAGCCGCCAAGCAGGGCCGCGACTGCGTGGCGCGCCGATGCCGCGTAGCACGTAGTGAAGAGGTCGCGGAGTTCCTCCCAGGATGCCACCGTGGATCCAGGGAGGTTGAGCAGCCAGGCGCGTGGCTCGCCGGCGAGGGCCATGGGGAGCCAGTTAGCCATGACCTTGTCGTCGCCCCCGGCCTCGAGGACGGCCTCCTTGTATACCAGCAGGAAAGCCGACGGGTCCGCCGCGCCGTCGCAGCGCGGCGGCATCTCCGGCTTGAACTTGGGCACACGCACTGCGCAGGCGGGGCCAGGCTCAAGCCCTCGGCCCGTTGTCGGTGCCGGCCGTCGGAGTCGGTAGCGGGGCACCTGCCATGGGGGCGAAGTGCGGTGGCGGCGGAACGTAGATTGGCAGAGTGGAGCTACGTCGCACCCCAACCTGGCGTGCCAAATGTCGGATCACGGGTTCCGGCAAAACCCTCAAGGTTCGAACACTGGGTTGCGCGCGGAGATTTCCTCCCTACTGATCCACGTCCTACCTCGCTGATACGTCTCCAACGTATCTATATTTTTTGATTGCTCCATGCTATATTATCTTCTGTTTTGGACATTATTGGGCTTTATTATTCACTTTTATATTATTTTCGGGACTAACCTATTAACCGGAGGCCCATCCCAGAATTGCTGTTTTTTGCCTATTTCAGAGTTTCGCAGAAAAAGAATAACAAACGGAGTCCAAACGGAATGAAACCTTCGGGAACGTGATTTTTGGAACGAACAAAATCTAGGAGACTTGGACCCTACGTCAAGAAACAAAAGAGGAGGCCACGAGGTAGGCGCGCGCATCTCTGTATGCGCGCCATCCACTCGTGGCCCCCTGTTGCTCCACCGACGCATCCTTCCTCCTATATATACCTACGCACCCCAAACGATCGAATCTGAGCCAAAACCTAATTCCACCACTCAAGAATTGTGGCGCCCCAAGACCGGAGCTTCAGTTGGCCTTCCGGGGTTTCGAGTTTTGCCATGTGATTTGTTTTGTTTGAGCATTCATCTTGTCATCTCTTGCATTGCATCATGTCATCATGGCATTATATCATTAATTTTCAAAACTCTTCTAAATAAATTGCATGGATTTCTCGATCCATTTAAACCGAGGGATTCACATGGTGACTTCTCTTTATAACATATCCTCCCAATATTAGGGAGCTATATTAAAAATATTCCATTGTTTTGGAATCACCATAACACACTTGCAAAATTCCAATGCCCTTTCCACTTCAAGTTTGGTCTCCTCACCTTGCCATTTTTATTTCATCATTTTCGGAGTTCCACCAAAAATCCTTGGGACATTTTGTTAAATTCCTCATATTTTTGTGAGCCCGGAAAATTATCCGTGTGTCCAACCTCTTCCTTTAACCTCTCTTTCTTTTCTTTCTTAATCTTCGTTTTTTTTTTTCTCTTTTCTTTTTAGTGAGAGAGAGCCAGCCTCCATGCAGCCCAGCCGGCTCCTGGCCCACCTAGCGCCTCCCTCCAGCCGGCCTAACCTCTCCCGAGGCCCAAGGCCCACCAGCCGCCTAACCCTAGCCCGCACCTGGTTCTCCTCCTAGCGCCGCCACCAGAGAGCCTCGCCCGATCCCCTCGCTCTCTCCCTCTCCTTCGTTCTCCTTCCCCGCTGCCAGGAGCGCCCGTGCCCTCGACCCCTCATCCCTCGATCCCATCTCTCTCCCTCGACCCCTCCTTCTTCCACATCGCCAGGAGAGGAGCTCCCGCCCCGATCCCTCTGCCTCCTCCTCGTCACCTCACCGCGCCTCTCAGAGACCATGTCGCTCTGCGCCATGGCCGTGGCCTCGAGCTGCCTTGCCGCATCATCGCGACCCAGCGTCCCGCCTCCGTGGCCGTCCGCTGCCCTGCGACCTCTTTGCACCCGCTGGCTCCGTCGCCGCCTGCTGCGTTTGTCACGGAGAACGCGTCCTCGCCTGGATCCAGCAAGTCCGCGCCTCCCCAAGACCCTGGCGCCCCCTGCGCGTCTTCCCCTCCCTTCCGCGCCGTGCAGCGCCTGAGGGAGCCGAGCTCCTCCCGATCCGAGCTCCTCCACCTCCTCGCCAAGGCCACAGCCACGAGGCAGTGCCTCCTCGCGCCCGCACTCTCCCAAGTCCGTGACTGCTTCCACAACCACCGAACCAGGAACGCCAAGATTGCCATGTTGCTGCCCGTGCAGAGACCGTCAAGTACCACGACAGATCGCGAGCTCCACGGATTCGCCAAGTACCACGACGCATCAAGCATAGTACCTCTACGCTTGCCTTGTACATCTACCGTCACCGAAGACCCGTTTGTGGATTTCGTCAAGTTCAACGGTGAACCCGAAGCCCTCGGATTCGTCAAGTCCGTAGCTGCAAGTACCACTCCGAACCATGTACGACCGTCGCCGAAAACCCGTGAAGCGTGTACATGAACGACTACCGTCGCGTGAACCACTACTTCCCTCTCGCCCGAGAACGACTACTTCCTCTACTTCCCTCTACGAACGAGAACCGTCTCCTTGCACGCGTCGAAGGTATAACCCCGAGAAGTCCTTCTGAGAAAGAATGTTGTGTGATGTATGAGTTGAACGCGTGTTTGCACCGGTTTGCGGTTGTTCGTTGCGATGCCGTTCTTTTGCCATGCCACCGACTCGTGGGAAAACCCGTAACCGGGATCACCCCACCTTCTATCACGTGTCACGCTCTCGCCATGTTTCCTTTTGCACCGGTATCTTCATGAGTACCGGAACCGATATGTTGCCGTGGCACCATTTTCGGATTCGTTGCCGTGGCACCCCTTTCTTCCACCACGGTGACATAATGCTTCATTTAATGCTCCTGTCAACGTTTTCATAAAAATTGCATAAACTTGGGATTGTCATCCGCATCATGATAACAACATTTAAAATGCTTAAAATTGTTATTTGCATTTATTTTGCTAAATGCCATGTTAAAATGATTTATTTCATAACTAATTAACCGTAACTCCGATTTTATTAAACTTTATATGTAAATGGGGTAGAAATATGCCTAGATTAACATGGTCCACTTTATGTTGCTGTTTAACAACTCTAAAATTGTGTTTAGGGCAGAACAGTACCGAATCTAAGATATTGCTCATGGGGATTTTCCGGAATTGTTGTTTCTTATTTCCGACCTCATTTAAACTTGCCTAAATAGTTAGTTTAATTATGCTCCACCTCTTGCCATGTTTAACAACATTTAATATTGTTGTGTACCTAATCGGGAGTGAACTAAATAAGTGTTGTGGTGTTCCGTCAATATGCAACTCGTTGCATATTGAGCTCCACTTAACTTGTAGTGTTGTTTGTGCATATTGCCATGCCATGCATTTTTAAACCGGACATGCATCATATTTGTTTGTGCATCATGCCATGTTTATGATTGTGTGTTTACTATGTTGTTTGCTTCTTTCCGGTTTGCTTCTCTCGTTAGCTTCGGGTTCGTTCCGGAGTTGTGAGGATTCGTTCGCCTTCGTCCGTTTGTCTTCTTCATGGACTTGATCTTCTTCCTTGCGGGATTTCAGGCAAGATGACCATACCCTCGAAATCACTACTATCTTTGCTTGCTAGATGCTCGCTCTTTTGCTATGCCTATGCTACGATGCCTACCACTTGCTATATCATGCCACCCACATTGCCATGTCAAACCTCTAACCATCATTTCCTAGCAAACCGTTGTTTGGCTATGTTACCGCTTGCTCAGCCCCTCTTATAGCGTTGTTAGTTGCAGGTGAAGATGAAGTTTGTTCCTTGTTGGAACATGGAGATGTTGTTCCTTGTTGGAACATGTTTACTTGTTGGGATATCACAATATGTCTTATTTAATTAATGCATCTATATACTTGGTAAAGGGTGGAAGGCTCGGCCTTATGCCTGGTGTTTTGTTCCACTTTTGCCGCCCTAGTTTCCGTCATATCGGTGTTATGTTCCCGGATTTTTGCGTCCCTAACGCGGTCGGGTGATTTATGGGACCCCCTTGACAGTTCGCTTTGAATAAGACTTTTCCAGCAAGGCCCAACATTGGTTTTACATTTGCCTCCTAGCCTTTTTCCCTTGGGAGTCGCGCATCCCGAGGGTCATCTTTATTTACCCCCGGGCCAATGCTTGTCTAAGTGTTGGTCCAAACTAGAGCCACTTGCGGTGCCGCCCCGAGGCAACTTGGGGTATCATCGGTTGCCGACGTATTGCTCATCCGGTCGTGGCTCGAGACGAGATACGCTGCGTGGCTACTATCGTGGTGTCGTCGCACGCCGGGAGGTCTTCTGGACTTGTTTTATTGCTGTGAAATGTCTTGTAGCCGGATTCGAGACTGATCGGGCTTCCCGGGAGAAGGTCTATTCTTCGTTGATCGCGAGAGCTTATCATGGGCTTGTTGGGACACCCTGCAGGGTTTGAACTTTCGAAAGCCGTGCCCGCGGTTATGTGGCAGATGGGAATTTGTTAATGTCCGGTTGTAGAAAACCCGAAGTTGATCTTAATTAAAATACACCAACCGCGTGTGTAACCGTGATGGTCTCTTCTCGGCGGAGTCCGGGAAGTGAACACGGTGTTGGAGTTATGCTTGACGTAAGTAGTTTCAGGATCACTTCTTGATCATAGTTGTTCGACCGTGCTTTTGCCTTCTCTTCTCGCTCTCTTTTGCGTATGTTAGCCACCATATATGCTAGTCGCTTGCTGCAGCTCCACCTCACTACCCTGTCCTACCTTTAAGCTTAAATAGTCTTGATCTCGCGGGTGTGAGATTGCTGAGTCCCCGTGACTCACAGATACTTCCAAAACCAGTTTGCAGGTGCCGATGAAACCGTGCAGGTGATGGACCCGAGCTCAAGGAGGAGCCCGATGAAGATCGTGTTCTTGGTGTTGTTTCGTTTCAGTTGATCAGTAGTGGAGCCCAGTTGGGACGATCGGGGATCTGTGTAGCATTTGGGGTAGTCTTCTTTTATTTTGGTTCCGTAGTCGGACCTTGATTGTATCTATTTGATGTAATGCTTTATTCATGTAATTGTGTGAAGTGGCGATTGTAAGCCAACTATGTATCTCTTTCCCCTTATTTATTACATGGGATTGTGTGAAGATTACCTCACTTGCGACATTGCTTTCGATGCGCTTATGCCTCTAAGTCGTGCTTCGACACGTAGGAGATATAGTCGCATCGAGGGCGTTACAGCAACCTTCTGTACCCATGAGATCCCATCTTGGGGCCTATTCCAGAGCTCCGCCGGAGGGGGCATCCATCACGGAGGGCTTCTACATCAACACCATAGCCTCTCCGATGAAGTGTGAGTAGTTTACCTCAGACCTTCGGGTCCATAGTTTGTAGCTAGATGGCTTCCTCTCTCTTTTTGGATCTCAATACATGTTATCCCCCTCTCTCGTGGAGATCTATTCGATGTAATCTTCTTTTTTCGGTGTGTTTGTTGAGACCGATGAATTGTGGGTTTATGATCAAGTTTATCTATGAACAATATTTGAATCATCTCTGAATTCTTTTATGTATTATTGGTTATCTTTGAAAGTCTCTTCGAATTATCAGTTTGGTTTGGCCTACTAGATTGATCTTTCTTGCAATGGGAGAAGTGCTTAGCTTTGGGTTCAATCTTATGTGTCCTTTCCGGTGTGATGAGGGGCAGCAAGGCACGTATTGTATTGTTGCCATCGAGGACAACAAGATGGTGTTTTTATCATATTGCATGAATTTATCCCTCTAGATCATGTCATCTTGCTTAAGGCGTTCCTCTATTTTATGAACTTAATACTCTAGATGCATGCTGGATAACGGTCGATGAGTGGAGTAATAGTAGTAGATGCAGGCAGGAGTCGGTCTACTTGTCTCGGACGTGATGCCTATATACATGATCATACCTATATATTCTCATAACTATGCTCAATTCTGTCAATTGCTCAACAGTAATTTGTTCACCCACCGTAAAATACTTATGCTCTTGAGAGAAGCCACTAGTGAAACATATGGCCCCCGGGTCTATCTTCATCATATTAATCTCCCAACACTTAGTTATTTCCTTTGCTTCTTTTTACTTTGCATGTTTATCACAAAAATACCAAAAATATTATCCTATCATATCTATCAGATCTCACTCTCGTAAGTGACCATGAAGGGATTGACAACCCCTTATCGCGTTGGTTGCGAGGATTTATTTGTTTTGTGTAGGTGCGAGAGACTCGCGCGTAGCCTCCTACTGGATTGATACCTTGGTTCTCAAAAACTGAGGGAAATACTTACGCTAGTTTGTTGCATCACCCTTTCCTCTTAAAGGGAAAACCAACGCAGTGCTTAAGAGGTAGCAAGAAGGATTTCTGGCGCCGTTGCCGGGGAGGTCTACGCAAAAGTCAACATACCAAGTACCCATCACAATCCCATATCTCCCGCATTACATTATTTGCCTTTGCCTCTCGTTTTCCTCTCCCCACTTCACCCTTGCCGTTTTATTCACCCTCTCTTTTTCGTTCGCCTCTTTTTCGCTTGCTTTTTGTTTGCTCGTGTGTTGGATTGCTTGTTTGTCACGATGGCTCAAGATAATACCAAATTATGTGACTTGACCAATACCAACAATAATAATTTCCTTAGCAATCCGATTGCTCCTCTTACCGATACTGAATCTTGTGAAATCAATGATGCTTTGTTGAATCTTGTCATGAAAGATCAATTCGCCGGCCTTCCTAGTGAAGATGTCGCCACTCATCTAAATAGCTTCGTTGATTTGTGTGATATGCAAAACAAGAAAATGTTGATAATGATACTGTTAAATTGAAGCTATTTCCTTTTTCGCTTAGAGATCGTGCTAAAGCTTGGTTTTCGTCTTTGCCTAAGAATAGTATTGATTCTTGGAATAAGTGCAAAGATGCTTTTATCTCTAAGTATTTTCCTCCCGCTAAGATCATCTCTCTTAGAAACGATATTATGAATTTTAAGCAACTTGATCATGAACATGTTGCAGAAGCTTGGGAGAGGATGAAATTAATGATTCGTAATTGCCCTACTCATGGTTTGAATTTGTGGATGATTATACAAAAAAATTATGCCGGATTGAATTTTGCTTCTAGAAATCTTTTAGATTCGGCCGCGGGAGGCACTTTTATGGAAATCACTTTAGGAGAAGCCACTAAACTCCTAGATAATATTATGGTTATTTATTCTCAATGGCACACTGAAAGATTTACTAATAAAAAAGTGCATGCCATAGAATAAATAAATGTTTTGAGTGGAAAGATGGATGAACTTATGAAATTAGTTGCTACTAAGAGTGTTTCTTCTGATCCTAATGATATGCCTTTTTCTACTTTGATTGAGAATAATAATAAATCTATGGATGTGAATTTTGTTGGTAGGAATAATTTTGGTAACAACGCGTATAGAGGAAACTTTAATCCTAGGCCTTATCCTAGTAATTCCTCCAATAATTATGGTAATTCGTACAACAATTCTTATGGAAATTTTAAGAAGATGCCCTCTGAATTTGATACTAGTGTTAAAGAGTTTATGAATTCGCAAAAGAATTTAAATGCTTTGCTTGAAGAGAAATTGCTTAAAGTTGATGAATTGGCTAGGAGCGTTGATAGAATTTCTCTTGATGTTTATTCTTTAAAGCTTAGATCTATTCCTCTTAAGCATGATATCAATGAGTCTCTCAAAGCCATGAGAATTTCCATTGATGAGTGCAAAGAAAGAACCGCTAGGATGCATGCTAAGAAAGATTGCTTTATGAAAGCATGTTCTTCAAATTTCTATGAAAATAAAGATGAAGATCTAAAAGTTATTGATGTTTCCCCTATTAAATCTTTGTTTTTCAATATGAATCTTGATAATGATGGGACTGAATATGATCCACCTTTACCTAGAAGGCGTTCCAAAAATTCTGAGTTTTTAGATCTTGATGCTAAAATTGATAAAAGTGGGATTGAAGAAATCAAAACGTTAGATGTTGATAAACCCACTATTTTGGATTTCAAGGAACTTGATTATGAAAATTGCTCTTTGATAGATTGTATTTCCTTGTTCCAATCCGTGCTAAATTCTCCTCATGCTTATAGTCAAAATAAAGCGTTTACTAAACATAAAGTTGATGCCTTGATGCAATTTTATGAAGAAAAACTTGAGTTGGAAGTTTCTATCCCTAGAAAACTTTATGATGAGTGGGAACCTACTATTAAAATTAAGATTAAAAATCATGAGTTCTATGCTTTATGTGATTTGGGTGCTAGTGTTTCCACTATTCCCAAAACTTTGTGCGATTTGCTAGGTTTCCGTGATTTTGATGATTGCTCTCTAAACTTGCACCTTGCGGATTCCACTATTAAGAAACGTATGGGAAGAATTAATGATGTTCTTATTGTTGCAAATAGGAAGTATGTGCCCGTAGATTTTATTGTTCTTGATATAGATTGCAATCCTTCATGTCCTATTATTCTTGGTAGACCTTTCCTTAGAACGATTGGTGCAATTATTGATATGAAGGAAGGGAATATTAGATTCCAATTTCCATTAAAAAGGCATGGAACACTTCCATAGGAAGAAAATAAAACTAACTTATGAATCTATTATGAGAGCCACTTATGGATTGCCTACCAAAGATGGCAATACCTAGATATATCCTTGCTTTTATGCCTAGCTAGGGGCGTTAAACGATAGCGCTTGTTGGGAGGCAACCCAATTTTCTTTTTAGTTTTTTGCTTTTTGATTCTGTTTAGGAATAAATATTTGTTCTAGCCTCTGTTTAGATGTGTTTTTATGTTTTAATTAGTGTTTGTGCCAAGTTAAACCTATAGGGTCTTCTTGGATGATAGTTATTAGATCTTGCAGAAATTTCCAGAAACTTTCTGTTCACGAAAATAATTGTTAAAAATCACCAGAACGAGATAAAATACTGATTCAAATTGATTCTGATCAATAAACAAATTTTCTAGGTCGTCCTATTTTGGCTAATGTTTTGGAGTTCCAGAAATTTGCGTTAGTTACAGATTACTACAGACTGTCCTGTTTTTGACAGATTCTGTTTTTCGTGTATTGTTTGCTTATTTTAATGAATCTATGGCTAGTAAAATAGTTTATAAACCATAGAGAAGTTGGAATACAGTAGGTTTAACACCAATATAAATAAAGAATGAGTTCATTACAGTATCTTGAAGTGGTCTTTTGTTTTCTTTCGCTAACGGAGCTCACGAGATTTTCTGTTAAGTTTTGTGTTGTGAAGTTTTCAAGTTTTGGGTGAAAGATTTGATGGATTATGGAACAAGGAGTGGGAAGAGCCTAAGCTTGGGGATGCCCATGGCACCCCCAAGTTAATCTAAGGACACCAAAAAGCCAAAGCTTGGGGATGCCCCGGAAGGCATCCCCTGTTTCGTCTACTTCCATCGGTAACTTTACTTGGAGCTATATTTTTATTCAGCACATGATATGTGTTTTGCTTGGAGCGTCTTGTATGATTTGAGTCTTTGCTTTTTAGTTTACCACAATCATCCTTTCTGTACACACCTTTTGAGAGAGACACGCATGATTTGGAAATTATTAGAATACTCTATGTGCTTCACTTATATCTTTGGAGTTATATAGTTTTGCTCTAGTACTTCACTTATATCTTTTAGAGCACGGTTGTGGATTTGTTTTATAGAAACTATTGATCTCTCATGCTTCACTTAGATTATTTTGAGAGTCTTAGATAGCATGGTAATTTGCTTAAATAATCCTAATATGCTAGGTATTCAAGAATAGTAAAAACTTTATTATGAGTGTGTTGAATACTAAGAGAAGTTTGATGCTTGATGATTGTTTTGAGATATGGAGGTAGTGATATTAAAGTTGTGCTAGTTGAGTAGTTGTGAATTTGAGAAATGCTTTTATTGAACTTTGCAAGTCCGGTAGCATGCACGTATGGTAAACGTTATGTAACAAATTTGAAACATGAGGTGTTCTTTGATTGTCCTCCTTATGAGTGGCGGTCGGGGAGCGATGGTCTTTTCCTACCAATCTATCCCCCTAGGAGCATGCACATAGTGCTTAGTTTTTGATGAATTGTGGATGTTTGCAATAAGTATGTGAGGTCTTCATGACTAATGTTGAGTCCATGGATTATACGCACTCTCACCCTTCCATCATTGCTAGCCTCTTCGGTACCGTGCATTGCCCTTTCTCACATTGAGAGTTGGTGCAAACTTCGTCGGTGCATCCAAACCCCGTGATATGATACGCTCTTTCACACATAAACCTCCTTAAATATTCCTCAAACAGCCACCATACCTACCTATTATGGCATTTCCATAGCCATTCCGAGATATATTGCCATGCAACTTTCCACCATTCCGTTTATCATGACACGTTCATCATTGTCATATTGCTTAGCATGATCATGTAGTTGACATAGTATTTGTGGCAAAGCCACCATTCATAATTCTTTCATACATGTCACTCTTGGTTCATTGCATATCCCGATACACCACCGGAGGCATTCATATAGAGTCATACTTTGTTCTAGTATCGAGTTGTAATCATTGAGTTGTAAATAAATAGAAGTGTGATGACCATCATTTCCTAGAGCATTGTCCCAAGTGAGGAATAAAAAAAGAGAGAGAAAGGCCATATAAAAAAAGAGAAGGCACAAAAAAATGAGAGAAAAAGAGAGAAGGGACAATGTTACTATCCTTTACCACACTTGTGCTTCAAAGTAGCACCATAATCTTCATGATAGAGAGTCTCTTGTTTTGTCACTTTCATATACAAGTGGGAATTTTTCATTATAGAACTTGGCTTGTATATTCCAACAATAGGCCTCCTCAAGTGCCCTAGGTCTTCGTGAGCAAGCAAGTTGGATGCACACCCACTTAGTTTCTTTTGTTGAGCTTTGATACATTTATAGCTCTAGTGCATATGTTGCATGGCAATCCCTACTCCTTGCATTAACATCAATCGATGGGAATCTCCATAGCTCATTGATTAGCCTCTTTGATGTGAGACTTTCTCCTTTTTGTCTTCTCCACATAACCCCCATCATCATATTCTATTCCACCCATAGTGCTATGTCCATGGCTCGCGCTCATGTATTGCGTGAAAGTTTATAGGTTAGAGATTACTAAAGTATGAAACAATTGCTTGGATTGTCATCGGGGTTGTGCATCATGAGAGCATTCTTGTGCGACGAAAATGAAGCATGACTAAACTATATGATTTTGTAGGGATGAACTTTCTTTGGCCATGTTATTTTGAGAGGACATAATTGCTTAGTTAGTATGCTTGAAGTATTATTATTTTTATGTCAATATGAACTTCTATCTTGAATCTTTCGGATCTGAATATTCATACCACAATTAAGAAGAATTACATTCAAATTATGCCTAGTAGCGCTCCGCATCAAAAAATCTGTTTTTATCATTTACCTACTCGAGGATGAGCAGGAATTAAGCTTGGGGATGCTTGATACGTCTCTAATGTATCTATAATTTGGATTGCTCCATGCTACATTATCTTCTGTTTTGGACATTATTGGGCTTTATTATTCACTTTTATATTATTTTTGGGACTAACCTATTAACCGGAGGCCCAGCCCAGAATTGCTGTTTTTTGCCTATTTCAGAGTTTCGCAGAAGAATATAAAACAGAGTCCAAACGGAATAAAACCTTCGGGAACGTGATTATTCGAACGAACAAGATCCAGGAGACTTGGACCCTACGTCAAGAAACAAAATAGGAGGCCACGAGGTAGGGGGCGCGCCTACCCCCCCCCCTCCCCCAGGGCGCGCCCTCCATCCTCGTGGGCCCCTGTTGCTCCACCGACGTACTCCTTCCTCCTATATACCTACGTACCCCCAAACGATTAGATACGGAGCCAAAAACCTAATTCCGCCGGAGGGGGCATTGATCATGGAGGGCTTCTACATCAACACCATAGCCTCTCCGATGAAGTGTGAGTAGTTTACCTCAGACCTTCGGGTCCATAGTTAGTAGCTAGATGGTTTCCTCTCTCTTTTTGGATCTCAATACAATGTTGTCCCCCTCTCTCGTGGAGATCTATTCGATGTAATCTTCTTTTTGCGGTGTGTTTGTTGAGACCGATGAATTGTGGGTTTATGATCAAGTTTACCTATGAACAATATTTGAATCTTCTCTGAATTCTTTTATGTATGATTGGTTATCTTTGCAAGTCTCTTCAAATTATTAGTTTGGTTTGGCCTACTATATTGATCTTTCTTGCAATGGGAGAAGTGCTTAGCTTTGGGTTCAATCTTGCGGTGTCCTTTCCCAGTGACAGTAGGGGCAGCACGGAACATATAGTGTTGTTGCCATCGAGGATAACAAGATGGGGTTTCTATCATATTGCATGAATTTATCCCTCTATATCATGTCATCTTGCTTAAGGCATTACTCTGTTTTATGAACTTAATACTCTAGATGCATGCTGGATAGCGGTCGATGAGTGGAGTAATAGTAGTAGATGCAGGCAGGAGTCGGTCTACTTGTCTCGGACGAGATGCCTATATACATGATCATACCTAGATATTCTCATAACTATGCTCAATTATGTCAATTGCTCAACAGTAATTTGTTCACCCACTTAGGGAGTCCCGGACTAGGGGGTGTCCGAATAGCCGGACTATCGTCACGGCCGGACTCCAAGACTATGAA
The DNA here is from genome assembly GCA_021605205.1 of Aegilops longissima. NCBI lineage: Eukaryota > Viridiplantae > Streptophyta > Magnoliopsida > Poales > Poaceae > Aegilops > Aegilops longissima. The sequence goes on from CM038677.1 coordinate 333,956,737, forward strand.
GATACAAGATTGAAGACTTCGTCCCATGTCCGGATGGGACTTTCCTTGGCGTGGAAGGCAAGCTTGGCGCTACGGATATGTAGATCTCCTACCATTGTAACCGACTCTGTGTAACCCTAACCTGTCTGGTGTCTATATAAACCGGAGGGTTTTAGTCCATAGGACGAACAACAATCATACCATAGGCTAGCTTCTAGGGTTTAGCCTCCTTGATCTCGTGGTAGATCTACTCTTGTACTACCCATATCATCAATATTAATCAAGCATGAGTAGGGTATTACCTCCATCGAGAGGGCCCGAACCTGGGTAAAAACATCGTGTCCCTTGTCTCCTGTTACCATCCGCCTAGACGCACAGTTCGGGACCACCTACCCGAGATCCGCCGGTTTTGACACCGACATTGGTGCTTTCATTGAGAGTTCCTCTGTGTCGTCACCGATAGGCCCGATGGCTCCTTCGATCATCAACAACGACGCGGTCTAGGGTGAGACTTTTCTCCCCGGACAGATCTTCGTGTTTGGCGGCTTTGCACTGCGGGCCAATTAAGCAGCCATCTGGAGCAGATCGAAAGCTACGCCCTTGGCCTTCGTGTCAGATTTGAAGTTTGAACTATACGGCCGATATCGCGGAGACTTGATCTTCGACGGATTCGAGCCGCAATAAGCTGCCGCATTGTCTCGATGGGCATGATCTAGCTGTGAAGCCGAACAGTGCCCTGGAGGCCGCACCAGTATCCGCTCCGACCCTTAATCCGGAGCTGGATTCCCCGATCGAGGACGAGTGGTTGGACACCGCCCGGGGCTACAATATCTCGGCGATCGAGCGAACTCCATCCCCTGTCGCTGCGAAGACCTCGACTCAGGGTGCGGACTCCTCTCCGGACTCCGAACCTCCGCGCCCTTGTCAATCGAATCCGATTGGGCGCCCGTTATGGAGTTCACGGCCGCGGACATCTTTCAGCACTCGCCCTTTGGCGACATCCTGAATTCACTAAAGTCTCTCTCTTTATCCGGAGAGCTCTGGCCGGACTACGGACAGGAAGGTTGGGATGCGGACAACGAAGAAATTCAACGCCCACCCACCACCCACTTGGTAGCCACTGTTGATGATTTAACCGACATGCTAGACTACAACTCCGAAGACATCGATTGTATGGACGACGATGCCGGAGACGACCAAGACCCAGCGCCTACAGGGCACTGGAAGGCCACCTCGTCATATGACATATACATGGTGGACATCCCAAAAGATGGGAACGGCGATGGAATAACGGAGGATGACCCCTCCAAGAAACAGCCGAAGCGCCGACGTCAGCGGTGCCGCTCTAAATCCCGCCACAATAAAAACGGTGATTCCGGCACGGGAGATAATAACACGCCGGACAGTGCTGATGAGAACCCCCTCCAGCAGGACTCAGCGCAGGAGGAGGGAGAAGCAAGTCCGCACGACAGTGCGGCAGAAAGAGAGGTCGAGGGCGATAATTATCGCCTCCCTCCGAAGATGAGGCAAGCCTCGGCGACAGCAATTTGTCGTGCACGAGGATCCCGCGAACAGAGCGCTTTCAAACCAGGCTTATAGCCACGGCAAGCAGCCTCAAGAAAAGCAGCAACAACTTAGAGCTGATCAAGACCTGCTAGGTGACGGATGGATCAAGTCCTTGCAGCGAAGAGTATAAACTCGAACGCCTCCAAAAGCTACCCCAAACGCAGGTCGTTGCCTCGACTAGAGGAGGAAGCACCCAAGTCACCAGCGACGACATGGCAGACCGGCCACCCTGTGGCGCATGGAGAGAAGCCTCTCGGCCCTCCGCTCAAGCCACACCCGACACCGCTCAAAAGTACCAAGGCACGGAAAACGCTACGGACTTGCGAGATATATTGGAGGATAAGGCAAAACATACAAGATCGATTCACGGTTCGCGTGGGCGCCCAGCAATGCGGGATGATTACCGTCATACGGATACAACAAAACCGCCGGGCGAACACGATGACAAAGCTCATATGAGCTACGCCGTGATATAGCCCAATACTGAGGCGCCAAGACACCCACTATGCTTCACAGATGAAGTAATGGATCATCAAATCCCGAGGGCTTCAAGCCCGTAAACATTGAATCATACGATGGTACCACAGATCCTGCGGTGCGGATCGGGATTATCTCCTCCATATCCACATGGCCCGCGGTGATGATCTACATGCCATCAAATACCTCCCACTCAAGCTTAAAGGACCAGCTCGACATTGGCTCAATAGCTTGCCGCCAGAATCAATTGGTTATTGGGAGGACCGGAAGCTGCATTCCTTGATAACTTCCGGGGCACATATGTGCGACCACCGACGCCGATGACCTTAGCCACATAATTCAGCAGCGGAAGAATCGGCCAGACAATTCTGGACTCGGTTCCTAACAAAGAAAAATCAAATCGTTGACTGTCCGGATGCAGAGGCCCTTGCAGCCTTCAAACATAACATCCGCGACGAGTGGCTTGCCCGGCACCTAGGACAGGAAAAGCCGAAATCTGTGGCAGCCCTCACAACCCTCATGACTCACTTTTGTGCGGGAGAGGACAACTGGCTAGCTCGAAGCAACAACTTGGCCAAACATCCCGATAGTCCGGATACCAAGGACAGCAATGGCCGGTCGCGTCGCAACAAGAACAAGTGCCGCATCAACGGCGATAATATCAAGATCTGACCGTCAATGCGGATTCAGAGGCTCTAAACCCGGTCGCGGAAGAAGCCATTCAAAAGAAATACCCAGGCCCGTCCAACTTGGACCGCATACTCGATCGCTTGTGCCAAATACATGGCACCCCCGAAAAACCAGCCAATCACACCAACAGGGATTGTTGGGTGTTCAAGCAAGCAGGCAAGTTAAGTGCCGAACTCAATGACAAGGGGCTGCATAGCAATGACGAGGAAGAGCCCCGGCCGCCGAACAATAGAGGACAGAAAGGTTTTCCCACACAACTGTGGACGGTGAACATGATATACGCAACCCACATACCCAAAAGGGAGCGGAAGCATGCACTATGGGACGTATATGTGATGGAGCCAGTCGCCCCAAAGTTCAACCCATGGTCTTCCTGCCCGATCACCTTCGATCGAAGGGACCACCCCACTAGCATCCGTCACGGCGGCTTCGCCGCATTGGTTCTTGACCCAATTATTGACGGATTTCACCTCACCAGAGTCCTGATGGACGGCGGTAGCAGCCTGAACCTGCTTTATCAGGATACAGTGCGCAAAATGGGCATAGACCCCTCAAGGATTAAACCTACAAAGACGACCTTTAAAGGCGTCATACCGGGTGTAGAGGCCAATTGTACAGGCTCAGTCACACTCGAAGTGGTCTTCGGATCTCCGGATAACTTCCGAAGCGAAGAGTTAATCTTCGACATCATCCCATTCTGCAGGGGCTATCATGCACTGCTCAGACGAACCGCATTTGCAAAGTTCAATGCGGTGCCGCACTACGCATACCTCAAGCACAAGATGCCAGGCCCTCGAGGAGTAATCACGGTCAATGGAAACACCGAACGCTCTCTCCGAACGGAGGAGCATATGGCGGCCCTCGCGGCGGAGGTGCAAAGCAGCCTCTCACGGCAATTCTCGAGTCCGGCCACTAAGCGTCCGGACACCGCCAAGCGCGCCCGGAGTAACCTGCAACAAGACCACCTAGCACGATTCAAGCACGAGTAGCAATCCAGCCCCAACCCCAGCCCTCGCGAAATTGCGAGGCTAGTATTACGCATACATAATTATGCTCTGGAGATACCATGGGCATATGGGGAGGGCCAAGACAACGGCACGCCAAGAATGCGGCTCGACCGCACCAGGGGCTCCCGTTGTCTCATTTCTTTTTTATTTTTCCTTTTTTCTTCCTTTTTTTTACTTTCAGGACTCCGTCTTTGAGAAGTCCTATCCGGCACTTGAATCGCCGAACTCATGATGCAACAGCCAGGGAAGCGGAAAGCCACGTCGAGTGTTCAGGTGGTCTCTATTACGAGCATTATACCTGTTTTACATATCATCCAAAGAGCTTACCCGGAGGGGGACATGTTAGATAGTCCCATCCCTTGCTTATCGCACTATTTGTATCGTTCGCTTCCATTGTTGTACCTTTTGAATAAACAATACATAGCTTTTGCTTATTATTGCTCTACTTCCTTTATATATACATATGTTCATTTCACGACATGTTGCAACCATACACTTTGGTACGGCCAATACACGAGGGCTTAAGTATCCCAAAATTATGGTGTGATAAGTCCGAACACTTTCACAAGTGCGGCACCCGAACTTATAGCATTATATGAATTGGCTCGAATCATGTCTTGGGTCAATAGTTGGGTTTGCCCGGCTCCGTGTTTTGGTACCTTACGCCCGCTATATCGGCTAAGGTAGCACCGGAGAACCACTGCGATTGTGCCCCGCTTATGTTGGGTCGAGCACCTCTGGAGAAAGCTAAACTGACCGTCATGATAGAGGCGAGAGTCGGTCGCTGTTCGAGAGGTTTTTTCGGTCCCTAAAGACTTATGCCGCTTAGAGCGAGGAACCGAATTGTCCGGCCAAGGCGTGGATAGCGCCCGAACTCGGTCTTCGAATACTAGGGGCTTCACGAAATTTAAAATTATAGAATTCTATGGCTAAGTGAGAGTGTTCAAGCATTATAAGTCTGGTTGCATTGTTCGTTGTGTTGAGCGCCTCCTAGATGGACCCAAGAATGGGAATAAGAGTGCTCAAGTTTATCCCGAACACCCCAGACTCGTGGCATGGGGCTGAAGCCAACGACTTGCCATCTCTCAAATTTGATAAACGGCCGCCTGAAGATAATATTTTAAATTAATAAGCGTTGCTTAGCATATGAACAAGTTTTCAGCGTCAGGATAACAAATGCGAGTTTATTAAAAATTACATCTTTGGAGCACTCATCCGCTATTCGGCGGGCACCCTTCAGAGGCCCTCATAGTACATTTCGGCGTGCGATGCTCATGGCCCTTGGTGGCCCGTCCGTCACAAGCCTCTCGCATCCAGCTTGCCCCGGTGCACTTTAGCACAGGCAAGGGCCCGACGGACACCTTCAATGCAGACGGAGCGCTTGATGACTTCAAGCCGCAGACAGCATCCACCAGCCGCTGCACCAAGCGAAGTAGCTCCGGGCATGGCCTCCAATGGCCACAGCAAGCGCTTATAAGGCCCTTCATGGCCTGTCTGGCGACCTTATGGAGCTCGACCAGCTGCTTCAGCTGGTCGTCAGGCACCGGATGGTCGGCCTCAGCATACTGAGACCAGAACACCTTTTCCATCGAGCTCCCCTCCTTGGCGCGGTAGAATGCGGCAGCATCAGACACACTACGGGGCAAATCTGTGAATGCTCTTGGAGAGCTCGAATCCGGGTAAGTAATAGGTAATTCACTTTCACATCCTTGCTTTGCATAAAGAATGCCTTACCCGCCGCTATCTTCTTTAAAGACTCAATTTCTTGGAGGGATTTTTGGGCCTCGGCCTTAGCAGCTTTGGCACTCTCAAGAGCCGAGGCGAGCTCGGACTCTCGAGTCTTCAAGTCACGCTCCAAACTCTCATGTTTTTCCACGAGAGCTTGGAGCTCTTGCCGTACCTTGGCCAGCTGCGCCTCCCCCTTCTCTCGCTCGGTGCGTTCCGCAGCCGCTTTCTTTTCGGCCACGGACACTGCTTCCTTCAGGGTCGCCACCCCGTTCGTGGCCCCTGCAGTACCCAAGTTATTCCTGCTATTTTTTTTGCAACCAAAACCTTTTCTATAAGGTATTTCATTAATAAGGTATTACTTACCTTCCGTGTCCTCGAGCTGCTTCTTGGCTTGTCCGAGCTCGTTCTCGGACCGCTCGAGGTTCTGCTTCAATGTATTGACCTCCATGATCGGTCGGTGAGAGGTCAACAGCAGAGCCTGCATTCCCATATTGACATACTTATGTTAGACTCCTGCGTATATCTTTTTAGATCCTTAGTTCGGCTTTTCTTTCCGAACACCGAACTAAGCATCAGGGGCTACTGTCTATGCGGTAATATTTTTACATGTTTCAAACTTACCTCAAAGCTGTTAGAAGGCTGGTGCAAGCTTGGTCATCCGCTCTTGGCGGACTAGACTGTCGGATCACCGCACTCATAATAAAGGCGGTGTTCCTCCTCGATGGAAGCACTGTTAGCGCCTCAGTAAGCTATCCGGTGCCTCCGGTTGGGCGGAGGACACCAGCGTCTTACCCTTCTTATGCGAAGGATCCGCTGGCGGACTTGAACGTGATGGTTCGGCATGGAGTCCGGACGAGGTCGGGCTTAGAGCCCCTGGGGGTCTTGCCCCCCGCGCGCCTGGAGTCCGGGACGTTGCCATGTGGCACCTCCGGCGCCACCTCCTCTTGACCAAGCCCCCCTTGGGGCCCCACCGCAGCGTCATCCGCAGTGTGAGGCGAGGAGGCAGTCGGAAGTGAAGTACTCTCCATTTCCGACGAGCCCAGGGACCCGCTCGATGAATCGGCGAACTCGCCCTTAGGCGGGCTGCACGGTTGTTCGACACTAGAGAACACTCTGCAATAATAAAAGCCATGGGTATCCGGACACTTACGATCTCGCCAGGGGCTTGGCCCTTGTAGGCCAATCCTCCTCGTCGTCGTCGACGTTGGTGGAGAAGTCCGGAGGAAGGGTTCTTCCCTTCTTGGATGGGTTACCCGCTGGGGGAGGAGCTTCTTCTTCTTCCTCCTCGTCTGGTAAAACTCGCTTATTTCCCAAGCGCCGTAATCAATGGCGCGGATGGGTTACCCACGTCCGTATTGATGAGAATCCCGGAATAAGGGGGCACGATCTATGCTTTGATAAGACGTGCCAAGGAAACCTCCTCGCTAAACACGCTGAGGTGGAACAGTAAAAAACGATTCATATAAAGGCCTGGCCGTGGTGTGATGTCACGCTGCAGAATACGTCAGCAGATCTGTGCAAAAATTATTCTCTCTACGGTGTTATGTGGAACTTGTTTTGCAGAGCCGGACACTATCCTTGTGTTCAAAACCTTCTATGGAGTATTCGGAGGAGGAACTCGCCTTGCAATGCCGAAGACAATCAACGCGCCGGACTCATCGTCATTGAAGCCTGGTTCAGGGGCTACTGAGGGAGTCCCGGACTAGGGGGTGTCCGGATAGCCGGACTATCGTCATGGCCGGACTCCAAGACTATGAAGATACAAGATTGAAGACTTCGTCCCGTGTCCGGATGGGACTTTCCTTGGCGTGGAAGGCAAGCTTGGCGATACGGATATGTAGATCTCCTACCATTGTAACCGACTCTATGTAACCCTAACCTATCCGGTGTCTATATAAACCGGAGGGTTTTAGTCCGTAGGAAGAACAACAATCATACCATAGGCTAGCTTCTAGGGTTTAGCCTCATTGATCTCGTGGTAGATCTACTCTTGTACTACCCATATCATCAATATTAATTAAGCAGGAGTAGGGTATTACCTCCATCGAGAGGGCCCGAACCTGGGTAAAAACATCGTGTCCCTTGTCTCCTGTTACCATCCGCCTAGACGCACAGTTCGGGACTCCCTACCCGAGATCCGCCGGTTTTGACACCGACACCCAACGTAAAATACTTATGCTCTTGAGAGAAGCCACTAGTGAAACCTATGGCCCCCGGGTCTATCTTCATCATATTAATCTTCCAACACTTAGTTATTTACATTGCTTTTTACTTTGCTTTTATTTTACTTTGCATCTTTATCACAAAAATACCAAAAATATCATCCTATCATATCTATCAGATCTCACTCTCGTAAGTGACCGTGAAGGGATTGACAACCCCTTATCGCGTTGGTTGCGAGGATTTATTTGTTTTGTGTAGGTGTGAGGGACTCGCGCGTAGCCTCCTACTGGATTGATACCTTGGTTCTCAAAAACTGAGGGAAATACTTACGCTGCTTTGCTGCATCACCCTTTCCTCTTTAAGGGAAAACCAACGCAGTGCTTAAGAGGTAGCAAGAAGGATTTCTGGCGCTGTTGCCGGGGAGGTCTACGCAAAAGTCAACATACCAAGTACCCATCCTTATCTCCCGCATTACATTATTTGCTTTTTCCTCTCGTTTTCCTCTCCCCCACTTCACCCTTGCCGTTTTATTCGCCCTCTCTTTTTCGTTTGCCTCTTTTTCGCTTGCTTTTTGTTTGCTCGTTTGTTGTATTGCTTCTTTGTCACGATGGCTCAAGATAATACCAAATTATGTGACTTGACCAATACCAACAATAATGATTTCCTTAGCACTCCGATTGTTCCTCTTACTGATACTGAATCTTGAGAAATCAATGATGCTTTGTTGAATCTTGTCATGAAATATCAATTCACCGGCCTTCCTAGTGAAGATGTCGCCACTCATCTAAATAGCTTCATTGATTTGTGTGATATGCAAAAGAAGAAAGATGTTGATAATGATACTGTTAAATTGAAGCTATTTCCTTTTTCTCTTACAGATCGTGCTAAAGCTTGGTTTTCGTCTTTGCCTAAAGTTAGTATTGATTCTTGGAATAAGTGCAAAGATGCTTTTATCTCTAAGTATTTTCCTCCCGCGAAGATCATCTCTCTTAGAAACGATATTATGAATTTTAAGCAACTTGATCATGAACATGTTGCACAAGCTTGGGAGAGGATGAAATTAATGATTCGTAATTGCCCTACTCATGGTTCGAATTTGTGGATGATTATACAAAATTTTTATGTCGGATTGAATTTTGCTTCTAGAAATCTTTTAGATTCGGCCGCGGGAGGCACTTTTATGGAATCACTTTAGGAGAAGCTACTAAACTCCTAGATAATATTATGGTTAATTATTCTCAATGGCACACTGAAAGATTTACTAATAAAAAAGTGCATGCGATAGAAGAAATAAATGTTTTGAGTGGAAAGATGGATGAACTTATGAAATTATTTGCTACTAAGAGTGTTTCTTCTGATCCTAATGATATGCCTTTGTCTACTTTGATTGAGAATAATAATGAATCTATGGATGTGAATTTTGTTGGTAGGAATAAATTTGGTAACAACGCGTATAGAGGAAACTTTAATCCTAGGACTTATCCTAGTAATTCCTCCAATAATTATGGTAATTCCTACAACAATTCTTATGGAAATTTTGATAAGATGCCCTCTGAATTTGAGACTAGTGTTAAAGAGTTTATGAATTCGCAGAAGAATTTCAATGCTTTGCTTGAAGAGAAATTGCTTAAAGTTGATGAATTGGCTAGGAGCGTTGATAGAATTTCTTTTGATGTTGATTCTTTAAAGCTTAGATCTATTCCTCCTAAGCATGATATCAATGAGTCTCTCAAAGCCATGAGAATTTCCATTGATGAGTGCAAAGAAAGAACCGCTAGGATGCGTGCTAAGAAAAGATTGATTTATGAAAGCGTGTTCTTCAAATTTCTATGAAAATAAAGATGAAGATATAAAAGTTATTGATGTGTCCCCTATTAAATCTTTGTTTTGTAATATGAATCTTGATAATGATGGGACTGAATATGATCCACCTTTACCTAGAAGGCGTTCCGAAAATTCTGAGTTTTTAGATCTTGATGGTAAAATTGATAAAAGTGGGATTGTAGAAATCAAAACGTTAGATGTTGATAAACCCACTATTTTGGATTTCAAGGAATTTGATTATGAAAATTGCTCTTTGATAGATTGTATTTCCTTGTTGCAATCCGTGCTAAATTCTCCTCATGCTTATAGTCAAAATAAAGCGTTTACTAAACATATCGTTGATGCCTTGATGCAATCTTATGAAGAAAAACTTGAGTTGGAAGTTTCTATCCCTAGAAAACTTTATGATGAGTGGGAACCTACTATTCAAATTAAGATTAAAAATCATGAGTTCTATGCTTTATGTGATTTGGGTGCTAGTGTTTCCACTATTCACAAAACTTTGTGCGATTTGCTAGGTTTCCGTGATTTTGATGATTGCTCTCTAAACTTGCACCTTGCGGATTCCACTATTAAGAAACGTATGGGAAGAATTAATGATGTTATTTATGTTGCAAATAGGAACTATGTGCCCGTAGATTTTATTGTTCTTGATATAGATTGCAATCCTTCATGTCCTATTATTCTTGGTAGACGTTTCCTTAGAACGATTGGTGCAATTATTGATATGAAGGAAGGGAATATTAGATTCCAATTTCCATTAAAGAAAGGCATGGAACACTTCCCTAGGAAGAAAATAAAACTACCGTGTGAATCTATTATGAGAGCCACTTATGGATTGCCTACCAAAGATGGCAATACCTAGATCTATCCTTGCTTTTATGCCTAGCTAGGGGCGTTAAACGATAGCGCTTGTTGGGAGGCAACCCAATTTTATTTTTAGTTTTTTGCTTTTTGCTTATGTTTAGGAATAAATATTTGTTCTATCCTCTGGTTAGATGTGTTTTTATGTTTTAATTAGTGTTTGTGCCAAGTTAAACCTATAGGATCTTCTTGGATGATAGTTATTTGATCATGCAGAAATTTCCAGAAACTTTCTGTTCACGAAAATAATTGTTATAAATCACCAGAACGTGATAAAATACTGATTCAAATTGCTGCTGATAAATAAACAAATTTTCTAGGTCGTCCTAGTTTTACTGATTTTTTGGAGTTCCAGAAGTTTGCGTTAGTTACAGATTACTACAGACTGTTCTGTTTTTGACAAATTCTGTTTCTCGTGTGTTGTTTGCTTATTTTAATGAATCTATGGCTAGTAAAATAGTTTATAAACCATAGAGAAGTTGGAATACAGTAGGTTTAACACCAATATAAATAAAGAATGAGTTCATTACAGTATCTTGAAGTGGTCTTTTGTTTTCTTTCGCTAACGGAGCTCACGAGATTTTCTGTTAAGTTTTGTGCTGTGAAGTTTTCAAGTTTTGGGTGAAAGATTTGATGGATTATGGAACAAGGAGTGGCAAGAGCCTAAGCTTGGGGATGCCCATGGCACCCCGAAGATAATCTAAGGACACCAAAAAGCCAAAGCTTGGGGATGCCCCGGAAGGCATCCCCTCTTTCATCTACTTCCATCGGTAACTTTACTTGGAGCTATATTTTTATTCAGCACATGATATGTGTTTTGCTTGGAGCATCTTGTATGATTTGAGTTTTTGCTTTTTAGTTTACCACAATCATCCTTTCTGTACACACCTTTTGAGAGAGACACACATGATTTGGAAATTATTAGAATACTCTATGTGCTTCACTTATATCTTTTGAGTTATATAGTTTTGCTCTAGTACTTCACTTATATCTTTTAGAGCACGGTGGTGGATTTGTTTTATAGAAACTATTGATCTCTCATGCTTCACTTAGATTATTTTGAGAGTCTTAAATAGCATGGTAATTTGCTTAAATAATCCTAATATGCTAGGTATTCAAGAATAGTAAAAACTTTCTTATGAGTGTGTTGAATACTAAGAGAAGTTTGATGCTTGATGATTGTTTTGAGATATGGAGGTAGTGATATTAAAGTTGTGCTAGTTGAGTAGTTGTGAATTCGAGAAATGCTTGTCTTGAAGTTTGCAAGTCCCGTAGCATGCACTAGTGGTAAACGTTATGTAACAAATTTGAAACATGAGGTGTTCTTTGATTGTCCTCCTTATGAGTGGCGGTCGGGGAGCGATGGTCTTTTCCTACAAATCTATACCCATAGGAGCATGCGCGCAGTGCTTGGTTTTTGATGACTTGTGGATGTTTGCAATAAGTATGTGAGTTCTTTATGACTAATGTTGAGTCCATGGATTATACGCACTCTCACCCTTCCATCATTGCTAGCCTCTTGATGCACGTGCATTGCCCTTTCTCACATTGAGAGTTGGTGCAAACTTCGCCGGTGCATCCAAACCCCGTGATATGATACGCTCTTTCACACATAAACCTCCTTATATCTTCCTCAAAACAGCCACCATACCTACCTATTATGGCATTTCCATAGCCATTCCGAGATATATTGCCATGCAACTTTCCACCATTCCGTTTATCATGACACGTTCATCATTGTCATATTGCTTAGCATGATCATGTAGTTGACATAGTATTTGTGGAAAATCCACCGTTCATAATTCTTTCATACATGTCACTCTTGGTTCATTGCATATCCCGGTACACCGCCGGAGGCATTCATATAGAGTCATACTTTGTTCTAGTATCGAGTTGTAATCATTGAGTTGTAAATAAATAGAAGTGTGATGATCATCATTTCCTAGAGCATTGTCCCAAGTGAGGAATAAAAAAAGGAGAAAGGCCATATAAAAAAAGAGAAGGCCCAAAAAAATGAGAGAAAAAGAGAGAAGGGACAATGTTACTATCCTTTACCACACTTGTGCTTCAAAGTAGCACCATAATCTTCATGATAGAGAGTCTCTTGTTTTGTTACTTTCATATAAAAGTGGGAATTTTTCATTATAGAACTTGGCTTGTATATTCCAACAATGGGCCTCCTCAAGTGCCCTAGGTCTTCGTGAGCAAGCAAGTTGGATGCACACCCAGTTAGTTTCTTTTGTTGAGCTTTCATACATTTATAGCTCTAGTGCATCCGTTGCATGCCAATCCCTACTCCTTGCATTAACATCAATCGATGGGCATCTCCATAGCTCATTGATTAGCCTCGTTGATGTGAGACTTTCTCCTTTTTTGTCTTCTCCACATAACCCCCATCATCATTTTCTATTCCACCCATAGTGCTATGTCCATGGCTCGCGCTCATGTATTGCGTGAAAGTTTATAGGTTTGAGATTACTAAAGTATGAAACAATTGCTTGGATTGTCATTGGGGTTGTGCATGATGAGAGCATTCTTGTGCGACGAAAATGAAGCATGACTAAAGTATATGATTTTGTAGGGATGAACTTTCTTTGGCCATGTTATTTTGAGAGGACATAATTGCTTAGTTAGTATGCTTGAAGTATTATTATTTTTATGTCAATATGAACTTTTATCTTGAATCTTTCGGATCTGAATATTCATACCACAATTAAGAAGAATTACATTGAAATTATGCCTAGTAGCGCTCCGCATCAAAAATTCTGTTTTTATCATTTACCTACTCGAGGACGAGCAGGAATTAAGCTTGGGGATGCTTGATACGTCTCCAACGTATCTATAATTTTTTATTGCTCCATGCTATATTATCTTCTATTTTGAACATTATTGGGATTTGTTATTAACTTTTATATTATTTTTGGGACTAACCTATTAACCGGAGGCCCAGCCCAGAATTGCTGTTTTTTTCCTATTTCAGAGTTTCGCAGAAAAAGAATATCAAACAGAGTCCAAACGGAATGAAACCTTCGGGAACGTGATTTTTGGAACGAACATGTAACGCCCCGGATTCGATGCGCCAGGTGTCCGCCAGTTATTCGCCGTCGTTGCCATGTCATGTGCTTGCGTGTCTCTCTTTGCCATGTCATCATCCGCATTTCATATCATGTCATCATGTGCATTTCATTTTGCATACGTGTTCGTCTCATGCATCCGAGCATTTTCCCTGTTGTCCGTTTTCCAATCCGGCACTCCTATGCCTCCCGGCGCCCCTTTTACCTCTTTTTGTGTGCGGGTATTAAACGGTCTCGGAATGGACCGAGGTTTGTCAAGCGGCCTTGGTATAGCACCGGTAGACCGCCTGTCAAGTTTCGTGCCATTTGGAGGTCGTTTGATACTCCAATGGTTAACCGGGTAACCGCAAAGGCCTCTTTTGTGTGCAGCCCAACACCCCTTCCAAAGTGGCCCAAAACCCACCTAACTCCTCTCCATGCTCTCGGTCGTTCGATCACAATCGCGTGGCCGAAAACCGCACCTCATTTGGACTCTCCTAGCTCCCTCTACCTATAAATATGTCCTCCCCTCCATTTTTCGCGGATGAATCCCCAAACCCTAGATCAATTCGCCCTCCGCCGCCACCGGACTTGTCCGTCCAGCCGCCGGACACGTCCAGCCGCCTCCCGCCTCCAATCCGCCGCCGCCACGTGTCCCAGCGCCACCCACCGCCGCCGCGGCCCGAGGGAGCCCAGATCGGGCCCGCCCGGGCCAGATCGGCCGCCGCCGCCGCCCGCCGTCTTGCCGCCGCAGCCCGTCGCCGCCGCCTCGCCGAGAGCCGACTCCGTCCGCCAGAAGCGCCCTCCGCCGCCGGCCTCGCCGCGCCGGCGTCGTCCCGCATCACCCGCCGCCCGCGTTGGCCTCGCCGCCCGCGCCCGTCCTCCGCCTCCTCCTGCGGTCGCCCGGCCCGCGCCTCCGGGCCTCTGCGCGCCGCCTCCGGGCCTCTGCGCCATGCCTTTGTTTGCCATGATAAGTTCCTGTAGCATGTTGTTTGATAGCTCTAAACATTGCAACCTGATGTTATTTACGCCAATGCCCAAACTGTTATTACTTGCAATCTTGCCATGTCATTTTGAGCATGTTCTAGTTGTTTCTGGAGATAGCTCAGTGTTCATGTTTTGTAATGCTTTACCTGTACATCATGCCCATGCCTTTTGTTTTCATGTTGGAGTGCTGTAGCATGTTGTTTTGATGCTTGCAATATGCCTACTTGCTGTTTTGGACAGATTGTTGTTATGTCTTGTATAGAGTGTATGTGTTGAACCGTTGCTCCGTTTTGAGTGTGCTCTACATGAAAATTGCTTGTTTTTGCATGTAGTTTCCTATTATCATGTTGCATCCTTGTTTTGAGGTGTTTTCTTGATGTTTGTATGCTTTTTGCATCAATGCCATGCTTATCTTGTTTTGCTCATATCTTCTAGGCCGTAGCTCCGAATCTAATGAACTTTATATGTAACTTGACTAGAATTTCGTGTAGATCATCGTGGTGCATCTTAACTTGCTGTTTAACAACTTTAACATAAGGTTTATTCAGATCTGGACCAATTTTGAAATTTGCATATGAGGACTTACCGGAATTGTTATATGTTGTTTCCGGCCTCATTTAAACTTGCTTTGATGTGCTGCTCTTGTTCGCATCCTCTCTTGCCATGAGTAGCCTCATCTAGTTTTGTCATGCATCATGTTTGTTGTGCATCTTGTCATGTTCATGTGTGGTGTGTTTACTATGTTGTGTGCTTCTTCTTGTTAGTTCCTGTTTCGTTGCGATCGTGAGGATTCGTTCGTCTACGCTTGGTTCGGCTTCATCCGTTGATCTTCTTCATGGACTCGTTCTTCTTCCTTGCAGGATTTCAGGCAAGATGACCGCTACCCTGGATCTCACTACTATCATTGCTATGCTAGTTGCCTCGTTCTTTCGCTATGCTGCGCTACCTATTACCTGTTTATCAAGCCATCCCAAATTGCCATGTCAGCCTCTAACCTTTTGCACCCTTCCTTGCAAACCGTTGTTTGGCTATGTTACCGCTTTGCTCAGCCCCTCTTATAGCGTTGTTAGTTGCAGGCGAAGATGAAGTTTGTTCCTTTTGGAACATGGAGATGTTGTTCCTTGTTGGAACATGTTTACTTGTTGGGATATCACAATATATCTTATTTAATTAATGCATCTATATACTTGGTAAAGGGTGGAAGGCTCGGCCTTATGCCTGGTGTTTTGTTCCACTCTTGCCGCCCTAGTTTCCGTCATATCGGTATTATGTTCCCGGATTTTGCGTCCCTAACGCGGTCGGGTGATTTATGGGACCCCCTTGACAGTTCGCTTTGAATAAGACTCGTCCAGCAAGGCCCAACTTTGGTTTTACCATTTGCCTCACCACCACCTATATTTCCCTTGGGAGTAATTAACCCAAGGGTCATCTTTATTCAGCCCCCCCGGACCAGTGCTTCTCTAAGTGCTGGCCCGAACCGAGTAGACTGCGGGGCCCCCTCATGGCAACTCGAGGTTTGGTTTTACTCGTATGATGTCTCATCCGGTGTTGCCCTGAGAACGAGATATGTGCAGCTCCTACCGGGATTGTCGGCGCATCGGGCGGCTTTGCTGGTCTTGTTTTATTACTGTCAAAATGTCTTGTAGCCGGATTCGAGACTGATCGGGTCTTCCCGGGGAGAAGGAATATCCTTCGTTGATCGCGAGAGCTTATCATGGGCTAAGTTGGGACACCCTGCAGGGTATAAACTTTCGAGAGCCGTGCCCGCGGTTATGTGGCAGATGGGAATTTGTTAATATCCGGTTGTAGTAAACTTGAAGCAAACTCTTCTAAAATACACCAACCGTGTGCGTAACCGTGAGTGTCTCTTTTCGGGTTGATCGAGAGGAGAACACGGTTTCGTGTTATGTCGGCGAAGCAGGAGTTCAGGATCACTTCTTGATCATTACTAGTTGACGACCATTCCTTTGTTTCTCTTCCGCTCTCATTTGCGTATGTTAGCCACCATATATGCTTAGTCGCTGCTGCAACCTCACCACTTTACCCCTTCCTTTCCCATTTAAGCTTTGCTAGTCTTGATACCCATGGTAATGGGATTGTTGAGTCCTCGTGGCTCACTGATTACTACACCACCATTGCTGAATACAGGTTTTGCGATGATCATGGCGTGAGAGCGATGCTTGCTTGTGTTGGAGTTCTTCTTCTACTTCTTCTTGATCGGGGATAGGTTCGGTCGGCAGCCTGGCTAGCAGTGGTGGATGTCGTTTGAGCTTCGTTTATGTTTCATCCGTAGTCGGATGTTGATCTTGTATATGATGTTGATGTATTCTTGTGGCATTTGTGCCTTATGTATGTATCCCCATCTATTATGTAATGTTGATGTAATGATATCCACCTTGCAAAAGCGTTTCAATATGCGGGTCTATCCTTGGTGGGACCTTCGAGTTCCTTTTGGATAGGGTCGAATATTGGGCGTGACAAGTTGGTATCAGAGCCTCGACCGACCCTAGGAGCCCCCTTAATTGATCGTGTAGTTTGGCCGTTGTCGAGTCTAGAAGAAAACTGTTTTCAGAGTCTAGTTATATCGGAGAATAGGATTTCTTTTTACTCCTCAACCCCTTCGTCGCTCTGGTGAGGAATCTTGACGTAGATGTTTGAATTACTTCTCTTCCCCTTCAAATTTTTCTTTAGGATCACGCAGTTGTTTTTCCGATCGTTGTTCCTCTGCTCTTTTGTCCGGTGAATTTCTCGTCAAGTCGACTCGAGCCTCTTCATCTTTGAGTTCAATCCTCAGTTGTTTTTTCTTTTCCCACCCGCCCACCCTTCTTCTTCTCGAAACCGGAGTCCGTAATCGAGTATTCATCCTACTCGTGCGAAGTCTTTGCTTTCTTTCCCCAATGATTTCGACCGGTGTTTTCTCTTCAAGAGATTCGTCGATTTCCCCTTCCAAGTTGATTTTGTTTTCCTGCCCTCCCACCCTCTTCTTCCCGGAGTTTGAGTCTGTTTCGACCACCAATTTCATTCGTACGGAGCCTCTTCAGTCTTCCCTCAATTATTTTAACCGGTGAATTCTCGTCTCGTTTGTCATTCTTCATCCTTTTCTTTTCCCGGTGGACTCAATTCAAGTTGTTCGATGTTGATCATATTCTTTCTCTCGGCTTAAGTGTTTTTACTTGCTCGTTCGTCTCTCGCCAGTTTATCCTTCCGGAGTGTGCAAGACATCTCAAGAGATTTGTCTGTGTTCCAATTAATTCGAGGCTGTCACCTCATTCAAATATTTCATTTGTTCCGGTGCATCATCTATCTCTTCAACAATCCTTTCCAACGGTGTTTTCTTTTAGTGGCCCCTAACCCACAGGTCTTTTTCCAGGATCTTACCTAACTCTTCTTATTTCCCCGGAGTTATTCTCAATTCTTTTCAAGTTTGACGTAAGTATGAATTTCATCAGTCAGACACCTTTCCAAGGTCGATTCCAAATCTTTTTCATCGTCAGCTCAACCTCTTCGCTTTTCGTTCTCCCGGAGTATCCTAGTAATTTTGGTGGTGTTTCTCGTCGTCATTTGAAGACCGAAGAAGCGATTCGCGGTGCTAGCTCGATGTTATCCTATCTAGTTGTTTCCAGTTATGCAAATTCTTTTCATCCATCCGGATTATTTCAGGAGTTGTTTTCCGTCTCGATCAACCGGAGGTCACCTTTTTGGAAGATTTCTTCGTTCCAAGTATTCAAAGTCGTTCTCCAATTATTCTATATCCGTGCCCCTTCGTTCGTCTCAATATTCTTCCGGTGCTTCGTTCAAGTATTCTTCTATCAGTTCGCGATCTGTTTGTTCTCTTGCTTTTTAATTCCCTCAAGTATCTCCGTGCTTTTCTAATTCTTCCCGGTGATTCATTCTCTTTCGTCAGTCATTTCCGAATTCTTACGGTGGTTCGTTCAAGATTCTTTTCCTTGTTTATCACTTTAATCCATTCGTTCTTTCAAATCCTACCGGTGGTTCATGAAGACTCTCTCCAGTTTTGTGCTATCCCTTCTCAATCCTTTTTCTAGAAGAATAAGGAATATGCAAAATCCATTGCTTGTCATCAATTTAATTTGATGAAGGATAAGCATACAATAAATCTTATTCTTATTTCATTCAAGTGATTAATCCCTTCCTTCGGAGTTGTTCTTAATGAATAAATTCTAGTTCTAAGTCTCTTCATCTTTTTCTTTTCCGGAGTTCAAATTTTACTCGACCATCTCATCGGAAACCTCCATCTAAATCATCGCAAGGCTCATCTTATTCTTTCTTCCTTCATATATCTCATCATCCCTTTTATTACCGAAGTTCTTCATGGTGGTTCTTCATGATTTAACATTCTTCAAGTGTTCATCAAGATTCTTTTGGTGCAGTTCAAGTATCTTTTCTTCTCGCATCTCGAAGTGCAATTAATTCTCCGTATTCTTTTGAAGTGGAGTTTTGCATTTCTTCGTTCTTCTCAGCTATCCAATCATTTCCGTTTGCGGCTGGTTATCAGCTCATAATTTTGAGATGTTTTCCATAAGTCCACAACAAGCTTATTTTTTCGTTGTTGATTTTCTCAACAACCCCATTCAATCCTTCCTTCTAAGTTCTTTTCATTCAAATTCTTTCAATTCTTCCGGAGGCATTGCGTTGTTTATCTCGTCAAGTGTCATTCCATCTTCTGAAGCTCATGTTCTATTCTTTCCTTGTTCAGCCGGTGTGCTGCCTAAATCCTTTTAAGTCTTATTCGTCTCTTTTCTCATTCTAACCACTCCGGTTAGAACAAGCGGTTTCTTAATCTACCTGATTCCGTGAGCCTTCGATTCTCGTCATTCTCGTCGTTCCTCTCTTCTTCTCGAGTGCTCTCGATTCTTTGCTTCTTCTCTTGAGTTTTTGTTTCACCTCATCCCTTTTCTCTTCCGTCTCGGTCCTAAGATCTCGGGAGGAGATCTCTTGTTAGTGGAGGAGTGTTGTAACGCCCCGGATTCGATGCGCCAGGTGTCCGCCAGTTAGTCGCCGTCGTTGCCATGTCATGTGCTTGCGTGTCTCTCTTTGCCATGTCATCATCCGCATTTCATATCATGTCACCATGTGCATTTCATTTTGCATACGTGTTCGTCTCATGCATCCGAGCATTTTCCCTGTTGTCCGTTTTCCAATCCGGCACTCCTATGCCTCCCGGCGCCCCTTTTACCTCTTTTTGTGTGCGGGTATTAAACGCTCTCGGAATGGACCGAGGTTTGTCAAGCGGCCTTGGTATAGCACCGGTAGACCGCCTGTCAAGTTTCGTGCCATTTGGAGGTCGTTTGATACACCAACGGTTAACCGGGTAACCGCAAAGGCCTCTTTTGTGTGCAGCCCAACACCCCTTCCAAAGTGGCCCAAAACCCACATAACTCCTCTCCATGCTCTCGGTCGTTCGATCACAATCGCGTGGCCGAAAACCGCACCTCATTTGGACTCTCCTAGCTCCCTCTACCTATAAATATGTCCTCCCCTCCATTTTTCGCGGATGAATCCCCAAACCCTAGATCAATTCGCCCTCCGCCGCCACCGGACGTGTCCGTCCAGCCGCCGGACACGTCCAGCCGCCTCCCGCCTCCAATCCGCCGCCGCCACGTGTCCCACCGCCACCCACCGCCGCCCGGAGGGAGCCCAGATCGGGCCCGCCCGGGCAGATCGAACCGCCGCCGCCCGCCGCTGGCCGCTGCGCGCCGCCGCAGCCCGTCGCTGCCGCCTCGCGAGCCCGACTCCGTCCGCCAGCAGCGCCCTCCGCCGCCGGCCTCGCCCGCGCGCGCGTCGTCCCATCGCCCGCCGCCGCGTTGGCCTCCGCCGCCGCGCCGTCCTCCTCCTCCTCCTGCCTGTCGCCCGGCCCGCGCCTCCGGGCCTGCTGCGCCGCCGCCCATGGATCGCCGCCCGGCGGCCGCCGCCTCCGCCGCCGCCTCCCGCACCCATCGCCGGCGCGGCCTCCTGCGCCTCCGCCTCCCTCCGCCGAGTCGCGCCGCCCTCCTCCGCGGCGGCCGAGCCGCCGCCTCCTCCTCGCCCGGCGCCGCGCCTCTCCTCGCCGGAGCCGCCCACAGCCTCGCCGGATCCGGGGAAGGTGGATGAGATCCACCAACCCCGGGAACCAAACGTCATGCCCCGTCCCGCTCCGGTCCGTCCCGGGATCTCCCCGTCCAACTTCTCCCCGAGGTCCAATTTTCACTAAGTCCCCGAAATTGCTGCACATTTTGTTGCATTTTCGTTGCATCATAACTCTGTCATCGTAGCTCCGTTTTGCGCGTGTAATATGTCAAAATGTTCGTCTCGATGAGTAGATCATTCCATCTCATTGCGTCATTTTCATTTGAGCTCATCTTGATGCCCGAAATGCTGTTGGAAGAGTGCTATGTGATGTTAGTTTCTGTTTCTTAACAGAACTTGCACTTTTGTCATTTTTGCCATGATTGACGTGTGCACCCTATGAACTTGAGTCCTACATGTGTTTTGTAATATTCCATGTCTTCTTTACAGTGGTTCTTTCTATGTATTTTTGTGATCTCTGTGGTGACTAGCACAAGCATGCAAACTAGGTGTCTTGTTGTTGCTGATTTCAGCCCTGTTTTGCTGATATTTTGTTGCCATGTTAACTTGATGCTACAGAGAGTTCCATGCATATTTTGAGATACTTCAGTAAGGGTGTTTTGTTCTACATGTCTTGCTCTATCCATCCATGCCCTTGTTTGCAATTATGGAGTGCCATAGCTTGAGTCAATCGAGCTCTACTTTTGCTATAAAATGTTTCCTGGCAGATTGTTTACATGTTATTCAATTTTGCCAAGGTTGTTGTGGTTGATCCATGTATGCTATGATGTTGTTCTTGCCATGTATGTCTTCTATGCCATGTCTTCTTGATGTATGCATGCTTAGTTTATCATGTAAGGCTCTGTAGTGAGTGCATCATGCTCTTAAACATGCCTACTTGTTATCAGTTTTTGACATGCCATGTTGCTGAATCTCTTAACGAAACTTGCCATATTGACATGGGTGTTACTATATTTTCTGATCCTTTTTGACTCATGGTCAGTAAAGGACTTTTGTTCTATGCAATTAGTAGATTCATGCCATGCTTTTGTTTGCCATGATAAGTTCCTGTAGCATGTTGTTTGATAGCTCTAAACATTGCAACCTGATGTTATTTCTGCCAATGCCTGAAACTGTTATTACTTGCAATCTTGCCATGTCATTTTGAGCATGTTCTAGTTGTTTCTGGAGATAGCTCAGTGTTCATGTTTTGTAATGCTTTACCTGTACATCATGCCCATGCCTTTTGTTTTCATGTTGGAGTGCTGCAGCATGTTGTTTTGATGCTTGCAATATGCCTACTTGCTGTTTTGGACAGATTGTTGTTATGTCTTGTATAGAGTGTATGTGTTGAACCGTTGCTCCGTTTTGAGTGTGCTCTACATGAAACTTGCTTGTTTTTGCATGTAGTTTCCTATTATCATGTTGCATCCTTGTTTTGAGGTGTTTGCTTGATGTTTGTATGCTTTTTGCATCAATGCCATGCTTATCTTGTTTTGCTCATATCTTCTAGGCCGTAGCTCCGAATCTAATGAACTTTATATGTAACTTGACTAGAATTTCGTGTAGATCATCGTGGTGCATCTTAACTTGCTGTTTAACAACTTTAACATAAGGTTTATTCAGATCTGGACCAATTTCGAAATTTGCATATGAGGACTTACCGGAATTGTTATATGTTGTTTCCGGCCTCATTTAAACTTGCTTTGATGTGTTGCTCTTGTTCGCATCCTCTCTTGCCATGAGTAGCCTCATCTAGTTTTGTCATGCATCATGTTTGTTGTGCATCTTGTCATGTTCATGTGTGGTGTGTTTACTATGTTGTGTGCTTCTTCTTGTTAGTTCCTGTTTCGTTGCGATCGTGAGGATTCGTTCGTCTACGCTTGGTTCGGCTTCATCCGTTGATCTTCTTCATGGACTCGTTCTTCTTCCTTGCGGGATTTCAGGCAAGATGACCGCTACCCTGGATCTCACTACTATCATTGCTATGCTAGTTGCCTCGTTCTTTCGCTATGCTGCGCTACCTATTACCTGTTTATCAAGCCATCCCAAATTGCCATGTCAGCCTCTAACCTTTTGCACCCTTCCTTGCAAACCGTTGTTTGGCTATGTTACCGCTTTGCTCAGCCCCTCTTATAGCATTGTTAGTTGCAGGCGAAGATGAAGTTTGTTCCTTTTGGAACATGGAGATGTTGTTCCTTGTTGGAACATGTTTACTTGTTGGGATATCACAATATATCTTATTTAATTAATGCATCTATATACTTGGTAAAGGGTGGAAGGCTCGGCCTTATGCCTGGTGTTTTGTTCCACTCTTGCCGCCCTAGTTTCCGTCATATCGGTATTATGTTCCCGGATTTTGCGTCCCTAACGCGGTCGGGTGATTTATGGGACCCCTTGACAGTTCGCTTTGAATAAGACTCGTCCAAGAAGGCCCAACTTTGGTTTTACCATTTGCCTCACCACCACCTATATTTCCCTTGGGAGTAATTAACCCAAGGGTCATCTTTATTCAGCCCCCGAACGGTGCTTCTCTAAGTGCTGGCCCGAACCAGTAGATCATGGGGCCCCTCGTGGCAACTCGAGGTTTGGTTTTACTCGTATGATGTCTCATCCGGTGTTGCCACGAGAGCGAGATATGTGCAGCTCCTATCGGGATTGTCGGCGATCGGGCGGCTTTGCTGGTCTTGTTTTATTCTTGTCGAAATGTCTTGTAGCCGGATTCGAGACTGATCGGGTCTTCCGGGAGAAGGAATATCCTTCGTTGATCGCGAGAGCTTATCATGGGCTAAGTTGGGACACCCTGCGCAGGTATAAACTTTCGAGAGCCGTGCCCGCGGTTATGTGGCAGATGGGAATTTGTTAATATCCGGTTGTAGTAAACTTGAAGCGAACTCTTCTAAAATACACCAACCGTGTGCGTAACCGTGAGTGTCTCTTTTCGGGGTTGATCGAGAGGAGAACACGGTTTCTGTGTTATGTCTGACGTAAGCAGGAGTTCAGGATCACTTCTTGATCATTACTAGTTGACGACCATTCCTTTGTTTCTCTTCCCGCTCTCATTTGCGTATGTTAGCCACCATATATGCTTAGTCGCTGCTGCAACCTCACCACTTTACCCCTTCCTTTCCCATTTAAGCTTTCCTAGTCTTGATACCCAGGGTAATGGGATTGCTGAGTCCTCATGGCTCACAGATTACTACACCACCGATTTGCGGTACAGGTTTTGCGATGATCATGGCGTGAGAGCGATGCTTGCTTGTGTTGGAGTTCTTCTTACGCTTCTTCTTGATCGGGGATAGGTTCGGTCGGCAGCCTGGGCTAGGTGGTGGATGTCGTTTGAGCTTGTTTATGTTTCATCCGTAGTCGGATGTTGATCTTGTATATGATGTTGATGTATTCTTGTGGCATTTGTGCCTTATGTATGTATCCCCATCTATTATGTAATGTTGATGTAATGATATCCAGCTTGCAAAAGCGTTTCAATATGCGGGTCTATCCTTGGTGGGACCTTCGAGTTCCTTTTGGATAGGGTCGCATATTGGGCGTGACAGAACAAGATCCATGAGACTTGGACCCTACGTCAAGAAACAAAAGAGGAGGCCACGAGGTAGGGGGGCGCGCCTACCCCCCTAGGGCGCGCCCTCCAACCTCGTGGGCCCCTGTTGCTCCACCTACGTACTCCTTCCTCCTATACACCTACGTACCCCCAAACGATCAGATACGGAGCCAAAAACCAAATTCCACCGCCGCAACCTTCTGTACCCACGAGATCCCATCTTGGGGCCTGTTCCGGAGCTCCGCTGGTGGGGGCATCCATCACGGAGGGCTTCTACATCAACACCATGGCCTCTCCGGTTAAGTGTGAGTAGTTTACCTCAGACCTTGGGGTCCATAGTTAGTAGCTAGATGGCTTCCTCTGTCTTTTTGGATCTCAATACAATGTTCTCCCCCTCTCTCGTGGAGATCTATTCGATGTAATCTTCTTTTTGCGGTGTGTTTGTTGAGATCGATGAATTGTGGGTTTATGATCAAGTTTATCTATGAACAATATTTGAATCCTCTCTGAATTCTTTTATTTATGATTGGTTATCTTTGCAAGTCTCTTTGAATTATCAGTTTGGTTTGGCCTACTAGATTGATCTTTCTTGCAATGGGAGAAGTGCTTAGCTTTGGGTTCAATCTTGCAGTGTCCTTTCCCAGTGACAGTAGGGGCAGCGAGGCACGTATTGTATTTTTGCCATTGAGGATAACAAGATGGTTTTTTTATCATATTGCATGAATTTATACCTCTACATCATGTCATCTTGCTTAAGACGTTACTCTATTTTATGAACTTAATACTCTAGATGCATGCTGGATAGCGTTCAATGAGTGGAGTAATAGTAGTAGATGCAGGCAGTAGTCGGTCTACTTGTCTCGGACGTGATGCCTATATACATGATCATACCTAGATATTCTCATAACTATGCTCAATTTTGTCAATTGCTCAACCGTAATTTGTTCACCCACCATAAAATACTTATGCTCTTGAGAGAAGCCACTAGTGAAACCTATGGCCCGCGGGTCTATCTTCATCATATTAATCTTCCAACACTTAGTTATTTCCTTTGTTTTTTTACTTTGCTTTTATTTTACTTTGCATCTTTATCACAAAAATACCAAAAATATTATCCTATCATATCTATCAGATCTCACTCTCGTAAGTGGCCATGAAGGGATTGCCAACCCCTTATCGCGTTGGTTGTGAGGATTTATTTGTTTTGTGTAGGTGCGAGGTACTCGCGCGTAGCCTCCTACTGGATTGATACCTTGGTTCTAAAAAACTGAGGGAAATACTTACGCTACTTTGCTGCATCACCCTTTCCTCTTCAAGGGAAAACCAACGCAGTGCTTAAGAGGTAGCACTCGCTAAGATCTCGCGGACGAACTCGACGAACTCACAACACAAAGACACAAGATTTAAACTGGTTTAGGCCACCGTTGTGGTGCAATACCCTACTCCAGTGTGGTGGTGGTGGATTGCCTCTTGGGTTGATGATGAACCGTACAAGGGGAAGAGCAAACTCCTGAGGTTGAGGTGTTCTTGTGCTCTGCGAGCTTGTGGATGTGAGGATGGAAGGCGGAATCAATCCCTTTCCCAGTGGTGCCTAGTTCTACTTATATAGGCCCTGGTCCTCTCCCCAAATATTAAGCGGGAAGGGAGCCAACAACGGCCAATTTGAAAGGGGACAGCTAGTACAACTTATCCTGACAAAAGCGGTCTTCGCCTGTGAATGGCTCTGGTGATGACGCCGTCTTGGGCTCCATGGTGACCTCCGTCCTGCCGTCCTGCTGGTCTTGGTCTTGTTCCACCGATATGGAAACCTTTGCTTGATGCCTCGGTACTCCGCGCCTCCGCTTGCCTTCTTAGCACCAAAGAGGAAACAAGGACGATGAACGCGCTGGCGCCCTCCTGATCTTGATTGTCATGGCTCACGTCACGAGAGCCTTGCGAGGTTTGCCCTGCCTTGATTTCTCCGCTCCTCGTGAGGCAGCCTGGTGAGACCGCTCCTGAGGAGGTATTGCGTCGCTCGCGAGGGTCTTGCATGCCTTATTGATGAATATGGGCCGTACACGCCTGCAGCACAACCACGTCGTGGGCCGCAGGCAGGCAAGTCTGGGGACCCCCGTTCCCGGAACGCCGACAGATTCACTCATTTTGCTCCGTATGTAGTCCATATTGAAACGGACGTAATAGTACGCACTCTCCCTCGCCCCTCGACCCTCGCCCACGTGGTGGACGTGCAGCAATTCATTTGGTCTCATATAGCCGGAACAATATATGCTGCAATACCATTATTGCTCGACTTCCCGTAGAGGCGAAGAGCCAATCGCAAGGTTAATATTTTGGAGATGCCAAGCGCAAGGTTTATAGGAGAACGAGTAGTAGGTGCCGCGTCATTTATAAATAAAGTTTTTTTTCAGTGGCACGTACGCAATATAAATAGGTTCATATGGAGAGAAAAGGAAACCGCTCCACTATATACATAGGCAGGACGAGCCTACACGGTTGCTTGCTGGGGTTGCTCTCTTCAGTCTTCACACTCTCTCGCACAAAAAGACTGTGGCCACATCTCTAACATCCCGGCGGATCACGTTCGCTGGGGGAAGGGGTGGATGCTTAGTGTAGATGCGGTCGCCGTCGCCGACGGCAAAAACCCACTGTCGGCACGTCCCGATCAGGGGTCCCCGCCGTTCTCTCTCACAAAGCTGGTGAGGTTGCCTTCGTCCATTACTCACTACCGCAAGGTGGGCAGTTGCCTTGTCCCGCCGCCCTTCTCTAGGTTGAGCTACATCCCGACATCCCTCAGGTACAACTCCCTTTACAGCCGGCTTGCACCACTGCTCCAGCTGCCCACATCACTCCATGTGGATATTTCTCTACTTCTTTGCCCCGCACATACCTCTATTGGCTTCTACATATTGTATTTGTGATGAGTTTATGTCTCATCAACTAGTCCCAGCAATCTTATTATAATCACGCTTCTTCAATTTCTTTGCCAGAGGGATGGTCATCTCGATTTTGGTGAAACTGCACAAAATGATCCGATGGTCAAAGGGTTGCAAACTTCATTTCTTCGGAAGCTCAAACGTTGCCAGCAAATTAAAGCCTGGTTAGGGTATACGGTTCAAGGGCTAGGGACTGCATGGATCGTTTTTTTCTTTAGATGTATCTATTCCAAAATAAGTGTCAACTTTAGTAGTAGTACAACTTTGTACTAAAGTTTGCATAAAGTTGAGACACTTATTTTGGAACGGAGGGAGTACAAATTTGCTATGATCTGTCAATCATTGAGATGCAATAGCATGCATGTTAGTCTCCTTTGTATTTGATGAAATGTTGCAACGGGCAACCTTGGACGCAAGATACATGAAACAGAAGCTGGTAGCTTCATAGCATTGTACAAATTTAACTCGCTGATAAATTACCGTACGCACTATACTAGTACTATGTAAAGAGTTAGGTGTCGCACGGTATCCAGAAAATATGGTGATAGTGTGAGGTGGGCGATGTAATCACTGAGCCTGCGTGTTTTCACTGCTCTTGCACTCCTCCGCTGAGAATGGAGATAATTGCAATCTAGTAGTACCTCCTTCTGCCAAAAGCGTGGGACATCCAGCAGTCCTACCACCTCAGTAATAATGACCAATGAGCCGTCAAATCACATAGACCCAGCAGTAAGTTAGACGGATGAAGCAACCATCACTCTTGAATCCTCTTCTCCCTTCAATGTAGGCGCTAGTGAGAGG
The DNA here is from genome assembly GCA_021605205.1 of Aegilops longissima. Lineage (NCBI taxonomy): Eukaryota > Viridiplantae > Streptophyta > Magnoliopsida > Poales > Poaceae > Aegilops > Aegilops longissima. Next base: position 333,984,434 of record CM038677.1, read on the forward strand.
TCGCGTCCGCTCTGCCCGGGCATGAATGTGGCACCGATTCTTTGGAGCGGCGCTGACCGTTTCAGGCGGGAAGCGCGCACGGGCGATGGAGGGGCTTTGGGTGGTCTAGGCTGGTCACGAGCGGGCGTGGCAGCTGTCCCGCCTGTCCCGACCGGACGCCCGAAAACGAGAGGATGCACCAACTCCCGCGGCTAAATCATACACTACACACCATCTCTCTGTAGGAGTAGGTCGATGTGTCGCTCTCTCTAACACACACATGCTGTTGAACACACACACACACACATGCCGAGGTAAAATGAGTCTATATCTCAATTAATGAAGACTTGCATGTTACCATCCATATCTTACTACCTACTATGAAAGTAGTAACATAGACTAGTAACATATGCATGTTACTAGTCCAAGTTACTGACCACTATGACCAGCCTAGCAATGTAACCAAACGCTCCTTACTCTGCCTTGTTATCTCCCCCGGAAACCCAATGCATGGAGCGCAACTACGCGTTGATGCATGCGAGTTAACACATGGCCCTACAGGGTAGCTAAAACGACATCTCTTAGTTGTTGTGATTAATTGTTGCATTTAGAGACAGAAATCAGGGCTTTGATTGGAGGAAGGACCGGTCAAGTTTCTCCTTCTCCTCCAATCTGCTTGCACCTCGTTTCGAAAAAAAATATCTGCTTGCACCTTGGTCCGGCTGCACCTTCTAACGTGACTTATTACACCTAGACGGAGGGAGTAGTACAAGATACGGTGGCACACTGACTTAGGTCGAATACAAGTGCCCAAAATTGTGTGCATGTTATAATACAGATTCACTTAAAATAGTACATGAGCGAACAGAGGGATCAATTGGACAGCGTTCACGAGTAGTAGCGAGATGTGTGAGGTAAGATACACTGCTGGCGCTTTAATTTTTCTTATTAATTTTTTTGTTTCACCCTCTGACTGGTGGGACCCAACGTACTACGTGGAGAAAAGTAAGGTGACTAAGGCTGCATTATTTCTAGACTACCAACACTGCTTTAAATCCAAAAGACCTTACCACCAAAGCCAGATGACACGATTATGATTTAAATCCCAATGACTCCACGCAAAAAAAACCACGACATGCTTGTCACACGAATGCATGAATGTATTAAAGGTTATTTTCCTCTCGTTAAACATAATGTGGGGGTGGTGTAGCTGGTTAGCCTGTTCGCTCATCAAACATGAGGTCTCGGGTTCGATAACTACACTTGAGCATAATTTTGTTTTTGTTCGACTTCTTTCTTCCACCCAATGACAGGCAGGCCCCGCATGACAGAGAGAGAAAGTGATCTGGGGCGGTGCCAGGAGGATTCTTTGACTGGTCAAAATGGATGGATACGGAGCTATACGATCTCGTAGTGACCGTATAATCACCTCATCACGTATACGCTGCAGCCTCGGCGCTTGTTTTCTAGGGTTTGCACTCTTCACACTCTCTCTCCAGTATATATATACACGCCGGAGCCTCAGCGCTTATAGTTGCTCTCTTCACACTCTCTCACCCTCTCCAGATCTAAACAAGACTTTGTTAGCCTCTCTCTCTCCCCGCACTGCTGGTCAAAGAGCCGGCAGGATCCGTCCGCCAGGAAGGGAAGGAGGCTTAATGTTGTCGCAGTCAGCGAGGAAGGGAATCCACTACCGGCGCAGCTGTTCTCTTTCACCCAACGGCGGCGCGGGAGGGCCTCCGACCCCTTCTTCCTCGCCGTCATACATAGTGTGAGCCGAACGGCCTCCGATCGCCCACCGAACCCCACCCCAAGAACCTTAAGGTATAATTTACTTATTCCACATGCATTGCTCTAGCTGCATGTGGGCTTTTTCCGCTTTTGCACTTGAATCTAGGTGTTGGATCAAACAGGAAAGTAGTGGGGAAAGTTGTATAGCATGAATCCAGGACGTGGTTCAAAGAGGAAAGGAAGAGGGGAAAGTACTAGTACAGACTGGCTATCTAGCACCTACATTGGTCAAAAAGGGGAAACAATGACAAACGCAGTACGCACATCTGTAACGAATTGGTCTTTTGTTTTGGGGGACAAGGCTGTAGAGTTTGAGCGGGACTAGATTTGCTGCGCTCACATAGGGAAAGGTGTCTAAAGATAACAAAACTAGGACCAACACAATTATGCTCCTTGGTTGTTTTTGTTCTTTGTCGCAACAGACTGTGCATCAGCCCTTCATACATCTTTTTTTTGACTGGTGACGGTAGGGAAAACCCCCCACTACATTTAACTTTTATTCAAAAGAGATGAATACAATGTACAAAGATTACAAGGGGTAATCAAAACAGAAATGAAAAAGAAAGGAAACTAAACTACTAAGAATACAAAAACCTCATGGGGATAGAAAGGAAATCCACTTTAGTAGGTCCTCCTTGTATCTAGCCATGACTTTGTGCTGCATGAGTGTAATATCATGGATAAATGCACTTCTCCATTTATTGAAACTCTGCCTCTCATGCCTGAACACTCTTGCATTCCTGATTATCCAAATGTTCCAGGAAGCAACAAAAACAACTTCAGTAAAAAAAGGTTGGTGTGTCGGTAGATGCACATGGTGCTGGTGCGTCAACTGTCCCATGCAACTCTTTAGCTGTTGTTAATCTAAGGCCCTTAAAAACTCCCTAGTCCCTACCTACTTGGTTCCAGGGACTAAACATGGACTATAGGTTATTAAATGACTGCTAAAAGACCATGTTACACCTAGTAATGAACTAATAGAGACAAGTCGCGATGTGGGGCAGGGGCAACTGTTGGAAAAAGTCCCAAAAAGACTCTCCCTCGGGGTCTTCTTTCTTTAGTCCCTAAAAGTCCATCATGTTTGGTTTAGATGGGACTAACATGGAATTTTTTTAGTTCCTACACCAAAATGTCCCTGTAAACAAACACCCTCTAATAATGTCGTTGGAAAATTGATGCAATGCCACAGCTAAAAGCAAATTACATGTCTAACGAATTTTATTGTTAATATAATCTCTTTGTTAATATTAATCAATGCCACCATTTGAGAAATGCTACTGTCTTGGTTTCTTTCCCATTTAGATAAGTTAGATGCTTCTTTTTGTTGGCTTATGTGTCATCCACCGTTATTGACCACTCGTTGTTTCCTTTGCACCTCTGTAAACAGGGTTATCTACTTCACCTCGTTGCTATTGTGACCTTTTGTTGCACTGCACAAAACACTTTTTTTAAGAGTGTTTTGTGCACTTCAACCAAAATGTCACACCGACAATGTTGCTTGATTGCTTGATCTTAGTGGAACTGCATAAGAGGAGATCTTACTTCCTATCTGTGTTGGCCAATTTGGTTCAGATCTTCTTCTTGTGAGTTGTTTGAATTCTGCGTCATGAGAGGTCAGTACTAGCCTTCTTTCACATGATTGTGCAGTGTGCTTTCATATGTTGTGCTACTTGTACGCTAATGTTGCTTGATTTTAGGGAACTGCACAAATGGAGACAAGACTTCCAATCTATATGTGCACCGTAATATCCCATTGAGGTAAGATAAGGATATTTCACAACTGTTGGCCTGTATTTTGCTACTTTCATCTGAAAATTAACGTCGTTATTTAGTGCTATACTTGTGCTCCCTAATTGACATGCCAAATCTTACATTGAAGGCGAAGCTTGTTTGTTATTGAACCAAGTGATGAAGGGGAAGAACAAGCAGAAGAAAAACAAAAATCAAATCCGGTGCTGTAATGAAGCCTTTGGGCTGTGATGACACAAGTAATGATATAGTTTTGCATCTTAATTTATTGCTATGGCTGGAACGAGCAATTGTTTTGCCACTGATTTGATGCCACCCTTAATGTAATATGTGATTATCTCTATTTGTGCAAACAGGGATCTTCAAAGAAGATCCCATATATTTTAGTGGAACTGCACAAGAAGATGTTGGAAACATTAAACTAATCGAGGAGTATATAGTAAGCATGGCAACCACAGTAGATAACAAGAGATGGTTTCGGAGAAGTGCTTGATCTGCATGCTCTACACAATAAGCCTCCTGACAAAGGTTGGTACTCGCCACGGATTTCATCCATATGACTGAGCTTTGTCATCTCTATTGGTGTTGTGCTACTGTTTAGATACTGTCATGAGAAAGCGGTATTGTCCTTGAGAAGTGCTTCATCTGTGTTGTTAAATATTTCCTTTCCCTTTTTTTCGAGCAAACAGGGATGCTAGCATTTAGTTGTCCTCTTGTGTTTGCATAATAGGATCATCCTCCTCTGAATAAGAATATGGAGTACGTGAAGTGCCTAGTTCCGATTATGCCAGGATAAAGAAGCCAAGCCTCTCTTCTTAAGAAGGGAGCAGTTGAAGGATGGTTACATTATTGCCCACAAGAACAAACTAACTTCAGCTCAGAACGACTCACATATCTGCATCTTTGTTGCTGTGATGGCCAGTACAATGTTGTTTTACGATTCCTTCCGATGAGTTCCATTTTTTTAAATGTGTGCTCTACATGGATCATGTAGGTTGACTGTTTAAACTGTCAATTCATAGTACAGTTTGCTTTATACTAATCACTTTTTTGTATTTATGCAAACATGGGTGCTCAGCTTGATTTCAATGGGAACTGTGATGACCCACAAGTATAGGGGATCTATCGTAGTCCTTTCGATAAGTAAGAGTGTCAAACCCAACGAGGAGCAGAAGGAAGTGATAAGAGGTTTTCAGCAAGGTATTCTCTGCAAGTACTGAAATAAGTGGTAACAGATAGTTTTGTGATAAGATAATTTGTAACGAGCGACAAGTAACAAAAGTAAATAAAGTGCAGCAAGATGGCCCAATCCTTTTTGTAGCAAAGGACAAGCCTGGACAAACTCTTATATAGAGAAAAGCGCTCCCGAGGACACATGGGAATTATCGTCAAGCTAGTTTTCATCACGTTCATATGATTCGCGTTCGGTATTTTGATAATTTGATATGTGGGTAGACCGGTGCTTGGGTGCTGTTCTTACTTGAACAAGCATCCCACTTATGATTAACCTCTATTGCAAGCATCCGCAACTACAACAAAAGTATTAAGGTAAACCTAACCATAGCATGAAACATATGGCTCCAAATCAGCCCTTACGAAACAACGCATAAACTAGGGTTTAAGCTTACATCACTCTAGCAACCCATCATCTACTTATTACTTCCCAATGCCTCCTCTAGGCCCAAATAATGGTGAAGTGTTATGTAGTCGACGTTCACATAACACCACTAGAGGCTAGACAACATACATCTCATCAAAATATCGAACGAATACCAAATTCACATGACTACTAATAGCAAGACTTCTCCCATGTCCTCAGGAACAAACGTAACTACTCACAAAGCATATTCATGTTCATAATCAGAGGGTTATTAATATGCATAAATGATCTGAACATATGATCTTCCACCAAATAAACCAACTAGCATCAACTACAAGGAGTAATCAACACTACTAGCAACCTACTAGTACCAATCCCGGACTTGGAGACAAGAATTGGATACAAGAGATGAACTAGGGTTTTGAGAGGAGATGGTGCTGGTGAAGATGTTGATGGAGATTGCCCTCTCCCGATGAGAGCAGCATTGGCGATGACGATGGCGATGATTTCCTCCTCCCGGAGGGAAGTGTCCCCGGCATAACAGCTCTGCCAGAGGCCTAGATTGGTTTCGCCAAGGTTCCGCCTCGTGGCGGCGGAGTCTCGTCCCGAAAGGTTGCTTATTATTTTTTCCTTGACGAAAGACTTCATATAGCGGAAGATGGCCACGGGAGAGCCAACAGGGGGCCCACGAGGCAGGGGGGAGCGCACTGGGGGTAGGGCGCGCCCCCACCCTCGTGGACAGGTGGTGGCCCCCCTGACATATTTCTTTCGCTCAGTATTTTTTATTATTTCCAAAAATGACTTTCGTGGAGTTTCAGGACTTTTGGAGCTGTGCAGAATAGGTCTCTAATATTTGCTCCTTTTCCAGCCCAGAATTCCAGCTGCCGGCATTCTCCTTCCTTATGTTAACCTTGAAAAATAAAAGAGAATAGGCATAAGTATTGTGACATAATGTGTAATAACAGCCCATAATGCAATAAATATCGATATAAAAGCATGATGCAAAATGGACGTATCAACTCCCCCAAGCTTAGACCTCGCTTGTCCTCAAGCGGAAGCCGATAACGATAAATATGTCCACATGTTTAGAGGTAGAGGTGCCGATAAAATAAAATTCGGACATGAGGGCATCATGATTATTCTCATAACAACAACATATATGAATATTTTCATATGATTTCTTATGCTCAAGTAATAATCTATTCACAATGCGAAGTATGAATAAGAAACTTTATTGAGAACTAACAAACTATAATATCAGTCATTGAAGCAATTGCAATTTACCATAACATCAGAAAGAGTCTATGTCAGAGCTTTCTAGCAAGTCCACATACTCAACTATCATTTAGTCTTTCATAATTGCTAACACTCACGCAATACTTGTGGTTATGGAGTTTTAATCGGACACAGAGAAAGATAGGGGCTTATAGTTTCGCCTCCCAACCTTTTACCTCAAGGGTAATGTCAACAATAATAACTCATGCTGACTTACATCCAATTAGATATATCTATCAGGATCTTTCCAACACCCAGTGCTTGCCAAAGGATAAAATGTAAAATGGAAAGGTGAAGATCACCATGACTCTTGCATAAGGTAGAAGATAATAGTAACAGATAGGCCTATCGCAGAGGGAAGCAGAGGTTGCCATGCGCTTTCAGGGTTGGATGCACAAAATCTTAATGCGAAAGAACGTCACTTTATATTGCCACTTGTGATATGAACCTTTATTATGCAGTCCGTCGCTTTTATTTCTTCCACATCACAAGATCGTATAAAGCTTATTTCCTTCACACCAATCAATCATACATATTAGAGAGCAATTTTTATTGCTTGCACCGATGAAAACTTACTTGAAGGATCTTACTCAATCCATAGGTAGATATGGTGGACTCTCGTGGCAAAACTGGTTTAAGGGTTTTTGGAAGCACAAGTAGTATCTCTACTTGGTGCTAAGAATTTGGCTAGCATGAGGGGGAAAGGCAAGATCAACATGTTGGATGATCCATGACAATATACTTTATCTCAGATATAAGAAAACATAACCCATTACATTGTCTTCCTTGTCCAACATCAACTCTTTAGCATGTCATATTTTAATGAGTGCTCCCAATCATAAGAGATGTCCAAGATAGTATATCTATATGTGAAACCTCTCTTTCTTTATTACTTCCTATTAATTGCAACGATGACCAAAGCTATGTTTCCCAACTCTCAACAATTTTTAATAATCATACTCTTTCTATGTGAAGTCATTACTCTCGATAAGATCAATATGAACTCTTTATTTCTTTTTATTCTTTTTCTCTTTTCTTTTATTCACTCAAGATCATGGCAAAATAATCAAGCCCTTGACTCAACACTAATCTTTATTATATAGCTCACAGATTCGATTACATAGAGGAATCATAAAGCAAAACTTGAAACTAGATCATGCCATAAACTTTATTCTACTAGATCAAGATACTACTAATAGGATCGAACTGAGAAAAAACGGTAAAGATAGGAGTGTGATGGTGATACGATACCGGGGCACCTCCTCCAAGCTTGGCAGTTGCCAAGGGGAGTGCCCATACCCATGTGATTATGTCTCCTTCTTTGTTGGTGAAGAAGGTGGAGGTGATGATGGATAGTCGCACATCGAGCGTAAGAGGTCCTCCAGCTTGCGAATAATGCCTTGAGTGCAACGATATGCTCCTTCAACAGAATATTTTCACGTGTGAGATACTTGTTCTGTATACGAGCTAACTCAATCATCTTGAAAGCTTCGATCTCAGTTGGGGTAAGAAGATTGTGATCAAGTTGAAGGATGTCTTCTGTTGCCGGAGCTTGATCCTCTGTGGCCTTCTTGATCCCTTCATCCTTGTTGATCTCCATGGGTTCTTCCCTCTTCAGCTCTATCTTCATTAGCCAAGCATCATTGTCACCATTGTTGGAGGAGGGGGACGACATGATGCCTGGCCTTGACAACCTTGACAGAGAACAACTCGAAACAAGAACAGAGGATATTTGCGTGATACAGGAGTCAAAACCTTCGGGAGAATATATAATGAATTTTTAATGACCAAAATATGTATCGTGCAAGAAAACGGAGTCCGGAGAGCACACGAGGTGCCCACGAGGTAGGGGGGCGCGCCCAGTAGGGTAGGGCGCGCCCTCCACCCTCGTGTCCTTCCCGGACTGCCTCTTATTTTTCTATTTTTCTAAATATTCCAAAACGGAGAAATATTGCCTTAAAACTGTTTTGGAGTCGGTTTACTTACCGTACCACATACCTATTCCTTTTCGGAGTCTGAAACATTTCGGAAAGTGTCCCTTATGTATTCCTCCGGGGTTACGGTTTCAATAACATTGGTTTCAACATTTATGGGATTACCTGAGATATACTGTTTAATTCTTTGACCGTTCACCACCTTCGGATTTGTGCATTCGGAGTTGTTGATTTATATGGAACCGGAACGATAGACCTCCTCGATAATGTAAGGACCTTCCCATTTAGAGAGAAGTTTTCCTGCAAAAAATCTTAAAGGAGAGTTGTATAGCAATACATAATCACCTACATTAAACTCACGCTTTTGTATCCTTTTGTCATGCCATCTTTTAACTTTTTCTTTAAACAACTTGGCATTTTCATAGGTTTGGGTTCTCCATTCATCAAGTGAGCTAATATCAAAGAACCTCTTCTCACCGGCAAGTTTGAAATAAAAATTGAGCTCTTTAATAGCCCAATATGCCTTATGTTCTAGTTCGAGAGGTAAGTGACATGCTTTTCCATAAACCATTTTATACGGAGACATACCCATAGGATTTTTATATGCAGTTCTATAGGCCCATAATGCATCATCAAGTTTCTTGGACCAATTCTTTCTAGACCTATTGACAGTCTTTTGCAAAATTAATTTGAGCTCTCTATTACTCAATTCTACTTGACCACTAGACTGTGGGTGATAAGGAGATGCAATTCTATGATTAACATCATACTTCACAAGCATTTTATGGAAAGCACCATGAATAAAATGTGAACCACCATCAGTCATTAAATATCTAGGGACTCCAAACCTCGGAAAAATAACTTCTTTAAGCATTTTAATAGAGGTGTTATGATCAACACTACTAGTTGGAATAGCTTCTACCCACTTAGTAACGTAATCAACAGCAACTAAAATATGTGTATATCCATTAGAGGCAGGAAAACGTCTCATATAATCAAAGCCCCAAACATCAAATGGTTCAATAACAAGTGAATAGTTCATAGGCATTTCTTGACGTCTACTAATGTTACCAATTCTTTGACATTGATCACAAGATAAGACAAACCTACGGGCATCCTTGAAGAGAGTAGGCCAATAAAAACTGGATTGCAATACCTTATGTGCAGTTCTATCTCCAGCGTGGTGCCCTCTATAAGCTTCGGAGTGACACTTGCATAGGATCTATTCCTGTTCATGCTCAGGTACACAACGTCTAATAACACCATCTACTCCTTCTTTATAAAGATGTGGGTCATCCCAAAAGTAATGTCTCAAGTCATAGAAAAACTTTTTCTTTTGCTGGTAAGTGAAACTAGGTGGTATAAATTTAGCAACGATGTAATTAGCATAATCAGCATACCATGGAGCAGTACGAGAAGCATTTATGACATTTAGTTGCTCATCAGGAAAGCTATCATCAATAGGTAGTGGGTCATCAAGAACATTTTCTAACCTAGACAAGTTTTTCGCCAAACGGGTTCTCAGCTCCCTTTCTATCAACAATATGCAAATCAAATTCTTGTAGCAAGAGAACCCATCTAATAAGTCTAGGTTTAGCATCATTCTTTTTCATAAGATATTTAATAGCAGCATGATCAGTGTGAATAGTTACTTTCAACAATATAAGGTCTGAACTTATCACAAGCAAATACAACTGCAAAGAATTCTTTTTTCAGTAGTAGCATAATTTCTCTGAGCATTGTCTAGAGTCTTACTAGCATATTGAATAACATTTAATTTCTTATCCACTCTTTGCCCTAGAACAGCACCTACAGCATAATCACTAGCATCACACATAATTTCAAAGGGTAAATTCCAATTAGGTGGCTGAACAATAGGTGCCGAGATCAATGCTTTCTTAAGTATTTTCAAATGCTTCTACACAATCATCATCAAAGACAAATGGTATATCTTTTTGTAATAAATTAGTCAGAGGCCGATAATTTTTTGAGAAGTTCGTAATGAACCTTATGTAAAAACCGGCGTGACCAAGGAAACTTCTTATACCTTTGATGTCCTTGGGACATGGCATCTTTTCAATAGCATCAACTTTGGCCTTATCAACCTCAATACCTCTTTCAGAAACTTTATGCCTCAAGACAATACCTTCATTAACCATAAAGTGGCACTTTTCCCAATTCAAGACAAGATTAGTTTCTTCACATCTCTGCATAACTCGATCAAGTTGCTCAAGCAATCATCAAAAGAGGATCCCTAGACGAAAAAATCGTCCATGAAAACCTCACAAATCTTTTCACAAAAGTCAGAGAATATAGCCATCATGCATCCTTGAAAGGTAGCAGGTGAATTACATAAACCAAAAGGCATACGTCTATAAGCAGAAGTACCAAAAGGGCAAGTATAAGTAGTCTTTGATTGATCATTGGCTGACACAAGTATTTGAGAGAAACCAAAATAACCATCTAGAAAGCAAAAACGTGTATGTTTAGACAATCTTTCTAGCATTTGATCGATAAAAGGTAAGGGGTAATGATCCTTTTTAGTAGCCTTATTTAATTTGCGGAAATCAATTACCATCCTATATCCTGTAATAATTCTTTGCGGAATCAATTCATCTTTATCATTAGGAACTACGGTAATACCTCCCTTCTTAGGGACACAATGGACATGACTTACCCACTGACTACCAGCAAGGGGATAAATTATACCTGCCTCCAGAAGCTTTAGTATTTATTTTCTTACCACTTCTTTCATCTTAGGATTCAGCCTTCATTGAGGATCAACAACTGGTTTGGCATCTTCTTCCAAATTTATTTTATGTTGACATAGAGTGGGGCTAATGCCCTTAAGATCATCAAGAGTATATCCAATGGCAGCACGGTGCTTCTTTAGAGTTTTCAATAATCTCTCTTCTTCATGCTCTGAAAGGTTAGCACTAATAATAACAAGATATATCTTCTTTTCATCAAGATAAGCATATTTAAGAGTATCAGGCAACGGTTTGAGCTCAAACAGGATCACCCTTGGGTGGAGGAGGATCCCTAAGTTTCAACAGCAAATTGTGTTTGAGAATAGGTTCTGTTTAAAGAATACTTCATCTATTTCCCTTCTTTCATTCATAAACATATCATTTTCATGGTCTAGGAAATATTGTTCTAAAGGATCACTAGGAGGTACGGCAATAGAAGCAAGACCAATAATTTCATCCTTACTAGGTAATTCCTCTTCACGGTGTTGTCTACTAAATTTAGAGAAATTAAACTCATGAGACATATCACCCAAGCCAATAGTAACAACACTCTTTTCGCAGTCTATCCTAGCATTGACTGTATTCAAGAAGGGCCTACCAAATATAATCGGACAAAAGCTATCTTGTGGGGAACCAAGAACAAGAAAATCAGCAGGATATTTAGTTTTTCCACACAAGACTTCAACATCTCTAACAATTCCAATGGGTGATATTGTATCTCTATTAGCAAGTTTGATGGTGTGACGCCCCCGATTTAATCGTACACTAATCATGCACGCAAATGTGTACGATCAAGATCAGGGACTCACGGGAAGATATCACAACACAACTCTACAAATAAAATAAGTCATACAAGCATCATAATACAAGCCAGGGGCCTCGAGGGCTTGAATACAAGTGCTCGATCATAGACGAGTCAGCGTAAGCAACAATATCTGAGTACAGACATAAGTTAAACAAGGTGCCATAAGATGGCTAACACAAACTGGGATACAGATCGAAAGAGGAGCAGGCCTCCTGCCTGGGATCCTCCTAGCTACTCTGGTCGTCGTCGGTGGGCTGCTGCGTAGTAGTAGGCACCTCCAGAGTAGTAGTCGTCATCGACGGTGGCGTCGCTCCTGGGCTCCATCGTGCAGTTGCAGCAATCGAGTAGAGGTAGGGGAGAAGGGGAACAAGGCAACCGTGAGTACTCATCCAAAGTACTGCAAGCAAGGAGCTACACTACATATGCATGGATATATGTGTAAAGGGCCATATCGATGGACTGAGCTGCAGAATGCCGAATAAGAGGGGATAGCTAGTCTTATCGAAGACTACGCTTCGGTCACTGTCTTGTAACAGTAGAAGAGGGCAATCTGAAGTCCTCCAAGTAACATCACATAGCAATAATCCTACCCGCGATCCCTCCTCGTATCCGAGAGAGAGCGACCACCGGTTGTATCGGCACTTGGAAGGTGTGTTTTATCAAGTATCCGGTTCTAGTTGTCATAAGCTCAAGGTACAACTCCAAGTCGCCCTGTTACCGAAGATCACGGCTATTGAATAGATTAACTTCCTGCAGGGTGCACCAACTTACCCAAAGACGCTTGATCCCATTTGGCGGACACACTTTCCGGTCATGCCCGCCGCTGAAGATCAACACGTCGCAGCCCCACCTAGGCACAACAGAGAGGCCAACACGCGGTCTAAACCTAAGCGCAGTGCAGGGCCCATCGCCTGAGCACACACTCAAGACGTTGCGTCTGTGACGGAAGCAGACCTAGCCTAGCGAGCGTTCCAGTCCAATCGGTAGCGCCGCTCCGTCACGACGTATGAAGTGCTTGGCTGATACCACGGCGGGATACCCATAACTACTCCCGCGTAGATGGTTAGCGCGTATAAGCTCGTAGCCAACTCAGATCAAATACCAAGACCTCGTTAAGCGTGTTAAGTATCCGCGAACGCCGAACAGGGCTAGGCCCACCTCTCTCCTAGGCGGTCTCAACCTGCCCTGTCGCTCCGCCACAAAGATCCATCCAGAGGGCTGTCGGGACAAAGGTCCTTTCAGCCCCCAATCCGTGAATCACTCGCGGGTGCTCCACCAGCCGACCCGACTTTAGTCTCCACATGTATCATGTATAAGTATATAGTATATACCCGTGATCACCTCCCGAGTGATCACGGCCCGATAGTATAGCACGGCAGACGGACAAGAATGTAGGGCCACAGATGAAAATACTAGCATCCTATACTAAGCATATAGGATTGCGGTAAAGGTAACAACTTGATAGTAACAAGGACAGGCTATGCATCGGGATAGGTACAATGAAAGCGATAACATGCTACACTACTCTAATGCAAGCAGTATAGAGTAGAATAGGCGATATCTGGTGATCAAGGGGGGGGGCTTGCCTGGTTGCTCTGGCAAGAGAGAGGGGTCGTCAACTCCGTAGTCGATCTCAGGGGGTACCGGCAGCGGTCTCGGGGTCTACCGGAAAAAGTAACGGAGGGGGAACATAATAAATAACAGAGCAATCAAAGCATAACATGACAAAAGCGGTGCTAGAGGTGATCTAACGCAGGGATAGGTGATACCGGTGAAGGGGGGGAAATATCCCCGGTGTTTCGCGTTTTCGGGGAGAGGAGCCGGAGGGGAAAAGTTGCGAGTTTGATATGATAGGGGTGTGTGGTGGACGAACGGACTGCGTATCCGGATTCGTCTCGTCGTTCTGAGCAACTTTCATGTACAAAGTATTTTCATCCGGGTTACGGATTATTTATTTTTAATTTCCAAAGTTTTAATCATTTTTTGAATTTAATTTAATTTGAAATAGAAGCTAAAATGCTACAAGTACCCAGCTCTGTGTACAGATGTGTACCCAGAGGTCGACAGTGGGCTAAGGGGACCCAGTTGACCGGTCAAAGCTTGATCGGTCAGCGAGGGTGAAACCCCTGTCATTCTCTCGATTTACCTAATTAAAGTTTAATTAGTTAACTAGCGAGTTAACTAAAGTTAAGTTAATTAAGCCGCTTAATTAATTAATTAATTTTAATTCATTTTATTATTACTTTTTTTAATCGTTTTCTAGGCGGGTCCCACTTGTCATTTGGACGAGGGGCGTGCTTGGTCATGGTGGCGGTTCTCGGGCTCCAGCCCGCCTTGTAGGCCTGCTGCCAGCGAGTGAAGGGGCGGCGCTGGCCCGGCGCCGTGTGATGGCCGGGCGGGCGGCACTGGCGAGTCTTGGTGGTGTGAGCAGGCGCGACTGGGCATGGGCTGGGCGAAAGCACGCGCGACAAGCGGCACGGCCGGACGCGGCGAAGAGCCCAGCGAGCGCGCCGGAACATGGCGGGCGCCGCGATGGACGGGCGTGGTCGGCGCTATGAGCGCGAAGCGCCCGCGCCGGGAACGGGCGATAGCGGCAGCGAGACGCGGCGCGATGAGGGGGGGCGCGGCGAGGCTAAAGCAAAGCGGCGACGCAGGAGTCGGACGGCGGCGGGGCGAGAGGGAGAGGATCGCCGGAGCCTCACCGTGCGGCGAGGGCACGAGGCGATGGGCGCGATGGAGGCTTAGGGTGGTCCGGCGGCGGCGGGCGAGGACGAGGCGACGACCGGCGATGGAGAGGCAGCAGACGGGCGGTCCGGCGAGGGTAGCTCTGTGGTGCGGCCTCGTCGGCGGCGGTGGCCTTAGGCGGCGGGGCTTGCGTCCGGCGTGACCGCAAGGGAGGAGGGATCGAGCAGGGCGTGGTCGCCCGATCCCGATCTGGATCGGGGAGTGGGGGAGAGGGCAAGTGGGGGAGGTGAGGCAAGTCGGGGAGGGGGGGGCATGGCCGGGGACGAGCCGGGGGGGTCGGCGCTCTCACTCGTCCTGGCGGCCTTGAGTGGGAATGAGGAGAGATGGGAATCGGGACGGAGAGTGGGGCGGTTAGGGTTCGGGAGGTTATGGAGGAGTGGCGGTTGGGCGGCCTGTTTGGTCATAAGGCCATCTGGGCCGTGGCCAATGAAGCGGGGTGTTCTCCTTTTTTGTATTTTGATCTTTTCCTTTTCTTTATTTTCTTTTCTGTTTTTGCTAATTGTTTGGGCACCAAATGAGTTTGGTAAAATATGAGAGTTGGGCCACAAATCACAGCACAATATATCCTACCACCAGAAACTAGTTTGGGGTAAATATCATTTCATATTTATTTTGTATTAATAAAAAGGTTATTAAATAATGTTTTCAACCACTGTTTGAGGTTGTTTAAGTCACTTATCAAACTTCAATAATGTTGTTTACAATTTTATCATAGCCTCTGACTTATCTAATATTTATTGAACATTTTAGTTTTAATATTTGAAAACTTTTATTGTTTGCTTGGTTTTAAATTTGAATTCGAACCGGTTTCGAACTAATGCGAGATTAGCAACAGTAATGGAGGTGACGTGGCATCATTAGCAGAGGTTTACTGTAGCTTAAATACCCGGGCGTCACAATTCTCCTCCACTATAAGAAATCTCGTCCCGAGATTTAAGAGGGGAGTAAGGGGGAAAGGTCTGGTTACGAAATCCTAACGAATCCTCTCAGTCTTGGTTGATCTTCTTGAAGGGGTCGATCCATTACCTTGACATCTTCATTTCTCTGCTACAAGTCATCATGGTCATGCCGCCCCTTTTCTCGGGGACTCCAACGTACTTACGAATAGGTAAGGGGTTATTCCAGCAGAACGAACCTCTGCAAGGTTGACTATCTGGTAGCTAACATCGGGGAAGGTGGC
The DNA here is from genome assembly GCA_021605205.1 of Aegilops longissima. Classification (NCBI taxonomy): domain Eukaryota; kingdom Viridiplantae; phylum Streptophyta; class Magnoliopsida; order Poales; family Poaceae; genus Aegilops; species Aegilops longissima. The sequence continues at coordinate 334,000,242 of CM038677.1, forward strand.
GGAAAGTAACTCTCGAACTGGAACTTAAGAAAATATCGAGAGCGAGTAAGAGGTACCATGAGAAGTTTCGGCGGGTAGGCAATCATTCGATGCCCGAAACAAAGTGTAAAGGGTCGAGTAATGGTAATAAGTTTTGTGTCCGATACAGAATAGATTACTAGGAAGTTGACCCGTGAATTATATACAAAGTCAAGCACGAGGAATAACTTGGGCAACGAGGGGTGTACTGGGAGAGTCAGGTTTCGATCTGTGAAACTGTGGGTTATGGGCCCACCATGTGGTTAAAAGTAGGAAGGTCGGTGACATCTTGCACGATCATGTAAGCAAGGCATGTCGAGGAGAGAGTCGAGGGTCATGTCGGCAACAACATAGGTACCAAGGGTGAGGGACGAAGAGAACCATTTTCCTGCTTTCGTTGAGCGAGGCGGACCAATAGGCAAAGTTCTCGTCCATCGGTGGCTACCGGAATGTCATCAACAATAGTGTGAGGTCTTCTTGTGAGTTGTACCTCGAGGTGTTTACATAAGCAGGGATATTACTGCTTATATTATATAGATCACAAGAAGGTTAAACAAAACAATGGAAAGGAAAATGTGATCATCAGTTAAGCAGAACAATGGAAAGGAAAATGTGTTTAAACACATATTCAGGTATATCCTTCCCAAGGACAAGCAGATGATATCCATTTCAGGATAGAAGGTAGAAAACCATTTAGGTAAGGGGAGGAACCTCATGATATTACCCATACAACGGTGTTAGGATAAGTGATAAATAAAATTTAGCATCGTGCTTCAAATGTTCTGTTGAAAATCGGAGTACCATCGACATGCTTCGAGGTAGCATTGACATGGTCTTCAAGTGAAGATCGACTACGATACACGAAGGATTCATCGGGATCAACTTATAGAATAAGTCTTACCATTTCTTCATGGAAGAATAGATAACCTTCTGAAAAGGAATCTATAAGGTTAGGTCCTCCGGCCGGGGTGCTAGGCATGACATCATGTTACCGGGTCATCAAAGGATCAACATCATAACTCTTGGAAAGTTGTCCCAACCATCATATCGTCGAGATTCAGATCCGTTTGACGTCATGATACCTCAGACTCAGGATGTCCGAGAAGAAAAGGTGCAACACAAACAGTCGAAATGTCATTCCAAGATTCTCAGGATATGAACTATGGGAGCGGGTTCTTGAAGTAATAGTTCATCCTTAAACCAAGGGGAGGACGAGGGGGTAGCTGATGGAATCAACGAAAATTCATCGAGAATTCCAAACGGATGGATTACCACAATAATGTGAACAAGAAGATGTCACTTGTCAATTCAAATGATATAATGTTGTATGCTCTAGGAAAACATACACCATTAATCATTAGTCGAAAGGTGTGCCCGAAATATGTCCTTAGGCAGCAAGACCACACCGTTAGAGTGACGATTCAATAACCAACAGTCTAAGAATGAACTGTCGATCATTAACTTCAAAGCAATAGGGTTGCTAGAAGTACAGAATCCAAGTAGCATCATTCCCTTGTTGGAATCCCGGTTAGAACCAACACAGGGAACAAGAAGGAATGGTGATGGTGAGAAGTATCACTTGTATCAAGAATTCTCAAGAGGTGGTGAAATTACCACGACATTTTTCACATAAGAGATGGTAATATTCCAAGTTAAAGAAGAACAAACGTTGGATAGCAAGGAACTCAAGGTATAACACAAAACACGAACAAGTTTTGTGTTGAACGGAAGGCAATAAAGTGGTCATCATTACACAAATCATCGAGGGCAAGGATGGTATTACTCAACATGAATTCAACTGATATCCTGGAAGTGCTCAGAATGCTGATGATGATCACGACACATTTGTCGAGAGATTTCATGAAGATGTAATCGATCGGCGACGACATCAAGTCAAAGTAATGATGAAGTGAAAAGTTATTGGAACCAAGGGTACGACACAAACTCGAAACCAAGCTTGTTGTTCAAGGCGAAATGATATGACGATGGGGATCGACGTAAGGTTAGTTCATCGTCGAAAATTGTGCTCCGAGAAGAAGGACCGGTTAGCACAGTTAAAATCATCACGACAATGACATAGCCAAACAGGCTAGGAATGGCGTGATCGGGTACAAACTCGTACTTATAGAAGCTTACTGAAGAGTTGTTGAACCGTAGTGCGGACTCGTTTCAGTTATCGGTGCCTTTGAGTGTATAATAACTCAGAGCCCGTGAAAAATTGGAATCAGTGGGAAGGTAGCACTTGATGAAGAACTCATAAGAAGTTATGCAGTTCCATGATAACCTCGAGATACTAGGGGGTAATACTCGACACAAGATCAAGTAAAGGTTGGACTGGTGTATTGATCCATAGGTGACAATTGTTTTAACTTGTCCGAGAAATGGAATCAAGGAAGAACAATCATGGTCGGAACCACGGTTGCAAGGGATCAATTCACAGATACCATATGTTAGTTATCAAGGAAATAGTTATTATTACAAGAAGCTTCCATGATAGGATATACATTGCGTCCATGGGCATGAACACAAGGTTCAAGGTCGACTCCCACTTCTCCAATGCATAACCTTTCATTCACTTCTCACGTTCGATGAAGTTGCAGTGTTGAAAATTTTATCTGGCGAAGCACCAGAAGAGTATGATTCGTGAAAACTTTCGGGTTCTCACGGTTTAGTGAAGGCATATGTTCAACCCATAGGGGCTTCTTGGAATCATATACCAGAATCTTTAGAAATAATTAACTCAAGCTCGAAGGTAGAGCATGGTTGAGAAAGCAGAGGATACAATTTACCAAAGGCATTATGTATCAGAGGAAAGGATCACAAGGTTATTGAATATGAAGGGCGTTGTCAGATAAAATCCAACAAAGGATCTGGTGGTCCACAAGGGATCTGACGTGAGCATCAGTACTCAACTAGAGGTAGAAAAATTCAAGGAGATCAAATTATAGAAACAACTGACTAACTCAATTGTCAAATGCAAAGGAATTATGATTCCCAAATCAAGGGATCAGAAGCAATGCTCTGATTAGGGATGGATAAGTTGAATAGCCTTAGGGTACAATCAACGACAATTGGATTGGTCGAGAACCAATTCCAGTTAAAAGAATGGCAGCTCAGCCGAAAGGTAATTTATAAGGATCAATGATGATTATGGTATTCGCAAACATATTGAGTCAACAGACCCAAAATGATAATGACAAGGAATGTCAATATGACTACGAGACTTATGGGATTAACCATAATGCAAGCAAGCAAGAATTTCAAGAGCCAAAGGCTCCAGAGGATTTTCGGAAGATCGAATAGTAATTTGAAGACTTTTGTGAAACACATGAACAACTGGGGTTGAGCGGATACTCGACAAGTGCGAGGATTTATTTGAAGGGGTATTCATGTGGCAAAGAACTACTAGGCAAGAGGCACAAAGTATTCTCGGAACAATAGAAAACTTCAGGGTATCTTGTAATAACAAGATCAATGGGGGATGATCGTATGAATGGCAAGTGTAAGTAGTTATCCATACGGATTTATCGGTGGTCAGGAATAGCCAAAGTGATGGGCACAAAGTCTCGAGAGCACATTAGAGAGTATCTTCGGAATCTTCTGATTAGCGGGGCGATCATCTGAAGTGAGGGCTCTCCGGAGAAAGTACTTGCGAGAACCTAAAGTTAGTTTTGTTTTAGCAAATTCATTTAACCCGAATAGAAGAGAGTTCGAGTCCCGAGTAAAGGTCGAGGAGTAAAAGATCCTAGTACCACCCGATGGCGGCGTGGGCCCGTAAGGCACACAGCCAAGTTAGTAAAAGTTTTGCAATGTCTAGACTCGACTTCGCCAAGGAGGGTGGAAGGGGATTCCTACAGCGATCGGCTCGATACCAACTTCAGACGCCCCGATTTAATCGTACACTAATCATGCACGCAAATGTGTACGATCAAGATCGAGGACTCACGGAAGATATCACAACACAACTCTACAAATAAAATAAGTCATACAAGCATCATAATACAAGCCGGGGCCTCGAGGGCTCGAATACAAGTGCTCGATCATAGAGGAAGTCAGCGTAAGCAACAATATCTCGAGTACGACATAAGTTAAACAAGGTGCCATAAGATGGCTAACACAAACTGGGATCTGAGATCGAAGAGGAGCGGGCCTCTGCACAGGATCCTCCTAGCTACTCCCGGTCGTCGTCGGTGGGCTGCTGCGTAGTAGTAGGCACCTCCAGTAGTAGTCGCCATCGACGGTGGCGTCGCTCTGGGCTCCATCGTGCAGTTGCAGCAATCGAGTATAGGTAGGGGGAAAAAGGGGAACAAGGCAACCGTGAGTACTCATCCAAAGTACTCGCAAGCAAGGAGCTACACTACATATGCATGGATATATGTGTAAAGGGCCATATCAGTGGACTGAACTGCAGAATTCCAGAATAAGAGGGGGATAGCTAGTCTTATCGAAGACTACGCTTCTGGTCACCTGTCTTGTAACAGGTAGAAGAGGGCAATCTGAAGTCCTCCAAGTAACATCACATAGCAATAATCCTACCCGCGATCCCCTCCTCATATCTAGAGAGAGAGCGACCACCGTTGTATCCGCACTTGGAAGGGTGTGTTTTATCAAGTATCCGGTTCTAGTTGTCATAAGCTCAAGGTACAACTCCAAGTCGTCCTGTTATCAAGATCACGGCTATTCAATAGATTAACTTCCAGGGTGCACCAACTTACCCAAAGACGCTTGATCCCATTTGGCGGACACACTTTCTGGGTCATGCCCGCCGCGGAAGATCAACACGTCGCAGCCCCACCTAGGCACAACAGAGAGGCCAACACGCGGTCTAAACCTAAGCGGCAGTGCAGGCCCATCGCCTGAGCAGCACACCTGCACGTTGCGTCTGTGCCGGAAGCAGACCTAGCCTAGCAGCGTTCCAGTCCAATCCGGCCTAGCGCCGCTCGTCGCCGACGTCTGAAGTGCTTGGTGATACCACGACGCGGGATACCCATAACTACTCCCGCGTAGATGGTTAGTGCGTATAAGCTCGTAGCCAACTCAGATCAAATACCAAGACCTCGTTAAGCGTGTTAAGTATCATGAACGCCGAACAGGGCCAGGCCCACCTCTCTCCTAGGCGGTCTCAACCTGCCCTGTCGCTCCGCCACAAAGATCCATCCAGAGGGCCGTCGGGACAAAGGTCCTTTCAGCCCCCAATCCGTGAATCACCCGCGGGTGCTCCACCAGCCGACCCGACTTTAGTCTCCACATGTATCATGTATAAGTATATAGTATATACCCGTGATCACCTCCCGAGTGATCACGGCCCGATAGTATAGCACGGCAGACGGACAAGAATGTAGGGCCACAGATGAAAATACTAGCATCCTATACTAAGCATATAGGATTGCAGGTAAAGGTAACAACTTGATAGTAACAAGGACAAAGCTATGCATCGGGATAGGTACAACGAAAGCGATAACATGCTACACTACTCTAATGCAAGCAGTATAGAGTAGAATAGGCGATATCGGTGATCAAGGGGGCTTGCCTGGTTGCTCTGGCAAGAGAGAGGGGTCGTCAACTCCGTAGTCGATCTCAGGGGGTACCGGCAGCGGTCTCGGGTCTAGGAAAAAGTAACGGAGGGGGAACATAATAAATAACAGAGCAATCAAAGCATAACATGACAAAAGCGGTGCTAGAGGTGATCTAACGCAGGGATAGGTGATACCGGTGAAGGGGGGAAATATCCCCGGTGTTTCGCGTTTTCGGGGAGAGGAGCCGGAGGGGAAAAGTTGCGAGTTTGATATGATAGGGGTGTGTGGTGGACGAACGGACTGCGTATCCGGATTCGTCTCATCGTTCTGAGCAACTTTCATGTACAAAGTATTTTCATCCGGGTTACGGATTATTTATTTTTAATTTCCAAAGTTTTAATCATTTTTTTGAATTTATTTTAATTTGAAATAGAAGCTAAAATGCTACAAGTACCCAGCTCTGTGTACACAGATGTGTACCCAGAGGCTGACAGGTGGGCCAAGGGGGACCCAGTTGACCGGTCAAAGCTTGGTCAGTGTGGGTGGGGCCCCTGTCATTCTCTCGATTTACCTAATTAAAGTTTAATTAGTTAACTAGCGTGTTAACTAAAGTTAAGTTAATTAAGCCGCTTAATTAATTAATTAATTTTAATTCATTTTATTATTACTTTTTTAATCGTTTTCTAGGGCGGGTCCCACTTGTCATTCGGACGGGGCCGAACGGGTCATGGTGGCGGTTCTCGGGCTCAGCCCGCCGGGTGGGCGCTGCCAGCGAGTGAAGGGGGGGCGCGCCGCCCGCCGCGCCGTGATGATGGGTTGAGCGGGCGGCACTGGCAGGCTTGATGGTGTGAACGGCGCCAGACTGGCTGCGGCTGGCGAAAGCACGCGCGACAATCGGCACGGCCGGACGCGCCACTGAGCCCTTGAGCGCCGCGAGGGAATATGGCGGCGCCGCGATGGACGGTGTGGTCGAGCGCTATGCGCGAAGCGCCGCGCCGAGGGGAAGCGGCGACGCAGCGGCAGCGAGCGCGCGACGAGCAGACGGGGGCGCGGCGAGGCGGCGGCGACGACGCAGGAGCCGGACGGCGGCGGGAGGCGGGGAGAGAGATCGGCCGAGCCTCACCGCGCGGCGAGGGCACGAGGCGATGGCGCGATGGAGGCTTGGGGTGATCCGCGCGGCGGGCGAGGACGAGGCGACGACCGGCGATGGAGAGGCAGGACGGGCGGTCCGGCGGGGTAGCTCAGTGGTGCGGCCTCGTCTGTGGCGGTGGCCGAGGGGAGCGGCGGCTTGCGTCCGGCGTGACCGCAAGGGAGGAGGGGATCGGCAGGGCGTGGTCACCCGATCCCGATCTGGATCGGGAGTGGGGGAGAGGGCAAGTGGGGGGAAGGTGAGGCAAGCTCGGGGAGGGCAGGGCATGGCCGGCGGGACGAGCTGTGGGGGGGTCGAGGCGCTCTCACTCGTCCCTGGTGGCGCGAGGTGGGAATGAGGGAGAGATGGGAATCGGGACGGGAGAGTGGGGCGGTTAGGGTTCGGGGGAGGTTGTGGAGGGGAGTGGCCGGTTGGGCCGGCCTGTTTGGCCGCAAGGCCATCTGGGCCGTGTTGTGAAGCGGGGTGTTCTCCTTTTTTGTATTTTGATCTTTTCCCTTTTCTTTATTTTCTTTTCTGTTTTTGCTAATTGTTTGGGCACCAAATGAGTTTGGTAAAATATGAGAGTTGGGCCACAAATCACAGCACAATATATCCTACCACGTAAACTAGTTTGGGGTAAATATCATTTCATATTTATTTTGTATTAATAAAAGGTTATTAAATAATGTTTTCAACCACTGTTTGAGGTTGTTTAAGTCACTTATCAAACTTCAATAATGTTGTTTACAATTTTATCATAGCCTCTGACTTATCTAATATTTATTGAACATTTTAGTTTTAATATTTGAAAACTTTTATTGTTTGCTTGGTTTTAAATTTGAATTCGAACCGGTATCGAACTAATGCGAGATTAGCAACAGTAATGGAGGTGACGTGGCATCATTAGCAGAGGTTTACTGTAGCTTAAATACCCGGGCGTCACAGATGGTAACATCAATACCTTCTATCTCAGTAGGTGCAATTTCATGCATAATTTCTTTGTATAGGTCGTGAGGTATAGCACTAGCACTAGCACCCATATCACATAAGCCATGATAACAATGATCTCCTATTTTAACAGAAATAACATGCATGCCTACCACAGGTCTATGTTAATCTTTAGCACAAGGTTTGGCAATTCTAGCAGTTTCACCGCAGAAATAAATAACATGCCCATCAATATTATCAGCCAAGAGATCTTTAACAATAGCAATATTAGGTTCAACTTTAATCTCCTCAGGAGGTGTATAAGTTCTAATATTACTTTTACGAACCACAGTTGAAGCTTTATCATGATCCTTTATCCTAACAGGGAAAGGTGGTTTCTCAACATAAGAAGTAGGAACAACAGGATCATTATAAGTAATAGTCTTTTCTTCAACTTTAGTAGGTGCAGCTACTTTTACTTCTATGGGAGGATGATATTTAAACCACTTCTCCTTGGGAGATCAACATAAGTAGCAAAAGATTCACAGAAAGAAGCTACTATCTCAGAGTCAAGTCCATATTTAGTGCTAAATTTACGGAAAACATCGGTATCCATAAAAGATTTAACACAATCAAACTTAGGTTTCATACCTGACTCCTTACCTTCGTCGAGGTCCCAATCTTCAGAGTTGCGTTTAATTCTATCCAATAAATTCCATTTGAATTCAACAGTCTTCATCATAAAAGAGCCAGCACAAGAAGTATCGAGCATGGTGCGATTTTTATCAGAAAGCCGAGCATAAAAACTTTGAATAATTATTTATCTTGGGAGCTCATGATTGGGGCATGAATATAGCATTGATTTAAGCCTCCCCCAAGCTTGAGCGATGCTTTCTCCTTCGCGGGGCCAAAAATTATATATATAATTGCGATCACGATGAACAAGATGCATAGGATAAAACTTCTAATGAAATTCCAATTTCAATCATTTGTAGTTCCATGACCCCGTATCATAACATAGCCTATACCATGTCGATGCATCTCCCTCAAAATATAAAGGGAAGACCTTCTTCTTAACAACATCATCGGGTATACCTGCAAGCTTAAATAATCCACAAACTTCATCCACATAGATTAGGTGCTCATCAGGATGCTTTGTTCCATCTCCTGCAAAAGGATTAGCTAGCAGTTTTTCTAACATACCCGAAGGAACTTCAAAGGGAACATTTTCATTTTCAGTAGGTTCAGTAGGTTGAGGAGCAACTCTTTGCTCTACTGGTCGGGGTGAAGATACCCCAAACAAGCCCCTGAGAGGATTACTGTCCATAGTAACAAGTGACAGTAAATTTCAGCACACTATATAAATTTTTTCTTACCAAATTCCACCTACCAAAGGCGCTTCACTCAGCGGCAACGGCGCCAGAAAAGAGTCTTGATGACCCACAAGTATAGGGGATCTATCGTAGTCCCTTCGATAAGTAAGAGTGTCGAACCCAACGAGGAGCAGAAGGAAATGATAAGCAGTTTTCAGCAAGGTATTCTCTGCAAGTACTGAAATAAGTGGTGACAGATAGTTTTGTGATAAGATAATTTGTAACGAGCGACAAGTAACAAAAGTAAATGAAGTGCAGCAAGATGGCCCAATCCTTTTTGTAGCAAAGGACAAGCCTGGACAAACTCTTATATAGAGAAAAGCGCTCCCGAGGACACATGGGAATTATCGTCAAGCTAGTTTTCATCACGTTCATATGATTCGCGTTCGGTACTTTGATAATTGCATATGTGGGTGGACCGGTGCTTGGGTGCTGTTCTTACTTGGACAAGCATCCCACTTATGATTAACCTCTATTGCAAGCATCCGCAACTACAACAAAAGTATTAAGGTAAACCTAACCATATCATGAAACATATGGATCCAAATCAGCCCCTTACGAAGCAACGCATAAACTAGGGTTTAAGCTTCTGTCACTCTAGCAACCCATCATCTACTTATTACTTCCCAATGCCCTCCTCTAGGCCCAAATAATGGTGAAGTGTTATGTAGTCGACGTTCACATAAAACCACTAGAGGCTAGACAACATACATCTCATCAAAATATCGAACGAATACCAAATTCACATGACTACTAATAGCAAGACTTCCCCCATGTCCTCAGAAACAAACGTAACTACTCACAAAGCATATTCATGTTCATAATCAGAGGGGTATTAATATGCATAAAGGATCTAAACATATGATCTTCCACCAAATAAACCAACTAGCATCAACTACAAGGAGTAATCAACACTACTAGCAACCTACTAGTACCAACCCCGTACTTGGAGACAAGAATTGGATACAAGAGATGAACTAGGGTTTTGAGAGGAGATGGTGCTGGTGAAGATGTTGATGGAGATGCCCTCTCCCAATGAGAGAGGCGTTGGTGATGCCGATGGCGATGATTTCCTCCCGAGGGAAGTGTCCTGGCAGAACAGCTCTGCCGGAGCCCTAGATTGGTTCCGCCAAGGTTCCGCCTCGTGGCGGCGGGGTCTCGTCCCGAAAGGTTGCTTATGATTTTTTTCCTTGACGAAAGACTTCATATAGCAGAAGATGGCCACCGGAGAGCCAACAGGGGGCCCACAAGGCAGGGGGCGTGCCCTGGGGGGTAGGGCGCGCCCCCACCCTCGTGGACAGGTGGTGGCCCCCCTGACATATTTTTCCGCTCAGTATTTTTTATTATTTCAAAAAATGACTTTCATGGAGTTTCAGGACTTTTGGATCTGTGCAGAATAGGTCTCTAATATTTGCTCCTTTTCCAGCCCAGAATTCCAGCTGCCGGCATTCTCCCTGCTTATGTAAACCTTGTAAAATAAAAGAGAATAGGCATAAGTATTGTGACATAACGTGAAATAACAGCCCATAATGCAATAAATATCGATATAAAAGCATGATGTAAAATTGGCGTATCAAACTGCACAAAATGTTCATGAATACATCAAATATTCTTGAATCGTTCATTTCCACCACAAGAAAGGAGGTGCCGATATGTTCAAGGCATTGCAACATATAAAGGAGAAATCATACGAACTACATTTAATTTGGTTTATTTTGGTGGAACTGCACAAAAAGAACAACTAGTTTATTTAGCACGAGGTGCCATGTCAATGTCCGAACTAATGGCAAACCCTGCCCATTCCACAATCGTAGGCATTTGATATTTTGGAATGGGAAAACCTTGTCGAAGTTTGCTCATTAATGTACGCAAAACAACATGCATTTGACATTTTGGAATGGGACAACCTTGTCAAATTTTGCTCATTGATGTTAGCAAGAAGACATACGTTTGATATTTTGAAATGGGACGCCCTTTGCTGTTAGCAGCATCTATCGATTTTTCTTTATTCTTTAGTTGTGAACTAAATATTGGCTCTGACATGTGAATCGCTAAGATGCATAATCATTGATTGTTTTGAATGTTCTCTATGAATTGCCAGGTCTGTGTGTTGATTGCAATGTACAGGAGCGCTAAATTTTGTACTCTCTGTTCCTTTTTACTTCGCATATTAGATTTCTTTCAAGTCAGTTGATTTTACATTGTGAATGTTGATACCTTTTTCTGTAAGATTGGTCAATGTAGAGATACTTTGACTTCAGACAAAACTTATATGCAGACTAAAAAGGACCGGAGGGAGTACATGTGAGACTGCTGCAAACGAGGTGATCACCCTGGGAATAATGCTAGTACGTATTATTTTGCATGTTCATCCAATGCCAGTGATACAAGAATTCAAACAAATCGAACTAAATTCATTCATACACTACCGGATTTCATATAAACATGCTGGATTTCATTACATTTCATACATTCTTCAACTAAAAAGGGGTGCGCTAGAGGTATATCTAATTAACCGTAGCACCCGTGTGCGGCTGAGCCGAACAGAAGTTTCTTCTCCAGTGGACTGAGCTTCAGTGACATAACTGAAGGAAATATGCCCTAGAGGCAATAATAAAGTTATTATTTATTTCCTTATATCATGATAAATGTTTATTATTCATGCTAGAATTGTATTAACCGGAAACATAATACATGTGTGAATATATAGACAAACAGTATGTCACTAGTATGCCTCTACTTGACTAGCTTGTTAATCAAAGATGGTTATGTTTCCTAACCATGAACAAGGAGTTGTTATTTGATTAACAAGGTCACATCATTAGTTGAATGATCTGATTGACATGACCCATTCCGTTAGCTTAACACTTGATCGCTTAGTATGTTAATGCTTTCTTCATGACCCATACATGTTCCTATAACTATGAGATTATGCAACTCCGCTTACCGGAGGAACACTTTGGTACTACCAAACGTCACAACGAATCGGGTGATTATAAAGGAGTACTACAGGTGTCTCCAAAGGTACTTGTTGGGTTGGCGATTTGAGATTAGGTTTTGTCACTCCGATTGTCGGAGAGGTATCTCTAGGCCTTCTCGGTAATACACATCACCTAAGCCTTGCAAGCATTACAACTAATGAGTTAGTTGTGATATGATGTATTACGGAACGAGTAAAGAGACTTACCGTAACGAGATTGAACTAGGTATTGGATACCGACGATCGAATCTCGGGTAAGTAACATACCGATGACAAAGGGAACAACGATGTCGTTATGCGGTTTGACCGATAAAGATCTTCAGAGAATATGTAGGAACCAATATGGGCATCCAGGTTCCGCTATTGGTTATTGACCGAGAATGGTTCTAGGTCATGTCTACATAGTTCTCGAACCCGTAGGGTCCGCACGCTTAACGCTTCGATGACAGTTCATTATGAGTTTATAAGTATTGATGCACGAAGTTTGTTCGAGTCCCGGATGTGATCACGGACATGACGAGGAGTCTCGAAATGGTCGAGACATAAAGATTGATATATTGGAAGCCTATGTTTGACTTGGAAGGGTTCCGAGTGAAAACAGAAGTTCTGGAACACCGGGGTTACGGAACCCCGGGGGTATATGGGCCTTCATGGGCCACAAGGAGAAGAGGAAGGGCAGGCAGGTGGGCTGCGCCCCTCCCCTCTAGTCCGAATAGGACAAGGAGAGGGGGCGCCCTTCCTCTTCCCCCCCCAATCCTACTCCAACTAGGAGAAGAGGGGGGAGTCCTACTCGGTGGGAGTAGGACTCCTCCTTGCGCGCCTCCCCTTGGGCCGCCACCTCCCCTTGGCTCCTTTATATACGGGGCAGGGGCACCCCATAACACACAAGTTGATCTATGGATCTTTCCTTAGCCGTGCGGTGCCCCTTCCACCATATTCCACTTGGTCATATCGTCGCGGAGCTTAGGCGAAGCCCCGCGCCGGAGAAGTCATATCGTCGCGGAGCTTAGGCGAAGCCCTCGCGCCGGTGGAGCATCAACATCGCCACCATGCCGTCGTCGACGGAACTCATCCCCGACACTTTGCTGGATCGGAGTCCGGGATCGCCATCGAGCTGAACGTGTGCGTAACTCGGAGGTGCCGACGCTCGGTGCTTGGATCGGTCGGATCGTGGAGACGTACGACTACATCGACCGCGTTGTTATAACGCTTCCGCTTTCGGTCTACGAGGGTACGTGGACGGACACTCTCCCCTCTCGTTGCTATGCCATCACCATGGTCTTGCGTGATCGTAGGAAATTTTTGAAATTACTACGTTCCCCAACAGTGGCATCCGAGCCTGGTTTTATGCATTGATGTCATATGCACGAGTAGAACACAAGTGAGTTGTGGGCGATACAAGTCATACTACCTACCAGCATGTCATACTTTGGTTCAGCGGTATTGTGAGATGAAGCGCCCGGACCGACATTACGCCAGACGCTTACGCGAGACTGGTTTCACCGCCCGAGCACTCGTTGCTTAAAGGTGACCGGCGGTGTCCGCTCTCTCACTTTAGTTGAATCGAGTGTGGCTACGCCTGTCCTTGAGAAGGTTAAACGGAGTCTATTTGACGAAATATCGCTGTGGTTTTGATGCGAGGTAAGAACGGTTCTTGCTCAGCCCGTAGCAGCCACGTAAAACTTGCAACAACAAAGTAGAGGACGCCTAACTTGTTTTTGCAGGGCATGTTGTGATGTGATATGGTCAAGACGTGATGCTATATTTTATTGTATGAGATGATCATGTTTTGTAACCGAAGTTATCGCAATCGGCAGGAGCCATATGGTTGTCGCTTATTGTATGAAATGCAAACACCATGTAATTGCTTTACTTTATCACTAAGGAGTAGCGATAGTCGAGAAGCAATAGTTGGCGAGACGACAACGATGCTACGATGGAGATCAAGGTGTCGCTACGGTGACGATGGTGATCATGACGGTGCTTGGCGATGGAGATCACAAGCACAAGATGATGATGACCATATCATATCACTTATATTGATTGCATGTGATGTTTATCCTTTATGCATCTTATCTTGCTTTGATTGACGGTAGCATTATAAGATGATCTCTCACCAAAATTATCAAGAAGTGTTCTCCCCGAGTATGCACCGTTGCGAAAGTTCTTCGTCTTTGAGACACCACGTGATGATCGGGTGTGATAGGCTCTACGCTCAAATACAACGGGTGCAAAACAGTTGCGCACGTGGAATACTCAGTTAAACTTGACGAGCCTAGCATATAACAGATATGGCCTCGAACACGAGACCGAAGGTCGAGCGTGAATCATATAGTAGATATGATCAACATAGTGATGTTCACCATTGAAACTACTCCATCTCACGTGATGATCGGACATGGTTTAGTTGATTTGGATCACGTAATCACTTAGATGACTAGAGAGATGTCTGTCTAAGTGGGAGGTTTTAATATGATTAATTAAACTTAAATTTATCATGAACTTAGTACCGATAGTATTTTGCTTGTCTATGTTTACTGTAGATAGATGGCTCGTCTTTGTTGTTCCGTTGAATTTTAATGCGTTCCTTGAGAAAGCAAAGTTGAAAGATGATGGTAGCAATTACACGGATCGGGTCCGAATTTGAGGATTATCCTCATTGCTGCACGTAAAAATTACGCCCGGAAGCACCGCTGGGTGACAGCCTGCTGCAGATGCCGAGCCGTGGTTATGAACGTCCGCAAAGCGAGCTGATGACTACTCAATAGTTCGAGTGTGCCATGCTTTACGCCTTAGAACCGGTCTTCAACGACGTTTTGAACATCATGGAGCATATGAGATGTTCCAGAGTTGAAGTTAATATTTCAAGCAAATGCCCGGATTGAGAGATATGAAGTCTCAAATAAGTTCTATAGCTGCAAGATGGAGGAGAATAGTTTCACAAGTGAGCACATACTCAAAATGTCCGGGTATAACAATCACTTAATTCAGCTGGGAGTTAATCTTCCGGATGATAGTGTCATTGATGAATTCTCCAATCATCGCCACCAAGCTACAAGAGCTTCGTGATGAACTATAATATGCAAGGGATGACTAAGACAATTCCTGAACTCTTCGCGATGCTAAAAGTCATGAAGTAGAAATCAAGAAAGAGCATCAAGTGTTGATGGTCAACAAGACCACTAGTTTCAAGAAAAGGGCAAAGGAAGAAGAAGGAAACTTCAAAAGAACAGCAAGCAAGTTGTCTGCTCAGAGAAGAAACCCAAGTCTGGACCTAAGCCTGAAATCGAGTGTTTTTACCGCAAGCAAACCGACATCGGAAGCGGAACTGCCCCAAGTATTTGGCGGATAAGAAGGATGGCAAGGTGATCAAAGGTATATGTGATATACATGTTATTGATGTGTACCTTACTAATACTCGCAGAGTACTGGTATTTGATATCGGTTCATTGCTAATATTTGCAACTCAAACAGGAACTACGGATTGCGAAGATTGGCTAAGGACGAGGTGACGATCGCGCGTTGGAAATGGTTCCAAAGTCGATGTGATCGCGGTCGGCACGCTACCTCTACATCTACCTTCGGGATTAGTTTTAGACCTAAATAATTGTTATTTGGTGCCAGCGCTGAGCATGAACATTATATCTGGATCTTGTTTAATGCGAGACGGTTATTCATTTAAATCAGAGAATAATGGTTGTTCTATTTATATGAGTAATATCTTTTATGGTCATGCACCCTTGAAGAATGGTCTATTCTTGTTGAATCTCGACAAGAGTGATACACATATTCATAATGTTGAAGCCAAAAGATGCAGAGTTGATAATGATAGTGCAACTTATTTGTGGCACTTCCGCTTAGGTCATATCGTGTAAAACGCATGAAGAAACTCCATACCGATGGGCTTCGAATCACTTGATTATGAATCACTTGGTACTTATGTAACCGTGCCTCATGGGCAAGATGACCAAAACGCCGTTCTTCGAACTATGGAGCGAGCAACCGATTTGTTGGAAATCATACATACCGATGTTTGTGGTCCAATGAATGTTGAGGCACTTGGCGGGTATCGTTATTTTCTCACCTTCACAGATGATTTGAGCAGATATGGGTATATCTACTTAATGAAACACAAATCTGAAACATTTGAAAAGTTCAAAGAATTTCAGAGTGAAGTGGAAAATCATCGTAACAAGAAAATAAAGTTTCTACGATCTGATCGTGGAGGAGAATATTTGAGTTACGAGTTTGGTTTACATTTGAAACAATGTGGAATAGTTTCGAACTCACGCCACCCGAACACCACGGAGAAATGGTGTGTCCGAACGTCAGAATCGTACTTTACTAGATATGGTGCGATCTATGATGTCTATTTCGATTTACCGCTATCGTTTTGGGGTTATGCTTTAGAGACGGCCGATTCACGTTGAATAGGACACCGTCAAAATCCGCTGAGACGACGCCTTATGAACTGTGGTTTGGCAAGAAACCAAAGTTGTCGTTTCTTAAAGTTTGGGGCTGCGATGCTTATGTAAAGAAACTTCAACCAGATAAGCTCGAACCCAAATCGGAAAAATGTGTCTTCATAGGATACCCAAAGGAGACTGTTGGGTACACCTTCTATCACAGATCCAAGGCAAGATTTTCGTTGCTAAATTCGGATCCTTTCTAGAGAAAGAGTTTCTCTCGAAAGAAGTGAGTGGGAGGAAAGTAGAACTTGATGAGATAATCAGATCTGCTCCCTTATTGGAAAGTAGTTCATCACAAGAAATGGTTCTGTGACAACTACACCAATTAGTGAGGAAACTAATGATGATGATCATGAAGCTTCAGATCAAGTTACTCTTGAACCTCGAGGTCAACCAGAGTAAAATACGCACTGAGTGGTACGGTAATCCTATTCGGAAGTCATGTTACTTGACCATGGCGAACCTACGAACTATGAAGAAGCGATGGTGAGCCCAGATTCGCAAAATGGCTGGAAGCCATGAAATCTGAGATGGGATCCATGTATGAGAACAAAGTATGGACTTTGGTTGACTTGCCCGATGATCGGCAAGCCATTGAAAATAAATGGATCTTTAAGAAGAAGACCGACGCCGATGGTAATATAACTGTCTACAAAGCTCGACTTGTTGCGAAAGGTTTTCGACAAGTTCAAGGGGTTGACTACGATGAGACTTTCTCACCAGAAGCGATGCTTAAGTCTGTCCGAATCATGTTAGCAATTGCCGATTTTATGATTATGAAATTTGGCAAATGGATGTAAAACTGCATTCTTGAATGGATTTCTAGAAGAAGAGTTGTATATGATGCAACCAGAAGGTTTTGTCGATCCAAAGGGTGCTAACAAAGTGTGCAAGCTCCAACGATCAATTTATGGTCGGTGCAAGCCTCTCGGAGTTGGAATAAACGCTTGATAGTGTGATCAAAGATATGGGTTTATATGCACTTTTGGAGAAGCCTGTATTTACAAGAAAGTGAGTGGGAGCTCAGAGCATTTCTAATATTATATGTGGACGATATATTATTGATTGGAAATGATATAGAATTTCTGGATAGCATAAAAGGATACTTGAATAAAAGTTTTTCAATGAAAGACCTCGTGAAGCTGCTTACATATTGGGCATCAAGATCTATAGAGATAGATCAAGACGCTTAATAGGACTTTCACAAAGCACATACCTTGATAAAGTTTTGAAAAAGTTCAAAATGGATCAGCAAAGAAAGGTTTTTACCTGTGTTGCAAGGTGTAAGATTGAGTCGACTCAATGCCCGACCACAGCAGAAGATAGAGAAAATGAAAGATGTTCCTATGCTTCAGCCATAGGCTCTATCATGTATGCAATGCTGTGTACCAGACCGACGATGCTTAGCTGTAAGCTTGGCAGGAAGGTACCAAAGTAATCCAGAGTGGATCATCGGACAGCGGTCAAGAACATCTGAAATACCGAAAAGGACTAAGGATATGTTTCTCGATATGGAGGTGACAAAGAGCTAGTCGTAAATGGTTACGCCGATGTAAGTTTTGACACGATCCGGACGATTCTAAATCGCAAACCGGATACGTGTTTTTATTAAACGGTGGAGCTGTCGGTTGGTGCAGTTCTAAACAAAGCGCCGTGGCGGGATCTACATGTGAAGCGGAGTACATAGCTGCTTCGAAGCAGCAAATGAAGGAGTCTGGATGAAAGAGTTCATTTCCGATCTAGGTGTCATACCTAGTGCATCGGGACCGATGAAGATCTTTCGTGACAATATTGGTGCAATTGCCTTGGCAAAGGAATCCAGATTTCACAAGAGGACCAAGCACATCAAGAGACGCTTCAATTCCATTCGGGACCAAGTCCAAGTGGGAGACATAGAGATTTGCAAAATACATACGGATCTGAATGTTGCAGACCGCTGACTAAGCCTCTTCCACGAGCAAAACATGATCAGCACCAAGACTCCATGGGTGTGAGGATCATTACTTTGTAATCTAGATTATTGACTCTAGTGCAAGTGGGAGATCAAGGAAATATGCCCTAGAGGCAATAATAAAGTTATTATTTATTTCCTTATATCATGATAAATGTTTATTATTCATGCTAGAATTGTATTAACGGAAACATAATACATGTGTGAATATATAGACAAACAAGATGTCACTAGTATGCCTCTACTTGACTAGCTTGTTAATCAAAGATGGTTATGTTTCCTAACCATGAACAAGGAGTTGTTATTTGATTAACAAGGTCACATCATTAGTTGAATGATCTGATTGACATGACCCATTCCGTTAGCTTAACACTTGATCGCTTAGTATGTTAATGCTTTCTTCATGACCCATACATGTTCCTATAACTATGAGATTATGCAACTCCTGCTTACGGAGGAACACTTTGGTACTACCAAACGTCACAACGAATCGGGTGATTATAAAGGAGTACTACAGGTGTCTCCAAAGGTACTTGTTGGGTTGGCGATTTTGAGATTAGGTTTTGTCACTCCGATTGTCGGAGAGGTATCTCTAGGCCTTCTCGTAATACACATCACCTAAGCCTTGCAAGCATTACAACTAATGAGTTAGTTGTGAGATGATGTATTATGGAACGAGTAAAGAGACTTACCGTAACGAGATTGAACTAGGTATTGGATACCGACGATCGAATCTCGGGTAAGTAACATACCGATGACAAAGGGAACAACGATGTCGTTATGCGGTTTGACCGATAAAGATCTTCGAGAATATGTAGGAACCAATATGGGCATCCAGGTTCCGCTATTGGTTATTGACCGAGAATGGTTCTAGGTCATGTCTACATAGTTCTCGAACCCGTAGGGTCCGCACGCTTAACGCTTCGATGACAGCTCATTATGAGTTTATAAGTATTGATGCACGAAGTTTGTTCGAGTCCCGGATGTGATCACGGACATGACGAGGAGTCTCAAATGGTCGAGACATAAAGATTGATATATTGGAAGCCTATGTTTGACTTCGAAGGGTTCCGAGTGAAAACAGGAAGTTATCGGAACACCGGGGTTACGGAACCCCGGGGGTATATGGGCCTTCATGGGCCACAAGGAGAAGAGGAAGGGCAGGCCAGGTGGGCTGCGCCCCCCCCTCTAGTCCGAATAGGACAGGAGAGGGGGCGGCGCCTTCCTTCTTCCCTCCCCAATCCTACTCCAACTAGGAGAGAGGGGGAGTCCTACTCCCGGTGGGAGTAGGACTCCTCCTTGCGCGCCCCTTGGGCCGCCACCTCCCCTTGGCTCCTTTATATACGGGGCAGGGGGCACCCCATAACACACAAGTTGATCTACGGATCTTTCCTTAGTCGTGCGGTGCCCCTTCCACCATATTCCACTTCGTCATATCGTCATGAGCTTAGGCGAAGCCCCGCGCCGGAGAAGTCATATTGTCGCGAGCTTAGGCGAAGCCCTGCATCGGTGGAGCATCAACATCGCTACCACGCCGTCATGTCGACGGAACTCATCCCGACACTTTGCTGGATCGAGTCCGGGATCGCCATCGAGCTGAACGTGTGCAGAACTCGGAGGTGCCGACGCTCGGTGCTTGGATCGGTCGGATCGTGGAGACGCACGACTACATCAACCGCGTTGTTATAACGCTTCGCTTTCGGTCTACGAGGGTACGTGGACGGACACTCTCCCCTCTCGTTGCTATGCCATCACCATGGTCTTGCGTGATCGTAGGAAATTTTTTGAAATTACTACGTTCCCCAACAATAACAACATGTGCAATTGCGTCACTTACATGTGGGACAGATGCCTCTTGGGCCCACATGCCAGTGACCCAACTGCACCTGCAGTTAAGTAACTGAAGCAGCGTCCTTCTCCAACATAGCTCTCCGACTCCACGTCGTCGCCAAGAAGCTAATCAGCTGTCAATGGTCAACCCGCCTAGCTTTGCTTCAACCGGAGGGTAGCAGCGGTGGCCTTACTTGGACCCGAGCAGCGGCGACCTACCGTGTTCTACTCTTCCTCGTTTTTCTCGTGGCGGCCTCGCTGGCAGCGGGCGGGCCTCGATGGAGCCGGGCGATGTCCTTCGTCTCGCTGTCGGGCGGGCGGCGCCTCGGCGGAGCGGGGGAAATCCCCCCTCGTTCCCGGCAGGGTGGGGCCTCGGCTGAGCCGGCGATGTCCTCTGCCTTGTTGTTGGCGCTGCGGGGCCTCGGCGGGGCTGGCGGTGTCCTTTACCTCATTGTTGGCGCCGCGGGGCCTCGGTGGAGCAGGGCCTTGTCGACGCCAGCGGAGCAGGGACTCACCGGAGCTGGCATTGTCCCCTGCCTCGTCCTCGGTCTCGCCAAACAACGCCTCTCCCGCTTCATCTCCCTCTTTGTAGGCGGTCGCAGCCTCCGTCACCCGCATGCGGTATCACCTGTGCTCGAGGCGGCCCTCGCGGGCGGAGCGGTACGAGTCGAGCAGCGCCTCGTGCTCCGCCCGCTCCGCAGCGTTCTGCTCCTCCGCCTGCAGGTGCTCCTGGAGGAAATGGTGGTTGTAGGCGGCGCGGCCCGCGCCCCGGAACTGCTCCTGACGCTTCTGCCTCACCGTGTCCATGTATTGGGCACGGGCCTCGCCAATGGTCATGGTGCAATGCACCGGTGAGGATGGCGCTCAGGAGGGGGTTGGCGCCGGATCTTCGACTGCAATGTTCTCCATTGGGACGTCGTCGTCCTCCGGCTGCCTGTCGGCCAGCCAGTCGGCAGCAATGGCTGCCATCTCCTTGTGGTCCATCGTCCGCCCGTCCCAAAGAGCACTGGAGCGCGAGGAAGCCATGGTGGGAGTAGTGGTGTGGACAGGAGAAAGGGAATGGAGGCGGATAACTGTGGCTATGGCCGGTGCAGCAATTCATATAGCAATGGTGGGCGGCGAAGGGACGGGCGTGTGGCGCCGGAGTAGCCGCCTCGGCAACCTTGTATCATTAATGTGGGCGACAGACGGACAGACGAACGGCACTTGTGTCGTTTGAAGGCGGAGCAATCGCCTGCACCGAGAAGCGGGGCGGGCGGAGCTGACCGTTTCGGGCGGAAAGCACGCGCGGGCGAGGGAGGCGGTCTGGGTGGGCCAGGGCAGTCAGACTCGTGCTTGGCAGCGGGTCGGTCCAAAGAGCCAAGACATGCCGGCTTGCCGCCGAAGCTCGCCGAGCTGAGCGACGATAATCGACGATGGACGAAGCTTCCGATCGAGCCGTGCCACTGCCCAAGCCGGTTCATGCCGTGTTCACCATAGAGCAGGTGCGGCCCACTTCGACGCCCTAATGGCGGAAGAGCTACCAGTGCAGGAGGACCTGTGCTGCAACCTCCGTCTCCTCAACAAGCACCGGTGAACAAGCGAATGACAATGCCGTCGCAGACATGTGGCCCTATGATCCTGGCTTCCCGAATGAGTAGTGGGCGTTGTATCGGACCATCCGTAGGGCCTGCGAGGCCCTCTCCGTCGTCCTTCGAGTTGTTGTGCTTGCCGTGGCGCCGCCATCTCGCGTTGTCAACATGGTCAACGGCATAAGGAATGAGGAGATGACTTTACTTGGAGAGGATGATAGTGGGGACCCACCAGGGCCATAGCCGCACGTACGCAAGTGCCTCCTTATTATATACGACTGTAATATTTTTTGCTTCGTCCTGGTTTCCTGACATCACGGTCCCACACCATTGTCAACCTATGTAGTCAATAAACGAGAGAATTGCACAAGGAGCGGCCGATAGCTGGGACCAAGCAGCTTGAGCAGTATTTGTCTTTTTGACGTGTGAGCACTGCAGAGTTTTTCTTGAGCGATGTTTTCGTTGTTGTTTAGAGGAGAGCAGGGTATTAACTGGGCGGGCTGTGGCCCATCTAGCCCAGGCCCGATATCCAGCCCAGATATTAATTTTTTCCAAGCTGAAAATGGCTAGCCCAGCTATACTTTTTTTTTATGAACACCCAGGCAAGGTCAACTTGTTATTCTCCGCCCCGCTGGGCTGCAAATCTTTCCTAGGAGGGATGCATTAGGCTTAACAAGAAAATGTGCTTTAAGAAATAATAAATGGGATGTAATTATAAAAACTGGGTAGTAACTATAAAAAAATGCACCAAACACGTAATTACTTTATAAAATAATATTTCTGGATTTTGAAAATTTTATTTTCATTAATTGTTGCGCGCGCAATGTTCCGTTGGATTTTTACATAATACAAATTTATATTGAAATTGTATATAATCTGACTAGAAATTTCGGGATAAAAATATTTCGGATCCCATCAAAATGTGGGAAGTTTTATAGAATTCTGTTTTGAACGGTTGGTTGAAATTATTAATCGTTGTCCTAGCTAGAAAATGGGTTGTGCTTTTAACAAACTGTAAATGGGCTGTAGTAAATTCCATTAGAATTCAAAAATGGGCTCTACATTCTTACACATCGCAAATGGGCTATAAGTTCTCTGCCACACACTTGTGGGCCTACTAAGTTGACGCGTATGCAAGGCTTTGTCAACTTATAGTCAACACACGATTCTAGCAGCAGTGTCCGTTGGATGTCCATCCAACGGATGTCGTGCTACTTCTTCAATCTCGGATATTCTAGCTTCAGCCGCCCAAAAAATGATTCCTCCCCTTGACATCCGGGCGCACTGCTTCGAGAGGCTGACCAGGCCTACTAAGTTGAGCATACCAAGGGATTTGTCAACTTAGTCAATATAAACGATTCTAGCTGCAGTGACCGTACGATGTCCATCCAACGGTCGTTGTGATTCTTCAACCGCTGGTCTTCTTGCTCCAGCCGCCCAAAGCAGCGCCGGTCGTGCCTCCTGCTCCTGCCTCTCATGCCCGGCTGTGCTGCCACGGAGGCCTCACCTCCCCCTACCACTCCCACAGCTAGCCAGGCCCTGCGGCGACGGTATCCTCACACCGTAGCCAACCAGTGAACCTCAGATTCTCTCCGTGGGCATCCACTGCCGCGTTTTCCCGGCTTCGCCGCCCCTTCCTAGGCCTCACCGTCGTCCACCGCCTTGGTGCTCTCGGCGCGGCGTGGTCAATGTGGTCAACGACCGACTTCCAACGAAATAGTACTGTACGTGGAGAGGCTGGCAGCTGGGTCCACGGCCGCAACAAGGAAGTGCCTCCTTATTACGCGGAAAATAATTATTCCTCCAGCTGATAGCAGGGACCCACCAGACGAGCCACCGTATTTCATGAAAAAAATGTTTCCCCATGACTGCTGGGACCCACCAGCTACATCTTCGCACGCAAGGAAGTGCGTCCATATTACGGGCAGAAAAATGATTCGCCCCCTGACTGCTGGGACCCACCAGCTACATCTTCGCACATAAGGAAGTGCGTCCATATTACGGGCAAAAAATGATTCTCCCCCTGACTGCTGGGACCCACCAGCTACATCTTCGCACGCAAGGAAGTGCCTGACAGTCGGGACAAACCCGGTCAAAGCATACGTAGCGTTGTCATTCTGGTCACCAACATGTACGTACATACTGGTCGATCGGTCTGTCTGTAGGCTGCAGCGATGAACCGTGGCCATGTAAGGAAGGGCACATGTGGTAGTAGAGGCGCGCACGTGTGGTAGTAGAGGCGCGCACGTAGCATGTACATGTACGTACAACGGCCAGGGTGTAAGAAATAAAATACGTCCACGTACGTACATACGGGTGAGGGAGTCCTGGATTAGGGGGTATCCTGACAACCGGACTATATCCTTTGGCCGGACTGTTAGACTATGAAGATACAAGATTGAAGATTTCGTCTCGTGTCCGGATGGGACTCTCCTTGGCATGGAAGGCAAGCTTGGCAATACGGATATGTAGATCTCCTCCCATGTAACCGACTCTGTGTAACCCTAGCCCCCTCCGGTGTCTATATAAACCGGAGGGTTTAGTCCATAGGACAACAACAATCATACCATAGGCTAGCTTTTAGGGTTTAGCCTCTACGATCTCATGGTAGATAAACTCTTGTACTACTCATATCATCAAGATCAATCAAGCAGGAAGTAGGGTATTACCTCCATCGAGAGGGCCCGAACCTGGGTAAACATTGTGTCCCTCGCCTCCTGTTACCATCCGCCTTAGACGCACAGTTCGGGACCCCCTACCCGAGATCCGCCGGTTTTGACACCGATATTGGTGCTTTCATTGAGAGTTCCACTGTGCCGTCACCGTAAGGTTTGATGGCCCCTTCGATCATTGGTAACGATGCGGTCCAGGGTGAGGTCTTTCTCCCCGGATAGATCTTTGTATTCGGTGGCTTCGCACTACGGGCCAACTCGCTTGGCCATCTGGAGCAGATCGAGAGCTACGCCCCTGGCCATCAGGTCAGGTTTGGAAACTTGAGTTACACTGCCGATATCCGCGGAGACTTGATCTTCGACGGATTCGAGCCCATGCCGGGTGTGTCGCACGATCACGACGAGCATGATGTAGCTCTGCCGTCGGACAGTGTTCGGGAAATCACGCCAGCAACCACTCCGACCTTCAATCCGGAATAGATCGCGCCATCCGAGGATGGGCGGATAGACCCCGCCTTGGAGGCCGCACCCTCAGCGACGATGGAGCCGAATACTGACCTTACCCCTCACGAGATCCGTGGACGCCGACCATCGACTCGCCTCCGCCACGGACTCGAATCGCCGCGCCCACGCCTATCGAATCCGATTGGGCGCTGATCATGGAGTTCACCTCCGCGGATATCTTTCAGCACTCGCCCTTCGGCGATGTACTAAACTCGTTAAAGTCTCTCTCCCTGTCAGGAGAACCTTGGCCGAACTATGTCCAGCTAGAACGGGATGCGGATGACAAAGAAATTCACTCCCCACCCACCACCCACTTAGTAGCCACCATCGATGATTTAACCGACATGCTCGACTTCGACTCCGAAGACATCGATGGTATGGACAACGATGAAGGAGACGAACAGGAACCACTTCCCACGAGGCACTGGACCGCCACCTCATCATACGATATATATATGGTGGATACACCCAAAGAAGGCAATGGCGAAAAGACAACGGAGGATGACCCCTCCAAGAAGCAATCCAGCGCCGACGCCAGCCGGGCGCCGCTTAAGTCTCGCCACAAAGAAAAGCGGTGATACCGCACAGAGATAAAAGTACTCGACAAAGGTCAAGATGATGACAATCCCTCCAAAGACGATCTAGAGCCGAGGATGAACAAACCAGCCCTCCTAAGAGAGCGGCAGAGGGAGAAGCAGGGGACGACAATTACATGCCTCTCTCCGAAGACGAAGCGAGCCTCGACGACGAAGAATTTGTCATGCCTGAGGATCCCATCGAGCAGGAGCGCTTTAAGCGCCGGCTTATTGCCACAGCTAATAGCCGGAAGAAAAAGCAACAATAGCTTCGAAGGATCAGATCTGCTAGCGATAGATGGATCAAGTCCTTGTGGCCGAGGAATATGAACTCAACGCCTTCCATGGTTACCCAAAGCGCAGGTTGCTACCCCGACTTGAGGAGGAAGTATTAAAACCTACATCACCAGCGTACGATGCGGCTGATCGGCCACCTCGCGGCCGAGATAGAGAGGCATTCCAGCCTGAAGCTCCGCCCGCACTCCGCCGCCACTCAAACAAAAATACAAAGGCACGGGGCAACACGCGAGACCTGCGAGACGTATTGGAAGATAGGGGAAAACACGCAAGATCGATCTATGGATCACGAGGGCACGCCCCTACGCGGGACGGTGACCGCCACGCCGGATACAGTAAAAGCAAATCCAGCCGGGCCGAATACAGCAGGCAAGACTCATATGAGCTACGTCGCAACATAGCCCAGCACAGAGGCACGGCACACCCCCTATGCTTCACCGACGAAATAATGGAGCATGAATTCCCAGAGGGTTTTTAACCCGTAAATATAGAATCATATGATGGCACAACAGACCCCGCGGTATGGATCGAGGACTTCCTCCTCCACATCCACATGGCCCGCGGTGATGATCTACATGCCATCAAGTACCTCCCACTAAAACTCAAAGGACCAGCTCGGCATTGGCTTAATAGCTTGCCAGCAGACTCCATCAGCAGTTGGGAGGATTTGGAAGATGCATTCCTTGACAACTTCCAGGGCACTTATGTGCGACCACCGGATGCTGACGATTTAAGCCATATAACCCAGCAGCCAGGGAAATCGGCCAGGGATTTCTGGACCCGGTTCCTAACCAAGAAGAACCAAATAGTAGACTGTCCGGATGCAGAGACCTTAGCGGCATTCAGACATAATATCCGTGATGAATGGCTCGCCCGACACCTTGGCCAAGAGAAGCCAAAATCCATGGCAGCCCTAACGACACTTATGACCCGCTTTTGTGTGGGCGAAGATAGCTGGTTGGCTCGTAGTACCAAAACAGCAAGCAAACATGGCACATCAGAAGCCAGGGATAGCAATGGCAAACCACGACACAACAAACATAAGCGCTGCAAATATGGTGAAAACGTCAAAAACACGGCAGTTAATGCCGGGTCCAGGGGCTCAAGGTCCGGTCAGCGGAATGGGACACCCAAAAATAAAAATCCGGGTCCTTCCACCGACCGTGATACTGACACAATGCCAAATTCATGGCACCCGTAAACGCCACCACCCATACCAACAGAGAATGCTGGGTCTTCAAACAAGTCGGCAGGGCAGGCGCCAGAGACAAAGGGGGTATCAAAGTTACGATAGCGATAAAGAGCCTGCACCATCGAACACGGGAGGGCAAAAGAAATTTCCCAAGCATATTCAATCGGTGAACGTAGTACATACCACCCAAATTACCAACTCGGACCAGATATCCATCCTTAGGGATGGTGACTCAATGGAACTTGTCATCCCACAATATAAACTGGGGCTAGTCACCTTCAACCGCACGGATCGTCCGGTCAACGCCAATCAGGGCAATCCAGCCGCACTAGTCCTGCACCCAATAATATACTGGTTCCACCTCACTCGAGTCCTTATGGGCGACGATAGCAGTTTAAATATGCTTTACCAAGACACAATGCGCAAGATGGGCATCGATCATTCGGCGATCAAACCCACTAAAGCCACTCTTAGAGGCATTATACCGGTGAGGATGCTCGCATGTGCTCCATTACCCTTGAGGTAGTCTTCGTTCACCGTAAAATTACCGTGATCAAGAGTTAAACTTTGAAATTGTCCCTTCCGCAGTAGTTATCAAGCACTGCTCGGACGAACCGCATTCGCCGATTCAATGCGGTGACACATTATGCCTACCGAAGCTCAAGATGACCGGTCCACGCGGGCGTCATCACGGTTAATGGCAAGGCCAACTTTCCCTTGGCGCCAAAGATATACACCACCACCTTACCAAAGAGACAACGAGCAGCACTGAAGTCGGACTCGATCGACGTCCGGCCTACGGATACCGCCAAGGACCCTCGACCTACTTCACGGAAGGACAGCCCGCCCGCCCAGGCTCAATTAACACTCCGGCGGAGGTTAGACAGGCCGCACTGGCGGCTTAACCGCCTCGGCACATAAATATTTCTTACATTTCCTCGCAGGTTCACCTTTGCGCCGACCAGGATGGACTATATGAAGGAATCTTGAACGCGTAAGGGAATCCTTTGACATTCCCCGCAATGACCATCCGGTTATACTACGGATCCGCACTCAGCCTCTTCCACCTGGTTTCAGCAGGTTCCGCAGTCATATTCCTTTCTTTTATATACCACATTATTTGTACCTCTACGCATAGACGTACCACATAAATACAACATGAGGATTTACATGACGCTTATCTGCTGATTATTTGTTATTGAAATTCTTTTGTTAAAATGGCATCCGCAAATAGCGATACGCCTTAAAACATGCCAGGGGCTACGTTTTACCCATAGCACGGCAGTAAAGTCCAAACACCATCATGGAAGTTCGGCACCCCGAACTTATAGCATTATATGCATCAGCTCCGAATCATGTCTTGGGTCAATAGTTGGGTTTGCCCGGCTCCCATGTTTTGGTACCTTACATTCTGCTATATCGGCTAAGGTAGCACTGGGAGAACTACTGCGATTGTATCCCGGTTCTTCTGGACGAACACCTCAGTAGAGAAAGCTAAAACTGACTGTCATGATAAGGCGAGAGCTGGTCAGCTGTTCGAGAGGTTGCAAAATCTTTAAGGATTTCTTCCGTACAATGCCATAACCAATGCAGCGTGCGATGGATCGGTTCTTTCTCCGATCAGGTGCTTATAGAGCCCCTAGTACGGTCTTCCGAACACCAGGGGCTGCGCCGACCATACTAAAGCTCCTATGGCTAAGTGAGAGTGATAAAGCCCTATAGTCTGATTGCTCGGTTCGTTGGGGTTGAGCACCTCCTTCGAGGACCCAAAATCTGGGATAAAGAGTGCTGTGTTTATCCAACACCCCGCATTTAATACGTAAAGGTTTTACGATCGCCAACTCTCGTGTTTAATATATAGAACGGCCGCACAGTAGGGTAAACTTTCCTATAACAGGCAGTAAATAATAACACTGACCTTGTTCAACATTACAAAGGAGAACATGATTCGCATTCATGGAAATATAATGTCCTCGGTGCACAGCTCCACGGCAAGGTGGGATCCTTTCAGGACACTCTCATAATACAACTCGGGCTGGCGGTGCTCCTTCCCCTCCGGTGGTCCTTCGGTCATCAACTTTTCAGCATCCATCTTCCCCCAGTGCACCTTTGCGCGGGCGAAGGCCATTCGCGCAACCTCTATACAGACCGACCGCTTGATGACGTCAAGTCGAGGACAGGCACCCGCAAACCGCTTCACGAGACCGAAGTAGCTGGTCGGGATTGGCTCCGTAGGCCATAGCCGGATTATTACATCCTTCATGGCTAGTTCCGCCGCCTTCTGGAGCTCGATCAGTTGCTTCATCTGATCGGCAAAAGGCACCAGATAATTCGGTGCTAAATACTGCAACCAAAAGAGCCTATCCACAGTATTCCTCCCTTCGGCTCGATAGAATTGAGCGGCATTTGATATGCTGCGAGGCAGCTCGACAAATACCCCTGAGAAATTCGGATTCCAAGTTAAAAACGTAAGTCCCCCCAAATACTTACTCTACACAAAACAAAAAACCTTACCAGCCGCGATCTTTCTCGCCTCTTGGATCTCCTGCAGAGCACTTCGGGTTCCCCCCCGGGCATCACTCGTGGCCTGATGAGCCTTGGTGAGTTCGGATTCTTTCTCCATTAAACTCTGTTACAAGGTCCCACATTTCCTTACAGCCTCTTGAAGCTCATGCTCTGCCTTAATAACCCTGGCCTCGTGTTTCTCACGACGAGCCAGCTCAGTGGCGGCCCTTTTCTCAGCCTTGGCCACATCCTTTTTAAGGGCTTCGACTTCGGTCACAATACCTAGCGCAAGTCATAAAGCTCAGTTCATACTGAAAGTTGTTTCGCATTAAACGCGAACAAGACTTGTGCATACCTCGTTTATCCCTCAACCTGCATTTTCAATTGGCAAGTTCTTTCGTGGCCCGCCTGCACTTTGTTTCAGCCCGAGACCTCCGAAGATGAGAAGTAGCAGCATTCATGCACTTGCTTATAAAAAAAGAGAAATAGATACCATTCAATGAGTCTTCATGTGAACATAAATTCGATCCTCTGTCCGGGTTCCTTTTTTCACCGAACAGAGTATCAGGGGCTACTATCTATACCATGACACTCTTCGAAAACCCATAAAACATACCTCAAAGCCTCTTATAAGGCTGATACAGGCCTCGTTCAGTCCACTCTCAGTTGACTGAATTTTCTTAATCACCGCACCCATAAGGGCACGGTGTTCATCAATGATGAAGGCGTCTTTCAACGCCACTAACAAAGCATCTGACACTTCTGGACAGACAGAGGTCGCTGATGGGACAGGCACTCCCCCTCCAGCCAAAGGAGGCTGCCTGTTTGATCCTGGAGCCGTGTAGGTCTCTGGAATCGTATCCGGCTGGGAGCCGAACTCGGTATCGCCCCCACCATCAGCCCCCATGGGAATCTTTTCCCCCATGTGTCCGGCCCCTGAGGTTTGACCTCCAGGCGCCGCTATCACGGCTTTTTCCTTCCTCCTTGGCCGGGGTCCCTCGGGGACGAAGCCTCGGTGTTGTGCACCTATTTGGAGGAAGGGGCCTTTGGGGTCGTCGCGCTCTCCATAGCATTTGAGCTCAGCAAGTCCTCTGATGAGGATTGTTTGGCACGAGACCCCGTCGGTCTACAAAAATATGGCTTGGGTTAAACTACTAAGCCACGATGAGTCCGGACGTCTAAAATGTACTCGGATTTTATACACTTACAAGTTCACCAGGGGCTGGGCCCTGGGATCCCACGCCGGGCCGCTGTCGGCGGCGGCAGTGGACTCCTCCGGAAGAGGATCCTTCCCCCTTTTGGGCCGCTCAGCCTCCAAGTGTACGGAGGCCGCCCTCTTCTTTCTTCCCCCCGCATGGGATTCATCTTCCTCCTCCTCCTCGTCCTCTTCAGAGGTGGAATGGGCATTGAAGCCTTTGGATATTGTGTCCGAAGTGCCGCGGCGACGAAGGCCTCCTCGGGTCTTCTTGGCCTCCTTCTCGGTCGTCTTCTTCGGCACCTCGTAAGGTGCCGGGACCAACATCTTCGTCAGAAGTGGAACGGCCGGTTCTTCGGGCAGCGGGGCCGGACAATGGATCCGCTCCGCCTTCTTCGTCCAGCCCTGGGAGAGTCGTATAAAACATGTTAAGCGTTTCTTTTGGGTTACGCGGATAGAAAAGTTTGATAACTCACCGAACTTGCCGGGCGGGACAGTTGGTACCCACGGTCTTCGGCAGAGTCAGGCCATGATTTGCCAAACTTGAAAAGCACCTTCCAGATGTCTTTGTGCGAGGAGCCGAAAAGCTCCTGCAAGGTTTGGTGCTGGGCCGGATCAAATTCCCACAAATTGCAAGTCTTGTGCTGACAAGGCAGGATCCGGCGAATCAACATCACCTTGACCACATTGACAAGTTCGATGTTCTTGTCTCCCATATCTTCAACGCGCGTCTGGAGCGCCAACAATTCGTCGAGCGAGGACCAGTCCAGGCCTTTCTTGACCCAGGATGTAAGCCGCAGGGGGGCGCCGGATCGGAACTCGGGAGAGGCGGCCCACCCTATGCCGCGCGGCTCAGTGATATAAAACCACTGCCGTTGCCACTCCTTGACAGAATCATTGAAGGTTCCCGTTGGCCATATGACATTGGGCATCTTGCTCACCATGGCGCCCCCACATTCGGCGTGCTCGCCGCCCACCACCTTGGGCTTCACATTAAAAATCTTCAGCCATAAGCCGAAGTGCGGTGAAATACGGAGAAAAGCCTCGCACACGACAATAAACGCCGAGATGTTGAGGAAGGAATTGGGGGACAAATCGTGAAGATTGATCCCATAATAGTACATGATGCCGCAGACGAACGGGTGGAGGGGAAACCCTAGCCCGCGGACAAAGTGAGGGAGGAATACAACCCTCTCGTGGGGTTCCGGAGTAGGGACGATTTGTCCCGCCGTCGGAAGACGATGGCTGATTTTCTTGGCCAAGTACCCGGCCTTCCGAAGCTTTTTAATATCCTTCTCTTGGATGGTAGAGGCCATCCATTTGCCTCCCGCTCCGGATCCGGACATCTTCGGAGGACCTCTTGTGGACAGGGAAGAGGAACGCTTGAGCGTTGGAGCTTGAGCAGAAGGGGATGAGCCGGGAGGAAGGCGTGGGTGAATAGAATGAATCCTTGTTCCCTTATAAGGATGGAAGAGGCGATGCGCCTCCCCACCTATCTGGTAAAACCTCTTATTCCCCAAATGCCATAATGGATGGCGCGGTTGGGTTAACCACACCCGTATTGACGAGAATCCCGTGATAAGGGGACACAGTCTCTGCTTCGACAAGACGTGCCAGGAAAAACGGTTCGAATAATGACTGGGCCGTGGTGTAATGTCATACTACGAAATGCGTCAGCAGATTAGATTTGTGGAAGTATTATTCTCTCCACGGTGGTATGTGGAACTTGTTTTGCAGAGCCGGACACTATCCTTGTGTTCAAGATCTTCCATGGAGTATTCGGAGGAGGAACCCGCCTTGCAATGCCGAAGACAATTTGCGCGCCGAACTCGTCGTCATTGAAGCCTGGTTCAGGGGCTACTGAGGGAGTTCTGGATTAGGGGGTATCCGGACAGCCGGACTATATCCTTTGGCTGGACTGTTGGACTATGAAGATACAAGATTGAAGACTTCGTCTCGTGTCCGGATGGGACTCTCCTTGGCGTGGAAGGCAAGCTTGGCGATACGAATATGTAGATCTCCTCCCTTATAACCGACTCTGTGTAACCCTAGCCACCTCCGATGTCTAAATAAACCGGAGGGTTTAGTCCGTAGGACAACAACAACAATCATACCATAGGCTAGCTTTTAGGGTTTAGCCTCTATGATCTCGTGGTAGATCAACTCTTGTAATACTCATATCATCAAGATCAATCAAGCAGG
Organism: Aegilops longissima; assembly: GCA_021605205.1. Lineage (NCBI taxonomy): Eukaryota > Viridiplantae > Streptophyta > Magnoliopsida > Poales > Poaceae > Aegilops > Aegilops longissima. The sequence goes on from CM038677.1 coordinate 334,033,148, forward strand.
AAGTAGGGTATTTCCTCCATCGAGAGGGCCCGAACCTGGGTAAACATTGTGTCCCTCGCCTCCTGTTACCATCCGCCTTAGATGCATAGTTCGGGACCCCCTACCCGAGATCCGCCGGTTTTGACGCCGACAATGGGCGTGGTCTCGAACGCCTACTCACGCATACGTACGGCCAGGGCTCATGTACATGGCTGGGTCGGTACGGAAAAACTGCGTCGTCGTCGTGTTCATGGGGAGCCAACCGGCTGGGTTGGAACGGAATGCGTCATCGTGTTCATCGGGATCCAACCGGCTTGGACGGAACAGGTGATGGGAACGAGGCATGGCGTACCGCAGAACGGAGGAAACGGCCTTGTGTTCGACAGGCCATGGTGGAAACGGGATCCTTTTCATCGGGAGGGGTATGGCGTACCACAAAAGGGAGGAAATGGACCTCCTACGGTGGAAACAGGGTCCTGTTGATCGGGAGGGGTGTGGCGTACCGCAAAACGGAGGAAACGGACTTGTGTTGGAGCGCCACAATCAAACGGGGTCCCTGTTCATCGGGAGGGTGTGGCATCCGCAAAACGGACTCCACGGAAACCTGCTCATCTCCACCATCGACCGCTTCCACGGGCTATCGCTCATCCACCGTCGACCTCCTCCAGCCTCCACCTATGACTGCTCATCCACGGGGCCCTGCTCATCCAGCCCGCACGCGTGCTCCTCCACCGGCCATCGCTCAACCAGCCTCTCCACGGGTCCTGCTCAACCACCCTCCACGGGCCATCGCTCATCCAGCCCTCCACCGCCATCGCTCAACCAGCCCTCCAACGGCCATCGCTCAACCAGCCCTCCACGGGTCCTGCTCATCCAGCCCTCCACGGGTCCTGTTCATCCACCGCTCGACCGATTGGGGTATCGTTCATCCAGTGCAACGGCCTCTACTACCACGGGTCCTCGTTCATCCAACCCTCACCGAGAACTGTTCATCCAAACCCCTCAACAACGCCACTCGCTCATCCAGAGGTAGCATCGATCGGCTTGCTTAGCGCAGAGCGGCGAATCACACTCGGTTTCGCGCACGCAAGGGATCGATCGATCGCCGGGTTCAAGAACACGAGCTCGCAGGCAATCGCCGGGTTCGTTAGAGCCCAACGCCCGCCGGGTTCGATTAGAGCCCAACGCCCGCTTCGGGTTCGATTAGAGCCTAACGCCGCACACACGCAGCAGACGATGTGAGAAACGGGCATTGCTCGGCCCCCGACCACCCACCGTAACTGGGAACTCCCTGAAATTTTCCTCGCCCTCGCTTCTACCACGGTTTTTTCATCATGGACGGCCCAAAGAATGTCATGCAGCTGCGTCCCCGGCCCGCCCAGGACGAAAAGCCCATTTTGCCATGATTTTTTGTCATAGAAGTAGGACCCCACCACATCTATGATGATACCGGGTTTTGTCACAATTATCGTCATAGAAGTGTCATAAGTATGACAGAAAATTTTTCGTTCAACCCAAAATGTCACGGATGTGTCTTTTTTTTGTAGTGTCTGGTGTGTGCGCGAAGAACTCAACCTCTCCAGCCTACCAGTTCGTCACCCCCACGGCCTAGCTCAATGAACAAGAAAGAAGAGAGACACAGTAGTTTACCCAGGTTCGGGCCACCTTGCGGTGTAAGACCCTACTCCTCCTTTATGGTGGATTAGCCTCGCGAGGGGCTGAGTATGAACTAGTACAAGGGAAGAAAAACCTCACGAGGTATATTCTAGTGTGCGTGTGAGCTAGTGAGGTCTCTCCCTTTCTATGGTGGTGGCTAAGCTATATTTATAGTGGCCTTGGTCCTCTTCCCCCAAACGAAGGCGAGAAGGGATCCCACAGTGGCCAATTTTGAAGGGGGACAGGTAGTACATCCTATCCTGGCGAAAGGTGGTCTTCGCCTGTAAAGCTTCTGTTTGTGACACTGTGGTGGGCTCGATGATGACATCCACCCTACCATCCTGCCGGTCTTGGTCTTGTTGCACGAGAATGGAAACCTACGGCTAATTCCTCGGGACCCTGCGCGTGCTGGCGCCCGCCTAGCCTTGGTCATCGTGGCTTGCTTCCTTAGCACTAAAGACGAAACCTGCTCCTCTGCGCTCGCTGGTGCCCGCCTGGCCTTGGTCGTCATGGCTGGTGTCACCTCAACCTCATGAGGTGGGTTCCTGCATAGAAATCTCCGCTCCTCGGGAGCCAGCCTGGGGAGGCCGCTCCCTCTAGAGGTCTTGATGTCGTCCGCCTCGCGAGGCTTGGCTCCTCGCGAGGGTCTTGTCTTGGAGGTGCTGAAGATGGGCCGTACAAGGAAGTTGAAGGAGCCATGCCATGGGCCGTAGGCAGGTAAGTCTGTGTACCCTTGTTCCCAGAACACCGACAGTAGCCCCTGGGCCCAAGGCGCGCTCGGACTTGGCTTCGGGGCGAAGCCAAAGGGCAAGGGTGAAGCGCCGCGGGCCCCAATCGCATGCGGACCGGGTCGACATGTGGCACTTGATGGTACATGGGTGTCTCCACTTCCCCACGCCACCTCAGCAACCGCCCGACTTGGCAACTGTGTGGCACACGCGGCCCATCCATCATTGCTCGTTGTGCTCGCCTTCTGCTCCTCCTCTTTCCTGTGAGCTTGCGCCTCCTTCGCCAGATTCCACGCCAGCTCCAATCCACTCCGCCGCCATGGCTCCTAGGTTGAAGAAGGGGAAAGCCCGTGTGACCGCGGAGCTCTCGCCAGGGTCGGAACCAGTGCTGGACCGGTCCACGGTGATCAACCAGGAGGGTCTGGACAAGGTTCAGCAGGCCCTTGCCGCCGATTCCAATGAGTGGAAGGTGACGACAGTCTGGCCCGCCTCCTGGGCCTTGATTGATATGGAGGCCACCGAAATCCCCCTTCATCTCCACGCTCTCTTCGTCGGCTTGCTACCTCCATTCTCCCACTTCTTCAACCACGTGCTTTCGCACTACCAGATCCACGCGCTGCATCTGGATCCCGGATCCATCACCCTCCTCTCCGCCTTTGCATTTTTGTGCGAGGCCTTCATGGGCATTGCTCCGTCCGTGGCCTTGCTCCGCTATTTCTTTTTGCTCCACTTGGTCAACAGCAGACAACGCTCGGGGTGTGTGTCGTTCCAGGCGGTGGCGGCGACAACTGGCTCCGACATTGACTCCATGCTCCGTCCGGATGCGAGGGGGTTTGGGAAGCAGTGGGTGTATCTGGATGCCACCGTGCATAGCCCCATGCTTCTCCTCGCATTGGCGCCGGCAACCGAGCTCTGGCTGGGGACATGCGGAGCTCATTGACCGACAGCTCGCGCGTATCTTGTATAGGCTGGCCAAGCTGAAGGAGGCAGGGGTGACAATGGCGATGGTGGCAAGGGAGTTCGTCCAGCGACGCATCGCTCCGCTCCAGTGCTATTCTCACCCAATGTGGGCCTTCACCGGCCCAGACGACCCTATGAGGCTCCAGGTGCCTTCGCTCCCCTCCAAGACGTTGTGCACAGAGCTCCAGCTCCTGACAGGTGACCAAGCGCCTGCTGTGCTCCCTACCGAGCGGTGCCATGTACAACTGCTCGAATGGGAGGGCCTTTGTCAAGAAGATGCTACGCTTCAATGAGTGAGGGCTGTCGTGGGAACGATTCTGACAATAATAAGGGATAGGGTAAAGGAGCATGATCTATCGAGATGCATATGGGTGACACGGTGGTTTTAGCGAGTTCGGGCCTCTCGCGGTGGAGATAACTGTTGGAGATATGCCCTAGAGGCAATCATGTATGATGATATTTCCTATGTGTTTATGAATAAAGATAGTCCTTGGACATTATCAATGATGTATATTAGCAAGTACGTGACTTGTTTGTGGGACTATGCATTGTATGATTACTGTCCTAAAAGGTCCCTAGTCGAAAGGGCTGTGTGGACGCGCAGTCGACTAGACTAGCATATGACACGGTCGATGGCTTGGTCTCACTAGCCATGGAGCGTTGGATGCTAACCAGATAATATGGGCCCGGAAGGATCTGGTCGGATTCGACGTTGTCGGATCCGAGTCGAGATAAGGTCCGAGTCGGACAGACCCAACTATGAGACGCAACGATATGTCATCTGTGACTCTCTTGTACAACATATGTTTTATGTCCTAAGACCTGAGCTGGCGCATATACTCGGGATGGTGTCAGACCTGCATTGGGCCGAGCAAACGCTACTCCGTGACTGGGTAGTTACAAAGGTAGGTTTCAGGCTTGTCCAGACCCATGCTACAAGACATGGTCGAGCAAGATGGGATTTGCCCCTCCGATCAGGAGAGATATACTCTAGGCCCCTCGTGTGATCCGACCAGGATAAGCATGGCCATGCGACAAGGATTATGAGATAATCCGGTTTGTGGTCGACATCACTGGAACGAGAAAGAGGTCGGACTAGCACAAGGATGATAGTCTCACCTTGAGCCCGATAACATATATCGTGTGGCAAAAGGAATGGAAGTGTGATGTACAGGTTCGCCTAACAAGCTTCATTGTATGCTTGGTGGTCGGCACGCCTTGCTAGAGGCCGCTACCAACCGTGCAGTTCAGAGGTGATCCGAACTGTGACCAAGCCGAGTTGAACCTAAGGGGTCACGCGCTTAAGGGAAGGAACCTACGAGGTCGGATCCGAGGAAACTGATCCGAGCTGTATTCGGATTGTGGCTGAGTAGACTTGTGGGCTTTAGGATCTGTGCGAGGCCAAAGAATTGAGCCCGCGACAGATGCTTATATATAGTGGAGGTGCGGCACACTCATTTGGTTGATCACTTCGGCGTTGTCACTAGGGTTTGCATGTGTTGCGAATAGCCACCTCCACTCGCCACCGACTGTGTGATCGGACCTAGCAGTCTGCCGCACGGTGTTCCTCCTGCACGCACGGATACCGTTAGAGGCGGTGCACTTGCGCTGCTCCAGCGAACTTGTACGTGGGATCCGGCGACCAACTATTCGACGGAGATCGGATGAGGAGGAGACGAACCATGCGGACGCACTGCCCCAACTCTTCTTCCACTGCACGGCACTATGCATCTAGTCGTAACGATCTGTGATCCATTCCCGTAGCATGTTCATGGTTGTTCTGTGTGTAGGAAAATTTTAATTTGAAGTCGACGCACCCTACGGCAGACCCTAATAGATAACAACCCTACGTCTCGTGCTCTGGAGAGGCTTTGTTTTATCTAGTATTTATCCGAGGATTACAATGAGAGAGAGGGAGAGGAGAACGGATCCCCATGCCAGAGCTAAGTCCTGAAACTAATGGCGAGAGAGTAGAGGGAGAAGAATGAGAACCTGTCGAGATATGCGGTGGGGGTGGCTTATATAGAGTGCGCCACCGCCTCACCTCTTATGTTACACATTAGAGCATCAATGCCATAATATCAGCCCACTATGAAACCTCCACTATCAAAATGATGTTTCAACTGCCCTGCCGACTGTTGGTCTTCTCACGCACGAGTGAGTCATACACCCGAGTGGTTGCCTGTCGTCTGAGTGTATGGTACGTCGATGCGCCCGAGTGGATGGTACGTCGATGCGTCCGAGTGGATAGTATGTCTGAATGAGATTTATCTGGACCCACCTGTTGTGTGGACACCATGCTTTATGATATTTTGACACTTCATGGGCCTACCTGTTATGTTTATCCCCAACATTAGTGATACGTCCATTTTGCATCATGCTTTTATATCGATATTTATCGCATTATGGGCTGTTATTACACGTTATGTCACAATACTTATGCCTATTCTCTCTTATTTTGCAAGGTTTACATAAGGAGGGAGAATGCTGGCAGCTAGGATTCTGGGCTGGAAAAGGAGCAAATATTAGAGACCTATTCTGCAAAACTCCAGAAGTCCTGAAACTCCACGAAAGTCATTTTTGGAAATAATAAAAAATACTGAGCAAAAGAAATACGTCAGGGGGGCACCACCTGTCCACGAGGGTGGGGGCGCGCTCCCTGCCTCGTGGGCCCCCTGTTGGCTCTCCGGTGGCCATCTTCTGCTATATGAAGTCTTTCGTCCAGGGAAAAATCATAAGCAACCTTTAGGACGAGACTCACGCCACGAGGCGGAACCAATCTAGGGCTCCAGAGAGCTGTTCGCCGGGGACACTTCCCCGGAGGGGAAATCATCGCCATTGTCATCACCAACGCCTCTCATCGGAGAGGGCAATCTCCATCAACATCTTCACCAGCACCATCTCCTCTCAAAACCCTAGTTCATCTCTTGTATCCAATTCTTGTCTCCAAGTCCGGATTGGTACCGAGGTTGCTAGTAGTGTTGATTACTCCTTGTAGTTGATGCTAGTTGGTTTATTTGGTGGAAGATCATATGTTCAGATCCTTTATGCATATTAATACCCCTCTGATTATGAACATGAATATGCTTTTTGAGTAGTTACGTTTGTTCCTGAGGACATGGGAGAAGTCTTGCTATTAGTAGTCATGTGAATTTGGTATTCGTTCGAAATTTTGATGAGATGTATGTTGTCTATCCTCTAGTAGTGTTATGTGAACGTTGACTACATAACATTTCACCATTATTTGGGCCTAGAGGAAGGCATTGGGAAGTAATAAGTAGATGATGGGTTGCTAGAGTGACAGAAGCTTAAACCCTAGTTTATGCGTTGCTTCGTAAGGGGCTGATTTGGATCCATATGTTTCATGCTATGGTTAGGTTTACCTTAATACTTTTGTTGTAGTTGCGGATGCTTGCAATAGAGGTTAATCATAAGTGGGATGCTTGTTCGAGTAAGAACAGCACCCAAGCACCGACCTACCCACATATCAAATTATCAAAGTACCGAACGCGAATCATATGAACGTGATGAAAACTAGCTTGACGATAATTCCCATGTGTCCTTGGGAGCAATTTTATCTATATAAGAGTTTGTCCAGGATTGTCCTTTGCTACAAAAAGGATTGGGCCACCTTGCTGCACTTTATTTACTTTTGTTACTTGTTGCTCGTTACAAATTATCCTATCACAAAATTATTTGTTACCACTTATTTCAGTACTTGCAGAGAATACCTTGCTGAAAACTGCTTATCATTTCCTTCTACTCCTCGTTGGGTTCGACACTCTTACTTATCAAAAGGACTATGATAGATCCCCTATACTTGTGGGTCATCAATTAGCCCCCGAATCAGTTGAGATTTTGCAAAACGAGTTTGTGAAAGACACAATTTCGCTCGAGTGATTACAGAAATACTCCGTACGTGTCATCGTGCTTTCAGACAACCAAGGTTTGAACAAATTCTCAATTGCTTCTGGCGCTGTGCTTCCCAACTGATCTGGGGTAAGTGCCTATGAGGAGCAACTTGGTGACATTCTCTCATCTCTTGGAAGAGGTTTGCTTGTGATCTGAGTATGGCTGTGTCATTAAATCTGGGCAACAAGATTGACACATGGACTGCTCTCTCGGAGAGATTCCATTCTTATCTCGGAGGAACATAAATACGAGTCGGTTCTAGATCCGAACTTTTGAGTTTCATGCTTTGAGTCATAGAAGAAGGTTCAAAACAGGTCCACGGAGGAGCGGTAAACTCACCTGATAACAACCTTTTTTTGGTAGTCAACGGGAGTCTTAGCACTTGTTTGTTTGTTGTTCGTCATTCGGACTGGTCAGGCCATACCGAGTGAAGATTACTCTAGTGGGGGCACACTAAGTGCACCAACTTGGTGTACTCCCCGAGACCACCGTCGACTGCCGGCAGTTGGCGGGGGTCTGAGAGAACTAAAAATCTTCTTAGCTGGTAATGATTGAACTTTTTCCTCTCCGGCTCGGAGGTCGAATAGTACTTGAGGATATGGAGCTGGTCTTGCATTGAGTAAAAGATTACTGAGAATTTGTTCTATGGGTGCACGATCAGCGCACCCTTAGGGTGTAGTCCCCGAGACTCTGACTGATTGCTGGTAGTCGGTTGGAGTCTTTAGGGTTTGTTGTACTTGAATGTTGATGTTGGACTTGACCAAGCAAAATGTTTATTTCTGAGTTATCTTCCAGTGGGGGCACGCTGAGTACCCCACTAGGTCTAGTCCCCGAGCCTCTGTCAGACTAGATGAGTCTGGCAGATGGTTTAAGTCTTCTAGTAAACCTCCATGCAGTCGGTACGGTAAATATCTTTTAGTCTGAAATTGATTCAATCAGATGGATCTTCAGGCGCTTGGTATGGTAAATAAGCTCAGCCTGGAGCTGAGTCAGTCGGACTAATCTTCGTGCACTTGGCACGGTAAATAAATTTAACCTGGAACTGGACCAATCAAGCGAATCTTCGTGCACTCGACCTGATGAATGAATTCGGCCTTGAAACTGCCGACTGTAGAAAAAGCTGGACACTCCAGGGAGTAGTCTTTCCAGTAGTACTTCTTACATTGACCGTTAGCTTTTGATGAAAGGGGTATTTGTAAGAGTAGATTGTATCCGTAGAGGAACTTTGTTTTCACCCTTTTGCATGGAAGGGGTATTTGTCCGAGTGGACGTGTGATACGTCTCCATCGTATCTACTTTTCCAAACTCTCTTAACCTTGTTTTGGACTCTAACTTGCATGATTTGAATGTAACTAACCCGGGCTGATGTTGTTTTCAGCAGAATTGCAATGGTGTTATTTTTGTGCAGAAATAAAAGTTCTCGGAATGACCTGAAACTTCACGGAGAATATTTTTGGAATAATTAAAAAATATTGGCGAAAGAATCAACCGAAGGGGGCCCACACTCTAGCCACAAAGGTGGAGTGCACGACCACCCCACTGGGGCGCGCCCTCTGTCCTTGTGGGCCCCCTAGACCTCCACCGACCTCAACTCCAACTACATATATTCACGTTCAGGGAGAAAAAAATCAAAGAGAAAGATTCATTGCTTTTTACGATATGGAGCCGCCGCCAAGCCCTGTTCTTCCTTGGGAGGGCAGATCTGGAGTCCGTTCGGGGATCCGGAGAGGGGAAATCGTTGCCATCGTCATCATCAACCATCCTCCATCACCAATTTCATGATGCTCACTGCTACCTCTTGAGCATGTGTTGGTTTTCCTGAAGAGGAAAGGGTGATGCAGCAAAGTAGCGTAAGTATCTCCCTCAGTTTTTGAGAACCAAGGTATCAATCCAGTAGGAGACTACACGCAAATCCCTAGTACCTGCACAAACAATTAAAAACCTTGCAACCAACCGGATAAAGGGGTTGTCAATCCCTTCACGGCCACTTGCAAAAGTGAGATCTGATAGAGATAATAAGATAAATATTTTTGATATTTTTGTCGTATAGATTGGAAATAAAGATTGGAAAATAAACAGCGACAGAAATAGCTAGTTGACGGGAGATTAGTATGATGGAAATATAGACCATGGGGCCATAAGTTTCACTAGTGTCTTCTCTCAAGATAGCATATTTTACGGTGGGTGAACAAATTACTGCCGAGCAATTGATAGAAAAGCGCATAGTTATGAGAATATCTAGGCATGATCATGTATATAGGCATCACGTCCGTGACAAGTAGACCGAAACGATTCTGCATCTACTACTATTACTCCACACACCGACCGCTATCCAGCATGCATCTAGAGTATTAAGTTCATAAGAAACGCATTAGGCAAGATGACATGATGTAGAGGGATAAACTCAAGCAATATGATATAAACCCCATCTTTTTATCCTCCATGGCAACAATACAATACGTGCCTTGCTGCCCCTGCTGTCACTGGCAAAGGACACCGCAACATTGAACCCAAAGCTAAGCACTTCTCCCATTGCAAGAAAGATCAATCTAGTAGGCCAAACCAAACTGATAATTCGAAGAGACTTGCAAATATATCAAATCATGCATATAAGAATTCAGAGAAGAATAAATATTGTTCATAGATAATCTTGATCATAAACCGACAATTCATCGGATCTCGACAAACACACCGCAAAAAGTATTACATCGAATAGATCTCCAAGAAGATCGAGGAGAACTTTGTATTGAGATCCAAAGAGAGAGAAGAAGCCATCTAGCTAATAACTATGGACCCGAAGGTATGTGGTAAACTACTCACACATCATTGGAGAGGCTATGGTGTTGATGTAGAAGTCCTCCGTGATCGATTCCCCCTCCAGCGGAGCGCCGGAAAAGGCCCCAAGATTGGATCTCATGGGTACAGAAGGTTGAGGCGGTGGAAAATACGTTTCGTGGCTCCCCTGGATGTCTTCAGGGTATAAGAGTATATATAGGAGAAAAGGTCGGTGGAGCTACGAGGGGCCCACGAGGGTGGGGGGCGCCTACCCCCTGGGCGCGCCACCCAGCCTCGTGGCCGCCTCGTTGCTTCCTTGACGTCCACTCCAAGTCTCCTGGATTGCGTTTGTTCCAAAAACGATCCTCGCAAAGGTTTCATTCCGTTTGGATTCTGTTTGATATTCCTTTTCTGCGAAACACTGAAATAGGCAAAAAAACAACAATTTGCACTGGGCTTTCGATTAATAGGTTAGTCCCAAAAATAATATAAAAAGGTATATTAAAGCCCATTAAACATCCAAAACAGATAATATAATAGCATGGAACAATAAAAAATTATGGATACGTTGGAGAAGTATCACGCATCCCCAAGCTTAATTCCTGCTCGTCCTCGAGTAGGTAAATGATAAAAATAGAACTTTTGATGTGGAATGCTACTTAACATAATTTTCAATGTAATTCTCTTTATTGTGGCAAGAATGTTCAGATCCAAAAAATTCAAGATAAAAGTTTAATATTGACATAATAATAGTAATACTTCAAGCATACTAACCAAGCAATTATGTCTTATCAAAATAACATAGCCAAAGAAAGCTTGTCCCTACAAAATCATATAGTTTGTCCATGCTTCATTTTCGTCACACAAAATGCTCCCATCATGCACAACCCCGATGACAAGCCGAGCAATTGGTTCATACTTTTTAACGCGCTTTAGCCTTTTCAACCCTTACGCAATACATGAGCGCAAGCCATGGATATAGCACTATGGGTGGAGTAGAGTATGATGATATGGGTTATGTGAGAAGACAAAAAAGGAGAAAGTCTCACATTGACGTTGCTAATCATGGCTATGGAGATGCCCATCAATTGATGTCAATGCAAGGAGTAGGGATTGCCATGCAACGGATGCACTAGAGCTATAAGTGTATGAAAGATCATCAAAGGAAACTAAGTGGGTGTGCATCCAACTTGCTTGCTCACGAAGACCTAGGGCATTTTGAGGAAGTCCATCATTTGAATATACAAGCCAAGCTCTATAATGAAAAATTCCCACTAGTATATGAAAGTGACAAAATAAGAAACTCTCTATCATGAAGATCATGGTGCTATTTTGAAGCACAAGTGTGGAAAAGCATAGTGACATTGTCCCTTCTCTCTTTTTCTCTCATTTTTTATTTTTTTATTTTTATTTGGGCTTCTTTGGCCTTTTTTATTTTTATTTTTTTAGTCCGGAGTCTCATCTCGACTTGTGGGGGAATCATAGTCTGCATCATCCTTTCCTCACCTGGGACAATGCTCTAATAATGAAATCATCACACATCTATTTACTTACAACTCAAGAATTACAACTCGATACTTAGAACAAAATATGACTCTATGTGAATGCCTCTGGTGGTGTACCGGGATATGCAATGAATCAAGAGTGACATGTCTGAAAGAATTATAAAGGTGGCTTTGCCACAAATACGATGCCAACTACATGATCATGCAAAGCAATATGACAATGATGGAGCATGCCATAATAAACGGAACGGTGGAAAGTTGCATGGCAATATATCTCGGAATGGCTATGGAAATGCCATAATAGGTAGGTATGGTGGCTATTTTGAGGGAGATATAAGGAGGCTTATGTGTGATAGAGCGTATCATATCACGGGGTTTGGATGCACCAGCGAAGTTTGCACCAACTCTCAAGGTGAGAAAGGGCAATGCACGGCACTATAGAGGTTAGCAAATTGCAGAAAGGTAAGAGTGCGTACAATCCATAGACTCACATTAGTCATAAAGAACTCATATACTTATTGCAAAAGTTTATTAGCCCTCGAAGGAAGGTACTACTACGCATGCCCCTAGAGGGATAGATTGGTAGGAAAAGTCCATCGCTCATCCCCGACCGCCACTCGTAAGGAAAGCAACCAAAGAACACCCCATGCTTCAAATTTTTCACACAACTTTTACCATACGTGCATGCTACGGGACTTGCCAACCTTAACACAAGTATTTCTCAATTTCACAATTACCCAACTAGCATAACTCTAACATTACCACCTTTATATCTCAAAACCATTATCAAGTACCAAATTTATCATAGTATTTAATGCACTCTATATGAAAGTTTTATTATACCCATCTTGGATGCCTATCATATTAGGACTAATTTTATAGCCAAAGCAAACTACCATGTTGTTCTAAAAGACTCTCAAAATAATATAAGTGAAGCATGAGAGATCAATAATTTCTACAAAATAAAACCACCACCGTGCTCTAAAAAGGTATAAGTGAAGCACTAGAGCAAAATTATCTAGCTCAAAGATATAAGTGAAGCACATAGAGTAAAATTATCTAGCTAAAAAGATATAAGTGAAGCACATAGAGTATTCTAATGAATTCCGATTCATGTGTGTGTCTCCCAAAAGGTGTGTACAACAAGGATGATTGTGGTAAACTAAAAAGCAAAGACTCAAATAATACAAGACACTCCAAGCAAAACACATATCATGTGGTGAATAAAAATATAGCATCGAGTAAAGTTACCGATAGACGAAGACGAAAGAGGGGATGCCTTCCGGGGCTTCCCCAAGCTTAGGCTTTTGGTTGTACTTGAATTTTACCTTGGGGTGCCTTGGGCATCCCCAAGCTTAGGCTCTTGCCACTCCTTATTCCAAAATCCATCAAATCTTTACCCAAAAACATGAAAACTTCACAACACAAAACTCAACAGAAAATCTCATGAGCTCCATTAGCGAAATATAACAAACCACCACTCTAAGGTACTGTAATGAACTCATTCTTTATTTATTTTGGTGTTAAACCTACTGTATTCCAACTTCTCTATGGTTCATACCCCCTGATACTAGCCATAGATTCATCAAAATAAGCAAACAGTACACGAAAAACAGAATCTATCAAAAACAGAACAATCTATAGCAATCTGATTTGTTCGAATACTTCTGGAACTCCACAAATTATAAAAAACTAGGACAACCTGGATAATTTTTATATTGATCTACAACAAAAAAAATCGGTATTTTACCACGTTCTGGTGAATTTTAACAATTATTTTCGTGAGCGTAAAGTTTCTGTCTTTTTCAGCAAGATCAAACAATTATCACCCAAGAAGATCCTATTGGTTCTACTTGGCACAAAGACTAATTAAAACAATAAAACCACATATAAACAGAGGCTAGATGAAATATTTATTACTAAACAGGAACAAAAAGCAAGGAACAAAAATAAAATTGGGTTGCCTCCCAACAACCGTTATCATTTAACGCCCCTAGCTAGGCATAAAAACAAGAATTGATCTAGGTATTATCATAATAATGGTAAGGCAAATCGTGAAAACTCGTCTCATATTCCCTACGTTCAGCAGCAAGTTTTCTTTGTGGCAATAAAAAGTAATCAAAATGGCTAAATTTAATGGGACAAAAGTCCCCGAGATCAAGCTCGGGAGGTATAGGTTCCTCCTTTGGCCCCTTATATTGCACAACAAATTCATCATTATAAGCATTCTTTTGGCAAAAAGTCATGAGCCTTTGTTCAAGAGAAAAACCTAACCATTGTTCTGAATAGCAAAATCATCATTGAGTTCAGAGATTCTATCAACTAGAACATCGGTAGGAGCATTTTTTCTAAGGTTTTCATTATAAGCAACATGATCTAAAGATCGTAAACGCATTAAGTCTTCTTGATTAAAAATGATAGCTTCTATGGGAGGACGACCAACGTCCACCCTATAACGCGCAAAAATTTCATTGGCCTCTTTCGTTATAAACCTGAACTCATGTGCCAAAAAGATAGTAGCTGCTCGCTTAATAGAAGAAGCTCGATATTGGAAAACTCTAGAAAAATCCTTTGTATGCAAGGATGCATATGAATAAATTGTCTTTCAAGTTCAACTATGAGCAATGATATAGCATCCGCGAGACTACTAGTTCTATGAAGAATAGACCCACCCATAGTGGGCAGGGCACCAGCACAAGTAAAGAAATCTTGGATAACTCCTTTTCCAATAATATTATCACTACCAATTCGAAACTTTTTAGTGTGTAAAATAGTAGGATCTTCATGAGGATCATCAAAATCCTCAAAGTTTTCCATGTTATTACCACTATCCTTATCAATGATAACCTCCCCAGTTTCAGACATGATGGTAGCAAATCGCACAAAGAACGAACACACAAAAGGTAAGCAAAAAGAGACGAATGGAAAAGGGCGAATAAAACGGCAAGGGTGAAGTGGGGGAGAGGAAAACGAGAGGCAAATGGCAAATAATGTAATGCGAGGGATAAGAGTTTGTGATGGGTACTTGGTATGTCTTGACTTGGCATAGATCTCCCCGGCAACGGCGCCAGAAATCCTTCTTGCTACCTCTTGAGCATGCGTTGGTCTTCCCTTGAAGAGGAAAGGGTGATGCAGCAAAGTAGCGTAAGTATTTCCCTCAGTTATTGAGAACCAAGGTATCAATCCAGTAGGAGACTACACGCAAATCCCTAGTACCTGCACAAACAATTAAGAACCTTGCAACCAACGCGATAAAGGGGTTGTCAATCCCTTGACGGCCACTTGCAAAAGTGAAATCTGATAGAGATAATAAGATAAATATTTTTGGTATTTTTGTTGTATAGATTGGAAATAAAGATTGCAAAATAAACGGCGACAGAAATAGCTAGTTGACGAGAGATTAGTATGTCACGCCTAATATGCGACCCTATCCAAAAGGAACTCGAAGGTCCCACCAAGGATAGACCCGCATATTGGAAACGCTTTTGCAAGGTGGATATCATTACATCAACATTACATAATAGATGGGGATACATACATAAAGCACAAATGCCACAAGAATACATCAACATCAAATACAAGATCAACATCCGACTACGGATGAAACATAAACGAAGCTCAAACGCCATCCACCCGCTAGCCCAGCTGCCGACCGAACCTATCCCCGATCAAGAAGAAGCGGAAGAAGAACTCCAACACAAGCAAACATCGCGCAAGGCCATGAGCATCGCAACCTGAACCTGCAACTGGTGGTGTAGTAATCTGTGAGCCACGAGGACTCAGCAATCCCATTACCATGGGTATCAAGACTAGCAAAGCTTAATGGGAAAGGAAGGGATAAAGTGGTGAGGTTGCAGCAGCGGCTAAGCATATATATAGTGGCTAACATACGCAAATGAGAGCGAGGAGAGAAACAAAGGAACGGTCGCCAACTAGTAATGATCAAGAAGTGATCCTGAACTCCTACTTACGTCAGACATAACCCAGAAACCGTGTTCTCCTCTCGATCAACCCCGAAAAGAGACACTCACGGTTACGCACACGGTTGGTGTATTTTAATTAAGATCAACTTCGGTTTTCTACAACCGGATATCAACAAATTCCCATCTGCCACATAACCGCTGGCACGGCTTTGAAAGTTCAACCCTGCAGGGTGTCCCAACTTAGCCCATGATAAGCTCTTGCGATCAACGGCGAATAGACCTTCTCCCGGAAGCCCGATCAGTCTCGGAATCCGGCTACAAGACATTTCGACAGCAATAAAACAAGTCCAGCAATACCTCCGGCGCGTCGACACCCCGATAGTAGCCGCAGATCTCGCCTCGTGCCACGACCGGATAAGCTAAGCGCATACGCATCGACGTAACCCAAGTTGCCAAGGGATGGTCCCAAGACGGTGTTTAGTTTGGACCAACGCTAGACAAGCAATCGCCCGGGGGTAATAAAGATGACCCTCGGGATGCGCGACTCCCAAGGGAAAAAGGCTAGGTGAGGCAAATGTAAAACCAATGTTGGGCCTTTTTGGAAAAGTCTTATTCAAAGCGAACTGTCAAGGGGTCCCATAAATCACCCGACCGCGTTAGGGACGCAAAATCCGGGAACATAATACCGATATGACGGAAACTAGGGCGGCAAGAGTGGAACAAAACACCAGGCATAAGGCCGAGCCTTCCACCCTTTACCTAGTATATAGATGCATTAATTAAATAAGATATATTGTGATATCCCAACAAGTAATCATGTTCCAACAAGGAACAACATCTCCATGTTCCAACAAGGAACAAACTTCATCTTCACCTGCAACTAACAACGCTATAAGAGGGGCTGAGCAAAGTGGTAACATAGCCAAACAACGGTTTGCTAGGAAGGGTGAAAAAGGTTAGAGGCTGACATGGCAATTTGGGATGGCTTGAGCAGCAAGTGATAGGTAACGCAGCATAGCGATAGAACGAAGCAACTAGCATAGCAATGATAGTAGTGAGATCCAGGGTAGCGGTCATCTTGCCTGAAATCCCGCAAGGAAGAAGAACGAGTCCATGAAGAAGACGAACGGATGAAGCCGAACCAAGCGTAGATGAACGAATCCTCACGATCGCAACGAAACGGGAACTAACAAGAAGAAGCACACAACATAGTAAACACACCACACATGAACAAGACATGATGCACAACAAGCATGATGCATGACAAGGCTACATGAAGCTACTCATGGCAAGAGATGATGCAAACAAGAGCAACACATCAAAGCAAGTTTAAATGAGGCCGAAACAACATATAACAATTCCGTAAGTCCTCATATGCAAATTTCGAAATTGGTCCAGATCTGAATAACTTTATGTTCAAGTTGTTAAACAGCAAGTTAAAATGCACCACGATGATCTACACGAAATTCTAGTCAAGTTACATATAAAGTTCATTAGATTCGGAGCTACGGCCTAGAAGATATGAGCAAAACAAGATAAACATGGCATTGATGCAAAATACACACAAACATCAAGCAAAACACCTCAAAACAAGGATCCAACATGATAATATGAAACTACATGCAAAATCAAGCAAGTTTCATATAGAGCACAATCAAAACGGAGCAACGGTTCAACACATACACCCTATACAAGTTTAAAGAACAAGCTGTCCCAAACAGCAACTAGGCATATTGCAAGCATCAAAACAATATGCTACAGCACCTCAATATGAAAAAAAAGGCATGGGCATGATGTACAGGTAAAGCATTACAAAACATGAACACTGAGCTATCTCCAGAAACAACTAGAACATGCTCAAAATGACATGGCAAGATTGCAAATAATAACAGTTTCAGGCATTGCAGAAATTAACATCAGGTTGCAATGTTTAGAGCTATGAAACAACATGTTACAGGAACTTATCATGGCAAACAAAGGCATGGCATGATATTACTAAATGCATAGAACAAAAGTCTCTTACTGACTATAAGTCAAAAAGGATCAGAAAATATGATGGCACCCATGTAAACATGGCAAGTTATATTACAGACTCAAACATGGCAGGAACAACAATGAGTAGGCATGTTGGTGAGCTTGAACCACTCACCACAGAGCAATACATGGCATGGCAAGGCAACCAACAGTAAGAAGACATGGCATAGAAGCTATACATGGCAAGAACAACATCATAGCATGCAAGGATCAACTACAACAACCTTGGCAAAATTTAATAACATGTAAACAATCTGCCAGGAAACATTTGATAGCAAAAGTAGAGCTCGATTGACTCAAGCTAGACTACTCCATAATTGCAAACAAGGGCGTGGATGGATAGAGCAAGACATGCTTTACAAAACATCCTTACTGAAGTATCTCAAAATATGCATGGATCTCTTGGTAGCATCAAGTTAACATGGCATCAAAATATCAGCAAAACAGGGCTGAAAACAGCAACATCAAGACACCTAGTTTCCATGCTTGTGCTAGTCACCACATAGATCAAAAAAATACATGGCATACATCCCTGTAAATATGGCATGGCATATTACAAAACACATGTAGGACTCAAGTTCATAGGATGCACACATCAATCATGGCAAAAATGACAAAAGTGCATGTTCTGTTAAGAAACAGAAACTAACATTACGTAGCACTCTTCCAACAGCATTTTGGGCATCAAGATGAGCTCAAATGAAAATTATGCAATGAGATGAAATGATCTACTCTTCAAGGCGAACATTTTAACATATTACACGCGCAAAACGGAGCAACGATGACAGAGATATGATGCAATGAAAACGGAACAAAATTACTGCAGATTTCGGGACTTAGATGAAATTGGAGGGAGGGGAAAAGTCAACCGAATGGCACGGACTTTGAAGCACGGCCGGATCTCGCCGGAGGGCTGCCGGAAAGGAGGGAGACGGCCGGAGTTGAGGCAGAGAGGGCCGGGGACGGGCGGAGGAGACCGGGGCGACGCCGGAGAAGGCGGATCCGGCCGCCGGAGGGGCGCCGGACGGCGGGCGCATGGCCGGTGGCCTGGCAAGGCAGCCCGGCGAGAAGCTCGGCGGCCGGCGGGCGAGGCCGAGGCCGGGCGGCGGCAGGGAGGTGCGCCGGGAGGCGGGCGCTGGCGCGCGGGCGAGGGCGCCACACCGGCGGGGAGCGGCGCCGAGGCCGGAGGCGACTAACGGGCGGCGGCGGCGGCGACTGGTTCAACGCTGGCCTCGCTCATGGCTCGCGCGGCCGGGCGGCGGTGGAGGCGTGGGGAGGCCACGTGGCGGGCGGCGATAGGGCGAGGAGCGGCGGCGCGGGGTGGAGCGGACATGTCCAGGCGGCGGGAGAAGTGTCCGGCGGCGCGAGGAGACGGATGACTAGGGTTAGGGGCGAAATCATCCGCGAATTTCGGGGGAGGGGACTGATTTATAGGTAGAGGGAGCTAGGAGACTCCAAATGAGGTGCGGTTTTCGGCCACGCGATCGTGATCGAACGACCGAGAGCATGGAGGGGAGTTAGGTGGGTTTTGGGCAACTTAGAAAGGGGTGTTGGGCTGCAAGGAGAAGGAGGCTTTCACGGTTACCCGGTTAACCATTGGAGTACCAAACGACCTCCAAATGATCCGAAACTTGACAGGCGGTCTACCGGTGCTATACCAAGGCCGCTTGACAAACCTCGGTCCATTCCGAGACCGTTTGACACCCGCACACGAAAAGAGGTAAAAGGGGGCGCCGGGAGACATAGGAGTGCCGGATTGCAATACGGACAACGGGGAAAATGCTCGGATGCATGAGACGAACACGTATGCAAAATGAAATGCACATGATGACATGATATAAAATGCAGATGATGACATGGCAAAGTGCAACACGCAAGAAAATGACATGGCAAAGACGGCGAATAACTGGCAGACACCTGGCGCATCGAATCCGGGGCGTTACAACACTCCTCCACTAACAAGAGATCTCGTCCCGAGATCTTAGGACCGAGACGGAAGAGAATAGGGATGAGGTGAAACAAGAACTCAAGAGAAGAAGCAAAGAATCGAGAGCACTCGAGAAGAAGAGAGGAACGCCGAGAATGACGAGAATCGAAAGCTCATGGAATCCGATAGACTATGAAAGCACTCGTTCTAACAGGAGTGGATAGAATGAGAAATGAAACGAATAAGGCTGAAACGATTTAGGTAGCACTCCGGCTGAACATGGAAGGATTAGAACATGAACTTCACAAGATGGGATGACACTTGACGACATAGGCAACGCAATACCTCCGGAAGAATTGGAAAAATTGAATGAAAAGAACTTAGGAGGAAGGATTGAGTGGATTTGAATATCTGAGAAGAACAAAGAAATGCAAAACTCCAATTCTAAAGAATACGGAGAATTAATTGCGCTTCGAGACGCGAGAAGAAAAGATACTTGAACTCTGCCAACAAAATCTTGATGAGCTCTTGAAGAATGAATTAAATCATGACGAGCCACCATGAAGAACTCCGGTAACGAAAAGATGATGAGATAAAATTGAAGGATGAAAAGAATAAGATGAGCATGCGATGAATTAGATGGAGGTTCCGACGTAATGGCCAAGGAAAATTTCTGAACTCCGGAAAAGAAAAGATGAAAAGACTTGGAACTAGAATTTATTCCTCAAGAACAAACTCCGACGGAAGGGATTAATCAGCTTGGATGAAATAAGAATAAGATTTATTGTATGCTTATCCTTCATCAAATTAAATTGATGACCATCAATGGATTTTGCATACCACTTATTCTTCTTGAAAAAGGATTGAGAAGGGATAGCACAAAACTTGAGAGAGTCTTCATGAACCACCGGTAGGATTGGAAAGAACGAATGAATTAAAATGATAATCAACGGAAAAGAATCTTGAACGAACCACCGTAAGAAATCAAGAATGACTGACGAACGAGAATGAATCGCCTGGAAGACTTAGAAGAACAAATATGCTCGAGGGGATTTAGATGCAAAAGAACAAAGAGATCACGAACTGATTGAAGAATACTTGAACGAAGCACCGGAAGAATATTGAGACGAACGAAGGGGCACGAATATAGAATAACTGAGAGAACGAAGCTGAAAACTTGGAACGAAGAAATCTTCCGAAAAGATGACCTCCGGATGATCGAGAGGGAAAGCAACACCTGAAATACTCTGGATTGATGAAAAGAATATGCACGATTGAAAACAATTAGATAGGATCACATCGAGCTAGCACCATGAATCTCCGGGGGAACTGACAAGATTTAAGAGAAACTCTATTTCGGTCTTCAAGGACGACGAGAAACAACACCAAAATTATCGAGATACTCCGGTAGAGTGATAAGCGAAGAGGTTGAGCCAACAATGGAAAGAATTTGAAAACAATCTTGGAGATGGCATCTGACTGATGAAATTCATTCTTACGTCAAACTCCGAAAATAATTGAGAATAACTCCGGGGAAATTAGAAGAGTCGGGTAAGATCCTGGGAAAAGACCTGTGGGTTAGGGCCCACTGAAGAGATAACACCGTTGGAAAGGATGTTGAACAGAGATGATGCAACGGAAGAACTGAAATATTTGAGTGAGGTGACACCCTCGAATTAATTGGAACACAGACGAATCTCCTGAGATATCTTACGAACTCCGGGATGATTGAATGGCGAGATGCAAACGAGCAAGGAAAAACGCTTGAGCCGAGGGAAAAGAATAAGATCAACCCGAAAAACTTGAATTGAGTCCACCAGAGAAGAAAAGAGATGAAGAATGTCGTACAAAACGAGAATTCACCGGTTGAAATAATTGAGGGAAGACTGAAGAGACTCCACACGAATGGAATTGATGGTCGGAAGAAACTCGAACTCCGGGAATAATAGGGTGGGAGGGCGGGAAAAACAAAGGCAACTTGGAAGGGAAAACCGACGAATATCTTGAAGAGGAAACACCGGTTGAAATCATGGAGGAAAGAAGGCAATGACTTCACACGAGTAGAATGGATACTCGATTACGGACTCTGGTTCCGAGAAGAAGAACAGGGAGGGCGGGTGGGGAAAAAAACAAGGACAACTTCGGACAAGGAAAAACAACGACGTCGGAGGAAGAACTGAGGATTGAACTCAAAGATGAAGAGGCTCGAGTCAACTTGACGAGAAATGCACCGGATGAAAAGAGCTGAGGGCCAACGATCGGAAAACCAACTGCGTGAACCTAAAGAAAAATTTGAAGGGGAAGAGGAGTAATTCAAAACACCTACGTCAAGATTCCTCACCAGAGCGACGTAGGGGCAGAGGAGTAAAAAGAATTCCTACTCTCCGATATAACTAGACTCCGAAAATAGTTTTATTCTAGACTCAACTGCGGCCAAACTACACGATCAATCAAGGGGGCTCCTAGGGTCGGTCGAGGCTCTGATAGCAACTTGTCACGCCCAATATGCGACCCTATCCAAAAGGAACTCGAAGGTCCCACCAAGGATAGACCCGCATATTGGAAACGCTTTTGCAACGTGGATATCATTACATCAACATTACATAATAGATGGGGATACATACATAAGGCACAAATTCCACAAGAATACATCAACATCAAATACAAGATCAACATCCGACTACGGATGAAACATAAACAGAAGCTCAAACGCCATCCACCCTGCTAGCCCAGGCTGCCGACCTGGAACCTATCCCCTGATCGAAGAAGAAGCAGAAGAAGAACTCCAACACAAGCAAACATCGCGCTCGCGTCATGAGCATCGCAACCTGAACCTGCAACTGGTGGTGTAGTAATCTGTGAGCCACGAGGACTCAGCAATCCCATTACCATGGGTATCAAGACTAGCAAAGCTTAATGGGAAAGGAAGGGATAAAGTGGTGAGGTTGCAGCAGCGGCTAAGCATATATATAGTGGCTAACATACGCAAATGAGAGCGAGGAGAGAAACAAAGGAACGGTCGCCAACTAGTAATGATCAAGAAGTGATCCTGAACTCCTACTTACGTCAGACATAACCCAGAAACCATGTTCTCCTCTCGATCAACCCGAAAAGAGACACTCACACGTTACGCACACGGTTGGTGTATTTTAATTAAGATCAACTTCGGTTTTCTACAACCGGATATCAACAAATTCCCATCTGCCACATAACCGGGCACGGCTTTGAAAGTTCAAACCCGCAGGGTGTCCCAACTTAGCCCATGATAAGCTCTCGCGATCAACGGCGAATAGACCTTCTCCCGGAAGCCCGATCAGTCTCGGAATCCGGCTACAAGACATTTCGACAAGAATAAAACAAGTCCAGCAATACCTCCGGCGTGCCGACACCTCGATAGTAGCGCACAGATCTCGCCTCGTGCCACGACCGGATAAGCTAAGCGTACACGCACCGACGTAACCCAAGTTGCCAAGGGATGGTCCCGACGGTGTTCTAGTTTGGACCAACGCTAGACAAGCAATCGCCCGGGGGGGTAATAAAGATGACCCTCGGGATGCGCGACTCCCAAGGGAAAAAGGCTAGGTGAGGCAAATGTAAAACCAATGTTGGGCCTTGCTGGAAAAGTCTTATTCAAAGCGAACTGTCAAGGGGTCCCATAAATCACCCGACCGCGTTAGGGACGCAAAATCCGGGAACATAATACCGATATGACGGAAACTAGGGCGGCAAGAGTGGAACAGAACACTGTGCATAAGGCCGAGCCTTCCACCCTTTACCTAGTATATAGATGCATTAATTAAATAAGATATATTGTGATATCCCAACAAGTAATCATGTTCCAACAAGGAACAACATCTCCATGTTCCAACAAGGAACAAACTTCATCTTCACCTGCAACTAACAACGCTATAAGAGGGCTGAGCAAAGCGGTAACATAGCCAAACAACGGTTTGCTAGGAAGGGTGAAAAGGTTAGAGGTCGACATGGCAATTTGGGATGGCTTGAGCAGCAAGTGATAGGTAACGCAGCATAGCGATAGAACGAAGCAACTAGCATAGCAATGATAGTAGTGAGATCCAGGGTAGCGGTCATCTTGCCTGAAATCCCGCAAGGAAGAAGAACGAGTCCATGAAGAAGACGAACGGATGAAGCCGAACCAAGCGTAGATGAACGAATCCTCACGATCGCAACGAAACGGGAACTAACAAGAAGAAGCACACAACATAGTAAACACACCACACATGAACAAGACATGATGCACAACAAGCATGATGCATGACAAGGCTACATGAAGCTACTCATGGCAAGAGATGATGCAAACAAGAGCAACACATCAAAGCAAGTTTAAATGAGGCCGGAAACAACATATAACAATTCCGGTAAGTCCTCATATGCAAATTTCGAAATTGGTCCAGATCTGAATAACTTTATGTTCAAGTTGTTAAACAGCAAGTTAAAATGCACCACGATGATCTACACGAAATTCTAGTCAAGTTACATATAAAGTTCATTAGATTCGGAGCTACGGCCTAGAAGATATGAGCAAAACAAGATAAACATGGCATTGATGCAAAATACACACAAACATCAAGCAAAACACCTCAAAACAAGGATCCAACATGATAATATGAAACTACATGCAAAATCAAGCAAGTTTCATATAGAGCACAATCAAAACGGAGCAACGGTTCAACACATACACCCTATACAAGTTTAAAGAACAAGCTGTCCAAAACAGCAACTAGGCATATTGCAAGCATCAAAACAATATGCTACAACACCTCAATATGAAAAAAAGGCATGGGCATGATGTACAGGTAAAGCATTACAAAACATGAACACTGAGCTATCTCCAGAAACAACTAGAACATGCTCAAAATGACATGGCAAGATTGCAAATAATAACAGTTTCAGGCATTGCAGAAATTAACATCAGGTTGCAATGTTTAGAGCTATGAAACAACATGTTACAGGAACTTATCGTGGTAAACAAAGGCATGGCATGATACTACTAAATGCATATAACAAAAGTCCCTTACTGACCATAAGTCAAAAAGGATCAGAAAATATGATGGCACCCATGTAAACATGGCAAGTTATATTACAGACTCAAACATGGCAGGAACAACAATGAGTAGGCATGTTGGTGAGCTTGAACCACTCACCACAGAGCAATACATGGCATGGCAAGGCAACCAACAGTAAGAAGACATGGTATATAAGCTATACATTGCAAGAACAACATCATAGCATGCAAGGATCAACTACAACAACCTTGGCAAAATTGAATAACATGTAAACAATCTGCCAGGAAACATTTGATAGCAAAAGTAGAGCTCGATTCACTCAAGCTAGACTAATCCATAATTGCAAACAAGGACATGGATGGATAGAGCAATACATGCTTTACAAAACATCCTTACTGAAGTATCTCAAAATATGCATGGATCTCTTGATAGCATCAAGTTAACATGGCATCAAAATATCAGCAAAACAGGGCTGAAAACAGCAACATCAAGACACCTAGTTTGCATGCTTGTGCTAGTCACCACATAGATCACAAAAATACATGGCATACACCCCTGTAAAGATGGCATGGCATATTACAAAACACATGTAGGACTCAAGTTCATAGGATGCACACATCAATCATGGCAAAAATGACAAAAGTGCATGTTCTGTTAAGAAACAGAAACTAACATCACGTAGCACTCTTCCAACAGAATTTAGGGCATCAAGATGAGCTCAAATGAAAATGATGCAATGAGATGAAATGATCTACTCTTCGAGACGAACATTTTGACATATTACACGCGCAAAACGGAGCAACGATGACAGAGATATGATGCAATGAAAACGGAACAAAATTACTGCAGATTTCGGGACTTAGATGAAATTGGAGGGAGGGGAAAAGTCAACCGAATGGCACGGACTTTGAAGCACGGCCGGATCTCGCCGGAGGGCTGCCGGAAAGGAGGGAGACGGCCGGAGTTGAGGCAGAGAGGGCCGGGGACGGGCGGAGGAGACCGGGGCGACGCCGGAGAAGGCGGATCCGGCCCGAGGGGCGCCGGACGGCTGGGGCCGGTGGCGCTGTGGCGGCAGCCCGGCGAGAAGCTCGGGCGGCGGGCGGGCGAGGCCGAGGCGGGCGGCGGCAGGGAGGTGCGCTGGGAGGCGGGCGCTGCGGCGCGCTGGCGGGCGCGCCACCGGCCGGGAGGCCTTGGCCGAGGCCGAGGCGACCACCGGGCGGCGGCATGGCGGCGACTGGACTGGCGGGCTCGATGGATGGGCTCGCGCGGGCCGGGCGGCGGTGGAGGCGTGGGGAGGCCACGTGGCGGGCGGCGATAGGGCGAGGAGCGGCGGCGCGGGGTGGAGCGGACATGTCCAGGCGGCGGGAGAAGTGTCCGGCGGCGCGAGAAGAGGGATGACTAGGGTTAGGGGCGAAATTATCCGCGAATTTCGGGGGAGGGGACTAATTTATAGGTAGAGGGAGCTAGGAGACTCCAAATGAGGTGCGGTTTTCGGCCACGCGATCGTGATCGAACGACCGAGAGCATGGAGGGGAGTTAGGTGGGTTTTGGGCAACTTAGAAAGGGGTGTTGGGCTGCAAGGAGAAGGAGGCTTTCACGGTTACCCGGTTAACCGTTGGAGTACCAAACGACCTCCAAATGATCCGAAACTTGACAGGCGGTTCACGGTGCTATACCAAGGCCGCTTGACAAACCTCGGTCCATTCCGAGACCGTTTGACACCCGCTACACTAAAAGAGGTAAAAGGGGCGCCGGAGACATAGGAGTGCCGGATTGCAAAACGGACAACGGGGAAAATGCTCGGATGCATGAGACGAACACGTATGCAAAATGAAATGCACATGATGACATGATATAAAATGCAGATGATGACATGGCAAAGTGCAACACGCAAGAAAATGACATGGCAAAGACGGCGAATAACTGGCAGACACCTGGCGCATCGAATCCGGGGCGTTACATAGTATGATGGAAAATAGACCCTGGGGCCATAGGTTTGACTAGTGGCTTCTCTCAAGATAGCATATTTTATGGTGGGTGAACAAATTACTGTCGAGCAATTGATTGAAAAGCGCATAGTTATGAGAATATCTAGGCATGATCATGTATATAGGCATCACATCCTTGACATGTAGACCGAAACGATTCTGCATCTACTACTATTACTCCACTCATCGACCGCTATCCAGCATGCATCTAGAGTATTAAGTTGATAAGAACAGAGTAACGCATTAGGCAAGATGACATGATGTAGAGGGATAAACTCAAGCAATATGATATAAACCCCATCTTTTTATCCTCGATGGCAACAATACAATATGTGCCTTGCTGCCCCTGCTGTCACTGGCAAAGGACACCGCAACATTGAACCCAAAGCTAAGCACTTCTCCCATTGCAAGAAAGATCAATCTAGTAGGTCAAACCAAACTGACAATTTGAAGAGACTTGTAAAGATATCAAATCATGCATATAAGAATTCAGAGAAGAATAAATATTGTTCATAAATAATCTTGATCATAAACCGACAATTCATCGGATCTCGACAAACACACCGCAAAAAGTATTACATCGAATAGATCTCCAAGAAGATCGAGGAGAACTTTGTATTGAGATCCAAAGAGAGAGAAGAAGCCATCTAGTTAATAACTATGGACCCGAAGGTCTGTGGTAAACTACTCACACATCATCAGAGAGGCTATGGTGTTGATGTAGAAGCCCTCTGTGATCGATTCCCCCTCCGGCGGAGCGCCGAAAGAGTCCCCAAGATGGGATCTCATGTGTACAGAAGGTTGCGGCGGTGGAAAATAGGTTTCGTGGCTCCCGTGGATGTTTTCATGGTATAAGAGTATATATAAGCGAAAGAAGTAGGTCGGTGGAGCTACGAGGGGCCCATGAGGGTGGGGGGCGCGCCTACCCCCTGGGCGCGCCTTCCTGCCTCGTGGTCGCCTCGTTGCTTCCTTGACGTCCACTCCAAGTCTCCTGGATTGCGTTTGTTCCAAAAACGATCCTCGCGAAGGTTTCATTCCGTTTGAATTCCGTTTGATATTCCTTTTCTGCGAAACACTGAAATAGGCAAAAAAAACAGCAATTTGCACTGGGCTTTTGAAAGTGCGTTATATCGACTAGAGGGGGGGTGAATAGGCGATTTTTATGAATTCTTTACTGAGGAATTTTCTAGTGAGGAAATTGCTTAGCGAAGAACTACTTGCAGCGGAATAAGTACTCAGAAGTAAACATAACAGAAGACAAGCATAGTCATCATGATGAAATGAAGACAAGCACAGAGTATAGAAAGCGTAATCACAGGATAACATAGGATGAAGACAAACAGACTGAAGAAATTGAACTAAGGAAATTGAGAAAGTCTTCAATCAAAGTCTTCAATCAAAGTCTTCAAACACAGATATGACAAGCACACAACACAATAATGAGGAAATGAATGAGTTGAGGAAATAGAACCAGTTGGCTTGGTGAAGACAATGATTTGGTAGACCAGTTCCAACTGCTGTCTCAATTGTACATCTGGTTGGAGAGGCTAGGTATTTAAACCTGAGGACACACAGTCCCGGACACACAGTCCTCACCGTATTCTCCTTGAACTAAGGTCACAAACACCTCGTCCAATCACTCGTGGTAAGTCTTAAGGTGCCTTCTGAACCTTCACAAACTCGGTCACTCGGCGATCCACAATTCCTCTTGGATGCACTAGACCATGACGCCTAACCGTCTGGAAGAAGCACAGTCTTCAAAGGTAATAAGCGTAGGATCCACGCAGGATCAATCTCTTCAGTGATGCTCAATCACTTTGGGTTTGTAGGTGTTTGGGTTTGGGTTTTCCTCACTTGATGATATTCGCTCAAAGTCCTCGGAGGATGGGATGCTCTCAAATGACAAGTGTCAGTTTCTCTCAGAGCAGCCAACCGCTAGTGGTTGTAGGGGGCGGCTATTTATAGCCTAGGGAGCAGCCCGACATGATAAGACATAGATGCCCTTCAATGATATGATCGTTAGATGGATAAGATATTTTGGAACAGCTGGCGCATAGCACAGCAACGGTCGGAAATTTGAGTATCAAATTCCTCAAGGCTATCATGTTCCTCACTGTGTAGGCAATCCGCACTGGCGAATTCCTAACTCCTCAGTCAGAACAAATTTCTCAGAGACCAGAATAACTTCGTCTCTGTCACTAAAGAAATTGACTGAACTGTATGAGATTTCCAATGGCTTCACTTGAAGGGATTGGTAGGTGTAGGATTTTGAGTTGAGCATCACCTGGAAATTTTTCCTTAGTATTTCCTCGACCCCCTTTAACAGTACGGTGTTTCCTATGACTCAAGAAAGAGAAAATGAAACTACGAAAACAAAAGTCTTCACGCTTCATGTTCCTCAAATGAATACCAAGTCTTCAAGGTCACACCAATTTCTTCACTTTGAAAGTCTTCAGAAATCCAAAGTCTTCAGTCGAAGAACTTCATTTTTAGGGGTCGACTTTCTCTATAAATATCAAACTCCTCATAGACTTATAGAACTGTGTACACTCATAAACACATTAGTCCCTTAACCTATAAGTCTTCAATACGCCAAAATCACTAAGGGGCACTAGATGCACTTACAATCTCCCCCTTTTTGGTGATTGATGACAATATAGGTTAATTTTTCAACGGGGATAAACATATGAAGTGTAAATACTGATATTGAGGAATTTGATTGTAAGATATAGAAGAACTCCCCCTGAAGATGTGCATAGTGAGGAATTTGCTTTTGAAGCAATGCACACTTGAAGAGTTGAATCATGGAGATCTCCCCCTATATCTTGTAATTCATACACGCATGTCGTGGTATTCTCACGGGGGGCTTGCGAGTCGACAGATGCCATAAGGGCTTAGTGTGAGGGTAAGACTGCTGCTGATAGGCCCGGGAGCGGGTATGCGAGTAGCACGCGGTGGTTTACCCAGCTTCGGAGCTCTCCGGAGAGATAATACTCCTACTGCTGCATGGCTGAGTGTATCTGATATATCTAGTACAAAGTGCTCCTGGAGCTGTATCCGAGCTCAGTGCCATAAGCATCTGGCTTTGTATATGCATACGAGCACAAGTGTGTGTGTGGCCGCAAGTGCATGAGCATGCATGCGTGAGTGTGTGGGAGTGTGAGTCCATGGTGGATGGATGGATGGGTGGTATATATATATGGGCATGGCTTAGCTTATTTCCTAAGCTAGGTGAGTGGCGTGGGGGGCAAGTGGGCATGGGGCACCATGCCCATGAGAGGTGTGGTGCACGTCATACTTGTCCCCTGGGCACTTTATAAAATAGTGCCAAGGGGACCGGTACACTGTAGATGACGTCGCAGTATGGCCGTCTCGTCGATGTCTTGTCGGTGTCGGGTCGGGCTGCAGTCGGCAGCCGGCTGGTTAGCGCAGTCGGTCAGCTGGCAGCCGGCCGGGCAGCCGGCCGGGTGGAGCAGTCGGACGGGGAGCCGGCGGGAACCGGCGGGAGCGGCCGGGCAGTCGGACTGAGGGGCTTTGCTAGCCCCGATGTCTTGAAATATTGTCTTGCCGTCTTCGGGGTATCCGTGTCCAATTACTCCGACAGTAGCCCCCAAGCCTCCGGGCAACTTGGCAAAGTTGGGCGAAGGTTTTTTGGCAAGTGTTCATGGAAATGATCATGAAAAAGAAAAGTTAGTCCACGCAGATATATCAAATGCTTGCTTTTAGCATCGCAAGTTTTATGCGGAGGGTGCCGACTCGGTTTCATCCGAGCCCCCTTCAATCTTTTTCATGTTCCCTCCACTCTTTGGCTTGTGCTTTCGCTTGCCAGACAGCCGCTCTGCGGTCTGTGGCTGAGAGTGGACCGCGGAGCGGAGTGTACAATACTCAAACTCTGGGAGCGAATTTAACCGAGCAGATATCAGAAGGAAAACGGCGGGTCACCGAACCGTTTTTTCTTCGGACGTTGCAGCGTGGGTGGCCTCCAGCGTTCACCCTTGCTAGCCGGACAGCCGCTCTGCGATCTGTGACTAAGAGTGAGCCTTTGGCATCGCAAGACGCTACTAAGCCGCTCTGGGAACAAACGTCTCAGCCAGCGGCCAGCCCCGGCCAACTCTGGTGGCGCCGGGCTAACAGTGATGTAACTGTAATGAAATGCGGAGATAGTTCCCGAGCATCGCCGGGTTATCCGAGCTCGCGTGATGCAAAAATATGCGGTGAGGAGCTCACAATGATTTTCATGTAGCCGAGGCGAGTTTGCGAAGACAACGGGCATGGCTCGGCGCTCATGAGTCTTGGCGCACCCATTGGTGTAGCCTTCGAGCCCCGGTGCTCGCGGGGGCGCCCTGGCGGTCAGCTCGACCGCCAGCGGCGAGATGTCTTGCAACGCCCGTCTTCTTCTTTTCTCTTCGCGCTGCCGCAGCAGATAAAACTCTTCTTGTTCGCAATCTTGGCGGGCGCCAACAAGACTTGGCTGGTGTAGCCCCGAGATTCGGGCCGATCACGAGCAGATCGGGTCGGATCTCCAGCGACTACTTTGTCTTCTTCTTTCGCAAGCGCAACAAGACCAGCTGGTGTAGCCCCGAGATTCGGGCCGCTGGCGAGCGATCGGACCAGATCTCCCAAGAATCGCCGTTTTCTTTGTTCGCCCACAGCCGAACGGATAATTCTTCTTTCCGTCCAGCTAGGTAGGCAGCCGGCAATATTTGTCCAGCTGGCTTCTTTTTCTTTCTTACTTTGTCTTTTTCTTTTACCAACTGGCAGCAGAATGCACGGGCGCAGCAGCCGGCGTAGGCAGCGGTCGGGAGCCGGCCAGCCGGCTGCAGCGGGGACACTGATAGGCATGCCAGTCGGCCACACAGGCGGAAGTGCATGCATATGTACCCGGCCAGGCACAGCCGGACATGCATGCGCACCTGGCCAAGCATGCATGCATGTACCAGGTGAATCCATACACACTTTTTCTTTTTCAGCCGGCAGCACCTCTTGACTTTTGTTTCTCCCCCAGCCGACCTCTTTTCTCTCTCTCTCTCTCTCTTTTTTTCTCAGCACCCGGTCCTTTTTATTTTTTTCTCTCTCTCGGCTGCCCGAGCGACACCGACAGGCTGCGGCAGCGAACAACGGGAGCCGGCTGAGGCGCACCCAGGCGCCCGAAGGTGAGGTGGGAGCCGAGCACCCGGAGCCGGGTTGCGGCTGTGGTGGAGCGACGGCGGGCGACCGACCGCCAGGCCGGTGAAGCGATTCTTGTGACAGAGCCGGGCGACGCAGGAGGGAGCCGACGGCCAGCTGGTGTGCAGGCGAGGCGAAGCAGTCACTTTAGGGCCGGACGGCTGGGTAAACCGAGCCAAAAACGGCACGGTGCTCGGGGCCAGATGGAGGCAAAGCCGGCCGATGGGGAGGTCGGGCAAGCGTGACGCAGCCGGAGCCGGGCGCGACGGAGGGGGCTCGCTGTGCGCGCGAGACGGAGGCGGCCTGGGGCCAAGAAGCGGACGGCGATGGGAGGCGCGCAGCTAGGGAGCGGGGAGCCGGCCAGGCCGGCCGGGTGGTGGGCGAAGCCGGCAGGCGACGGAGCCGAGAAGCGGCGGAGCTAGCCGTCCGGCTCGGGCGGAGATGGCAAGCGGCCGGGGCCGGGCGTGGAGGCCGGCAGCAGAGGCGGCCGGGTTGGGGGAGCCGGCCAGGGCGGAGCAGGCGAGCCGGCACGGAAGACCCGGAGGGAAGGAGCCGGACGCTCGGGGCTGGCTAGGCGAGAAGGCGGAGCCGGCGTTGTCGTGGAATTGTCACGTCAGATGTCCTAGTGTAAGGACTTAGTTGCGAGGCCAACGCATCTATGTGGTAGCTTGAGAGGGGTTGAGCGGAATCGAGAGATGCAACACACAAGACGAGGATTTAGACAGCCGGCCCCGGAAACATCATCGGTAAAAACCCTACATCTTTGTTTGAGGCTAGGTCTCATTATCATCATGAGGGAGTCGCCAGTAAACCGGCTCTCCTCTTTATGTCTAGCCCTAAGATTATTTCTTCTTGCTTGTAACTTGTCCCTCTTTGGGAGCCCTACCTCTCCTTATATATGTCAAGAGGCGGGTTACATGTAGAGTCCAACTCGGACTTTAACTTAAACTATTTTGACTTCCTTTCCAGGCTTCTTAACGTCATCGGTTTAACATTGTGCGCCGGTTTAACATTGTCTGCCGGTTTAACATTGTCTGCCGATTTAACATTGTCTGCCGGTTTAACATCATCATCGGTTTAACATTGTCTGCCGGTTTAACATTTTTTGCCGGTTTAACATTGTTCGCGGTTTACCACCAGCCGGTTTACCGTCTGTCGAGCCATCTGTCTTGACTGTCCGCGGTTTAACATCCGCGGTTTATCAAGTCGGCGGTTTACGACTCCGGCCGGGTCATTCATGGGTATATCCTCGACATTAGCCCCCGTTTAATTTGGATTTATCCATGTTAAACTGATCCCGATCATCCTTAAGTCCTTGTCACTTCCTTCTTCTAGAAAATCCGGTTTAATAGGCCAGCTTCATAATCAATTTGTCGACATTGGTTTGTCATAGAGAAATATTGTGAAGAATAACTTCCTTGACTCAGCTCCCAATGCTTAACAAAAATATTGGTCTTTGAAATACTCATCGATCTTCACGGTTTAAGAATGTAGAACTTTGCGGTTTACAAATATTGATGGCACCGGATCATAACATTTGTTAACATCAGCTTTTGAAAATATACCTCTTATATGCCTATCACTTGTAGCCCTCAACTCTTAAGAAGCTAACGTAGTAACAGCTTAAGATTTGCTTCAATATGAATGTCACAAGCTTGAAGAAATCCAGGTTGTTCATCTCAATCACTAGTCGAATTGAGTATTCCACATATGTAGCCCCCAAGTGTCGGGTTGTCATGCTTGCAACAAACGGGACTTGTAATTTCTGATGCTCATAAAAACTTCAACCAGTGTAGCCCCTAAGGGCGGGTCATTATGGACATAATGAACAGGGACTTTATATATACTTCATTGAGAATAACATTATATTATGTAACTCCCATCATGGGGCTTGAACCCACGTTCACAAGGTTGAGAGCTTTGTGCTTTACCAAGTGAGCAGTGGACCCTTCAATATAATGGATAAAAAGCTTTGTACCTTGAATAGTTGACAGGAGCAATTGGTAGCCCCCAAGGGCCGGCTCATTATAATATGATGAGTCGGGTCTTCAATAAGATGAGCAAACAATGACTTTGCATTAGTCCCCAAGTGTCATGGTGCATGCTTGCAGCGACATGAGACTTGCATATTTGATGTAATCTCACTTGAATAATGTAGCCCCCAAGTGCCGGGTTGTAAGCCTGCAGCAACTCGGGACTATTCCTTCAATTATAAAATAAATCATATCCATTGATAATATAATAGCCATTGCGCTAAAGCGACTTTGAAAACCTTAATCATAGTCTGGTTCTTGATAACCATAATAAAATCCAGCCATGTTGGCTATTTGAAGATTTGAATAATATAGTCCAATGATTTATGAGCGCATGATTCCAATGGCGCAATCCAAATATATACTGGCGACTTATAGTCGAAACCAAACCGGCTGATAGTCTCCGGATTATGATTTAATCGTGTTCCGTCAATCAGAATCAGCAGTTGGACGGATTTAATAATGTTGGGTGAAAACACAACATAAAAAATATTTTATCAAAAGAAAAACAGAAGCAAAGGCAAAGATAAAACCATTTGCAAAAAGAGGCTTTACTGAGCCGATCAGATGGTGTTACCATGGTCGGACACGACCAAGCTCCCAATAAGGTGTAGTTATGGCTCAAGTCAGCCAGGTCCCCAACTGAAACCGTGGTATTATGCCGATCAAGTGGCGTGGCAATGGTTCGGGTTCGACCAAGCCCCCAAGTGACTCTATGGCCCTAGGCCGATCAAGAGGCATGACTGGTTCAGACTTGACCATGTCCCCAAGTGATCTGGTGGCTTTCGCCTATCAAAAGGTGTTGCATTGGTTCGGACACGACCAAACCCCCAAGTGATACTGTGGCATTGCACCGATCAAGAGGTGTGACTATGGTTCAGACATGACCAAGCCCCCAAGTGATCAATAATATGATAAGCCAATAAGGCATGATACCCATGTCTGAACCGCGCATCATGGCAGCAGGTCCTATTTGGCACCCTTTAACTTTTTTCAAGAGATAAATCCTTCTTGAACCGGGATTTTGAACCAGATTTGAGAGCTTCAAAGCTTTGTGGGAGATATCTTCCCCTTGAGCCGGATTTTAAACCGGAATCCCTCTTTTTAAGCCGGAAATTTTCTGACGGCCTTTAAATTTGCATCAATATGGCGGTTTAGGGTCCTGCATTAGATAGCTTTGCAAGCCGGAGTAATTGCTCTTTTAAAGAAAGCAATATATAATATAAAAATATATTGGATGGATTTCACCTGATATGCCAGGCTAGTGGTTATCCACAGCAGAGTTGATGATCACCATGGTGAAGCCATTCAACAACAAGCAGGTGCGGACGGACGAGTCAATCATAGACGCGATAAGTCGTGCAGACGGCTAGTCAATCGCAGGCGCGACCGTAGCAAGTTGATGTAGATCGAACTGCACGAGCGGCGACTTGCGCACACCCGTCCAACAGCAAACAATGAATCATTGTTCTGCATATATAAAAATATATAGACAAAGTAATTGTTCTTTTTACAGAAACAATATGTGCTAAAAATAACAAGAAAAGATAACACCTGGCGTTTGTTGGATGAATGAGTATTGTATTACTTGCAATACCGTGCCAGGCTTCCGCCAGGTCTCCACATGACGGTAATACGGTAGCTAGCTAGCCATTGGCTTTTGTTTCTGGTAGCCTTAGCCTAAGGACCTGGCCACTTGACTTTTTGTCCAGGCAATCTCCTCTTATCTCTTTTTTTTTGACAAGGAAAATGCAGAGAGTAAAGGCCTGTGTGGATCACAGCTATAGCCCATAGCAGTGGGGTGCTAGACGCGACAACTCAGACAGAACCAACCAGGCCGCGGCGGTCAGGCCGCGGCGGTTTAGGCCAGGTGGTGTTGACAGTCGGAACCGGCCACCACAGTCTTGCAGTAAAGTCCAGCGGAGAAGCTTGAGGCGGAGGCATATTGGCGATGACGATTTGACGAAGGAGTACCGCGGAAGGCGGGGACCCGGCAGATCAAGACCGCAGCCACGCACGGCAGACAACTGCCGGTTCACGGAGACGCACGCGAAGCAGCG
Source organism: Aegilops longissima (assembly GCA_021605205.1). NCBI lineage: Eukaryota > Viridiplantae > Streptophyta > Magnoliopsida > Poales > Poaceae > Aegilops > Aegilops longissima. Next base: position 334,068,821 of record CM038677.1, read on the forward strand.
GAACCAGGCGGTTCGAAACAACTTCCGGTTCACGGAGACGAGGCTAGGTCGTGCGGCGGCCGGCTTGGCCCGCGGGCGGTTTGTGCGCACCGGCGGAGACCGCAGCGGTGACTCGGATCATAGGCCCATGGGCGTGCAGACGGCAATTTCACAAGTTGAGAGTGTGATGACCCACGGCGACGGCTCGGAGAGAGGTTGATGCAGCGTTTTATCCCGCTGCGGTTTAACCAGCGGCGGCTCGGATATGGAGAAGCGCAGGGCCGTCCCATAGATACATGGGGCCCGGGGCAAGACAAAAACAAGGGGCCCTTCATGAAACACAAAAACTCAATTTTTATTTTCAAAAGTAATGTAAATATACAGTACATAGCATAGATTGATGATCTTTGGACTCTTAGACCGGCAGTGCCATTAATTATCGATCAAGAGAAGTGCATCGGGATAGTAGTGAAACAATATAGCTCCACAAAGGATCGGTTTCCTAATTGTCAAGAGAGACATCATTTTTTCTGCACAACAAATGTCCTTGTAAAAACTGGTTGCTACTAAAACATTTCTATTACCATGAGATATAAAATTAATGCATCAACTTACCTTTGTTCTGGATCCTCCCCAATCTGTCATGTTTCTTCACTCCAAAATTCTTCACCCAAATGATAATTCACCTCTTCCAAATTATCCTGCATAAGGCATAGCAAAGCAAACTGAGTATTTCATGTTTATACTATGATGACCAAACCTTGGAGTTCTAGTTTTGAAAAAGTTAATATTAATTGATCCATTTTGAGATTCTACTACTAGACAAATAATTTTTTGAAGACATGTCACTGAACAAGCTGCGTACAAACGGTTAATACAGGGATCAAAAGAACCTGGATATTGATTGATGTGAATGTAAATGGCTTGATCCGTACGCCGCAGTAGTTAGCAGGAATAAAGAAGACGACACGATGAAGGGGATAAAATCTCTCCCTTCCCCTAGTCTCCTGCCTTAGCACTCTCGCATTTGGATCCAATGAAGAACAGAAGAAGATCCATGCAGATGTAGCGGATGTGCGACGTTGAATCGTGCGCAGAGCTACTTATCAACGAATCTTGGAATTGAAGAACGAAATTACAGGAAAGAAGAACAAGTAAGTACCTTCCCAGTCTCTTCAAAGTCTAGGAAACAGGCAGGGCGTTGAGAAAGGAAGGGGAGCTGATTGGGGAATAATTTGCGCCGTAGCTATCCTTTAATGGCCGCCACGACTTGAATCGGAGAGGCATCGAGGGAGGGCGCTGAGTCAGGATTTGGCAAAGCGGAGAATCGCCGGTCTAGGGTCCCGTGCAAACAGGTTGATTATCGATCAATTCCTTCGTGAGGTTTGCCTAATGGGCTTTTCCTTGCACGGTTCCTTCGACGTTTTGTTTTCGTGTATTTTTTGTGGGCTCTATCCTGGGCCGGGGCCCCTGCCTCCTCGGGGCCCAGGGCGGGCGCCCCGTTTGCCCGGCCTATGGGCCGGGCCTGGAGAAGCGTCGCGGGCGCGGACGACGCGACAGTGTGGCCGGGATACAGGACGACGGACGGGCTGAGCCATCGAGCGGGCGTAGCCAGGCCGTTGGAGGTCAGACATGGCAGGGACGAGCCGGCGGCAGGCCGGAGTCAGCCAAACCGGTGCGGCGAGTAGAGCCGACAGGCAGCCCGAACATGCGGAGTGGACGCCGGCTTACGGGCGGAGGCGGCCCGGCGCGACGAGGGGAGCGCGATGTGGCGCTAGAAGGAGGGCAGCGCAGGGGCGGAGCTGCTAATGAGGAGAGGCAGTGGGGAGCCGCGCGCCAGACGCGTAGTAGGAGCAGCGGGCACAGCCACAGAGCTCGAGGTGCGGCCCTCTGCTTGGTGCAGGCGGAGAAGGACGCAACGAGGTCAGGTCCGGATCAAGGTGGAACGAGGCCGAGGCGTGCCGCTGCAACGGCTCAGCGCGTCAGCAGGCCAGCTCAGGCACGACTGGTTTGACGAGGCGGTGCGGTGGCTCGTAGACGGGCGACGCGGCAGAGGCATGCCGGCCGATCCAGGCAGGGGAAAAGGATGAGGCCGGGCGACTCAGCGGCGCGGTGGTTTGTGGTCGGCAACTTAGTGGCGCAAGGCACGGCCGCTTGCTGTAATGTGAACAACGGCAGTTGACTTTGACTATGAATTCTGACTGATGGAACACCTCAGATTTGCCCAGTAATGCTTCGTAAAATAGTGCTTAATCCCAACAGGCTTTCTTTGTGCCTGCGCATGGCGATGTACTGGCTCGGTGACTTGGAAATGGCTGCGAGAGTGGCAATCATGCTGCAGCGGCAAGGCCGACCCAAAGAAGGGCGATACAGTCGGAGGCGGCTGGCAGACCAAGGAACCATGGCTCGGAGGCGGTTCAGACACCGGAGAGATGACGGCTTGCAGTCGTAGAAAACAGGCAACAGCGGTAGTGGCGCGCGGCAGCTCCAGCTTGTACGGCTCGGCGATCTGCGAGGAGAACGTTTCAGACACGGAGACAATACGGCAGCTGATGTGGCTATTGTGGCAGCTCAGAGGAGTCAGGCGAGCAGAAGCGGAGACCCGGTGTCGGTTCAACGACAGGCAGCTCGAAAGTGAAAACCTGAAGCGGAGACCGAGTCCTACTTGTTGTCATCTCCCTTTATGTATCCATTTCTTTGATGACCACGGATGAGACTCACGTAGTCATTCCTTCTTTCTACTAGTATTTTTCCTTGTACATATGCGCCAATCAGAATTTTGACAAGAAGAAGACCGATTTGGCTTCACCGACGTGGCGGGTTGGTGATTCTCGTCGTGTTTTCCTCCCATTTGTGGTTGGTGTGACTTGACCGAATACAAGAACGGCCGGTACATGGACGAGAATCCAGCGAAGCAGGACAGTTCACGAGGCTAAAACTCGTAGGGCGGTTTGACGGCTGCCGCGAGGCGAATTGACAGCGGTGGCTCTCCGCGGGCGAACTCGCAACAGGGAGGCAGTTTAATAGCCGAGAAGCAAGGCCAAGGCAACCGAGGCCAGCACAGGTCAACGGCGGGCGGAAGTTGTGGCAGAGGCCAAATCCAATAGATGCGGGGCCGATGTGACCAAGATCGGGGCGATTTTGACGGCGAGTTGACAGGCCGGCCGAACCACTCGCGGAACGAGCCAGATGAAATCCCACGGCTGCGAATCCGAATCGCGGTTGTATTTTCCTCTGGGTTGTAGACCCCTTTTCCCTTTTCTTCATTATCTTGACTGTATATTGACGTCCGGTTTGACGAGGCCGTTGCGGCGATTCAGGGAGGCCGCAGCAGAAGCAGCCGGCAGTCGGCGAGGAAAGATATTGCGGAGGCAATTCCCGTCGACATCAGTAGCAGTAGCAGTTGATCTCGATCCAGTGACGTGCGAGCAGCCCCGACCCGATAATCCGTGAGATAGTCTTGACCCGACCGATCTTGCAAAACCATAACTCGCCCGGATTGAATCCCATGAAATTTCTCGAGACGTGGAGGCGGCTGGCAGACCAAGGAACCATTGCTCGGAGGCGGTTCAGACACCGGAGAGATGACGGCTTGCAGTCGTAGAAAACAGGCAACAGCGGTAGTGGCGCGCGGCAGCTCCAGCTTGTACGGCTCGGCGATCTGCGAGGAGAATGTTTCAGACACGGAGACAATACGGCAGCTGATGTGGCTATTGTGGCAGCTCAGAGGAGTCAGGCGAGCAGAAGCGGAGACCCGGTGCCGGTTCAACGACAGGCAGCTCGAAAGTGAAAACCTGAAGCGGAGACCGAGACCGAGTCCTACTTGTTGTCATCTCCCTTTATGTATCCCTTTCTTTGATGACCACGGATGAGACTCACGTAGTCATTCCTTCTTTCTACTAGTATTTTTCCTTGTACATATGCGCCAATCAGAATTTTGACAAGAAGAGAAGACCGATTTGGCTTCAGCTGACGTGGCCGGTTGACTGATTCTCGTCCGTGTTTTCCTCCCAGCTGTGGTTGGTGTGACTCGACCGAATACAGAAACGACCGGTACATGGACGAGGAATCCAGCAGAAGCAGGATAGTTCGCCGAGGCTAAAACTCGTAGGGCGGTTTGACGGCTGCCGCGAGGCGAATTGACAGCGGTGGCTCTCCGTGGGCGAACTCGCAACAGGGAGGCAGTTTAATAGCCGAGAAGCAAGACCAAGGCAACCGAGGCCAGCGCAGGTCAACGGCGGGCGGAAGTTGTGGCAGAGGCCAAATCCAGTAGATGCGGGGCCGATGTGACCAAGATCGGGGCGATTTTGACGGCGAGTTGACAGGCCGGCCGAACCACTCGCGGAACGAGCCAGATGAAATCCCGCGGCTGCGAATCTGAATCGCGGTTGTATTTTCCTCCGGGTTGTAGACCCCTTTTCCCTTTTCTTCATTATCTTGACTGTATATTGACGTCCGGTTTGACGAGGCCGTTGCGGCGATTCAGGGAGGCCGCAGCAGAAGCAGCCGGCAGTCGGCGAGGCAAGATACTGAGGAGGCAATTCCGAGACATCGAGAGCGATGAGCAGTTGATCTCGATCCAGTGACGTGCGAGCAGCCCCGACCCGATAATCCGTGAGATAGTCTTGACCCGACCGATCTTGCAAAACCATAACTCGCCCGGATTGAATCCCATGAAATTTCTCGAGACGTGGGACAGCCACGGAAAATTGCAAACTTCTCCATCGCGGGGAAAGATCCCTCCAAGAACTCAACACCACCGTGCGCAGGCCCCACGGTGGGCGCCAACTGTCGTGGAATTGTCACGTCAGATGTCCTAGTGTAAGGACTTAGTCGCGAGGCCAACGCATCTATGTGGTAGCTTGAGAGGGGTTGAGCGGAATCGAGAGATGCAACACACAAGACGAGGATTTAGACAGCTTCGGGCCCCGGGAAACATCATCCGGTAAAAACCATACATGCTGTTTGAGGCTAGGTCTCATTATCATCATGAGGGAGTCGCCAGAACCGGCTCTCCTCTTTATGTCTAGCCCTAAGATTATTTCTTCTTGCTTGTAACTTGTCCTCTTTGGGGAGCCCTACCTCTCCTTATATATCAAGAGGCGGGTTACATGTAGAGTCCAACTCGGACTTTAACTTAAACTATTTTGACTTCCTTTCACGGCTTCTTAACGTCGCGGTTTAACATTGTCTGCCGGTTTAACACTGTCTGCCGGTTAAACATTGTCTGCCGGTTTAACATTGTCTGCCGGTTTAACATTGTCTGCCGGTTTAACACTGTCTACCGGTTTAACATTGTCTGCTGGTTTAACATTGTTTGCCGGTTTAACATTGTCTGTCGGTTTACCACCAGCCGGTTTACCGTCTGTCTGAGCCATCTGTCTTGACTGTCCGCCGGTTTAACATCCGCCGGTTTATCAAGTCTCGGCCGGTTTACGACTCCGGCCGGGTCATTCCGCGGGGTATATCCCCGACAGGCGCGGAGGCCTCGGGAGGTCGGACGCCGGGCGGCGGGAGGAGCCGGCTGTCCGGGCTGCGGGCGGAGGCCGGGCGGGCCGAGGGAGCCGGGAACCCGCGAACGCGGAGCCGACCGTGGCCAGAAAGCACGCCGCGGTCGAGGTAGAGCAGTCGGACGCAAGTGGGCGGAGGCGGAGGCCAGCACGGGACCCGCCAGTGGTCGCGCGAGAGGGGCGAGCTTCGAGCGGGTCGCGACGGGGAGACCAGCGGACACGGCCACGCTGGGGCCGAAAGCAGGGTCCACCACAGCACGGGGGCGTAGCGAGGTGGTTGGCGAGTGCGTGGGCGTCGGGGACGCGCAGGCGAGCCACGTGTGGGGTCGAGGGCGGCCTCGCTGTGACAGCTGGGCGCGGAGACGCACGGAGGCGGTCGCGGGCGCCACCGGCAGCGCGCAGGAGCCGCCGGGCGGAGCCGACCCGCAGAGGCGAGGCGGACGCGGGCCGGGCGGGCGGAAGGACCCGTGCGGCGACCGGAGGAGGCTCGACGCGGGCGTGGAGCAGCCGACACGGGCGATGCTGACGATCGCGGAGGACCCAAAGACGCTGGGCGACGTGAATGCGGTGCCGGGCACGGACCGCCGGAGTGGCGGGCTGGCGGGCGAAGCGCGAGTGTGGTTGGGGCGCACCGACCGAGCTGACCGGGCGGGCGGCACGCCGGCAGCGCAGGAGGCCAGCACGGCAGCGGAGGCCGGGGCCTGCGGGTGAGGACGCGGAGCCGCGCACAGGCGAATCCGGGCCTGCAGGGGTGCGCGTAGACGAAACTCGAGCAGGCGACAGCAAGCAGAGACAACAACGGTGCTTGAGCAGGCGACAGTAAGAGCAGTAGGAGGCATCGGCTGTAGCAATGGAGGGAGTGACAGCGTTCGAGCAGCGGGCACAAAGCGCACCGGCGTGGCCATGGCGAGCTGAGGGATGGCAGCACGCACAGGGAGGCGCGGCCAGGACGCAGCATAGAGATTTTTGGTGGAGTATGTCTTGGGCGTCAACTGTATAGGCAGCGCGTGACCATTTTACAGCTATTATATGTGGCTAGTGTTTGACCATGGTTTACTGATGCATCTAGCTAGCTTGTAGATGATATATGGAGGAGCCAGTGCACGTTTCGGCCATAGCAAGGCGCAACGCAGAGGGGAGCAGACGCGACGGGCGGATGGATGCGGCCGACTGAAGCGAGGCCCCGCGCAGCGCGCGCGGTCGGCCGGTGTCGCAACGGCGGTGACGAAGATGGCGAGGCCAACGACGAGGACGCGCCGTCCCGTGCGGCCGATCTAGGGACGGGTCGAAGTCGAGCCCCCGAGCGCTACCGGAGAGACGGCGCGACGCAGCGGCGGAGGTGACGAAGATGGTCCCGCCCGGACAGCGAAACCACCAGCAGCGTGGTAGCATAGTAGTAGTACCACCCCACGGTGGGCGTCAACTGTCGTGGTATTCTCACGGGGGGCTTGCTAGTCGACAGATGCCACAAGGGCTTAGTGTGAGGGTAAGACTGTTGCTGATAGGCCCGGGAGCGGGTATGCGAGTAGCACGCGGTGGTTTACCCAGTTTCAGAGCTCTCCGGAGAGATAATACTCCTACGGCTGCATGTCTGATTGTATCTGATATATCTAGTACAAAGTGCTCCTGGAGCTATATCCGAGCTCAGTGCCATAAGCATCTGGCTTTGTATACGCATATGAGCACAAGTTTGTGTGTGGCTGCAAGTGCATGAGCATGCATGCGTGAGTGTGTGAGAGTGTGAGTCCATGGTGGATGGATGGATGGGTGGTATATATATGGGCATGGCTTAGCTTATTTCCTAAGCTAGGTGAGTGGCGTGGGGGGCAAGTGGGCATGGGCACCATGCCCATGAGAGGTGTGGTGCACGTCATGCTTGTCCCCTAGGCACTTTATAAAATAGTGCCAAGGAGACCGGTACACTGTAGATGACGTCGCAGTATGGCCGTCTCGTCGATGTTTTGTCGGTGTCGGGTCGGGCTGCAGTCGGCAGCCGGGTGGTTAGCGCAGTCGGTCAGTTGGCAGCCGGCCGGGTGGAGCAGTCGGACGGGGAGCCGGCGGGAGCGGCCGGGCAGTCGGATTGAGGGACTTTGCTAGCCCCGATGTCTTGAAATATTGTCTTGCCGTCTTCGGGGTATCCGTGTCCAATTACTCTGACAACGCATTTGACATATAATATGAAGAATTTGAAATGCATGATGAAATATGGTGACTGATGTAATTCAGCATGCGTGCATTAACATTAACGGGGAATAAGCATGCAGAAAATCACAGCAAAAGTATCAGGTCACCATAGAGTTTAAGTTTACAACTCGATCCAGCAAAGTCATCAAAAGAACGAGAGTTGTAACTTAGCAAAAAAACGCCCATATAATAGACCCGCTTGAAAACTAACTCAAATTTCTCCCCCTTTGTCATCTAATGACCAAAAGGATCGAAAAAGAGGACTAACGCGCCTGAAGAATATCAAGTTGATGAAGGAGCGCCAGCGTTGTTGGGGTCGTTTGTCGTAGTAGGGCCTACCGCAGTGTCGTCCAAGTCTTCATGCTCGTCGGTGTCGCGCGATGAAGAATAGGAGCTGGCCACCAAGGAAGGAACCTTGACCTTCTTGTATTTCTTTGGTGGAGGTGCAGGCCAGTCAAAGTCTTCCTTGAGACCCATTTTCTTCAGATCTTCTTCGCTGTAGACATGAGACAGAACAGCCCAGGTACGGTTGAAGGTTTCATGGAGGTAGTATTGGTTTTTCTTCACTGCATTGTGGGTAGAGGTCATGTTGTGAAGAATAGAACCAAACTGACGCTTGACCCATTTATGATTGCGATCAACCTTCTGATGAAGACTGAGGAGAAGCTCACGATCAGTCATCACCCTGGGTGTTGTGCCTTGAGGATTTTGCTTGGTTGTGTTGGCGGCAGAGTCATGGGTGGCAGGGTCGTCATTGGTGGAGTAGGATGCAGCCTTGCGAAATTGACTATCCAATGGACTAATGCCTTCATCTATAACAGCTGGTGCCTTGCCCTTTTCATCAGCTGAGGAATAGGTCTGCTTGAGGACTTCAATTGGGGGGCAAGTAGCTGCAATGATTCAGTGTATCAGCTTTATAGTTGAGTGAAGACCTTGTTCTGATGAATCTCATAATCCAAGGTGCATAAGGCTTCAGCTCAAATGGTGACATAGCGACATTGGCCAGAGTCCTCATGAAGAAATCATGGAAGTTGACGGGAACGCCATGAATGATATTGAAGAGCAGATTCTTCATGATGCCAACGACTTCTTCGTCATTCGAGTCGTGGCCCTTGATAGGACTCAATGTCTTCGTCAGAATGCGATAGACAGTCTGAGGCACATATAGTAATTCCTTCACAAGGAATTTGGTTCGTGGGGCCTGACCTGGCTTCAAAGGATTCATTAGAACTTGCATGTAGTGATTTGTAAGCTCAGGTTCACTGTACACGCAACAAGCAGCTTCAAGGGGAGGACTGAGTGGTAAAGCACGAAGCAATTCAGTAGCTGGTGCCGTGTAGTGAGTGTTTTCAGACATCCAGTCCAACACCCATGAATTCACATCTTCAGAATCTCCTGTGATGTGCAGCGTCGCATAGAATTGAAGAATGAGTTCTTCATTCCAATCACAGATGTCAGTGCAGAAATTTAACAGTCCAGCGTCATGAAGAACACTGAGGACTGGCACGAAGCATGGCCGAGATTCCATATCCACGTGAGGAATATGCTCATGATCGAAGACTTTGTCTTTGTTGAACAACACTGAGGAATAGAAATTAGCCTGACTGGCCGTCCAAAAACGCCTCTTCCTTATGCGAGCAGAGTCATAAGGGTTGTAGTCTGTGAAAAATACGTGCTCACCGAAGAAATCTTCAACCTTGAATTTTTGCTTCCTTGAGAATGGATCCTTTGGCTTGGGCAGAGGAGTGTCAGTGAGTTGCATCACAACCTCAGGAATCGCAATCTCAGGTTCTTCAGGCTGAGGAATTTCTAGTTCCTCTTCAGTGGCAGTCTGATTCTTTAGATGTTCAGCAGCAGCAGTTTCTTCAGCACTAGTGGCTGGAATTTCTTCACGTACAGACGAAGTGGGGTGAGTTTCTTCAGAGCCCATTTGAACAGTTTGTGCAGGGGACTGAGGTATTTGCTGTAAAGGTGTGAACAGTGGAGAGTTGGGATGCTGACTTTCCCAAAAGTCATCATTCATTACTGGTATGGTACAGCCAATGTCCACATCTTCATCTTCCATTTCTTCAACGCCAGCCTCTTCAGCTGTGAACTGAGGCATAGGCGAGGAAACAACTAGTGTTGAAGGGATTTCATCCACTTCAATTTCTTCATCCATCTGCTCTGTCGAAGCAGCAGAAGGACTTTATTCATTAGATCCGCTAGGGATCACATATTCTTCATCAAAAGGGACGATTTCCTTTGATGGCATGGTTGAGAGAGGAACGACATCAATGGGATTTGCAAATGAGCTGGTCAAAGCCTTCATCTTCGTCAGAGCTGAAGAATCTGAAGTAGTTGATGCTTTCCTTTTCTTCATAGCTGCACGCTCTGCAGCCTTGGTCTTCTTCACATCTGATGCAGATGGAAGGATTGGAGTTTGGGTAGGTGCAGGAGAAGCAGAGGAATCTGGTTGATTTTCTTCAGGCACAACTGATGCAGTTGCCCTGACTTCTTCATTTTCTTCAGGTGCACCACTAGTGGATGCCCTGGCTATTTCTTCAGCGGCTGGAATGCAGTCATCAGCCCTGGAACTCACATTTTCTTCAACAGCCTGAAAATCATCAGCGGTGCTGGCATGTTCTTCAGTTGGCTGAGCAGAAGCTTCAACCTGAGGAATTTCCTGTTGCGATGGAGCTACAACATTGGAGGTGAACTTCTCAGTCAGTTTAACAAACCTGACCTTGGCTCCTTGCCAATCAACATAGTAAGCATTTAAATCATCGCTGAGGACTTTGATTTCAGACTGAATCTTTACAAGTTCATCAGTTGTCATAGTGACAACGTTGTTCTTCGGAAATTTCTCCTTCTTATATTGCGCTTTCTTGACCTGCCTGGCCTTCTCATATTTCCATTTTTGTTCTTGGATGAAATGAGTCGGCATGTGATTTTGACCAGGAGTCAGCTTGAAATCAGGCATAGGAGTGTTTGGGTCCTTGTGCCAGAGATCAATATAGTCGAGGATCAACCTTGGATCCAAAAGCAGTGGCACATTTGTGCCTTTGGCTCTAGCGGCCCTGACTTGCCTGTCTTTTGATGATCTCAGAAGTTCTTCATCATCGCCTTCGCCTTCTTCAGACGGCACTTGGAAGGCGACGCTTCTTCCGAGGACTAGGGCGAGGACCTCGCCCAGAAGGGCCTTTGTCTTCAGCAGAGAGGGTCCTGCTGACGGATTGGGTGCGGTGAGGAACTAGTCAAGCTCTGAGGCAATAGAGATGCCTGTAGTCCTTTGGCACGTGGCAAGATGCACAGGTGTTGAGGACTTTGTCGGAGCAGCTGAGGACTTTGGAGGAGCTGAGGATTTTGGAGGAGCAGGAGCAGCATGAGGAATTGGCCTTGAGGGCTTCGAAGATTCTGGCCGTGAGGGAATTGCTGAGGAACTTGGCCTTGAGGGCACTGAAGGTGAAGCACTTGGCTTACGCGCAGGCTTCTTTGCCATAGATTTCTTAGGCTTGACAGAGGCCTCAGTGGCAGCAGCAGCAGCAGAGTCTTCATTGAATTTCCTCACTGCTTCTCTGACTTGTCTAGCCAACTTGGCTTGGCGCTTGGCCCATTCATCTTGATAGTCCTCACCGCTCTTGAGGCTGGTGGGATCTGCTTCTTGGCCATGTGCCAATGGAGGTCTTGGGTATGGAGGATTTAGAGCGAATTTCTTCATGTACTTTGGAGTTACATACCTGTACTCCCTCCACTCTCTTGCCCATCTCCTTTCTATCCTCTGGATGCGCACCTTGCGCTGATTTTTGTTCTCCTTACCAAACTTGGCCTCATCAGGAGTGCAATAGTCTTTGTATATGTCATCAGGGATTTCAAAGGCAGTGTCGTTTTAAGGCCTCTTTCCTACTTTATGTGGCTTCTTTTCATCAGCCATTTTCTTCATTGAGGAATTTGAACAATCGAATTCTCTGAAGAAGTATGCAAACCATGGGTTCAAAAACCCATGCCCTTTCCTCCTAAGCCATCCAAGAAAAAGGATGATGAGGATTTTGAGTGCTTTGCTGAAATGATTAGACCTATCTTTTTGCGTATGCGTTTGACTGATATGCTTAAAATGCCTCCTTATGCTAAGTATATGAAAGGTATTGTCACTAATAAAAGAAGGATACCAGAAGCTGAAATTTCCACCATGCTTGCTAATTATACTTTTAACGGTGGAATACCAAAGAAACTTGGAGATCTAGGAGCACCAACTATACCATGCTCCACTAAAAGAAACCATGTTAAAACTGCTTTATGTGATCTTGGAGCCGGTGTTAGTGTTATGCCTTTCTTTTTATATCGTAGACTTGATTTGAATAAGTTGACACCTACTGAAATCTCTTTGCAAATGGCTAATAACTCAACTGCTATACCCATCAATATTTGTGAGGATGTGCCTGTTGTGGTTGCAAACGTTACTATCTTAACGGACTTTGTTATTCTTGATATTCCCGAGGATGACAGTATGTCGATCATCCTTGGTAGACCTTTTTTGAATACTACAGGGGCTGTTATTGATTGCAACAAAGGCAATGTCACTTTTCATGTTAATGGTAATGAGCATACGGTGCACTTCCCGAAGAAACAACCTCAAGTTCATAGTATCAATTCTATTGGAAAAATTTCAACTATCACTATTGGAGGTTTTGAATTCCCTCTTCGTACTATTAAAAAGAAATATGATATTCTTATTGTTGGGGACATGCATATCCCCGTTGAGGTAACCTAGCATTATTCGAAAATTCTCCGGTTCCATGTCATTCGGAAGAAGTTTGTTAATAAGACTTGATCAACCTTGTTAATGGATTCCTTTTGATGAGCATGAGATGGATGAATTAGAAGGCACAACTCTCTGTACCCACCTTTTACTTTCTGTTATTTAGATTTAATAAAGAAAAAAAGTATTTCTGTCTATTTTCTAAATTATCCATGAAATAAAAAAAATGTCCCGAAAATAAAAGTTCTCCAAATGCCCTAAAAAATTAGTATGATCTTTTATAGAATATTTGAGAATTTTTGGCACTGAACACACACCAGGGGGCATCACCAGTGGGCCGCAAGGGTAGGGGGGGCGCCCCCCAACCTTGTGGGCCCCACGTGGCCCCCTCCACTTATTACAACACCCATCCACTTCGTCTTCCTCTAGAAAAAATCATCCCATAGCTCAAACTCGTGTTCTTGGTCATTTTGCTGCCATTTTCGATCTCCTTGCTCAAAGCTTCATTCACACAACTGCTTTCGGGGATTGTTCTTCGGTATGTGACTCCTCCAATGGTCCAATTAGTTTTTGTTCTAGTGCTTTATTCATTGCAAATTTTTGCTGCTCTGGTGACCTTGTTTTTGAGCTTGCATGTCAAATTAATATGGTCCAAAGTAGTTTTGATGCATGATATAGCCTCCAGGCACTTGTAAGAGTAGTTGCTTTCAATTTTGTTGAGTAAGGTTCACTTTTACTTTGAGTCACTAAAAATTTCATAAATTTTCACAGGAAGAAAATGATGAGGACATTGTTAAGAGGCTCCTCGAGCCAGGGTTTGAATGATAATGAAAATGAGGAGAAGGAGAAGCCCAAGTACAATCTTCCTCGCGCCGCAAAGATTCGGCCATGTGATGCATTCCTACAGGCGGCCATAATTTATGAGGATTTCTATTATTTGGCTGAGAATGCAGGCATCACCGACTTCCTCCTCAACCAGTGTGATCAGTATCTCCTACTGACTAATACATTCGTGCAAAATTTCCATTCTCATGCTAGGAGATCACCACCCACGGTAGAGTTTCACTTATATGATGAGCATAAGGAGATGACGCTTTATGACTTTTGTGAGGTCTGTAAATTACCTTATGAGGGTAGCATCGAGGAACCACGTCCTAGAGATGTGGAAGATTTTACTGAGGAAGTCACCGTCGGGGAAAGGAGAAGGGTGTCAGAAGCGAGAGTGGCTAGTTTACATTTTCCTGTTTGCGCTATTACTCATTATTTGCTGGGAGATGTTTAATTGGTCGCGGGGAGAGTGGGGGCCTTAGTGCTCCTGACCTCGACATTTTGCGCCATGCTTTACTTCGTGATAAAAAATTTAGTTTAGGCGTTGTGGTTGCTAAACGGTTGAGTTTGAGTTTAAATCATACAAAGGGCCCTATTTTCGGAGGTATCTTCGCCTCCCACCTTGCTAGACGCTTCGAGATACCCATTAGGCACTATGAGAAAGAGGATAAACTGCTACCCACTATATATTTAGATTATGAAAGCATGGTAGCACATAAGTTTATTCGCTATGATGAGAAAAGGAGACTCATTTATAACTTGATATTTAGCGATGATACTTTTCAGATTATTACCTTGCCTGCACCTACTTTGTTCAATATTCATTCAGGCAGGTACTTTGTTTTGCTCTCGAACATTCATGCATACTGGGAGGGGACATGATCCCCAGCTCCTGAGCTAGAGCCATCACCTGATACATATCAGGAGTCTATTTATCAGTGGGAGCCATAGGAGCTCGCTAACCAGTGGGATCCCCAGGATCCTCCTTAGTACACCGGAGAGGGCTACTTTGATCCATGGGCGTAGACCAACTTAGGCCAAAACCTATGCTTGGGGGAGTATGTATTTCTCACCGACATTACATTCATGTTCACACAATCACTTCAGTTGTCGGTGTTCATTCTTTTTCATTGTATTATCCATGTTAGTTTATTTCTTTTTCCCACTTTCTTCTTGTGTGTGCTTGAAAAACCTTAAGAAAAATCAAAAAAAATAGTTGTAGTTTATTTCCCTTCTATGCATGTTTAGTAGTAGTATTAAAAGAAAACCAAAAAGATTTCTCGTTCTTCTTTTACTTGTTGGGAGCTTTCCCGTGTAAATAGTTTTTCTCGTTCTTGTTTAATTGTCTTCAGTAAAGAATAGAACTGCAAAAACATTTCAGTGTGTTTCTTTGAAATTCTTTTCTTTTCTTTGGGGGTCGATAGGAGAAGACCACGATGAAAATGTTGAGTGGCTCTCGTATGCATTATTGTTGATCTAACAAAGAGCCCATATTACCTTGTCTTCCCCTTTGAATAAATGTTTGCGGATTCCAGCTTAGTCCAATGCACGTGCACTATTATTATTATTCACACCGTTTGGTCGTGCAAGTGAAAGGCAATAATGACGATATATGATGAAATGATTGAGATGAGGAAAAGCTGGTATGAACTTGACCTATCTTGTTTTTGTAAATATGATTAGTTCATCGTTCCTGATTCAGCCCATTATGAATGAAACATGTTTGCTATGACAATTAGAGATTATAGTTATTTATGCCATGCTTAATTAGCTAGGAGTTTATAATGGTTTACCTTGCGTGCCAACATGCTTTTAAAATGGTTGTGATGTAGTATGATAGGATGGTATCCTCCTTTGAATGATTCGAGTGGCTTGACTTGGCACATGTTCACGCATGTAGTTGAAACAAAATCAACATAGCCTCTACGATATTTATGTTCATGGTGATTTATATCCTACTCATGCTTGTATTCAATGTTGGTTAATCTCAATGCATGTTTATGACTATTATCGCTCTCTAGTTGGTCGCTTCCCAGTCTTGTTCTAGCCTTCACTTGTACTAAGCGGGAATACTGCTTGTGCATCCACTTCCATAAACCCAAAGTTGTTCCATATGGGTCCACCATACCTTCCTATATGCGGTATTTACCTGCCGTTCCGAGTAAATTTGCAAGGGCCAAACTCTAAACCTTCAAATGATAATATGTTTTGTATGCTTGACTCGCTCATGTACCAACAAGGGTTGCCAATATCTTCCATGCTAGGTGGGTTATTCTCATGATGAGTGGACTCCGCTCATCATTCACGAGAAAATGGCTAGTAAACGGGATGCCCAGTCCCATGCTCAAATCAAATCAAAATATAATTGCAAACAAAACTCCCCCATGACTGTTGTTAGTTGGACGGTACCCATTGTTTCGGACCAGCCGTGGAATGTGCTTGTTGGTGGTGGGGGAGTATAAACTTTACCATCCTATTTGGGAACCACCTATAATGTATGTAGCATGGAAGATACTGAGATCTCTTGGTTGTTATGTTGACAATGAAAGCATGCTCCTCAAAACATTATTTATCTATATTTCAAAAACTCGAGCTCTGGCACCTCTGCAAATCCCTGCATCCCTCTGCGAAGGGCCTATCTATTTACTTTTATTGCTGAGTCATCATCCTATTATAAAAGGCACTAGTTAGAGAGCACCACTATCATTTGTATGCATTGCAATTAGTTTATATTGAGTATGACTGTGACTGGATCTCTTTTACCATGAATTACAATGTCTAGTCAGTCCTTGATCTTCAGCGGTGCTCTGCATTTATGTTTTGTGGTCTCAGAAAGGGCTAGTAAGATACCATCTTGTTATATTATATCATGATTGTTTTGAAAAAGTGTTGTCATCCGAGATTTATTATTATTGCTTGCTAGTTGATTATGCCATTGATGTGAGTAAATGTGAGACCTAAATGTTATTGTGAATATGGTTAGTTCATAATCTATGCTGAAAACTTGGATGCTGGCTTTACATATTTGCAACAACAAGATCAAACAGAGTCTATAAAAGTTTTTCTTTATCACTTTCAGTTTGTCAACTGAATTGCTTGAGGATAAGCAATGGGTTAAGCTTGGGGGAGTTGATACGTCTCCATCGTATATACTTTTCCAAACTCTTTTGCCCTTGTTTTGGACTGTAACTTGCATGATTTGAATGGAACTAACCCAGACTGACGATGTTTTCAGCAGAATTGCCATGGTGTTATTTTTGTGCAGAAATAAAAGTTCTCGGAATGACCTGAAACTTCACGGAGATTATTTTTTGAATAAATAAAAATATTGGCGAAAGAATCAATCGAAGGGGACCCACACCCTGGCCACAAGGGTGGAGGACGCGAGACCCCCCCCCCCCCCCCGGGGGCGCGCCCTCTGTCCTTGTGGGCCCCCTGGACCTCCACCAACCTCAACTCCAACTCCATATATTCACGTTCGGGGAGAAAAAAATCAGAGAGAAGGATTCATCGCGTTTTACGATTCAGAGCCGCCGCCAAGCCCTATTCTTCCTCGAGTGGGCAGATCTGGAGTCCGTTCGGGGCTCCAAAGAGGGGAAATCATTGCCATCGTCATGATCAAACATCCTCCATCACCAATTTCATGATGCTCACCATCGTGCGTGAGTAATCCCATCGTAGGCTTGCTGGACGGTGATGGGTTGGATGAGATTTACCATGTAATCGAGTTAGTTTTGTTAGGGTTTGATCCCTAGTATCCACTATGTTCTAAGATTGATGTTGCTATGACTTTGCTATGCCTAATGCTTGTCACTAGGGCCCGAGTGCCATGATTTCAGATCTGAACCTATTATGTTTTCATGAATATATTTTTGTTCTTGATCCTATCTTGCAAGTTATAGTCACCAACTACGTGTTATGATCCGACAACCCCAGAGTGACAATAGTCGGGACACTTCCCGGTGATGAACGTAGTTTGAGGAGTTCATGTATTCACTAAGTGCTAATGCTTTGGTCTGGTACTCTATTAAAAGGAGGCCTTAATATCCCTTAGTTTCCAATAGGACCCCGCTGCAATGGGAGAGTAGGACAAAAGATGTCATGCAAGTTATTTTCTGTAAGCACGTATGACTATATTCAGAATACATGCCTACATTATATTGATGAATTGGAGCTAGTTCTGCGTCTTTGATCCATTGCCTACGAGCTTGTTTCATATTGATCTTTGCTAAGTTACTTTTCCGTTTCCACTGTTACGATTGCTACAAAGCTGCTACTATTACTTTTGCCACCGTTACCACTACTTCCATACTACTTTGCTACTAAATATTTTGCTGCAGATATTAAGTCTTTCAGGTGTGGTTGAATTGACAACTTAGCTGCTAATACTTGAGAATATTGTTTGGCTCCCCTTGTGTTGAATCAATAAATTTGGGTTGAATACTCTACCCTCGAAAACTGTTGCGGTCACCTATACTTGTGGGTTATCAACATGCTTCCCGATTGATCAGGTTATGTTGACTACAAGGAAAAATTTGGTGGCACTCGTATGTCTCCCGGAGAAGATAGACTAGTGGTACGGCATGGACGTGCCATGAAACCCGAGTGACGAGGCTAGTGTGTGGGCTGACTCTCCGGAGAGAGGCCACTCATTATCCCGGGGGAACACCAGCACATGCCATCTCTGATTCCAAGTTTGTGAAACTGACGCCTTGGAGCCTAGAATAAGGGCCAAGTGTATCCGTAGAGGAGCGTCGTGTTCACCCTTTTGCAGCCTTGAAGATGACTCCAAGTAATGATTTGGGCTATCGTCTGAGTGGACGGTGCTACCCTTATAGATGTTCGGTGGACCAGCATGTATGGTCAGAAAAATATTCCTGATGTGATCAACAGGTTGATCAAATGGGTGTAACCCCTGAGGGCGGCATGGCCCATGGCTGTGCGCAACCCCCGATTGATGCTCGAAAGAGGTAAGCTTGCTATAGAGTGCGATATGAGGTTTGATCATATGAGTAACTTAGTCGTTCTCGTGTTGGGGTGTAGTGGTGAATACATGTCCAACTGACGGTGACGCGCGGGGCGGCCGAGGGGCGAGGATGTGTACAACTGAGTGACAACGCGCGGGGTGGCCGAGTGGTGAAGATGTGCACAACCGAGTGGCGACGCGCGGGGTGGCCGGGTGGTGAAGACGTGCACAACCGAGTGGCGACGGGCGGGGCGGCTGAGTGGTGAAGACGTGCACAACCGAGTGGCGACGCGCGGGGCGGCCGAGTGGTGAAGACCTGCACAACCGAGTGGCGACGCGCGAGGCGACCGAGTGGTGAAGACATGCACAACCGGGTGGCGACGCGCGGGGTGGTCGAGTGTGGTGAAGACGTGCACAACCGAGTGGCGACGCGCGGGGCGGCCGAGTGGGGAAGATGTGCACAACCGAGTTGCGATGCGCGTGTCGACCGAGTGGGGAAGACGTGCACAATCAAGTGGCGACGCGCGGGGTGGCCAAGTGGCGAAGACGTGCACAACTGAGTGGCGACGCACTGGGCGGCTGAGTGGTGAAGACATGCACAACCGAGTGGCGACGCGCAGGTCGGCCGAGTGGTGAAGACGTGCACAACTGAGTGGCGACGCGCGGGGTGGCCGAGTGGTGATGTGTGAGGTGGTCAAAGTGAAGGCATGTCTCATGGAGTGGCCATGCGCGGAGCGGCCGAGTAGTGAGGACGTGACTAACCGAGTGGCAATGCACAGGGCGGCTGAAGTGAGGGCATGTCACCTTGAGTGGCGACGCGCGGGGCGGCCGAAGTGAGGGCGTGTCCCCTTCAGTGGTGACGCGCGGGGTGGCCGAGTGGAGGACTACGTGTCCATCCAAGTGGGAAAAATGGTCCTCGAAGGAGTTAGCCAGATGCTTTCGAAGTTGATGTAGCGACGAGGTCGGTGTAGTGTGGTTGCGGTGCAACAAGACCGTTGTGGCAACTGAGCTTGAGTAGGAACAAAGATGGCGCGCATAGTGTCTGAGTGATTATGTAACTTGCCAAAGCGGCGGATCCGAATGCACTCGTTGAAGTGAAGGACCCGACTGGTGATGAAGTACTCGACCACTCAAGAGAGTGTGACTCCGAATGAGGTGCAGCCCCCGAGCGCACTACAGGCTTCAAGGGTGGACCTGTCGGAACCCGAGAAATATAGTTTTGAATGGATAAATTGTAATTCATCGAGTCGGACTCGAGTAAAGGTGCGGAGGAGCTTCCGAGTGATGCTCGAAAGAGGCAAACTCGCAAAGGAGTGAAGTGTGCAGTTCGAAAGTGACTTATCTGTCTCATGCCTGATGAGGTCTATGTCATTGATACGATGAAGAGGATTCCACAGAGGGGTCAGCTGGATGTGTTTGAAGTCAACAGACGGATAAGGTTGGTGTTGTGGTGCTCTAGGACCGGTATGGTGACCGAGTCCGAGTAGCGATGAAGTTGGCGCATAGGGCCGTCGAGTGGTCGTGTAGCTTGTGTATGAAAAATAGCACAAGCCAATGTAATAATATCTCGAGGAATTTTGATGTGTGCTGAAATGATTTGTGTAAGTAACACCCGTAGGAACCCGCTGGGTGTGCAAAGGGCTTGCTGGTTTAGAACCAACAAGAGTCTAGAAGAGCGAAGGAGTTGATCGAACTTGACAAAGTGAATGATCCAACTTGTTGTGTTAGAGCACCGGACTCAAATAAAATGGTTGTGAAGTGTTCCGACTGAGTTGTAGCTCCCTAGGACCGATGCAAACTCGAAATGAAGAACACACGTGAATGACGTATGCGTTAAAATGTAAGTTGGACTCGGGAGTCAAAATAACTAGTACTAAGCATGTATGTGAAGATAAGTAATTGTCACGCCCAATATGCGACCCTATCCAAAAGGAACTCGAAGGTCCCACCAAGGATAGACCCGCATATTGAAACGCTTTTGCAAGGTGGATATCATTATATCAACATTACATAATACATAGGGATACAACCAAGACATACAATGTCACATGAATACAACAGCATATACAAGGTCAACATCCGACTACGGATGAAACATAAACAGAAGCTCAACGACATCCACCCTGCTAGCCCAGGCTGCCGACCTGGAACCTATCCCCTGATCGAAGAAGAAGCAGAAGAAGATCTCCAATACAAGCAAACATCGCTCTCACGTCATGATCATCGCAAACCTGCACCTGCAACTGGTGGTGTAGTAATCTGTGAGCCACGAGGACTCAGCAATCCCATTACCATGGTTATGAAGACTAGCAAAGCTTAATGGGAAAGGAAGGGATAAAGTGGTGAGGTTGCAGCAGCGGCTAAGCATATATGGTGGCTAACATACGCAAATGAGAGCGAGAAGAGGAGCAAAGGAACGGTCGTCAACTAGTAATGATCAAGAAGTGATCCTGACTCCTACTTACGTCAGACATAACCCAGAAATCGTGTTCTCCTCTCGATCCACCCCGAAAAGAGACACTCACGGTTACGCACACGGTTGGTGTATTTTAGAAGAGTTTACTTCAAGTTTACTACAACCGGATATTAACAAATTCCCATCTGCCACATAACCGCGGGCACGGCTCTCGAAAGTTTATACCCTGCAGGGGTGTCCCAACTTAGCCCATGATAAGCTCTCGCGATCAACGAAGGATATTCCTTCTCCCGGGAAGACCCGATCAGTCTCGAATCCGGCTACAAGACATTTCGACAGTAATAAAACAAGACCAGCAAAGCCGCCCGATGCGCCGACAATCCCGATAGGAGCTGCACATATCTCGTTCTCAGGGCAACACCGGATGAGCAATACGTACGGCAACCGACGATACCCCAAGTTGCCTAGGGGCGGCACCGCAAGTGGCTCTGGTTTGGACCAACACTTAGACAAGCATTGGCCCGGGGGGGCTGAATAAAGATGACCCTTGGGTTAATTACTCCCAAGGGAAATGTAGGTGGTGGTGAGGCAAATGGTAGAACCAATGTTGGGCCTTGCTGGAGGAGTCTTATTCAAAGCGAACTGTCAAGGGGGTCCCATAAATCACCTGACCGCGTTAGGGACGCAAAATCCGGGAACATAATACCGATATGACGGAAACTAGGGCGGCAAGAGTGGAACAAAACACCAGGAATAGGGCCGAGTCTTCCACCCTTTACCAAGTATATAGATGCATTAATTAAACAATAGATATTGTGATATCCCGACAAGTAAACATGTCCCAGCAATGAACAACACCTCCATGTTCCAACAAGGAACAAACTTCATCTTCACCTGCAACTAGCAACGCTATAAGAGGGGCTGAGCAAAGCGGTAACATAGCCAATCAACGGTTTGCATAGGAAAGGTGTCAAAGGTTAGAGGCTGACATGGCAATTTGGGATGGCTTGATAAACAGGTAATAGGTAGCGCAGCATAGCGATAGAACGAAGCAACTAGCATAGCAATGATAGTAGTGAGATCCAGGGTAGCGGTCATCTTGCCTGAAATCCCGCTAGGAAGAAGAACGAGTCCATGAAGAAGACGAGCGGATGAAGCGAACCAAGCGTGAGCGAACGAATCCTCACGATCGCAAGCAAACAGGGACTAACAAGAAGAAGCACACAACAAAGTAAACACACCACACATGAACAAGACATGATGCACAACAAGCATGATGCATGACAAAGCTACATGAAGCTACTCATGGCAAGAGATGATGCATACAAGAGCAACACATCAAAGCAAGTTTAAATGAGGCCGGAAACAACATAGAACAATTCCGGTAAGTCCTCATATGCAAATTTCGAAATTGGTCCAGATCTGAATAAACCTTAAGTTCAAGTTGTTAAACAGCAAGTTAAGATGCACCACGATGATCTACACGAAAATCTAGTCAAGTTACATATAAAGTTCATTAAATTCGGAGCTACGGCCTAGAAGATATGAGCAAAACAAGATAAGCATGGCATTGATGCAAAATGCATACAAACATCAAGCAAACACCTCAAAACAAGGATGCAACATGATAATATGAAACAAATGCAAAATCAAGCAAGTTTCATATAGAGCACACTCAAAACGGAGCAACGGTTCAACACATACACTCTATACAAGTTATAGCAACAATCTGTTCAAAACAGCAACTAGGCATATTGCAAGCATCAAAACAACATGCTACAGGACCTCAACAAGAAAACAAAAGGCATGGGCATGATGTACAGGTAAAGCATTACAAAACATGAACACTGAGCTATCTCCAGAAATGACGAAAACATGCTCAAAAAGACATGGCAAGATTGCAAATAATAACAGTTTCAGACTTAGCAGAAATAACATCAGGTTGCAATGTTTAGAGCTATCAAACAACAAGTTACAGGAACTTATCATGGAAAACAAAGGCATGGCATGATACTACTAAATGCATAGAACAAACGTCCCTTACTGACCATGAGCCAAAAAGGACCAGAAGATATGATGGCACCCATGTAAACATGACAAGTTATATTACAGATTTAAACATTGCAGGAACAACAAAGTAGGCATGTTGGTGAGCTTGAATCACTCACGACAGAGCAATACATGATAAACTAAGCATACATACATTAAGAAGACATGGCATAGAAGCTATACATGGCAAGAACAACCTCATAGCATACACGTATCAACTACAACAACCTTGGCAAAATTGAATAACATGTAAACAACCTGCCAGGAAACATTTTATAGCAAAAGTAGAGCTCGATTGACTCAAGCTATGGCACTCCATAATTGCAAACAAGGGCATGGATGGATAGATAATAACCATATGTTCAAAACATCCTTACTGAAGTAACTCAAAATAAGCATGGATCTCTCTGTAGCATCAAGTTTACATGGCATAAAAATATCGTGAGCAGGGCTGAAATCAGCAACATCATGAAGCCTAGTTTGCATGCTTGTGCTAGTCACCACAGAGATCACAAAAATACATGGCATACACCCCTGTAAAGATGGCATGACATAGTACAAAACACATGTAGGACTCAAGTTCATAGGATGCACACATCAATCACGGCAAAAATGACAAAAGTGCATGTTCTGATAAGAATCTGAAACTAACATCACATAGCCCTCTTGCAACAGCATTTCGGGCATCAAGATGAGCTCAAATGTAAATGATGCAATGAGATGAAATGATGTACTCGTTGATAAGAACAATTTGACATATTACACGCACGAAACGGAGCAGCGGATGCAGAGATACGGCATGATGAACATGAGCAAATAATATGCAAAATCTGGGACTTAGAAGAAATATACCCTCGCGAAAAGTCAACTCGGGACGGAGATATCCGGGACGCGGGGATCCGGGGCGCAGGGGAGGCGTTTGGATCGGGGACGGGTGGATCTCATCCACCCCGACCCGATCCGGCGAGGAGGCGGCGCCGGCGAGCTTGGACGCCGGCGACGGAGGAGACCGGCGGCGGGAAGGCCGGGCGGGCTGGGGCGGCGAGACCATGAGCGAGGGCAGGGTGAGTGCCGGAGGCGAGGCGCGGCTCGGCCGGTGGAGGCGGCGGCGAGAGGCGCCCGACGGCGACGGGCCGGGTCGCGAGGGAGGCGGGCGAGGACTGGCGGCGGCAATGGCCGGGCGGCAGCGGGCTTCGGGCGCTGGGCGGCGCTTCGGGCAGCTTGTGAACAGGCCGGGCGGCCGGGCGGGCTCCCGTGGGCTCTGCGGGGCTTGCGGAGGGGGGAGAGAGGCGGACAGGTGGCAGCCTCCCATTGGCTGCGGGCGACGGCGGTGAAGCGTCCGGCACGGACGGACATGTCCGGCGGCGCGCGGGGGAAGAGGCTAGGGTTCATCTGCGTGAAAAATCGGGGGGAGACACCTATTTATAGGTAGAGGGAGCTAGGAGACTCCAAATGAGGTGCGGTTTTCGGCCACGCGATCGTGATCGAACGACCGAGAGCATGGAGGGGAGTTTGCTGGGATTTGGGCCACTTTGAAAGGGGTGTTGGGCTGCAAAGAGAAAGGGGCTTTTGCGGTTACCCGGTTAACCGTTGAAGTACCAAACGACCTCCAAATGGCACGAAACTTGACAGGCGGTCTACCGGTGGTATACCAAGGCCACTTGGCAAACCTCGGTCCATTCCGAGAACGTTTAACACCCGCTCACGAAAAGAGGCAAAAGGGGGCGCTGGGAGACATAGGAGTGCCGGATTGCAAAACGGACAAACGGGAAAATGCTCGGATGCATGAGACGAACACGTATGCAAAATGAAATACACATGATGACATGATATGAAATGCAGATGATGACATGGCAAAGTGCAACACGCAAGCAAATGACATGGCAACGACGACGAATAACTGGAAGACACCTGGCGCATCGAATCCGGGGCGTTACAGTAATGGAGCGTAGAGGTGCACTCGGTGGTGTGGCTTCCAAGTGAACGTGATTTGTGAATTAAAGGGTACTCGGGAACACGGAAATAACAGAATGCAGTGCATGTAGAATGACTTAGCTGTCTGACGGCGCGCGAGTGGCCGAGTGGTGAAGATGTGTCTCACCGAGTGGCGACGCACGGGGCGGCCGAGTGGTGAGGATGTGTTCAACCGATGGCGATGCGTGGGGCGGCCGATTGATGTAGATGTGTCTCACCGAGTGGCGACGCGCGGGGCAGCCGAGTGGTGAGGCTGTGTCCAACTAATGGCGAAGCGGGTGGCCGATTGATGTAGATGTGTCTCATCGAGTGGCGACGCACGGGGCCGCCGAGTGGTGAGGACTAAAAGGTTCTCTGAATGATCGGATGTTGTTGATCGCTAAGCAAAACTTGGTGGCATTCATATGTCTCTCGGAAGAGATAGACTTGAGGTCCGAGTGTGGACATGCGCCGAGTGACGACGCTGGCGCATGGACTGACTCTTCGGAGAGATGCCACTCCTTATCCTGGGGGAACGCCAGCGCAGGCCATCTTCGAGTCCAAGTTTATGAGGCATGCGCCTTGGACCCTAGTGGAAGGGCCAAGTTAACCCGCAGAGGGGCGTCAAGCTCATCTCATAGCGATCCTGAAGGTGACTTCAGTCGGGTGTTTTACGTGTCCAAGTGCACGGGTCCCAACGGAGGGTGGTTTGAAGATGACTTCAGTCGGGTGTTTTACGTGTCCGAGTGCACGGGTCCCCATGGAGGGTGGTCTGAAGATGACTTCAGTCGGGTGTTTTACGTGTCCGAGTGCACGGGTCCCCATGAAGGGTGGTTGGTCAAAAAATGACTTCAGTCGGGTATTTGACCTGTCCGAGTGCACGGGTCCCCATGGAGAGTGGTTAGTCAGACTGGCAGATGTCCCTTCGGAAAGGAACTATGGGCAATCGATCGGATCGATTCGCAACGGAAATTCAGAGTGAGGTCTAGCCCAACCGAGCGGCGACGCGCGGGCGGCCAAGTCGGACATGTTGATGAAGTCGCGGACATCCGAGTGACGACGACGCACGGACGGCTGAGTGCCAGAATCCGTCCGAGTGGATGTTGACCGGAGCGAATGTCGTTGGTGTAAATCCCACGACCAAGTGGACGGCCGAGTAAATCCGTCTGAGTGAACGCCGTCTACAAGCTGACTCGAGGGAGGCATTGCCGTGTGCGGGGACATGGCCGGACTCGATGCCTGTGCTACATCGATCAATTAACCATCCGAGTAAATTCGTCCGAGCATTTGTGCAAACAATCCGAGTGGAGCTTTAGGATGATCATAGTGGGGAGTAACTTAGACTAGTAACATGCATATGTTACTAGTCTATTTTACTACCTCTATAGTGCATAATATCATATAGTAGTATCATAGGTGGTCTCATTTATTGCCATGCATGACACATAGTAGCATCACATTAATTATGTTACGGTATCTACCTATGTTACTATAACCATCTCTCTCTTCTTTAATTACCTGTCACATAAGCATGTTTGCGAGTTCCAAGTACATGTTACTACTTAGGCTGGTCATGGCGGGGAGTTAGACTAGTGTCATGACACTAGTCTAAGTTACTACCTTCATAATGCAAAGTAACATGATAACAGTGTCATATATGGCTTCATTTATTAGCTTGTAGACTCATCTTGTCTTGGAAAGCGCTACGTTACAGTAACATATTATGTTACCACCTCACATTAAATACTTGACACATAAACAAAAATTTCTTGGAGTGTGCTATGTTACTAGCTAAGTTACTCCCACTATGACTAGCCTTATGTTACCCCCACTATAGCCAACCTTAGTCCCGTACGAGTGAACCGCTACGGGAGCTGCTGCTGAGCAGTTGATGCTCGGGGAGGAGGAGCCGTATGTGGGAGCTCGTTGATGACATTGCAGATGAAGCTGGAGACGACGACCGGTTGACGACGCCGGTGGCTGTGCGTGGAGGCTCGACGACGGTGTTGTGGACGAAGCCGAAGACGACGACCGCTGGACGGCGCTAGTGGCCGTGCGTGGGGGCTCGATGACGGCGTCGCGGACGAAGCCGGAGACAACGAGTGGCGGACGGCACCGGTGGCCGTGCGTGGAGGCTCGACCACAGCATCACCGACAAAGCTGGAAACGATGAAAGGCGGACGGCGCCGGTGGCCGTGCGGGGAGGCTCGATGACGGCATCGCATGCGAAGCCGGAGACGATCAGTCGGACGGCGCCGGTGGCTGCATGCTGAAGCCAACCATCCAAATAACTCTGGTGTTAATTGCTTTTAAATACGTGAGGTTAAGCGTTGGAATTAATCTCCACGTAATTAGCACCAGCCTGCCGTGTACTGTACGCATGTAGTGGCGGGCCGGTCCTTGCATGTTGCGTCATGCTTTGGAAACCGACGCGATTTACGGGCAGGAATTGATTGAGCGGGGAGGAAGAAACCGTCCTGGTGGACCAGCAGGCCCCGGCTGTGGTGCTGCGCCGGCGCCGTGCCTCCATCGCAGAGGCCACCGCTGGATCATCGACGCCGGGGGAAGGAGCTGTCGAATGGAGGTGGGCGCGGTCTCCCCTGGCAAGAGTCGTCGCCAGGGCCGTCCCATAGATACATGGGGCCCGGGGCAAGACAAAAACAACGGGCCCTTCATGAAACACAAAAACTCAATTTTTCTTTTCAAAAGTAATGTAAATATACAGTACATAGCATAGATTGATGATCTTTGGACTCTTAGACTGGCAGTGCCATTAATTATCAATCCAGAGAAGTGCATCGGGATAGTAGTGAAACAATATAGCTCCACAAAGGATCGGTTTCCTAATTGTCAAGAGAGACATCATTTTTTCTGCACAACAAATGTCCTTGTAAAAACTGGTTGCTACTTAAACATTTCTATTACCATGAGATATAAAATTAATGCGTCAACTTACATTTGTTCTAGATCCTCCCCAATCTGTCATGTTTCTTCACTCCAAAATTCTTCACTCAAATGATAATTCACCTCTTCCAAATTATCCTGCGTAAGGCATAGCAAAGCAAACTGAGTATTTCATGTTTATACTATGATGACCAAACCTTGGAGTTCTAGTTTTGAAAAAGTTAATATTAATTGATCCATTTTGATATTCTACTACTAGACAAATAATTTTTTGAAGACATGTCACTGAACAAGCTGCGTACAAACGGTTAATACAGGGATCAAAAGAACCTGGATATTGATTGATGTGGATGTAAATGGCTTGATCCGTACGCCGCAGTAGTTAGCAGGAACAAAGAAGACGACACGATGAAGGGGATAAAATCTCTCCCTTCCCCTAGTCTCCTGCCTTAGCACTCTCGCATTTGGATCCAATGAAGAACAAAAGAAGATCCATGCAGATGTAGCGGATGTGCGACGTTGATTCGTGCGCAGAGCTACTTATCAACGAATCTTGGAATTGAAGAACGAAATTATAGGAAAGAAGAACAAGTAAGTACCTTCCCAGTCTCTTCAAAGTCTAGGAAACAGGCAGGGCGTTGAGAAAGGAAGGGGAGCTGATTGGGGAATAATTTGCGCCGTAGCTATCCTTTAATGGCCGGCCACGACTTCAGAATCGGAGAGGCATCGGAGGGGCGGCGCTGAGTCTGGGATTTGGCAAAGCAGAGGAATCGCCGGTCTAGGGTCCCGTGCAAACAGGTTGATTATCGATCAATTCCTTCGTGAGGTTTGCCTAATGGGCTTTTCCTTGCACGGTTTCTTCGACGTTTTGTTTTCGTGTATTTTTTGTGGGCTCTATAATGAAGGTATACTACCTGGGCCGGGGGCCCTGCCTTCTCGGGGCCCAGGGCGGGCGCTCCGTTTGCCCGGCCTATGGGCCGGGCCTGGTCGTCGCCCGAGACTGCCGGTCGGACATGTGTTCCTACGGTGGTGGACGCCATGCCGCCATGGAGCAAATGTCCAGCGGGAAAAAACCGCCGCGTGCGCGGGTGTGGCCAGCTCCGGCATCTGCGCCGTGTCAGTTCCGTGCCTCCGATCCGGAAACCGTTGCCGAGTAGTCGGTCGCGGATCGAGGTCGCTTCGGTGGCCGTCATTACGGCGTGCCTCCACTATGGAGGAAGACGAGGCCATGCGTGGAGATGAGGAGACGAGGCGTCCCCTTCTCTCGCTGGGAGACGAGGCGGCTGCGCACCACCCCACCGGGACTCCGGGAGACGAGGTGGCCCCGTGTCTTCTCTTACTCCTTTCCATTGATCTGATCCCTCGTGAGATTCATTCATATACAGGAGAAGAAATGACCACTGTTAGATTGTTGAATGATTGAAAGAAGATGGCATCGAATAGGCAGTCCTGATCCCTTTTGGACGAGGAGCATCTTGTTTTCGCAGTGAACGGCGTGACGGCCGGAACTCCAGCGGTCAATATTTCCAGTGAAGGTTGTTCATCCGCGGCCGGGGATTGAAGAAAAAAACATTTGCATCATTGTTTGATAGACGCCAAGCCTCATAGTGAGCGCCAACTGTCGTGGGAACTATTTTGACAATAATAATGGATAAGGTAAAGGAGCATGATCTATCGAGATGCATATGGGTGACACGGTGGTTTTAGCGAGTTTGGGCCTCTCGCGGTGTAGATAACAACCCTACGTCTCGTGCTCCGAAGAGGCTTTGTTTTATCTTAGTATGTATCCGGGGATTACAATGAGAGAGAGGGAGAGGAGAACGGATCCCAATGCCAGAGCTAAGCCCTGAGACTAATGGCGAGAGAGTAGATGGAGAAGAACGAGAACCTGTCGAGCTATGCAGTGGGGGTGGCTTATATAGAGTGCGCCACCCCCTCATCTCTTATGTTAAAAATTAGAGCATCAATGCCGTAGTATCAGCCCACTATGAAGATGACGTTTCAACTGCCCTGCCGACTGTTGGTCTTTGCATGCCCGAGTGAGTCATACAGCAGAGTGGTTGCCTGTCGTCTGAGTGGATGGTACATCGATGCGTCCGAGTGGATAGTATGTTTGAATGAGATTTATCTGGACCCACCTGCTGTGTGGACCCCATGCTTTACGACATTTTGACCCTTCGTGGGCCTACCTGTTATGTGTATTCCCAATGGGGGCTGCTCCCCAAGGGCCACGAGGGATGTGCGCTCCAGAGGTGGCAGCGGGGGAGCAAGCATCGCCGAGCGCTCCGGATGTGGCCGCTGGGGAGCAGGCACCATGTCTCACTCCTCAGGTGGCCGCTGGAGAGCAGGCGTCACCGCGCGCTCCTGAGGCGGCGGCCTCCGGCCCCGCAAGCGACATGGCAGGAGCCCTGCCCCTGGACACGGCTGCCGCCCTTGCCATGAAGGGCTGCGCGCCGGCCTGCGGAGTGCTCCTTCCAGACCTAGGGATATCCTACAAGAGGTTGGGGCTCAGGAGCCGCTGCGGCTCCGTTCCATGTGCCCTGAAAAAGAAGGAAGTGGATAGCCGTGGATGAATAAGTACCTTGCCCTCCTTGATTCTCGCATATCACGTCCCTTCCTGACTTTTGACCCTCAGGATCCCTTCTGTCGTGGGGGTGAGCTCGTCTGGAGCACGACCTCCGGAGGCCTCTGGTCCGATTGCGACCCCGAGCCTCCCGAGACGGGTGGCTGTGTGTGAGGTGGTGTCTGCTCATGAGCCGAGGCCGCCAGTGGGGGCCGCGGGCTTGCGCTCCCGGCGTCCTTCTTCGGAGCGACCTCTGGGGCACGAAGGCTGTGCCGAGGGCTCCCCCTCTGGTTCTTGCCGGTGGTTGGGCGATCCTCGTGACAGCCCCATCTTCAAGCAGCGGGACTGGGCCACGCCATGCCCCATCCAAGGCTTGGGGAGCGGTCGGAGGGGCTCTGACCACCAGTCACCCGTCGGAGACGGGTGAGTCATCTCATGCCTCCCCAGCAGACCGGGACGCGGAGGACGGGCCTGGCCGAGCGTTGGAGCTCGCACTCAGGCGCAGTGCTGTTCGTCATGACCTTCTCCAGGAAGCGACGAGCGCGCTAGGCCGCTTAGGGACGGAGCTTGCCGACATCGACACGCGGCTCAAGGCAGAGGGCCTCCGCCTGGCGCATGAATGGCGCCAACTGAAGGTCGCCATCAACCTCGGGCGGTTGGAGCACGAGCACTCCTGGACGGAGGCCGAGGAGTCCCTTGCAGCTGAGGCCTGAACCGCGGATCAACGTCGCGAGGCAGCCAAGGAGCGCGAGAGCGAGCTTCGAGCCACGAACGCGGCCCTTGAGCGGCAGGTCTAGGCGCGCAGAGTCGCCCTTGCATCGCCGCCAGGCGGGACCCCAACAGATAAGGCAGGTGTCCGGGTGCGCGAGGACGCGATGGAGTTTGAGCACTGGAGCACAGCCTGGAGCACGAGCGGCTGGAGGTGATGGAGCATCAAGTAGCCATAGCCTAGGATGCCCTTCGCGCTCAGGAGGTGAGGATCCTACGAGAGGTTGACCAGAGGATGGCGTGGATCCGCGAGGCCCTCGTCGAGGAGTACCGCCAGAAGCTGGAGCTCCAGGAGGCTCGTTTCAAGCGGCGGCGCATTGAACTGCAGGGCAAGGTCGATGCCCTCAAGGTAAAGTTGGCCCCGGCAGAGCGGTGCGAGAAGGCCGCCGAGGCGGCCCGGGCCACTGCTGAGGCTGAGTTGTTGATACGTCTCCAACGTATCTATAATTTTTTATTGTTCCATGCTATTATATTATCTATTTTGGATGTTTAATATGCTCTTTTATATTATTTTTGGGACTAACCTATTAACCGAAGTCCCAGTGCAAATTGATGTTTTTTTGCCTATTTCAGTGTTTCGCAGAAAAAGAATATCAAACGGAATGAAACCTTCGCGGGGATCTTTCTTGGAACAAACGCAATCCAGGAGACTTGGAGTGGAAGTCAAAGACGCAATGAGGCGGCCACCAGGCAAGAGGGCGCGCCCCCACCCTCGTGGGCCCCTCGTAGCTCCACCGACCTACTTCTTTCGCCTATATATACTCTTATACCCTGAAAACATCCAGGGGAGCCACGAAACCACTTTTCCATTGCCGCAACCTTCTGTACCCGTGAGATCCCATCTTGGGGCCTTTTTCGGCGATCTGCCGGAGGGGGATTCGATAATGGAGGGCTTCTACATCAACACCATAGCCTCTCCGATGATGTGAGATTAGTTTACAACAGACCTTCGGATCCATAGTTATTAGCTAGATGGCTTCTTGTCTCTCTTTGGTTCTCAATACAAAGTTCTCCTCGATGTTCTTGAAGATCTATTCGATGTAATACTTTTTGTGGTGTGTTTGCTGAGATCCGATGAATTGTGAGTTTATGATCAATATTATGTATGAACTATATTTTGTTCTTCTCTGAATTCTTATATGCATGATTTAATATCTTTGCAAGTCTCTTCAAATTATCGGTTTAGTTTGGCCTACTAGATTGATCTTTCTTGCAATAGGAGAAGTGCTTATCTTTGGGTTCAATCTTGAGGTGCTTGATCCCAGTGATAGAAAGGGAACCGACACGTATTGTATTGTTGCCATCGAGGATAAAAAGATGAGGTTTATATCATATTGCTTGATTTTATCCCTGTACATCATGTCATCTTGCCTAATGCATTACTCTGTTCTTATGAACTTAATACTCTAGATGCATGCTGGATAGCGTTCGATGTGTGGAGTAATAGTAGTAGATGCAGAATCGTTTCGGTCTACTTGACACGGACGTGATGCCTATGTTCATGATCATGCCTAGATATTCTCATAACTATGCGCTTTTCTATCAATTGCTCGGCAGTAATTTGTTCACCCACTGTAATATATGCTATCTTGAGAGAAGCCACTAGTGAAACCTATGGCCCCCGGGTCTACTTTACTTCATATAAGTTTCTGATCTATAATTCTAGTTTACTATTTATTTTGCGATCTTTATTTTCCAATCTATACAACAAAAATACCAAAAATATTTATCTTATTATCTTTATCAGATCTCACTTTTGCAAGTGGTCGTGAAGGGATTGACAACCCCTTTATCGCGTTGGTTGCAAGGTTCTTGATTGTTTGTGCAGGTACTAGGCGATTTGCGTGTAGTCTCCTACTGGATTGATACCTTGGTTCTAAAAAACAAAGGAAAATACTTACGCTACTTTGCTGCATCACCCTTTCCTCTTCAAGGGAAAACCAACGCATGCTCAAGAGGTAGCAAGAACGATTTCTAGCGCCGTTGCCGGGGAGATCTACACTCAAGTCAAGACATACCAAGTACCCATCACAAACTCTTCTCCCTCGCATTACATTATTTGCCATTCGCCTCTCGTTTTCCTCTCCCCTACTTCACCTTTGCCGTTTTATTCGCCCTTTTTCGTTCGCTTCTTTCTGCTTACCTTTTTTGTGTGTTCTCTCCTTGTGCGATTTGTTGCCATCATGTCTGAAACTAGGGAGGTTATCATTGATAAGGATAATAGTAATAACAGGGGAAACTTTGATGCTTTGATGATCCTCATGAAGAACCTACAATTCTACACACTAAAAAGTTTCGGATTGGTAGTGGTAATATTATTGGAAAAGGAGGTATTCGGGATTTCTATACTTGTGCTTGTGCCCTGCCCACTATGGGTGGGTCTATTATTCGTAGAACTAGTAGTCTTGCGGATGCTATATCTTTGGTCATAGTTGAACTTGAAAGACAGTTTATTCATATTCATCCTTGCATACAAAGGATTTTTCGAGAATTTTACAATATTGAGCATTCTTCTGTTAAGCGAGTAGCTACCATCTTTTTAGCACATGAGTTCAGATTTATAATGAAAGAGGTCAATGAAATTTTTGCGCATTATAGGGTGGACGCTGGCCGTCCTCCCATAGAAGCTATCCTTTTTAATCAAGAAGACATAATGCTTTTACGATCTTTAGATCATGTTGCTTATAATGAAAACCTTAGAAAGAAGGTTCCTAGCGATGTTTTAGTTGACAGAATCTCTGAAGTTATTGATAATTTTGCTATTCATAATAATGGGTTAGGATTTCCTCTTGAACATAGGCTCATGACTTTTTGCCAAAGGAATGCTTATAATGATGAATTGGTTGTGTAATATGAGGGGCCAAAGGAGGAACCAATACCTCCCGAGCTTGATCTTGGGGACTTTTGTCCCATTAAATTTAGTCCTTTTGATTACTTTTTCCTGCCGTAAAGAAAGCTTGCTGATGAATGTAGGGAGTATGAGATGAGTTTTCACGATTTGCCTTATCATTACGGCAATACCTAGATCTATTCTGGTTTTATGCCTAGCTAGGGGCGTTAAACGATAGCGCTTGTTGGGAGGCAACCCAATTTTATTTTTGTTCCTTGCTTTTCGTTCCTGTTTAGTAATAAATAATTTATCTAGCCTCTGTTTAGATGTGGTTTTATGTTCTAATTAGTGTTTTTGCCAAGGAGAACCAAGAGGGTCTTCTTGGGTGATAGTTGTTTGATCTTGCTGAAAAAGACAGAAACTTTGCGCTCACGAAAATAATTGTTAAAATTCACCAGAACGTGATAAAATACCAATTCCTTTTGTTGTGGATAAATATAAAAATTATCCAGGTTGTCCTAGTTTTTCAGAAGTTTTGGAGTTCCAGAAGTATTCAAACAAATCAGATTGCTACAGACTGTTCTGTTTTTCATGTGTTGTTTGCTTATTTTGATGAATCTATGGCTAGTATCGGGGGGTATGAACCATAGAGAAGTTGGAATACAGTAGGTTTAACACCAATATAAATAAAGAATGAGTTCATTACAGTACCTTAAAGTGGTGGTTTGTTTTCTTTCACTAACGGAGCTCATGAGATTTTCTGTTTAAGTTTTGTGTTGTGAAGTTTTCAAGTTTTGGGGTAAAGATTTGATGGATTTTGGAATAAGGAGTGGCAAGAGCCTAAGCTTGGGGATGCCCGAGGCACCCCAAGGTAAAATTCAAGGAAAACCAAAAGCCTAAGCTTGGGGATGCCCCGGAAGGCATCCCCTCTTTCGTCTTCGTCTATCGATAACTTTACTTGAGGATATATTTTTATTCACCACCTGATATGTGTTTTGCTCGGAGCGTCTTGTATGATTTGAGTTTTTTTTTTTAGTTTACCACAATCATCCTTGTTGTACACACATTTTGGGGAGACACACATGAATCGGAATTTATTAGAATACTCTATGTGCTTCACTTATATCTTTTGAGCTAGATAATTTTGCTCTAGTGCTTCACTTATATCTTTTTAGAGCACGGTGGTGGTTTTATTTTATAGAAATTATTAATCTCTCATGCTTCACTTGTATTATTTTGAGAGTCTTTTAGAACAGCATGGTAATTTTCTTTGGCTATAAAATTAGTCCTAATATGATAGGCATCCAAGATGGGTATAATAAAAACTTCCATATAGAGTGCATTTAATACTATGAGAAGTTTGATACTTGATGATTGTTTTGAGATATGAAGATGGTGATATTAAAGTCGTGCAAGTTAAGTAATTGTGGAATTTATAAATACTTGGGTTGAGGTTTGCAAGTCCCGTAGCATGCACGTATGGTAAACGTTGTGTAACAAATTTGAAGCATGAGGTGTTTCTTTGATTGTCCTCCTTATGAGTGGCGGTCGGGGACGAGTGATGGTCTTTTCCTACCAATCTATCCCCCTAGGAGTATGCACATAGTGCTTGGTTTTGATGACTTTTAGATTTTTGCAATAAGTATGTGAGTTCGTTATGACTAATGTTGAGTCCATGGATTATACGCACTCTCACCCTTCCATCTTTACTAGCTTCTTCGGTACCATGCATTGCCCTTTCTCACCTTGAGAGTTGGTGCAAACTTCGCCGGTGCATCCAAACCCCGTTATATGATACGCTCTATCACACATAAGCCTCCTTATATCTTCCTCAAAACAGCCACCATACCTACCTATTATGGCATTTCCATAGCCATTCCGAGATATATTGCCATGCAACTTTCCACCGTTTCGTTTATTATGACACGCCTTATCATTGTCATATTGCCTTGCATGAGCATGTAGTTGACATCGTATTTGTGGCAAGGCCAACATGCATAATTTTTCATACATGTCACTCTTGATTCATTATCCGGTACATCACGGAGGCACTCATATAGAGTCATATTTTGTTCTAGTATCGAGTTGTAATCCTTGAGTTGTAAATAAATAGAATTGTGATGATCATCATTATTAGAGTATTGTCCCATGTGAGGAAAAAAAAGAGAAATGCCAAAAAAAAAGAGAAAGGCCAAATAAAAAAAGGAAGGCCCAAAAAAATGAGAGAAAAAGAGAGAAGGGACAATGCTACTATCCTTTTTCCACACTTGTGCTTCAAACTAGCACCATGATCTTCATGATAAAGAGTCTCTTATTTTGTCACTTACATATACTACTGGGAATTTTTCATTATAGAACTTGGATTGTATATTCCAACAATGGGCTTCCTCAAATGCCCTAGGTCTTCGTGAGCAAGCAAGTTGGATGCACACCTACTTGGTTTCTTTTGTTGAGCTTTCATACATTTATAGCTCTAGTGCATCCGTTGCATGGCAATCCCTACTCCTCGCATTGACATCAATTAATGGGCATCTCCATAGCCCGTTGATTATCCGCGTCGAAGTGAGACTTTCTCCTTTTTTGTCTTATTCACATAACCTCCATCATCTTATTCTATTCCACCCATAGTGCTATGTCCATGGCTCGCGCTCATGTATTGCGTGAAAGTTCAGAAAGTTTGAGAATACTAAAGTATGAAACAATTGCCTGGCTTGTCATGGGGGTTGTACATGATGAGAGCGTTTTGTGTGACGAAAATGAAGCATGCCAAACTATATGATTTTGTAGGGATGAGCTTTCTTTGGCTATGATATTTTGTGAAGACATAATTGCTTCATTAGTATGCTTGAAGTATTATTATTTTTATGTCAATATTAAAATTTTGTCTTGAATCTTTCGGATCTGAACATTCATACCACAATAAAGAGAATTACATTGAAAATTATGTTAGATAGCATTCCACATAAAAAAATTCTGTTTTTATCATTTACCTACTCGAGGACGAGCAGGAATTAAGCTTGGGGATGCTTGATATGTCTCCAACGTATCTATAATTTTTGATTGTTCCATGCTATTATATTACCTGTTTTGGATGTTTAATATGCTCTTTTATATTATTTTTGGGACTAACGTATTAACCGAAGGCCCAGTGCAAATTGTTGTTTTTTTTCCTATTTCAGTGTTTCGCAGAAAAGGAATATCAAACGGAACGAAACCTTCACGAGGATCTTTCTTGGAACAAACGCAATCCAGGAGACTTGGAGTGGAAGTCAGAGACGCAACGAGGCGGCCACAAGGCAGGAGGGCGCGCCGAGGGGGGTAGGCGCGCCCCCACCATCGTGGGCCCCTCGTAGCTCCACCGACCTACTTCTTTCGCCTATATATATTCTTATACCCTGAAAACATCCACGGGAGCAACGAAACCA
The DNA here is from genome assembly GCA_021605205.1 of Aegilops longissima. Lineage (NCBI taxonomy): Eukaryota > Viridiplantae > Streptophyta > Magnoliopsida > Poales > Poaceae > Aegilops > Aegilops longissima. The sequence goes on from CM038677.1 coordinate 334,105,934, forward strand.
CTTTTCCACTGCCGCAACCTTTTGTACCCGTGAGATCCCATCTTGGGGCCTTTTCTCGCGATCTGCCGGGGGGGGATTCGATCATGGAGGGCTTCTACATCAACACCATAGCCTCTCCGATGATGTGTGAGTAGTTTACCACATACCTTCGAGTCCATAGTTATTAGCTAGATGGCTTCTTCTCTCGTTGGTTCTCAATACAAAGTTCTCCTCGATGTTCTTGGAGATCTATTCGATGTAATAATTTTTGCAGTGTGTTTGCTGAGATCCGATGACTTGTGGGTTGATGATCAAGATTATCTATGAACAATATTTGATTCTTCTCTGAATTCTTATATGCATGATTTAATATCTTTGCAAGTCTCTTCGAATTATCGGTTTAGTTTGGCATACTAGATTGATCTTTCTTGCAATGGGAGAAGTGCTTAGCTTTGGGTTCAATCTTGTGGTGCTCGATCCCAGTGACAGAAAGGGAACCGACACGTATTGTATTGTTGCCATTGAGGATAAAAGATAGGGTTTATATCATATTGCTTGAGTTTATCCTCTACATCATGTCATCTTGCCTAATGCGTTACTCTGTTCTTATGAACTTAATACTCTAGATGCATCCTGGATAGCGGTCGATGTGTGGAGTAATAGTAGTAGATGCGTAATCATTTCGGTCTACTTGACACGGACGTGATGCCTATGTTCGTGATCATGCCTAGATATTCTCATAACAATGCGCTTTTCTATCAATTGCCCGATAGTAATTTGTTCACCCACCGTAATATATGCTATCTTGAGAGAAGCCACTAGTGAAACCTATGGCCCCCGGGTCTACTTTACATCATATAAGTTTCTGATCTATAATTATAGTTTACTATTCATTTTGCAATGTTTATTTTCCAATCTATACAAGAAAAATACCAAAAAAATTTATCTTATTATCTTTATCAGATCTCATTTTTGTAAGTGGCCGTGAAGGGATTGACAACCCCTTTATCACGTTGGTTGCAAGGTTCTTGATTGTTTGTGCAGGTACTAGGCGATTTGCATGTAGTCTCCTACTGAATTGATACCTTGTTCTAAAAAACTAATGGAAATACTTACGCTACTTTGCTGCATCACCCTTTACTCTTCAAGGGAAAACCAATGCATGCTCAAGAGGTAGCAGTTGTCCTCCCTTCATTAGCAGGTTGAAGGCGTTACGTGCCTTGTGGAGAGAGCCACGGACGATGCGAGCCAGAACCGAACGTTGTAGTGCGAGCGTTCCTTGATGTTCGAGGACTTAGGGTCAGGGCCAACCGGGCTCTAGACACCTTCTGCGACGAGAGCATCTCCTGCTCCGTACGAAGCTGATGATGCCGGCTACCTCCGCTTCTAGGTCGTGACCTGCCTTGAAGGCGGGGCTCCGAGGTCGTGCCAACTCGTCGAAGAGAAGAGCCACAACCTTCTTGGGCGCGCGTTCTCACGGTTCTTCAGCCACCTTCTTAGCCTCAATGTCGACTGCGACTTTAGTGCCGCGATAGCCCCCGTGCCCGGGGCAATCCAGGGCAACCTGGCGAACTGGGTGGACGACCTGATCGCGGAATTCGCCCTTGCCGATGATGTGACTATGCTCGCAGCTGAAGAGGGCGGATCTGATGGTGATGATGACGACAGCGACACTAGTGGTAGCTCGTCTCGCTAAGCTTTTACTTCCTTGTTTGCCGGCCAAAATTTCGGGTATGGCCTCGCGAGTCGTGAAGGCATTTTCTAGTGGGGGCTCCCCTATAATGTATGACACAATGATATGCCCTCTAAATTATTTTTTGAAAATATGCCGCCGTGAGCCGGAGGGCTCTCGACCAGAGTATTTGGCATGGCTTTGCTTTTGTGTTCGTGATCTTGGACAGGTTCCTGCGCCGTGGAGATGCATTTCTCCTGAGGCGGGCCCTCCGAAGCCCCCAGTCCGTGGAATCTCAGGAGGGGATTGCGAGAGCTTAGGGCCAGCCTCCTGGTGTGCCTCTGCCTAGCGTTGAGCTTCGCGGGAGTGTGGGGGCACTCGCCGTTGAGCGCCCCTGAGGCCCAGAGCTGAATGCCGGGCATGGCACGTGCCTGCTGGCTCACTTGAGAGCACCGCGTGAGGAGCCAAGTGCCAAAGCTTTGGCAAGTTGTGTTGTCGGTGTACAAAAGTAGGGGCTCTCCTTTTGACCCCTTTACTTGTGCACAGGCAGTCAGAGCCGCGCGCCACGGCCGCACGTAGCAGGGCAAAGGAGGGAAGCCGGAGAGAAGCCGAAGCACATGACAACCAAGACAACGCCAAGACCAGAAACACCAAAGAGCAAGAGGGCGAGGTGGACCTCCCCTGGCAAGGTCCTTGCCGGGGTGGCCTCTGCGGCCCCAACAAGAGCCTTGCCAGGGCAACTTGCCCAAAGCCAGCAGAGCGAGCCACCCTTGAGCCCAAAGGTTCCAAGCGCCGTCAACAACTGTACTGGAACCAGGGCTCGGGAGGCACCTCTGCGGTGGCATGCATATCTTTGTCAAGATCATAAACACACAAGATCAAATGAGGACCAGAAGACGACGACCCTCGACAAGATCCTTGCTGAGGAAAGCCACAAGACCACCGGCAAAATCCTTACCGGGGACGACTGCAACGCCACGGCAAGACCCTTGCCGGGCCCCCGGCAAGGCCCTAGCCGAGAACATCAGCGGGGCCACAACCAGGCCCGCGTCGACCAAGACTCCACCGCCATCCCCAAGCAGCTGCTAGCTCAACCAGTTGGGCAGGCACCTGCGTGGCGACGGGCGGCTTCCGAGCCAATTCAGCAAGCACCTGCGTGGTGGCATGCAGATCTTCGTGAAGACCCTACCACCGCGCCACCTTAGCTGCCTGCCTGCCTACATGGCACTGCATGCACCGCTGGCCTGGGCGCGTGTCGAAGCAAAGCAAGGCGGCGATGGACGGGACGGGCTCTGTTCCCGTTCCTGATAAAGCGAGGGGACACCTAAGCAATGCATTAAATGCGTCTTGTCCTGTAACACGGGCGATAAGCTCGTAGCACTGTAGACCTTTCCACCTCCTGTGTGCCACTGTGGCAGCCCCTTTCGACTATAAAAGGAGGCACATGGTGTACTGGAGAGGGATTCGGCTCTTTTGGGCAGGCTACACCAGTAGCTAGCTCAAGAACACAAGAACACTCAATACATCCATCAAAGCAGGACTAGGGTATTACGCATCCTCGCGGCCCGAACCTGAGTAAACGATCCGTGTGCTTTCTGTTAGACCTGCTCTTCTCATGACCCCACGCCCCGCCAACCGTAGTAGGGATTACAGTAATCCCACAGGTGTCGTTTCCCTGATATCTTTGGCGCGCCAGGTAGGGGGCGCAGTCGTGAGAATCTGATCTAGCAGTTAGCCTAGCGGTTCTTCATCGCCATGGCTCCCAAGAAGAAGATGATCACGGTGATTGGCTCGTCGGGAGCCGAACGGCCCGTGCCAGTGCGGGCAAGCAGCGGATCGGTCGCGGACAGAACCCGACCCGCAGTCCGCGAGCACCAGCATCACCCCAGCAGTCAAAGCCTAGCGAGCGGCGTCGTTCATGCGCCAGACGACGAGCCGCACGCCGCCATATCCAAAGACGGGGCTGGGCCCCCCGCAGGCGGCGCGGGGCCCTCCAGAGGTGTCGCTATGCCCCCTACGGGCGGCGCATCGACCTCCAAGACGCACACCCTGGCGCTCACAGCGCGCTCCTCCCATGGTGTACGCGACGAGCAGGATCACCACGCCAGTGACCCTGGGCACCGCCGTGGGAAGGGCCATGTGCATCGTCCGCGGGACGAAGGAGTCCAGCATGCCCGTCGAAGTGCTGGCAAAAATGGCATGCAGCCGCTGCACCGTGATAGAGCTCCTTCTAACGTGGTTAGAAGTCGAAGCGCGCCACGGTCCATGCAGCTTTTGCCGCCACCCACGCCAGCAGAAGCTTTGGCGCGCGCGCAGCTGCTCCTCGACTTCCCTCCTGCCGCGGAGAAGCTCAAGGAGTGGAGGTCCACCATCCGGAGCCTCGTTGCCGTCGCCAATAAAGACGACCCGCGACCGGCAGGGCCCTCGGGCCGGCGCTCCGTCGAGCCACCACGTGCCAGCGGAGGGAGGACCGGGGGAGCTGCGGCCACGGTGCACTCTCCTCCTCCATGCCAGCCACCGCGGGTGTCGATCCATCGTGACGACGCATGTGATAACATTTCCATAGCATCGTCCGACCCACAGACCCATCGCTACCAGCGCCAAGTCCTTCGGGAACGAGCCCACGAAGATGTTCGAACCACTATCGAGCGCCGGCGCGATACACGCCACCAGTCAGATAAGCAGGCGGGACCCACTATGGACCACCCAGCACCGGGGGGCTCCGGCGGCCTACCTTACGAGTTGGGTTGCCCAGACTTTACCCGTGAGCTATGGCAGTTCCAGTGGCCGTCCCACCACACGTTCAAGCCCGACGTCGGCGAAAAGTACAACGGCAAGACCCATCCGTCGGAGTTCCTCAGCATCTAAACCATCGCGATGCAAGCTGCCGGAGCTCGCGACGACAAGGCGCTTGCCAATTACTTCCTGTTGGCACTCAAGCCCAAGGTCATGTCTTGGTTGATGCACTTGCCGGCGGATTCCATTTCTTCTTGGTCGGATCTGTGCCATGAGTTCGTTGGTGCCTTCACCGGAGGCCACAAAGCTCATGGCCAGGCCAGTGATTTGCATATCATTCCCCAGAAGGAAGGGGAAACCCTGCGCAAGTACATCCAGAGGTTTAGCAGGGTGCAGTACAACATCCTCGATGTTCATCCTGCCGCAGTGATTAGCGTGTTCCATCAGAACATGCGCAACCGCAAGATGCACGAAGAGCTGGCGATGAACAACATTAAGGATGTGGCCGAACTTTATGTTATGGCCGATAGATGCGCCCGGGCTGAAGAGGGAAGGAAGTACCCCGGCGAGGACGCCGTCATGGAAACCGACTCTACCGATGAAGACATCGCTGCCCCGACGAAGAAGGGTCGGCGTCGCAACAGGAAACGCAAGGGCAAGAACGTGCTTGCCGTCGAGGAAGACAGCACCGGCGCCACCAAGAAGGCCAAGGCAGACGACCCCGGCAAGGAAATTGCCGGGTGCGCTGCTTGCCGGGCCTTGGCGGCTGCCGACAAGCCGGGGGGCTCCGACAAGCAGTTTTGCAAGATCCATCGCACCAAGGGCCACGACCTCCAGAACTGCCGACAAGTCGAGCTGCTTGCTGAGAAGCAAAAGGCCGAATATGAGAGGCGAGACAAGGAGAAGGGCCAAGATGGTGCCGAAGGATCCGGCAAGAAGCGTGGCAGCCTCGGACAACCAGCAAGAGAGCCCGCTCGGGGCCGTGACAAGAAGCAAGAAGACGATGATCATGACGAGGACGACGAGTCTAGCGAGCAAGAGTTTCAGAAGGCTACAAAGGCCATGTGCATCGATGGTGGCGCCTCGCTGCATTCTTCTCACCGCTAGCTCAAACAATGGGCGCGTGAGATCACAGCAGTGGAGCCCTTGTTCGACGCTCAGAAGCCGCCGAAGTGGTCTAGCACGCCCCTCATCTTTGACGCTGAGGACCACCCTGACCGCACAGCTGCGGTCCGGTGTTTGCCATTGTTGGTCTCACCAATGATCCGCAACCTCAAAGTGAACACGATGCTGGTTGACGGAGGGGCCGAACTGAACTTGATATCTCCCATTGTGATCAAAAGGCTGCAAATTCCTGATGGAGACCTCGAGGAAACGGGCACGTTTCAAGGGGTCAACCTGGGAAGGAGCCAACCGAAGGGGAAGGTCACATTGCCTGTGATGTTTGGAGACGAGTTGAATTACAGGAAGGACACACTGATCTGTGCCGACCTACTCTACCGGGAAGCAGTTGCAGCAGCTGCCGCCAAGGCACTTGCTCCTGCTGCTGAAGCCCCGGGAAGGAAGAAGACGACCGGCAAGACCTCTCGCACCCACTCCGGCAAGTGCACCTCTTCAGAGTGTTGTGCTACCATCGAGGACGTGCCAGAGAGCTCCACCGGCAAGAGCAACAAATCCAGAGCTGCGCCGCCAGAGACCAAGGAGGTGTCCGTCAGGGAGGATGGCATGGGAGGGGCTTTCACCATAAGCTCCACCCTTGACAGCAAATAGGAAAGCGCGCTCGTCACTTTCCCGCGGGCGAATGTCGATGTGTTTGCATGGAAAACATCTGACATCCCCGGCATTCTCAGGGAAGTGATTGAGCACCATCTTGCTGTCTATCCCCATGCGCGACCCGTCAAGCAAAAGGTCAGGAAGCAAGCTCTGGAACGGCAAGAATTCATCACAGAGGAGATCAGAAAGTTGGAAGCGGCAGGCTTGGTGAGGGGAGTGCTCCATTCGACGTGGTTGGCCAATCCGGTGGTGGTGCGCAAGGCAAACGGGAAGTGGAGGCTGTGTATTGACTACACAGATATCAACAAGGCTTGTCCTAAGGACCCCTTCCCGTTGCCGCGCATCGACCAGATTGTTGACTCCACGGCCGGGTGCGATCTGTTATCATTCCTTGATGCCTACTCGGGCTATCACCAGATCTTCATGACAAGAGAAGACGAAGAGAAGACAACATTCATCACCCCATGTGGTATGTATTGCTTTTTACGGATGCCTTCCGGGTTGAAGAGTGCTGGTTCAACATTTGCAAGGGCAGTCCAAATTGGTTTTGAACCCCAGCTACATAGAAATATGGAAGCCTATATGGATGACATAGTGGTCAAAACCAAGGACAGGGTAACTCTTGTACAAGACTTAGAAGAGACGTTTGCCAACCTGCACAAGATCAACCTCAAGCTGAACCCTGATAAGTGTGTCTTCGGCGTTCCGTCTGGCAAACTTCTCGGGTTCTTTGTGTCGCAGCGTGGGATCGAGGCAAACCCAGACAAGATCAAGGCTATCGAGCATATTGAGGCGCCCAAGCGGATCAAGGATGTGCATGGGCTCACTGGCTGCGTTGCCGCCATGAGCCGATTCATCTCCAAGTCTGCCGAGCACGCCCTTCCCTTTTTCAAGATCTTGAAGAAGGCAGGCCCAATGGAGTGGACCCCAGAGGCCGAGGCGGCGTTGCAGGATCTGAAGAAATACCTTTCCTCCACGCCGATACTGGTTGCGCCTAAACCACAAGAGCAGTTGCTGCTGTATCTGGCAGCGACGAATCAAGTGGTCAGCGCCGCACTAGTGGCGCAGAGGGAGGTCGACAAAGAGGCAGTGGCAACGGTAGGACCGACGGATGGCAAGCCAGAGATTCCCCCGACAGGGCCTGGTGCCGGCAAGGCAAGGCCCCCGATAGAGTTTGATGCCATCGGGGAAGTTCCCACGCAGCCAAGTGAAGTGGTGCATAAGAAGAAGATGATGCAGCACCCGATTTACTTTGTCAGCTCCCTCTTGCAGGGGGCCAGGTCAAGGTACTCCGGTGTGCATAAATTGCTCTTCAGACTCCTTATGGCCTCGAGGAAGCTGCGTCATTACTTCCAAGCCCACGAGATCACTGTCGTCACCCGCCTCCTGTTGGAACGGATACTGCACAACCCAGATGCAACCGGAAGGATTGTGGAGTGGGCCTTGGAGTTGTCAAGCTTTGGGTTGAAGTTTGAAAGTACTTCGACAATCCAGAGTAGAGTCTTGGCGGAGTTCATTGCAGAATGGACCTCGACGCCCAACAAAGAAATCCAGGAGACCGCTCTCCCCGGCAAGGAAGCAAGTTGCGACTGGATCATGTACTTTGATGGCGCTTTCTCGCTGCAAGGCGCCGGTGCCGGTGTGCCGCTCTTCGCACCCACCGGAGAGCACCTCAAGTATGTGATCCAGATGCATTTTCCTAGGGAGATGTCCACAAACAACACTACCGAGTATGAGAGGCTGCTTGCCGGTCTCAGGATCGCGGCAGACCTCGGGGTGAAGAAGCTTATCGTCATGGGTGATTCACAGCTTGTCGTCAGGCAAGTCAACAAAGATTACCAGAGTCCGTTGATGGAGGCCTACGTAGATGAGGTGATGAAGCTGGAGGAGCGCTTCGACGGTATACAAGTGGAGCACGTTCCCCGAGCGGAGAACGACATCGCTGACTACCTGTCAGAGCGCGCTGCATTCAAGCTACCTGTGGAACCAGTTACCTTTTTGCTCCGTTTAACTCAACCATCCCTTGAACCATTAACGGAGCAGAACAAGCGGAGGAAGTCAGGCCCCGGAAAGTACTTTCCCGCCGAGCCTCCAGGGGCTGCCGGCAAGGGTGTTGCCGCGGATTCTGAGCCTGCCAAGGGGCAGCTGGCTCCGACAGGGCGCCGAGCCCTGGCCGTAGAGACGACAGCCCCCATGGCCGAAGAGATGCCTTTGGTCCTCGCCGTCGAGCCCTAGCCTCCGGCATGGGCACAGCATAACGTCCATTTCCTCCAGACAGGGGAACTTCCCGAGGAGAAGGAAGAAGCGGAAAAAGTAGCCCGTTGGTCTGCCTTGTACTAGTTCGTCGATGACTTCTTGTACAGAAAAAGACCGAACGGTGTGAAATTGAAGTGCATCCCCCGGGTGGAAGTACTGGAGCTGTTGGCAGAGATACATGGAGGCATATGTGGCTCCCACATAGGGTCGAGGGCCCTTGCCGGCAAGGCATTCCGGCAAGGTATCTTCTGGCCCACCGCCCTCCAGGATGCGACGGCACTAGTAACCAAGTGTGAAGCGTGCCAGTTCCATTTGAAGAAGCTTCATCAACCAGCTCAAGCTCTTCAAACAATCCCTCTCTCCTGGCCGTTTTCGGTCTGGGGGCTTGATACGTCTCCAACGTATCTATAATTTTTGATTGCTCCATGCTATATTATCTACTGTTTTGGACCACATTGGGCTTTATTTTCCACTTTTATATTATTTTTGGGACTAACCTATTAACCGGAGGCCCAGCCCAGAATTGCTGTTTTTTTTGCCTATTTCAGAGTTTCGAAGAAACGGAATATCAAACGGAGTCCAAACGGAATGAAACCTCCGGGAACGTGATTTTCTCACCGAATATGACCCATGAGACTTGGACCCTACGCAAAGGTAGCTTCGAGGAGGGCATGAGGTAGGGGGGCGCGCCCTCCCCCCCATGCGTGCCCCCACCCTCGTGGGGCCCACGAAGCTCCACCGACGTACTTCTTCCTCCTATATATACCTATGTACCCCCAACCGATCAGATACGGAGCCAAAAACCTAATTCCACCGCCACAACCTTCTGTACCCACGAGATCCCATCTTGGGGCCTGTTCCGAAGCTCCGCCGGAGGGGGCATCCACCACGGAGGGCTTCTACATCATCACCATAGCCCCTCCGATGAAGTGTGAGTAGTTTACCTCAGACCTTCGGGTCCATAGTTAGTAGCTAGATGGCTTCTTCTCTCTTTTTGGATCTCGATACAATATTCTCCCCCTCTCTCGTGGAGATCTATTCGATGTAATCTTATTTTTGCGGTGTGTTTGTTGAGACTGATGAATTGTGGGTTTATGATCAAGATTATCTATGAACAATATTTGAATCTTCTCTAATTTCTTTTATGTATGATTGGTTATCTTTGCAAGTCTCTTCGAATTATCAGTTTGGTTTGGCCTACTAGATTGGTTTTTCTTGCAATGAGAGAAGTGCTTAGCTTTGGGTTCAATCTTGCAGTGTCCTTTCCAGTGATGTTAGGGCAGCAAGGCACGATTGTATTGTTGCCATCGAGGATAACAAGATGGGGGTTTTATCATATTGCATGAATTTATCCCTCTACATCATGTCATCTTCCTTAAGGCGTTACTCTGTTTTCTTGAACTTAATACTCTAGATGCATGCTGGATAGCGGCCGATGAGTGGAGTAATAGTAGTAGATGCAGGTAGGAGTCGGTCTACTTGTCTCGAACGTGATGCCTATATACATGATCATACCTAGATATTCTCATAACTATGCTTAATTCATCAATTGCTCAACGAGAATTGCTCACCCACCGTAAAATACTTATGCTCTTTAGAGAAGCCACTAGTGAAATCTATGGCCCCCGGGTCTATCTTCATCATATTAATCTTCCATCACTTTATTATTGCTTTGCTTTTTATTTTACTTTGCATCTTTATAACAAAAATACCAAAAATATTATCTATCATCTCTATCAGATCTCACTCTCATAAGTGACCGTGAAGGGATTGACAACCCCTATTTGCGTTGGTTGCGAGGAGCTATTTGCTTTGTGTAGGTACGAGGGACTCGCGCGTAGCCTCCTACTAGATTGATACCTTGGTTCTCAAAAACTGAGGGAAATACTTACGCTACTTTGTTGCATCATCCTTTCCTCTTCAAGGAAATCCAATGCAGTGCTCAAGAGGTAGCAAGAAGAATTTCTGGCGCCGTTGCCGGGGAGTCTACGGAAAAGTCAACATACCAAGTACCCATCATAATCCCGTATCTCTCGCATTACATTATTTGCCATTTTCCTCTCGTTTTCCTCTCCCCCACTTCAACCTTGCCGTTTTATTCACCCTCTCTTTTCCGTTTGCCTTTTTCTCGCTTGCTTTTTGTTTGCTCGTGTGTTGGATTGCTTGTTTGTCATGATGGCTCAAGATAATACCAAATTGTGTGACTTCACCAATACCGACAATAATGATTTCCTTAGCACTCCGATTGCTCCTCTTACCAACACTGAATCTTGTGAAATCAATACTGCTTTGTTGAATCTTGTTACGAAAGATCAATTCGCCGGCCTTCCTAGTGAAGATGACGCTGCTCATCTAAATAGCTTCATGGATTTGTGTGATATGCAAAAGAAGAAAGATGGTGATAATGATATTGTTAAATTCAAGCTATTTCCTTTTTCGCTTAGAGATCGTGCTAAAGCTTGGTTTTCGTCTTTGCCTAAAAATAGTATTGATTCTTGGAACAAGTGCAAAGATGCTTTTATCTCTAAGTATTTTCCTCCCGCTAAGATCATCTCTCTTAGAAATGATATTATGAATTTTAAGCAACTTGATCATGAACATGTTGCACAAGCTTGGGAGAGAATGAAATTAATGATACGTAATTGCCCTACTCATGGTTTGAACTTGTGGATAATTATACAAAAAAATTATGCCGGATTGAATTTTGCTTCTAGAAATCTTTTAGATTCGGCCGTGGGAGGCACTTTTATGGAGATCACTTTAGGAGATGCTACTAAACTCCTAGATAATATTATGGTTAATTATTATCAATGGCACACTGAAAGATCTACTAATAAAAAAGTGCATGCGATAGAAGAAATTAATGTTTTGAGTGGAAAGATGGATGAACTTATGAAATTATTTGCTACTAAGAGTGTCTCTTCTGATCCTAAGGATATGCCTTTGTCTACTTTGATTGAGAATAATAATGAATTTATGGATGTGAATTTTGTTGGTAGGAATAATTTTGGTAACAACGCGTATAGAGGGAACTTTAATCCTAGGCCTTATCCTAGTAATCCTTCTAATAATTCTGGAAATTCCTACAACAACTCTTATGGAAATTTTAATAAGATGTCCTCTGAATTTGAGACTAGTTTTAAAGAGTTTATGAATTCACAGAAGAATTTCAATGCTTTGCTTGAAGAGAAATTGCTTAAAGTTGATGAATTGGCTAGGAAAGTTGATAGAATTTCTCTTGATGTTGATTCTTTAAAACTTAGATCTATTCCTCCTAAGAATGATATCAATGAGTCTCTCAAAGCTATGAGAATTTCCATTGATGAGTGCAAGGAAAGAACCGCTAGGATGCGTGCTACGAAAGATGCCTTTATTAAAGCGTGTTCTTCCAATTTCCATGAAAATAAAGATGAAGATCTAAAAGTTATTGATGTGTGATAGAGGCAAAGGTGTCCCGTCTTTCGATGAGATGTGGTTTTCGCTTTGGAGGAAGTCGACTTTGACGATCCGACTACGAACGTGCGAGGACGTCGCGCCTTAGCAATCGCTAAACCAACTCCGAGAGGTTATTGACCACGCCGGAGCACGATCAACCTGACCACGAGGGTCTGTTTCCTGCGAGCAAACGAAGAACAAGCAAGAAACTGAGATTGCAATCTGGATATCGCGAATATAAGATGAAAGCTTTATTGATCAAGGTGGGGTTCTGTGACGCCTTTGTCTGGTCGTTGAACACAAACGAAGTACGCGAAGTTGCAGCTATGGCGAACTTTTAATCTAAACAAAACCCAAGGAAAAAGCTACTAGATGGATCTACTTATATAGGAGCAAGGGGTGGCGGCCAAGGAGGTGGGAGGACGTCCCAAGGCAGCCTAAAACTAACCCTAGGTCATACAAGGCCAATGGGCCCAAGCGGAGGTGACGTAACACCTTTGGACTTGTAGTTTGACTCGGATTCTGCTGCAGCATCAGATTGTTTCGTCTATAACTCAACGCTCCGGACGGATTTTAAGGTGATTCCAATTGGGTTGGAAAATGCACGAAATCTATTTTCCAACAAAAAAAGAATCAACCAATTTGGAGTCCGTATGAAAAAGTTATAGACGTTTTGAGTCAGGTATGTCTGTGCAGTCCGAATCTGAGTCCAGAACGTGAGAGACTTGGACTCTATCTTCTCTTGGGCCAAAAGTGACGTGAGAGAACTTTTTGAACAGCAGGTAAACATCTCTTTCTCCCTTATCTTCATATGTGGATTGTACAAATGTCCCATACACCTGCAATTAGACATGGCACAAAAGTTTGTGAAGTATTTTTGTCCTGGATAACATAAATATATTATTGAATAGTTTGCACTAGAAATCACCTGAGAAATATGCATGTATGCAATATTTTTGGTCTCATCCAAGGTAGTCATGTCCTCATCATCCTCCCCTTTTTGAAAACAAAGCCGTCCTCGGCGTTGCTTAATCTGAAATGTGGCTAACAAAAGAGACAAGGTGTACATGTTGTATATGTATACGTCATCCATTTTTACTTCCCTTGATTTTTGCATATATGACACATGAATAGATGAGTAACTTGCATAGTTCATAAAATCTAAAGCCAACAAATTAGCACAAGAACTAGAAGGCTTGAAAATACTGCAACTCAGTTTGCACATATAAGTGAAGCTCTTATTTATTTCAAGAGATTGACAATGTTCATCATTAAACCATCCCAACATTGGTGAATAAACCTTATTTGAATCAAATTTACATGCTACAACATGCTTAGATAAGCAAACATGCAATGAGTCATTCGACACAGAATCATCACCAAGATTAGAGGTCGTATCAAAATGATTAAACATTGATTCTTTTGCATCAATAGTTAATTCAATGGGTGCTCTCAAAATTGTTGGTATTTCAGTTGTTTGATCACATGGCAAAGTCAAATTATCAATATAATCCTCTAAAATAGGTGGTGTGATCAAAGTAGTGGGTAGCTCAACACATGATGTATTCAAGTTAACTAGGCATGCATCATTCTCATGTAAAAGTGGAAAATCTGTACCTTTGTCATTACCTCTTATAGTCAACTCAGATGATGCAGGCACTCTCGATGGTGATGTGTCACATGGTGGAGATGATGTAGTCCTCGCAACAACGGATGTGGTTGTCATAGTACGCCTAGTAGTTGAATAAACATCTGTATCAACAGTTGGAATGTGCACCGTGCGCTTGTTCTCCTTGTGGGCAACACGTCGTTTTATTTCCTGTTCAGCTTTGCAAGCAAGACGAAACAAATGGTCCATAGAATAACACTCTTCATGAATTAGTATCTCCTGAATATTATGGTTTAATCCTCCCCAAAATCTATCCATAAAATCTTCTTCACTTTCTTCTAAAATGAGTGCAACAAGGTAGTTTGTAAATCATCATAATATTTTGTTACGGTGTCACTACCTTGTTTTAAATGTTCCAGTTTTTTAATCATGCCACAGTATAATAAACATCGATTTAATCTATCTCTCATGACATGTTTGAAATCATCCCAAGTATTAGGTACATAATCAGGGTGTAACCGACAATATTCACTCCACCAAACTAGAGCATAACCAGTGAAAGAACCAACCGCAACCATAACTTTTTTACGTTCATTAAAATTATGGGAAGCAAATATATTATTTATGTCTAACTCCCATTCAATATATAAAGGAGGTCTAAAACGGCCATTAAATGGTGGTATAGAAACATGAACCCGATCATGTGCATTTGGATGTTTGTGCACCTCTCGTGACGGTTGTGGTATTTGCATGGGTGGTGGCATGTCTCCCGCGATCGACAAAGCCCATGAATTGACTCTGGATCCTGTCATGATTAGTAGAACAAGAAACAAAATCCAAAAATAATGTTCCTATAACTACTAGGATGTGGTGGTAAACGCTCACAGAAAGCAAATATCAATGTCTTACAAGTTCTTACCATGCAGCAGGCGGTGATCGGCAACCAGCGGTGTCAAGTAACTCGAATATTGAGTAAAGCGATTGCCAGGGGAGCGACGTATACACGGTGTAGAAATATGTGGAGCTGGGTTGGCTATATATGGTAGCAAAAGATTAGCAATAATCAATTCAAAGATGCAATGTTGAATAAACGCTCAACGACGGTACTGTGCTGGTCCTAGGCTAGACCGGACTAGAGACGCGAGCCTAGAACACTAATGAGGTCACGGCATAGCACAACTAGCATCAATAAAGGATACTAAGTAGCTCTTGACAGCAAGATATAAGTGAAGATCACAACGGCAGTGAAGATAATGATGAAAAACAACTGCCAAGCAGGATATAAAACAACTCTCTCTCCAATTTTCCTCTTGAAAAGTTTGAGCCAATTTTCTGATAAATTTTTTAAAAGAATGCTACTAACTCAAGCTTTCCAATGCAAAAGAATCACTCAATTCGAGTTGATATGAGGAGTCAAAAAATTCTAAAACTGGTTTGAAAAACTGGAATAAGATGTGTTCCCGAACTTCGGAGGGCAAAAAGACCTATTTAGAAGCCGATTTTGAGGTGCCAAATATTGAACTAGCTTCTGCAACTATTTAGATGCGGCTCGTCTCTAGCTTTAATTTGAGTACTCGCGGAGCCAAAACGGACTTCGTATGAGGAAGTTATGCCTGTTTTACTGAACAGTGCACAAAACAGATTCCAATCCGAATTCAGCTACGAGATTGAGTCTAGATAGATCTGAACTTTGTTTTTTTTTTTCTCTTTTTTTTCTCACACTTTTTTTCCTTTTTCTTTCTTTTTTCTCTGACTTTTTTTATTTTTTTTCTCTTTTTTCTCTCTCCCTCTTTCCAAACAAACTAGATAAGATGCAGATTGGATCAAGTGAAGATGTGAACGATCTCAACTATGATTATGACAATGAACGGTGGGTAGCACGTGGTGGAAATTGATGGATGGATGGTGGTCAACGGAAGGGATAACGATGCAGCGGCGGCGTGACTAATGTGAACAGAACTCGAAACTCTAAACGAACTAGACACTAAGACCAGCAACTCGACACGACGATGCAACCGATAATTCAATAATGCAAACAATGAAAAGAAAACTGCAAAGGCTCAGACTGGCTTGGACAAAGGATGAATAGATCTAACTTTTTTTTGTGGCTTTTTCTTGGACCATAGGTAAGAAAATAAATCTAACTAGGGATAATTGGAAATTCTCACCGAGCAACCTGGCTCTGATACCACTTGATAGAGGCAAAGGTGTCCCGTCTTTCGATGAGATGTGGTTTTCGCTTTGGAGGAAGTCGACTTTGACGATCCGACTACGAACGTGCGAGGACGTCGCGCCTTAGCAATCGCTAAACCAACTCCGAGAGGTTATTGACCACGCCGGAGCACGATCAACCTGATCACGAGGGTCTGTTTCCTGCGAGCAAACGAAGAACACGCAAGAAACTGAGATTGCAATCTGGATATCGCGAATATAAGATGAAAGCTTTATTGATCAAGGTGGGGTTCTGTGACGCCTTTGTCTGGTCGTTGAACACAAACGAAGTACGCGAAGTTGCAGCTATGGCGAACTTTTAATCTAAACAAAACCCAAGGAAAAAGCTACTAGATGGATCTACTTATATAGGAGCAAGGGGTGGCGGCCAAGGAGGTGGGAGGACGTCCCAAGGCAGCCTAAAACTAACCCTAGGTCATACAAGGCCAATGGGCCCAAGCGGAGGTGACGTAACACCTTTGGACTTGTAGTTTGACTCGGATTCTGCTGCAGCATCAGATTGTTTCGTCTATAACTCAACGCTCCGGACGGATTTTAAGGTGATTCCAATTGGGTTGGAAAATGCACGAAATCTATTTTCCAACAAAAAAAAATCAACCAATTTGGAGTCCGTATGAAAAAGTTATAGACGTTTTGAGTCAGGTATGTCTGTGCAGTCCGAATCTGAGTCCAGAACGTGAGAGACTTGGACTCTATCTTCTCTTGGGCCAAAAGTGACGTGAGAGAACTTTTGAACAGCAGGTAAACATCTCTTTCTCCCTTATCTTCATATGTGGATTGTACAAATGTCCCATACACCTGCAATTAGACATGGCACAAAAGTTTGTGAAGTATTTTTGTCCTGGATAACATAAATATATTATTGAATAGTTTGCACTAGAAATCACCTGAGAAATATGCATGTATGCAATATTTTTGGTCTCATCCAAGGTAGTCATGTCCTCATCAATGTGCCCCATATTAAAACTTTGTTTTGCAATATGAATCTTGATAATGATGGGGCTGAATATGATCCACCTTTACCTAGAAGGCGTTCCAAGAATTCGGAGTTTTTAGATCTTGATGATGAAACTGATAAAAGTGGGATTGAAGGAAGCAAAACCCTAGATGTTGCTAAACCCACTATTTTGGATTTCAAGGAATTTAATTATGAAAATTGCTCTTTGATTGATTGTATTTCCTTGTTGTAATCCGTGCTAAATTCTCCTCATGCTTATAGTCAAAATAAAGCCTTTACCAAACATATCGTTGATGCCTTGATGCAATCTTATGAAGAAAAACTTGAGTTGGAAGTTTCTATCCCTAGAAATCTTTATGATGAGTGGGAACCAACTATTAAAATTAAGATTAAGGATCATGAATTTTATGCTTTATGTGATTTGGGTGCTAGTGTTTCCACTATTCCCAAAACTTTATGCGATTTGCTAGATTTCCGTGATTTTGATGATTGCTCTCTAAACTTGCACCTTGCGGATTCCACTATTAAGAAACCTATGGGAATAATTAATGATGTTCTTATTGTTGCAAATAGGAATTATATGCCCGTGGATTTTATCGTTCTTGATATAGATTGCAATCCTTCTTGTCCTATTATTCTTGGTAGACCTTTCCTCAGAACGATTGGTGCAATTATTGATATGAAGGAAGGGAATATTAGATTCCAATTTCCATTAAAGAAAGGAATGGAACACTTTCCTAGGAAGAAAATAAAATTACCATATGAATCTATCATGAGAGCCACTTATGGATTGCCTACCAAAGATGGCGATACCTAGATCTATCCTTGCTTTTATGCCTAGCTAGGGGCGTTAAACGATAGCGCTTGTTGGGAGGCAACCCAATTTTATTTTTAGTTTTTTTGCTTTTGCTTCTGTTTAGGAATAAATCTTTGATATAGCCTCTGGTTAGATGTGTTTTTATGTTTTAATTAGTGTTTGTGCCAAGTTAAACCTATAGGATCTTCTTGGGTGATAGTTATTTGATCTTGCTGTAATTTCCAGAAACTTTCTGTTCACGAAAACAATTGTTAGAAATCACCAGAATGTGATAAAATAGTGATTCCAATTTATGCTGATCAATAAGCAAATTTCCTAGGTCGTCCTATTTTGGCTGATTTTTTTGAGTTCCAGAAGTTTGCGTTAGTTATAGATTACTACAGACTGTTCTGTTTTTGACAAATTCTGTTTTTCGTGTGTTGTTTGCTTATTTTGATGAATCTATGGCTAGTAAAATAGTTTATAAACCATAGAGAAGTTGGAATACAGTAGGTTTAACACCAATATAAATAAATAATGAGTTCATTACAGTACCTTGAAGTGGCCTTTTGTTTTCTTTCGCTAACGGAGCTCACGAGATTTGTGTTGACTTTTGTGTTGTGAAGTTTTCAAGTTTTGGGTGAAATCTTTTGATGGATTATGGAACAAGGAGTGGCAATAGCCTAAGCTTGGGGATGCCCATGGCACCCCCAAGATAATATAAGGACACCAAAAAGTCAAAGCTTGGGGATGCTCTGGAAGGCATCCCCTCTTTCGTCTACTTCCATCGGTAACTTTACATGGAGCTATATTTTTATTCACCACATGATATGTGTTTTGCTTGGAGCGTCTTGTATGATTTGAGTCTTTGCTTTTTAGTTTACCACAATCATCCTTGATGTACACACCTTTTGAGAGAGCCATACATGAATTGGAATTTGATAGAATACTCTATGTGCTTCACTTATATCTTTTGAGCCATATAGTTTTGCTCTAGTGCTTCACTTATATCTTTTAGAGCACGGTGGTGGATTTGTTTTATAGAAACTATTGATCTCTCATGCTTCACTTAGATTATTTTGAGAGTCTTAAATAGCATGGTAATTTTCTTAATAATCTTAATATGCTTGGTATTCAAGATTTGTAAAACTTTCTTTTGAGTGCATTGAATACTAAGAAAAGTTTGATGCTTGATAATTGTTTTGAGATATGGAGGTGATAATATCAAAGTCATGCTAGTTGAGTAGTTGTGAATTTGAGAAATGCTTGTGTTGAAGTTTTCAAGTCCCGTAGCATGCACGTATGGTAAACGTTATGTAACAAATTTGAAACATGAGGTGTTCTTTGATTGTCCTCCTTATGAGTGGCTGGCGGGGACGAGCGATGGTCTTTCCTACCAATATATCCCCCTAGGAGCATGCACGTAGTGCTTGGTTTTTGATGGCTTGTAGATTTTTGCAATAAGTATGTGAGTTCTTTATGACAAATGTTGAATCCATGGATTATACGCACTCTCACCCTTCCATCATTGCTAGCCTCTTCGGTACCGTGCATTGCCCTTTCTCACATTGAGAGTTGGTGCAAACTTCGCCGGTGCATCCAAACCCCATGATATGATACGCTCTTTCGGACATAAACCTCCTTATATCTTCCTCAAAACAGCCACCATACCTACCTATTATGGCATTTCCATAGCCATTCCAAGATATATTTCCATGCAACTTTCCACCATTCCGTTCATCATGACACATCCATCATTGTCATATTGCTTAGCATGATCATGTAGTTGACATAGTATTTGTGGCAAAGCCACCGTTCATAATTCTTTCATACATGTCACTCTTGATTCATTGCATATCCCGGTACACCGCCGGAGGCATTCATATAGAGTCATATTATGTTCTAGTATCGACTTGTAATCATTGAGTTGTAAATAAATAGAAGTGTATACTAGTGGGAATTGTCCCCCAAAAAAAAAAGAAGAAAGGCCAAAGAAAAAAAAGAAGGCCCAAAAAAAGGGGCAATGCTACTATCCCTTTTTCCATACTTGTGCTTCAAAGTAGCACCATAATCTTCATGATAGAGAGTTTCTTGTTTTGTCACTTTCATATACTAGTGGGAATTTTTCATTATGGAACTTGGCTTGTATATTCCAACAATGGGCCTCCTTAAGTGCCCTAGGTCTTCGTGAGCAAGCAAGTTGGATGCACACCCACTTAGTTTCTTTTGTTGAGCTTTCATACATTTATAGCTCTAGTGCATTCGTTGCATGGCAATCCCTACTCCTTGCATTAACATCAATCGATGGGCATCTCCATAGCCCATTGATTAGCCTCGTTGATGTAAGACATTCTCCTTTTGTTCTTCTCCACATAACCCCCATCATCATATTCTATTCCACCCATAATGCTATATCCATGGCTCACGCTCATGTACTGCGTGAAGGTTTATAAAGTTTGAGATTACTAAAGTATGAAACAATTGCTTGACTTGTCATCGGGGTTGTGCATGATGAGAGCATTTTTGTGTGACGAAAATGGAGCATGACTAAACTATATGATTTTGTAGGGATGAACTTTCTTTGGCCATGTTATTTTGAGAAGACATAATTGCTTAGTTAGTATGCTTGAAGTATTATTATTTTTATGTCAATATGAACTTTTGTCTTGAATCTTTAGGATCTGAATATTAATACCACAATTAAGAAGAATTACATTGAAATTATGCCAAGTAGCACTCCGCATCAAAAATTCTTTTTTATCATTTACCTACTCGAGGACGAGCAGGAATTAAGCTTGGGGATGCCTGATACGTCTCCAACGTATCTATAATTTTTGATTGCTCCATGGATTTTGATGACTTTTAGATTTTTGCAATAAGTATGTGAGTTCGTTATGACTAATGTTGAGTCCATGGATTATACGCACTCTCACCCTTCCATCTTTACTAGCTTCTTCGGTACCATGCATTGCCCTTTCTCACCTTGAGAGTTGGTGCAAACTTCGCCGGTGCATCCAAACCCCGTTATATGATACGCTCTATCACACATAAGCCTCCTTATATCTTCCTCAAAACAGCCACCATACCTACCTATTATGGCATTTCCATAGCCATTCCGAGATATATTGCCATGCAACTTTCCACCGTTCCGTTTATTATGACACGCCTTATCATTGTCATATTGCCTTGCATGAGCATGTAGTTGACATCGTATTTGTGGCAAGGCCAACATGCATAATTTTTCATACATGTCACTCTTGATTCATTATCCCGGTACATCGCCGGAGGCACTCATATAGAGTCATATTTTGTTCTAGTATCGAGTTGTAATCCTTGAGTTGTAAATAAATAGAATTGTGATGATCATCATTATTAGAGTATTGTCCCATGTGAGGAAAAAAAAGAGAAATGCCAAAAAAAAAGAGAAAGGCCAAATAAAAAAAGGAAGGCCCAAAAAAATGAGAGAAAAAGAGAGAAGGGACAATGCTACTATCCTTTTTCCACACTTGTGCTTCAAACTAGCACCATGATCTTCATGATAAAGAGTCTCTTATTTTGTCACTTACATATACTACTGGGAATTTTTCATTATAGAACTTGGATTGTATATTCCAACAATGGGCTTCCTCAAATGCCCTAGGTCTTCGTGAGCAAGCAAGTTGGATGCACACCTACTTGGTTTCTTTTGTTGAGCTTTCATACATTTATAGCTCTAGTGCATCCGTTGCATGGCAATCCCTACTCCTCGCATTGACATCAATTAATGGGCATCTCCATAGCCCGTTGATTATCCGCGTCAAGTGAGACTTTCTCCTTTTTGTCTTATTCACATAACCTCCATCATCTTATTCTATTCCACCCATAGTGCTATGTCCATGGCTCGCTCATGTATTGCGTGAAAGTTCGAAAGTTTGAGAATACTAAAGTATGAAACAATTGCACGGCTTGTCATGGGGTTGTACATGATGAGGCGTTTTGTGTGACGAAAATGAAGCATGCCAAACTATATGATTTTGTAGGGATGAGCTTTCTTTGGCTATGATATTTTGTGAAGACATAATTGCTTCATTAGTATGCTTGAAGTATTATTATTTTTATGTCAATATTAAAATTTTGTCTTGAATCTTTCGGATCTGAACATTCATACCACAATAAAGAGAATTACATTGAAAATTATGTTAGATAGCATTCCACATAAAAAATTCTGTTTTATCATTTACCTACCGAGGACGAGCAGGAATTAAGCTTGGGGATGCTTGATATGTCTCCAACGTATCTATAATTTTGATTGTTCCATGCTATTATATTACCTGTTTTGGATGTTTAATATGCTCTTTTATATTATTTTGGGACTAACGATTAACGAAGGCCCAGTGCAAATTGTTGTTTTTTTTCCTATTTCAGTGTTTCGCAGAAAAGGAATATCAAACGGAACGAAACCTTCACGAGGATCTTTCTTGGAACAAACGCAATCCAGGAGACTTGGAGTGGAAGTCAGAGACGCAACGAGGCGGCCACAAGGCAGGAGGGCGCGCCGAGGGGGGTAGGCGCGCCCCCACCATCGTGGGCCCCTCGTAGCTCCACCGACCTACTTCTTTCGCCTATATATATTCTTATACCCTGAAAACATCCACGGGAGCAACGAAACCACTTTTCCACTGCCGCAACCTTTTGTACCCGTGAGATCCCATCTTGGGGCCTTTTCTGGCGATCTGCCGGGGGGGGATTCGATCATGGAGGGCTTCTACATCAACACCATAGCCTCTCCGATGATGTGTGAGTAGTTTACCACATACCTTCGAGTCCATAGTTATTAGCTAGATGGCTTCTTCTCTCTCGTTGGTTCTCAATACAAAGTTCTCCTCGATGTTCTTGGAGATCTATTCGATGTAATAATTTTTGCAGTGTGTTTGCTGAGATCCGATGACTTGTGGGTTGATGATCAAGATTATCTATGAACAATATTTGGTTCTTCTCTGAATTCTTATATGCATGATTTAATATCTTTGCAAGTCTCTTCGAATTATCGGTTTAGTTTGGCATACTAGATTGATCTTTCTTGCAATGGGAGAAGTGCTTAGCTTTGGGTTCAATCTTGTGGTGCTCGATCCCAGTGACCGAAAGGGAACCGACACGTATTGTATTGTTGCCATTGAGGATAAAAAGATAGGGTTTATATCATATTGCTTGAGTTTATCCCTCTACATCATGTCATCTTGCCTAATGCGTTACTCTGTTCTTATGAACTTAATACTCTAGATGCATCCTGGATAGCGGTCGATGTGTGGAGTAATAGTAGTAGATGCAGAATCATTTCGGTCTACTTGACACGGACGTGATGCCTATGTTCGTGATCATGCCTAGATATTCTCATAACAATGCGCTTTTCTATCAATTGCCCGATAGTAATTTGTTCACCCACCGTAATATATGCTATCTTGAGAGAAGCCACTAGTGAAACCTATGGCCCCCGGGTCTACTTTACATCATATAAGTTTCTGATCTATAATTATAGTTTACTATTCATTTTGCAATGTTTATTTTCCAATCTATACAAGAAAAATACCAAAAAAATTTATCTTATTATCTTTATCAGATCTCATTTTTGTAAGTGGCCGTGAAGGGATTGACAACCCCTTTATCACGTTGGTTGCAAGGTTCTTGATTGTTTGTGCAGGTACTAGGCGATTTGCATGTAGTCTCCTACTGAATTGATACCTTGTTCTAAAAAACTAATGGAAATACTTACGCTACTTTGCTGCATCACCCTTTACTCTTCAAGGGAAAACCAATGCATGCTCAAGAGGTAGCAGTTGTCCTCCCTTCATTAGCAGGTTGAAGGCGTTACGTGCCTTGTGGAGAGAGCCTATTATCTACTGTATCTATAATTTTTGATTGCTCCATGCTATATTATCTACTGTTTTGGACCATATTGGGCTTTATTTTCCACTTTTATATTATTTTTGGGACTAACCTATTAACTCGAGGCCCAACCCAGAATTGTTGTTTTTTTTTGCATATTTCAGAGTTTCGAAGAAACGGAATATCAAACGGAGTCCAAACGGAATGAAACCTTTGGGAACGTGATTTTCTCACCGAATATGACCCAGGAGACTTGGACCCTATGCCAAGGAAGCTTCGAGGTGGGCACGAGGTAGGGGGGCGCGCCCTCCCCCCAGGCGTGCCCCCACCCTCGTGGGGCCCACGAAGCTCCACCGACATACTTCTTCCTCCTATATATACCTACGTACCCCCAAACAATCAGATACGGAGCCAAAAACCTAATTCCACCGCCGCAACCTTATGTACCCACGAGATCCCATCTTGGGGCCTGTTCCGGAGCTCCGCCGGAGGGGGTATCCACCACGGAGGGCTTCTACATCATCACCATAGCCCCTCCGATGAAGTGTGAGTAGTTTACCTCAGACCTTTGGGTCCATAGTTTGTATCTAGATGGCTTCTTCTCTCTTTTTGGATCTCAATACAATGTTCTCCCCGTCTCTCGTGGATATCTATTCGATGTAATCTTCTTTTTGCGGTGTGTTTGTTGAGACCGATGAATTGTGGGTTTATGATCAAGATTATCTATGAATTATGAGTAATAGTAGTAGATGCAGGCAGGAGTCGGTCTACTTGTCTCGGACGTGATGCCTATATACATGATCATACCTAGATATTCTCATAACTATGCTCATTCTGTCAATTGCTCAACAGTAATTCTCTCACCCACCGTAAAATACTTATCGTCTTGAGAGAAGCCACTAGTGAAATCTATGGCCCCCGGGTCTATCTTCATCATACTAATCTTCCATCACTTTATTATTGCTTTGCTTTTTATTTTTCTTTTTATTTTACTTTGCATCTTTATAACAAAAATACCAAAAATATTATCTATCATCTCTATCATATCTCACTCTCGTAAGTGACCGTGAAGGGATTGACAACCCCTATTCGCGTTGGTTGCGAGGAGCTATTTGCTTTGTGTAGGTACGAGGGACTCGCGCGTAGCCTCCTACTGGATTGATACCTTGGTTCTCAAAAACCGAGGGAAATACTTACGCTACTTTGCTGCATCATCCTTTCCTCTTCAACGAGATCCAACGCAGTGCTCAAGAGGTAGCAGGGCTCAACATACTGGGCCCTTTCCCTCGCGCCGTCGGGGGCTTTGAGTACTTGTACGTCACCATCGACAAGTTCACAAAGTGGCCGGAGGTGGAGGCATTGAGGAAGGTTACAACACAGTAAGCCGTCAAGTTCTTCAAGGGGCTATTCTGCCGTTTTGGTGTACCAAACAGGGTCATCACCGACAACGGCACGCAGTTCACAAGCCGCACCTTCATGCAATACATCGAAGACCTCAGCAGCAAGGTCTGTTTTGCTTCCGTGGCACACCCCGGGAGCTACGGCCAGGCGGAGAGGGCAAATGCTGAAGTGTTGCAAGGCCTGAGAACGAAGACTTTTGACAGACTACACAAGAGCGAAACGCGCTGGATTGATGAGTTGCCGGCGGTTCTTTGGTCGATCAGGACGACGCCAAATCGAGCCACCGGCCATACACCCTTTGCTCCAGTATATGGGGTAGAAGCAGTTCTCCCCACGGAACTCATATATGGGTCACCTCGAGTGCTCGCTTATGACGAGCTTGAGCAAGAGCAGTTGCGGCAAGATGACGCAACGCTCCTTGAGGAAGATTGTCTTCGGGCGGCTGTGAGAGCAGCATGCTACCAGCAAGCCTTGCGCCGCTACCATAACCGCAAGGTTCATGCCCAAAGCTTTGAGGAAGGTGACCTTGTTCTTCGGTGCGTTCTGTCGACCAAGAATTCCAACAAGTTGATGCCAAAGTGGGAAGGCCCTTATCGGGTAATACGAGTCACCAGGCCCAGCGCAGTCCGCCTGGAGACGAAGATGCTTTCCCAGTGAGCAACTCCTAGAACATCGAGCATCTTCACAAGTTTTACCAATAAGGCGCGGCTTGCCGGGCTTCCCGGCAAGCCACCCTTTTGTACAAGCTTTGCCGGCAAGGCATGTAACCCTCTGTACAAAGCCAGGCACAGACCCTGAGCATAAATAAATGAAGTGTTGGCGCCCTAAGTTATAGCATGCATGCTAGGTTAAGTCTCTCCCTCGGTTAGGGTTGATAGTGCTTAGCGGCGACTAACCCCTAGCCTAGAGGTCGAATGTGCGTCCTTCTATTCTCTTTGGTTCGCAGGGCATATGGACACTTCTGCCGAGCCGCTTGGGAGAAAGGACCGGCGCTCCAGCCCCGGCAAGCCAAGACTGCCGGGGGCTGAAGACACAAGGATCCAACCACGAAAAGCCAAGGTTGCCGGGGGATGCGGATTCAGATAAGTCTTTCATCCCCCTATTATGTGTTTCCGTATAGAACTAGGACATGTGAAACCTCGCTTATGTTCTTAAAACCACCGTGCTCCCCCTCTCCTATACCCAAGAGCTACCTCCTAGGTCAGAATTTGGTAGTAGTCGCGGTGGCAAGGCGATGAACGAGGAGCCTAACTCTACTTCGCCCCTGCCTCCGCCAAGAGCACGAGAATGGTCGGCTAGAGTGGGGAGACGGCAGGCCTGTTGCCGGGCAACAATGTTTATCTTAAAAATAACAAGGATTCGTCCTTGGCATGGGCCTCGCTCACGCACAAAGAACCCGACAAACACCCTTTTTCATTAAAAACATCCCATAGAGGTACAGTTCATACGGAATTAAAAACATGGGCAAGGGGGGGTTACAAGTCTTAAAATTAACAAGTGCCCGCAGGCTTACAAACTAAAAAGTGATTAGGTGCCCGTAATCCCTTTCTTGTCCCTCTCCTCAGAAGGTGGAACAAGACAGCAGGAGGGCAAAAGGGGCCTAGGCAAGGTGCGAGGAGTAGAAGGCACCAAGAGAACATCTTGGTGCCAGGAAAGGAGCTGGAAGACGAGGCAGCAGGCCGGCAATACGCGACGAA
Source organism: Aegilops longissima (assembly GCA_021605205.1). NCBI lineage: Eukaryota > Viridiplantae > Streptophyta > Magnoliopsida > Poales > Poaceae > Aegilops > Aegilops longissima. Next base: position 334,132,340 of record CM038677.1, read on the forward strand.
GGCGTCGGTGCACGCGTACTCCGACTTGATGGCCGCCACCCGCCTTCTTCACCTTCTCCGGCCCTCCTACACCAGCTGCCCAAGGAGACGGCGGGGAGCGCCATGATGGAGAGCTTGGCTAGGAAGGCCCTCAGCAGGGCGCGTGGCCGAGGGAGGGGCGGCGCGGTCAGTCGAAGTCGGAGTCGCCATCCTGCCGCTCGACTCCCTCGTCATTGCTGTCGCTGTCCTCCTCGTCACTCCCGCTTGAGGAGGAATCTTCATCGTCGGAGGAGCTCTCCACGCAGCACTTCAGGCGAGTTCCAAGATCTCCGAAGACCTTGACGGAGAGCAGGGTGCCCTCCATTAACTTGAAGTAGAGGACGAGCCCCACCGTCAGGCTATGGATGCGGGCAAATGTCTTCCATCCGTGACGGAGATACATAACATGCGGAGAGGGGAAGTTGACGACGACCCGCGTGCCGCCGGTCCCGCAGCCCCTCATGTGCAATCTAAGGGTCTGGGCGGATCGAGCTCCATCTCCTGAGTGAAGGGAGTGGGAAGACGGAGACGACGACGCGGTGGCCGGCGCAGCCTGATGAAGAACTCGCGAGGCTGGTCCCCAACGTGAACCTCCATCGCGGGAGGCACCGCTGGCAGAGGCACGACCGCCGCGCCACCTCGTCCCCTCTCCCCCGACTGCTGCGGCGACCTCGGCCACGCCCCCTTCCTCTCGTGGCTGGCTCCGCCGCCGCGGGCTCGTGGGAAGGAGGGGCACGCTGACGAGCAGCGACCCTCGCCGCCACCGTCGAAGGCCCAGCACCTCCTCTCGCCATGGCAAGTGGAAGAAAGAAGCAAAGGTGAAGGAGGATGGGTACTGAAGGAATGTGGGATGACGCCCTCCCTCCCCCTCCTTATAAAGGGGCGGGGTCGAGAAACGGCCGCCCACTCAGCCAATCCAGCCATCGGAGGCGCAGGGAGTCAGGACCGACCCGCTGCCCCAATCAGCGACGGCCCGGATTCCCGCCTCCATCCCCTGTCACTTGCATGGAGGACGCGTGACGAGCAAGCAGAGCCGAGGGGACGGGTGAGGCGACCGTTCCCTGCCCCGTGACCGTGGGGCGTGGGGCCTTGAAGGCCGCAACCCGAGTCCACACAGTAAATGAGCCGCGCCTCCACGCATCCCTCTTTTTATGGGAAGGCGCGAGCCGCCTCTTTACTGCGATGTGACGCATGCTTGCGGGAACCGCCCCACGCATGCCCCCACGCCACGCATGATCCTCCACGACGCGCGTTCAACACTGGTCGTGGGGAAGCGCAGCGGACGGAACAGTTACTGCGGTAAAATCCGCCCCACCTGCCCGCGCACCGTTCTCGCCTGGCCCAACAACGTGTCGCGCTTATGTGTGGCCCAGGCCCGGGGGCTCCTGTCAGTGTACAAAAGTAGGAGCTTTCCTTTTGACCCCTTTACTTGTGCACGGGCAGTCAGAGTCGCGCGCCACGGCCACACGTAGCAGGGCAAAGGAGGGAAGCCGGAGAGAAGCCGAAGCACAAGACAACCAAGACAACGCCAAGACCAGAAACACCAAAGAGCAAGAGGGCGAGGTGGACCTCCCCCTGGCAAGGTCCTTGCCGGGGCGGCCTCCGCGGCCCCGGCAAGAGCCTTGCCGGGGCAACTTGCCCAACGCCAGCAGAGCGAGCCACACTTGAGCCCAAAGGTTCCAAGCGTTGTCAACAACTGTACTGGAACAAGGGCTCGGGAGGCACCTCTGCGGTGGTATGCAGATCTTTGTCAAGATCATAAACACACAAGATCAAATAAGGACCAGAAGACGACGACCCTCGACAAGATCCTTGCCGAGGAAAGCCAGATCTTGCCGGGGACGACTGCAACGCCACGGCAAGACCCTTGCCGGGCCCCCAGCAAGGCCCTTGCCGAGAACATCAGCGGGGCCACATCCAGGCCCGCGTCAACCAAGACTCCACCGCCTTCCCCAAACAACTGCTAGCTCAAGCAGCTGGACACGCACCTGCGTGGCGACGGGCAGCTTCCGAGCCAACTCAGCAAGCACCTGCGTGGTGGCATGCAGATCTTCGTGAAGACCCTACCACCGCGCCACCTCAGCTGCCTGCCTACCTACATGGCACTGCATGCATCGCTGGCCTGGGCGTGTGTCAAAGCAAAGCGAGGCAGCGACGGACGGGACGGGCTCCGTTCCTGTCCCCGATAAAGCAAGGGGACACCTAAGCGATGCATTAAATGCGTCTTGTCCTGTAACACGGGCGATAAGCTCACAACACTGTAGACCTTTCCACCTCCTGTGTGCCACTGTGGCAGCCCCTTTCGACTATAAAACGAGGCCCATGGTGTATTGGAGAGGGATTCGACTCTTTTGGCCAGGTTACACCCCGTAGCTAGCTCAAGAACACAAGAACACTCAATACATCCACCAAAGCAGGACTAGGGTATTACACATCCTCGCGGCCCGAACCTGGGTAAACGATCCATGTGCTTTCTGTTAGACCTGCTCTTCTCACGACCCCGCACCCCGCCAACCGTTGTAGGGATTCCAGTGATCCCATAGGTGTCGTTTCCCTGACATGTGCGCACGGGCGGACCCGCGACAGTTATGTCCTTGGCCCCGAGGGGGCCCTGATGCCACTCGGGCTAGCTCAGATGCGCATGCCACACCCAGCCCACACTCACGGAGCGCTTGGGGGGAGAGCAGCAGGCAGGAGCCGTGCCACCCAAAACACAAATCGGAGAACGAAAAAAACCGCTAATCGAAAATCCCCCCTTTTGTTTTAGTAAGTGCATGAAACTCCAAAGTTCATTCCAAAGGTAGCAAATCAGATTACAAAAGAGAGAAAAAACGACGGCCGCGTCCGGCGTCTACACTAGTCTTCTCACCAGCGTGGAGCTCAGTGCTTCCACTGGGCGTGGGCATAGTCATTGGAGGACAGTGTCGACTGCCAGCGCGGAGCATGGTGCTTCCACTTGGACGTGGATGGGATTCCCCGTGAAGCTTAAGGGCTGCGCTCAGGAGACTCCGGGGCGTGTACAGCCCCACTCATTATTACGTGAGAGTGTCATGGGCGGAGCATTGAGGGGCACTCCTTGCTTCCCGGGCGAGGACCCCGCCCCGCGTATGCCCCAACAACCGTTGGAGTGTCTAGAAACCAGGACATGACCAAGGGGTAAGGGGCTGCGTGGGCGGTGGTCAGGTGGTCGCAGGCCCTCAACCAGGAGAAGGGCACGCCGGCGCTCTCCCCAGCGGAGGACCTACTTTTGGATGGCATGCGCCACCGTCGTGGCGGCGCCCTGCACCGCGTGGCGCAGGGGGAGCTCTGGCACCGGGGCTTCCCCCATGCAGCCTCCCAGCGCGCCCTGCCTGCTGATACGTCCATTTTGCATCATGCTTTTATATTGATATTTATTGCATTATGGGCTGTTATTACACATTATATCACAATACTTATGCCTTTTCTCTCCAATTTTATAAGGTTTACATGAAGAGGGAGAATGCCGACAGCTGGAATTCTGGACTGGAAAAGGAGCAAATATTAGAGACCTATTCTGCACAACTCCAAAAGTCCTGAAACTTCATGGAGAATTGTTTTGGAATATATAAAAACTATTGGGCGAAGAAAGCACCAGAGGGGGCCACCTACCATCCACAAGGGTGGAAGGCGCGCCCTACCCCCCTAGGCGCGTCCCCTGCCTTTTGGGCCACCTGGCAGGCCCCCGATGCCCATCTTCTGCTATATGGTGTGTTTTGACCTGAAAAAAATCAGAAGGAAGCTTTCGGGACGAAGAGCCACCCTCGCGAGGGGAACTTGGTCAGAACCAATCAAGGGCTCCAGCGAAGCTGTTCTGCCCAGGAAACCTCCCTCCGGGAGGGGGAAATTAAAGCCATCGTCATCACCAAAAATCTTCTCATCGAGAGGGGGTCAATCTCCATCAAAATCTTCACCAACACCCATCTCCTCTTAAACCCTAGTTCATCTCTTGTATCCGGTCTTTGTCTCAAAACCTCATATTGGTACATGTGGGTTGCTAGTAGTGTTGATTACTCCTTGTAGTTGATGCTAGTTGGTTTATTCGGTGGAAGATCATATGTTCAGATCCTTAATGATAATTAATACTCCTCTGATTTTGAACATGAATATGCTTTGTGAGTAGTTACGTTTGTTCATGAGGACATGGGAGAAGTCTTGTTATAAGCAATCATGTGAATTTGGTATTCGTTCCATATTTTGATGAAATGTATGTTATCTTTCCTCTAGTGGTGTTATGTGAACATCGACTACATGACACTTCACCATGACTTGGGCCTAGGGGAAGTCGTTGAGAAGTAATAAGTAGATGATGGGTTGCTAGAGTGACAGAAGCTTAAACCCTAGTTTATGCGTTGCTTCGTCAGGGGCTGATTTGGATCCATATATTTCATGCTATGGTTAGATTTATCTTAATTCTTCTTTCATAGTTGCGGATGCTTGAGAGTGGGGTTAATCATAAGTGGGAGGCTTGTCCAAGGAAGGGCAGCACCCAAGCACCGGTCCACCCACATATCAAATTATCAAAGTAACGAATGCGTATCATATGAGCATGATGAAAACTAGCTTGACAGTAATTCCCATGTTTCCTCGGGAGTGCTTTGCTTTATATAAGAGTTCATCCAGGATTGTCCTTTGCTACAAAAAGTATTGGGCCAAATTGCTGCACCTTAGTTACTTTTGTTACTTGTTACCCGTTACGAATTATCTTATCACACAACTATCTGTTACCGATAATTTTAGTGCTTGCAGAGAATACCTTGCTGAAAACCGCTTGTCATTTCCTTCTGCTCCTCGTTGGGTTCGACACTCTTACTTATCGGAAGGACTACGATAGATCCCTTATACTTGTGGGTCATCAAGACTCTTTTCTGGCGCCGTTGCTGGCGAGTGAAGCGCCTTTGGTAAGTGGAATTTGTTAAGGAAACATTTATATAGTGTGCTGAAATTTACTGTCACTTGTTACTATGGAAAATAATCCTTCGAGGGGCTTGTTCGGGGTATCTTCACCTCGACCGGAAGAGCAAAGAGTTGCTCCTCAACCTACTGCACCTACTGAAAATATTTATTATGAAATTCCTTCAGTTATGATAGAGAAACTGCTAGCTAATCCTTATGCAGGAGATGGAACATTACATCCTGATATGCACCTAATCTATGTGGATGAAGTTTGTGGATTATATAAGCTTGCAGGTTTTCCCGAGGATGTTGTCCAGAAGAAGGTCTTCCCTGTATCTTTGAAGGGAAAGGAATTGACATGGTATAGGCTATGTGATGATATTGGATCATAGAACTACAACCGATTGAAATTGGAATTTCATCAGAAGTTTTATCCTATGCATCTGGTTCATCGTGATCGGAATTATATATATAACTTTTGTCCTCGTGAAGGAGAAAGTACCGCTCAAGATTGGGGGAGGCTTAAGTCAATGTTATATTCATGCCCCAATCATGAGCTCTCAAGAGAAATTATTATTCATAATTTTTATGCTCGGCTTTCTCGTAATGATCGATCCATCCTCGATACTTCTTGTACTAGTTCTTTTATGAAGGAGGATATTGAATTCAAATGGGATTTACTGGAGAGAATTAAACACAACTCTGAAGATTGGGAACTCGAGAAGGTAAAGAGTCAGGTATAAACCTTAAGTTTGATTATGTTAAATCTTTTATGGATACCGATGCTTTTCGTGATTTTAGCACTAAATATGGACTTGACTCAGAGATAGTAGCTTCTTTATGTGAATCATTTGCTACTCATTTTGATCTCCCTAAGGAGAAGTGGTTTAAATATCATCCTCTCATTGAAGTGATAGTAGCAGAACCTATTAAAGTTGAGGAAGAAACTATTAATTATAATGTTGATCCTATTGTTCCTACTACTGATATTGAGAAACCATCTTTTCCTGTTAGAATAAAGGATCATGCTAAAGCTTCAACTGTGGTTCGTAAGAGTTATACTAGAACACCTACACCCCCTGAAAAAATTAAAGTTGAACCTAGTATTGCTATGGTTAAAGATCTCTTGGTTGATAATATTGATGGGCATATTATTTATTTCTGTGATGAAGCTACTAGAATTGCTAAACCTGATATTAAAGATTAACATAGACCCATCGTTGGCACTCCTGTTGTTTCCGTTAAAATTGGAGATCATTGTTATCATGGCTTATGTGATGTGGGTGCTAGTGTGAGTGCAATTCCTTATACCTTGTACCAAGAATTTATGAATGGTATTGCACTTCCTGAGATAGAAGATATTGATGTTACTATTAAGCTTGCCAATAGAGATACTATTTCGCCAATTGGGATTGTTAGAGATGTTGAAGTCTTGTATGGGAAAATAAAATACCCTACTAATTTTCTTGTTCTTGCTTCCCCACAAGATGATTTCTGTCCCATTATATATGGTAGACCTTTCTTGAATACCGTTAATGCTAAGATAGACTGCGAGAAAGATACTGTTACTATTGGTTTAGGGGATATGTCTCATGATTTTAATTTCTCTAAGTTTCATAGACAACCCCATGATAAAGAATTGCCTAGTAAGGATGAAATTATTGGTCTTGCTTCTATTGCCATGCCTCCTACTCATCCTTTAGAACAATATTTGCTAGACCATGAAAATGATATGCTTATGAATGAAAGAAGGGAAATAGATGAAGTATTCTTTAATCAAGGTCTTGTTTTGAAACAAAATTTGCCTGTTGAAATCCTTGGGGATCCTCCTCCACCCAAGGGTGATCCTGTAGTTGAGCTTAAACAATTACCTGATACTTTGAAATATGCTTATCTTGATGAAAAGAAGATATATCTTGTTATTATTAGTGCCAACCTTTCGGAGCATGAAGAAAAGAAATTATTGAAAACTCGGAAGAAGCACCTTGCCGCTATTGGATATACTCTTGATGATCTTAAGGGCATTAGTCCCACTCTATGTCAGCACAAAATTAATTTGGAGCATGATGCTAAACCAGTTGTTGATCACCAATGAAGGTTGAATCCTAAGATGAAAGAAGTGGTAAGAAATGAAATACTAAAGCTCCTGGAGGCAGGTATAATTTATCCTATTGCTGATAGTAGATGGGTAAGTCCCGTTCATCGTGTCCCTAAGAAGGGAGGTATTACTGTTGTTCCCAATGATAATAATGAATTGATTCCACAAAGAATTGTTACAGGTTATAGAATGGCAATTTATTTTTGCAAATTAAACAAAGCTACTAGAAAAGATCATTACCCTCTACCTTCTATTGATCAAATGCCAAACATACACATTTTTTCTTTCTAGATGATTATTCTGGTTTTTCTCAAATACCTGTGTCAAAAGATGATCAAGAAAATACCACTTTTACTTGCCCTTTCGGTACTTTTGCTTATAGACGTATGCCCTTCGGTTTATGCAATGCACCTGCTACCTTTCAAAGATGCATGACTGCTATATTCTCTGACTTTTGTGAAAAGATTGTTGAGGTTTTCATGGATGATTTCTCCGTTTATGGAACTTCTTTTGATGATTCCTTAAGCAACCTTGATCGAGTTTTGCAGAGATGTGAAGAAACTAATCTTGTCTTGAATTGGGAGAAGTGCCACTTTATGGTTAATGAAGGTATTGTCTTGGGGCACAAAATTTCTGAAAGAGGTATTGAAATTGATAAAGCTAAAGTAGATGCTATTGAAAAGATGTCGTTCCCTAGAGATATCAAAGGTATAAGAAGTTTCCTTGGTCATGCTGGTTTCTCTAGGAGGTTTATTAAAGACTTCTCCAAAATTTCTAGGCCTCTCACTAATCTCTTGCAAAAAGATGTTCCTTGGTTTTTGGTGATGACTGTGTTAAGCATTTGAAATACTTAAGAAATCCTTGATTTCTGCACCTATTGTTCATCCACCTGATTGGAATTTACCCTTTGAAATTATGTGCGATGCTAGTGATTATGCTGTTGGTGCTGTTCTAGGGCAAAGAGTTGATAAGAAATTGAATGTTATTCATTATGCTATAAAACTCTAGACAGTGCCCAGAGAAATTATGCTACTACTGAAAAAGAATTTTTAGCAGTTTTATTTGCTTGTCATAAGTTCAGATCTTATATTGTTGATTCCAAAGTGACTGTTCACACTGATCATGCTGCTATTAAATATCTTATGGAAAAGAAAGATGCTAAACCTAGACTTATTAGATGGGTTCTCTTGTTTCAAGAATTTGATTTGCATATTATTGATTGAAAGGGAGCTGAGAATCCCGTTGCTGACAACTTGTCTAAGTTAGAGAATGTTCTTGATAACCCACTCCCTATTGATGATAGCTTTCCTGATGAGCAATTAGTTGTCATAAATGCTTCTCGTAATACTCCTTGGTATGCTGATTATGCTAATTACATTGTTGCTAAATTTATACCACCTAGTTTCACATACCAGCAAAACAAAAAGTTTTTCTATGATTTAAGACATTACTTTTGGGATGACCCACACCTTTATAAAGAAGGAGTAGATGGTGTTATTAGACGTTGTGTACCTGAGCATGAACAGGAACAGATCCTATCCAAGTGCCACTCCGAGTCTTACGGAGGACACCACACTGGAGACAGAACTGCACACAAGGTATTGCAATCCGGTTTTTATTGTCCTACTCTCTTCAAGGATGCTCGTAAGTTTTTCTTGTCTTGTGACGAATGCTAGAGAATTGGCAATATTAGTAGACGTCAAGAAATGCCTATGAATTATTCACTTGTTATCGAACCATTTGATGTTTGGGGCTTTGATTATATGGGATCTTTTCCTTTCTCTAATGGTTATACCCATATTTTAGTTGCTGTTGATTATGTTACTAAGTGGGTAGAAGCTATTCCAATTAGTAGTGTTGATCATAATAGTTCTATTAAGATGCTTAAAGAAGTTATTTTTCCGAGGTTTGAAGTCCCTAGATATTTGATGACTGATGGTGGTTCACATTTATTCATGGTGCTTTCCGTAAAATGCTTGCTAAATATGATGTTAACCATAGAATTGCATCTCCATATCATCCTCAGTCTAGTGGTCAAGTAGAATTGATCAGTAGAGAGATTAAATTGATTTTGCAAAAGACAGTTAATAGATCTAGAAAGAATTGGTCTAAGAAACTTGACGATGCATTATGGGCTTATAGAACTGCTTATAAGAATCCTATGGGTATGTCCCCGTATAAAATGGTTTATGGAAAAGCATGTCACTTACCTATTGAATTAGAACATAAGGCATATTGGGCTATGAAAGAGCTCAACTATGATTTCGAACTTGCCGGTGAGAAGAGGTTATTTGACATTAGCTCGCTTGATGAATGGAGAACCCAAGCCTATGAGAATGCTAAGTTGTTTAAAGAACAGGTTGAAACACTACTAGGAAAAGGGCTATAGATGGGAATGACACTAATGGCGCACCAGAAAGATGGTGCGCCATTAGTATATACTAATGGCGCACCACCATCTGATGCGCCATTAGAGTCTAAACTACTAATGGCGCACCATGCTTTGGGTGCGCCATTAGTATCATTTTAACTAGTGCGCTTTGTCCAAACATACTAATGGCGCATCCTGCCCAAGTGCGCCATTAGTAGTTGTAACTACTAATGGCGCACTGTGTGAGTGGGTGCGCCATTAGTATAGAATTTTTTTGAACTAGTGCGCCTATCCAAACATACTAATGGCGCATCCTGCCAAAGTGCGCCATTAGTAGTTGTAACTACTAATGGCGCACTGCAAAGGTGCGCCATTAGTATAGAATTTTTTTGAACTAGTGCGCCTATCCAAACATACTAATGGCATCCTGCTTAAGTCGCCATTAGTAGTGGTAACTACTAATGGCGCACCATGCAAGAGGTGCGCCATTAGTAAGTGGGCAGCAACAAGATATTTGGGACAACCTCTCCTACCCACACACTCACTTTCTCCCCACTTCATTCTCTCCACCTCCTCCTTGTCTCGGTGCCTCCTCTTTTCACCTCATTTCCACCATAGATTCATTCAAATTAAGTGGTTAAATTACCTTGTTTTAATAGGTAAGTAAGGGGAAGCTATATTTAGGTTGTTCTCCTTACAACAATGTGCACATGCACTTTTTACGGCCTAGCTAGATCTATGTATGTTCGTGGTGTTGCATATGTTTGTGGTGTTGCATATGTGTTTGTGTTTGGAGGTGTACGGTATTTGAAATGCGATAGTTGCCAATATTTTGCGGAATGTTGATTCATTTCCGTTTGGCGAGAATTTTGGCATTAAGCATTCTTTTGGTCCTATTTTAGGGAAAGTCATGCCAAATTTTTGTTTGGTTCTAAAATATCGTTTTGCTCTACCCTTGACGACCATGGTCCGCACGATGACCGAAGGCATCGTGAATAGGTTTTTGAGGTCCGCGAAGGCCGAGATGCTTCAAAAGAACGAGGCGGAGATAAGATGTCCGTGTCGAAGATGCAAGTGAAGAGCCTTATTGCGGACCCGGATTCCGGCAGGTGCGGGACCACCTGTTGTTGCGTGGTTTCATGGATGGCTATCGGTGGCAAGGTGATGAAGATGACTACCAAGTCGTCCATGCGGGCGGGCAAGAAATGAGGAAGGGCAGCAAGACAACCACCGCGGCTCAAGCGGGCGAGAAGACGAAGAATCCCGGAGATGATCACGGCTGTGATGTTGTACACGATCATCATGTAGAAGATGCAGGACATGATGATGAGGAAGATGCGGAGCAGGCGACGGGCATGATCATGAAGATGATGATGCGGGCGGAGCGACGACGCTGGACCATCGATGGGCTGGGTCCGGGACCCTCATATTCAAGAGCTGCTTCTCAAGCATACGGATAACGCAAGAGCTGCCGCCGAGAGAAAGCCAAGATGGATCAACTTGAGTTAGACGCGGTTACTCCATTGTATGAAGGATGCAGGCCGAGGATACCCGCTTTGAAAGTAACGCTCATGGCCACGGAGATGAAGGTAAAACACAAAATGACCGGCGCGATGCTTCGGCGAGAACATGTCATTCGCACGAACGTCTTCCCAAGGGGAACAAGTGCCCGACCAGTTTGGAGGAGGCGAAGAAAATCGTGTGTCCTCTGGATTTACCGCGACGTGAAATACCATGTGTGCATGAACAATTGCATCATTTATCGGGACGAGCACGCGGAGTCTACCATATGTCCGGTGTCGGCGTCACTCGATACAAGAAGAGGAAGAAAGCTCCTCGAAAAGTGGTGTGGTAATTTCCGATCACTCCTCGTCTGCGGCGCTATTTCGCGGACCCTAAGGTAGCAAAGCTCCTGCGTTGGCACGCGGATAGGGAGGAGAAGAAGCGGGAAGATGGCGCAAATGATCCGGAGATAGATAAAAAGACAAGATCTGAGTCACCCTAAGGATGCGAGCGGTGGCAAGCGTTGAACTTCAAGACTCGGAATTTGGGAGCGATCCAAGGAACATCGTCTTTGGGCGCGAGCACCGATGGAGTCAATCCGTTTGGCAGCGAGAGAAGCACACATAGCACCTGGCCTGTGTTTGTGTGGATGTACAACCTTCCCCTGGTTGTGCATGAAGAGGAAGTACATTCACATGAGTATGCTAATTGAAGGGCGAAACAACCGAGGAGCGACATCAATCAGTATCTGGGGCTGCTGAAAGAGGAGCTTGACACGCTGTGGAAAACGCCAGCCAATACGTGGGACGCCGCAGAGAAAGAATATTTCCCTATGAGAGCCGCCTTTGCTCACGGACGGTGCACGACTATCTCGATTACGGATATGTCGCGGGGCAGGTAGTCCACGGATTTTACGGATGCGTAAGGTGCATGGATGACACAATCGCCAGCTAGATAGAGATCCGGGTCTTGAAAACCGTGTTCATGGGACATCGAAGGTGGCTTCGCGACGATGACCCGTGGAGGAAACGCAAGGATCTGTTCGATGGTGAAACCGAACCCCGAAAATGCCCGTGTACGAGGAGCGGCGAGGAAATAGACAAGCTGTTGAAAAATTGGAAAGACTGCCTTGCGGGAAAGAAGCAAAAGGCGCGAGCCGGAAAGAAGCGAAGGCGCCAGAGCCATCGCTGAAGGTATGGAAAAGCGAGGTCTGTTTTACGGGACTTGCCGTCTTGGAAGATCCACCGTGTGCCTCACAACCTTGATGTCATGCATATCACGAAGAAGCGTGTGCGAGAGTCTGCTTGGTACCCTGCTCAACATGCCGAGAGGACCAAAGATGGGCCGAAAGCAAGGGCAGACTTGAAATCAATGGGCATCAGGCAGGAGCTTCACGCTATATATGATGATGATGATGATGATGATGATGAGGCGAAGCAGGACACAGAAAGTCGTCGCAAAGGCAAAAAGGCCAAGAAGACCGGAAATGACTACCCTCCCGCGTGCTTCACTCTAAGTCAGGAGGAGATCGAGCAGTTTTTCACCTGCCTCCTAGGAGTAAAACTTCCTTCTGATTCGCTGGGAAGATAAGTAGATACCTAGACCCAGTGAAGCGAAGTTCAGCGGGATGAAGTCTCACGACTGTCATGTCTTGATGACGCAGATACTTCGATTGCAATCCGTGGGATCATGGACGCGCACGTCCGTGAAACGCTATTTGGCCTATGCAACTTCTTGACGTCATCTCGGAAGTCGATTGGCGTGAGGCAACTCGAAGGCTACGAGGAAGAGATCATGGTGATACTATGCGAGCTTGAGATGTACTTCCGCCCGCATTCTTGACGTTATGGTGCATCTGCTGGTCCATATAGTGGAGGATATCATCCAACTCGGGCCGGCGTTCCTGCACAGCATGATGCCGTTCGAAAGGATGAATGGTGTCATCAAAGGATACGTTCGCAACATGTCACGCCCGAAGGAAGCATAGCGGGGCTTTCGATCGAAGAGTGCATCTCTTCTGCACGAATTATCTAGGCATCGAGAACCCGTTGGTCTGCCCGTCAGCGAGCACCTCGGCAGGCTCGCTGGATGGGGTCACCGTGAGGGTCGCCGCGAAATGCATGTCGACTTCGAGGGTCGACTCGCCGACTTTGAAAGAGCAAACCTAGTCGCGCTACAACACATAGGCGTGGTCGATCCTTGGGTGGTAGAGCACAAAACCTTTATTAAAAAGGCGTACAATGACCGAGGCCAGCAGAGGACGGACGGAGATACACTCAAAGAGCACAACTCATGTTTCACGCGTTGGTTCAAGCATAAGCTTCGTCGTACCCTTTACATGAGGATTCTTCGGCGGAAGAACAACTCATATTCGCCTTGTCACAGGCGCCGAGCACAACGATGACCTATGAGGCATACGATATCAACGGCTACACATTCTACACCGAGGCCAAGGACATGAAGAGCGATGGTTATCGAACTCCGGGTAACGATGGAATCCTACACGGTAACGACAAGGACAGATACTACGGAAGGATCGAGGAGATCTGGGAGCTGAGCTACTGTTGAGAGAAGGTCCGATGTTCCGTGTCGATGGGCCAAGAACGTCATAAAAGAAGACCGTATTTCACCACCATGGTTATACCGAAGCCAAATCAAGACCCATGGGCATAAGCGTCACCATGAAAAATGAGCCATGGGTACTGGCTTCCCAAGTGGACCAATGCTTCTTCATTACCGACCCGCCAAAGCCCGGTCGTGTTGTCGTGAGGAGAGGCAAAAGGAAAATCATCGGAATGGATGGAGTAGCCAATGAGCAAGACTTCGACAAATCGGCGACCGAGGATCGAACATGGCGGCGATGATGAAGTAGCAGCATACACCACAAGAAGAAGCAGGACCACCCTACCTAAAGGGCGTCATTCCACGGAAGAACTCCATTTGCGAAAAAGAAGGGCAAGAAGATTGTGAGCAGATAGCTAGCTAAGATCGATTGTATTTAAATCGTAGCCTTCATTTCTCGATTGTATTTCATGGGTACTTTTGAACTATCATGAATATTTTAAATTTCATGGACACTCGATCTCGATCCCCTCCATCTCGATCGCTATCCCACCTCGCCAGATCCGCCCCCTCGCCTTGAGCACCCCCAGTCCACCGGCCGCCGCCATGACCCCCGCACCCTCGATTCCCCTACTCAACCGCCGCCGACCCCCGCACCTCAGCAAGACTGTCTTATAAAAAATTAGTATCAAACAGCTTTTTAAATGCTCTTGTCTTATAAAAAAATATTTCTGTTATTATTTAAACAAGTTTGAACATTTTAAACACAAATAAGTATCAAACAGCTTTTTAAATGCTAAAAAAATTTGTGGAGCCCACCTCGATCCCCTCCATCTCGATCGCTGTCCCACCTCGCCAGATCCGGTCCCCTCGCCTTGAGCACCCCCAGTCCACCGCCGCCTTGCACCCCCGCACCCTCGATTCCCCTACTCAACCGCCGCCCCGACCCCCGCACCCAGCGCACCGTCTTATAAAAAAAAAGTATCAAACAGCTTTTTAAATGCTCTGTCTTATAAAAAATATTACTGTTATTATTTAAACAAGTTTGAACATATTTAAACATAAATAAGTATCAAACAGCTTTTTAAATGCTAAAAAAAATTGTGGAGCACAGGAGTGAACCCGGGACCTCTGGTGTGAGAGAGGCTGCTGACCAGTCGAGCTAGTAGAGTGGGCTTGACATGGATAGGTTACGGTACTACATAACCTTTTGGCTCGAGTTGAAATAAAAAAAAATACTAATGGCGCACCACGGTGAGTGCGCCATTAGTATGGACATGCTAATGGCGCACCACGGTGAGTGCGCCATTAGTGTGTGGCCCCTTCGCCCGATCCCCTTCGCCCGATCCCCTTCGCCCGATCCCCTCGCCAGTTCTCTCCTCTCGATCCACCGCCGCGCCGCTGCCTCGCCCTCGCCCTCGCCTCGCCCTCTCCCTCCCTCGCCCTCTCCTCGCCTTCCCTCTCCCTCGCCCGCCTCCCTCGGCGCCACCGTCCCGCCACCTCGGCGCTGCCCGCCGCCTCGGCGACCCGCCGCCGGGACGCCGCCCAGCGCCGCCTCGACCCGCCCGACCCGCCGCCGGACGCCGCCCAGACGCCGCCCGACCCGCCGCCCGGACGCTGCCCGCCGCCCCAGCGCCGCCTCGACCCGCCCAGCGCGCTGCCCCACCTCGACCCGCCCGTCCACACCACCGTCGACCCGCCTCCCTCGGCGCCCGGCGCCCAGAGACCTAGACTAGGCGCCCAAGGTGCGACCACCTCCTCCTTACTTCTCCATTCCGCAAGTCCATAGCCTCCTCTCACGTGCTTGCTTCCTTCATTGGGCAGACTTGCTCTGCAGATCCCACCCCACGACCACCACCACCACCACCACCACCACCACGCACGCCCAGGATCTCCTCGCTCGCCGTCTTGTCTCTCCATCCCCTCCGGTAAGAAATTCCGCTATCTCAACCCAGCCGAATCGGAGCGGTAAATAGCACCCACTGATTCGTGTATGCAGCGTGGTGGTTCTTGTTTAAATTTGTCTGCTTTTACATCGGTTTCCCTAGTGCAAATTGTGGAACAATTTTTTTGTTTATAAACGATCTTGCTTACGAGTTTTGAGCAGCAGAGCTGCTATGTATGGCAGAGTTTGGACCTTCTCGACCCAATTAATTGAGTTGTCGAATGCTTACAAGTTGGTAGGTCGAGCTTTTATAGATTAATAAAATCACACTGGCCATGCCATACATAAAGGCCATGGACACTCACAACAATCGGATTACGGTTACAGCCTAATTAAGCAGAACCAAAACAAACAATAACATCAAGGGGACTAAGTAAAGTGAAGCTCGTGGTTGCAGCGTCATGGCCTTTGTACCCGTCATGGTTGGTTTAACATGTAGCTGCCTTATTTGTAGGCTGTAGAGTTTGCTAACATTTTCTTCTTCTTTTTTGCGGTGGCGGGGAAGGCGTCATCTACTTCTGGCGGTGATCGTGAATTCTCCTACCTTTACATTGAAGACAGTCTCTCTATTTTGAAGGAGTTGCATTGAGGACAATCCCCACAGCCACAGTGTCTGAGCTAGGTGCTGTCTTCTTGGACTTGCATTGAATTTACTTGTGAAATTGCTGCTAGGAGCAATGCAGCTGTGTGGTTTTAATAGTTGGATAGCACCAAGCTCGGGTTTTGTTAAATTTACACTCTGAGATGTAGATGCACGAAAGATAAACATGTTGTTTGTCTACAAAAAAACTTAATTACTATTATGGGCTAGTGATGATCATATGCACTAGTTACTAGTAGATGCTTTTTATCCTCAGATTGGCGTCTAGTGTTCATAGAAATATATGATTATCTTTGTTGTATAAACTGGTGGCTGCCAAGTTACAACTTCTTGGTGAAAGTTCATTTTTTTATCGATTGGCATATGAGTGGCGAGAAAAGTGGCTAGCCTAAATGCGCATATATGAGCATATAGATCAACAAAAATAAACCCATTCGGCAAGAACATTTATGCACCTATTTACTAGAAGAATGAATAAATGAATGTCGGGGCTAGAGATCATTCTTGTTTGTTATCCGGAAATACAAAAGTTTGGATTGTTGAATGCATTCTGAATTCTAGCTATATAAGGGTATCACTTGATTGGCCACGTCTGATTTACACTAGTCTTAACAATAACAATCAAAATGAAATTCCAACACTTTTGCCCTTAATCACAGATCAAGACCATGATTTACATGAAAAGAAAATCCCAGTTCACCAAGTAGATAGCAATGCCAATGCAGAGTGAGACAACACTCAATAGTGGGAGCAGCTACTAGACAAGTAGCACACTCCATTGATGGTTCAGCTTTTTATTAGTAGAGACCAAGCAAGCTATATGTGTTAATGTGTGTTGCGACTATGCTGCTGCTAGTATACACCAAAACCCAACAGTAGACTCACACAGAAAATAATCTCAATTGCGTTAGAGCCACGAATCATACATTAGACCATTATTGTTGAGGAAAATGGTCCTCCCACGATTGGAGGATGAACAAAAGGTTGAGATTTGATTGAGGATGGGTCGTGAACCTTGGGAGGTTGCTCTTGATGTTGATGGGTCATGGGAGCAGGCCATGAAGGGCACCTCTGGTGGTCCCTCTTATCCTCCTCCATGAAGAGCTAATTAATTACCACTTGTCCTATCGCGCACTTAGTCAATTAATCTACTTGTAGGTCTTGGCCCGAAGATTAAATTACTTACTGAATTAGAGTATAGTTATTATACTACCAGTTGGAGAAAAATTAATGGAAATGTTGTGTTCAATCTGTAGTGATCGTACATCCATCCATGGATTTATCGGAAATGCACCGTAGGATTACTCTACTTTAATTTGGCCATGAGTCCTGCTTGTTCAAAGTTTGTTGAGCTGCTCTGAATGATTATCGAAGTTTGCGTCGATTAGCACCCAATTTTATAATGATATATACAAGCATTGAGTTAAGTTGAAAGCTATTTTTGCATGCAGTTTTTCCTTCGAAATGTGTTTTCTTCTTCTTCCTGTTTTGAGTAGTTTGCGTAAGTTTTCTGAAATGATGATGTATTTTTCTTAATTCAGCGAACCGTGAGATGGACTTAGAAGAAGAAGCTGTCTCTGATTGCAGTTGATTAATTAGTATATATGTTGTAGACTTGTAGCATACCTACCTCTATATGGTTTTATATTTCAATTTGATTTCTGAATATTCCAAACCACACGCTTGAAGTCCTTTCTTACAAGAAGAAGTTTCTCTTCATAACAGTGAACAAAACTACATCAATCAGCTCAGTTCTAGTGCTGTTGGATTTTTTTAATTGGCTTCTTGCAGTTTTGAAAATTCAGTTTATTGATTCTTGAAAATTCAGTTAATTCAGTTAGGCACACAAATTTCAGAACTTTTGTGTGCCCTAGTACTAGTGTTTGTAGAAAACCAGGAGTGTCAATGGGACTAGAATTCACTTGTTCTTATATGGGTTTGTAAAACTTGTTCATGTCTTGAACTACTAATGCCTTGTGATGCTCTGAATTACTTGTGATGCCTCTGAATTACTTGTGATCACATTGAGAAAGACTTGTAAAGATGATGATCATCTTTAACATAAAACAATTTGTGATGATTTTGCTAGTTTGTTGGGTTTTGTCTCCGACCATCGTGTCGTGATGATTTTGCAGGTACCCGAGAGGCCCTTGAGTTTGCGGAATGTCGATTAACTTCCGTTCCGGCAAATTGGTACTCCATATGTCCTATTTTCAGCAAAGGTCATGCTGAAATTTTCCGTGAATTTTAGCATGACTTTGCTAAAAATAGGACATATAAATACTGTGACTAATGCATGGGCGAGGGTATCTTAGTAGTTAATTAAGTAGGATCAAGTGCCCGGCGTACTTGTGACTAATGCATGGCTTTTAGGGTGCCTCGGTGTCGATAAAAACCGAAATGATGAAAAGTTAGGCTTTTAGGGTGCCTTGGCGTCGAAAAACCCTCAATGATAAAAGCTTAGATTTTAGGATGCCTCGGTGTCGACAAACCCTAAATGATGAGACCATGATCTTGTTCCTTGACAATAACCAACTTTTGACCAAACTTTGTTTCTATTTAGAGAGAAACATGGCCACAACGATGAGGCCGGGGTTGAGGCGGCAAGGCATTCAGGAGCTGTCCCGGAGATGGAGGAACAACCTCACTTGTATGAGGCCGCCGCCTTCCCCACCGATCCTGAGACCACGGATGGTGCCGCCGAGGATGACCACACTGATGCCACCACTGATGGTGCCGCCGAGATGGCAGCCAGCCGAAGAGGCAACGGAAGGACCGGCGCCCGATCGTGCTCCGCACCCTCAAGGAGGAAGTTCTTGAAGTGGACTCCAGCACGGAATCCAACGGCGCCCGAGCGAATAGTCAAGGGTACTCGCTTCAGCTCGGGTGCATTGTCCGGAGCACCGTCTCGATCAACACCGAGAACACGAGGCATCTGACCGAGGAATTTGCGCAACCTCCTCTTCACGAAGCTGCACGAGCGATACAAGTTCCCGCTGAATTTGAAAACACAAGCCTCAAAGGGAATAAAGTGAACAATGCTGCCCTCACGAAGATGAGCAAGGCCCTGTCTACTTGGAAAAGCAATGTGAAGAGAATGATCGAGAAAGGTGAGAGTTATGAGAAGATCAAGGAGAAAATCCTTCGATCACCGAAGATGACTACAGCGACTTCAAGATCAATTGCTCGAGCACCGCAAGCTCCCAATCAAGTGAGTGGGGAAACAAATCGGGAGCTGAACATGGGGAACACACACTCGGTCCCGGCGGTTCTGAGTGGCGGAGCCTATATGGGACAAGGAGGAGGCGGACCGTGCCGAGCAAGGCCTACCGCCCTCTTGATACATACGGTGACAAGCGGACCAGGAACTTTGTCGGGGCCGGTACAAGAAGGACCGAAAACAAAGGAGCTTACCACGGATCCGAAGACCAGGCAGCTTGAGCTTGTTACGTAAGGAATACACCCAGCGTAATTAGCTCCATATGGTTGCATTCTAATTAATGAAGCGAATTTCTAAATGGTTCACATTCCTTCCGCAGCGATGAAAGCGATGGCGCGGGGTCGACTCAGAGCAACCCTTGGGACACCACTCTAAATAGGGGTTGAATGTAATGAAGAACAAGGATAAGCTCGATGGCCGGCGTCGGCTGGTCGTGTGGCGGCAAAGGCTTGTCGACAAAATGGGGTCATACTATACGCTGGTGTGCGGAAGGAGAAAAAGACCAGCTCGGAAAGCCGGTAGCGAGAGGTTCAAGAACTCAAAGGCACAGGTGGCGCGGATTCGGAGATTGTCCAAGAACAAGTGGAACAACGACTCGGGCGGCGATCACGCCCTTGTGCCTACCTTGATCTCGGGGTTGAGTCGTGGATTGCGGGCGCCAACGAGGCCGCCCGATTCCTAGCTTCACGGCCAGCAACTTCGCATAATGCGATGGCGGGGCCATTGGTGCCTCCGGCGGGCGGCATTAGTGTCTCCGGCGCCGCACGGGAGCTTAATGCACCGGGTGTCGCCGGCGGCACCTCTGCAGCAAGCGGCCCCTCCATCAAGCTGCACGCCCGCCGTTGGCGGTGCCTCTACGATAGCCGAGCTCGGCGCCATCATCACGGTAACTAATTAAGCCTCTCTCGGCCGAGGACTTCATCTCCTTGCCTTTGGTGGGCATCCTGGCGCCCTACATGTTTTCGCAGGCGCCGCCGATGTTCCGTGCACTCTCCTCCGCCGTGAACAACGAGTTGGTCGATGTCGCCAAGGGCAAAATCGTTCAACCGGGCAACCCTTGTTCCACGGTACCCGGATGCCACCCAACTTGTTTAGGGTTCAACTGGTTGGTGCTGCCAGGCTGCGACGACTTGTTACCTCGAATCGACCCGTCGGGGCCGGCGATGATGGCGTGATGACCCTCGGTGCTGCTGAGCTGGCCCTGCTTTGGCGAAGAGCCAGATTCGTTTGAGGCGGGGACACCACCCCAAAGACAACACCGCCCGGTCGTGCGGCGCCAAGTCGGCCCCATGGCAAGACCGCCCGTAGCGGTGCGGACATCCCTATGCCACTGGATCCAAACATGCATATGGCACGGGATCGAGAATAGCGGACGGCGGCGACTATGATACATTTGGCAATGTTGATCGATACTTTGCCGAGCATGGATGCGATGGCGACTTCATGGGGCCTCCTTCTCAAGAACCAAACCCAACAAAAGGCGTGTGCGATCTAGCTCGTACCGCGGAGAAGCCAAGTTACAACAGCGCCGTCGGCGTTCAGCTCTCGGGAGCGCCTCCGGCTGCCGACTTCACCGAGCCTCGGATAGGCGAGGTGCGAAATATATCAGCCCCAACACACTCAAGAAGGCGGTGCGTGAGCAAAACTCGGTCCCATTACAGGAGAAGAAGGCACGCAAAAGAAAGACTAAGAAGGGTGCGAGCCAGCGGCACCGAGTACGATCCGTGCTCGGGGCGGGCCACCTTCACCGCAGGATATCTCGAGGAGGTGCATGTGGCGGGTAGAGGCGATGCTACCGACAAATATGCTCAATGCTGCAACGGTGCTATCGGAGTCTGCATGACGGTGTTCTTTCTTTGGAGAAGCGGCGTCTCGGGGAGAAGGATGTGGCATACCCGTTTTCGCGGCCAAGGTGCGGAGGGCAAGGGCTTTGTGGATAACTCCATCGGGCGTCACGATCGTCCTGCGTTTTGATGACATCCATGCTATGTTGAACCTTCATCCGCTGCACTACACCTTCGTTCGGCTATTTTCGCTGAGTATGGAATGCGGATCATTCGCGACAAGACCCGGACATCGTGATAGTCGACCCCTTCTACATGCGTGCCAAGATCTTGGGCAGTCTGGGGACCGGCAAGTCGCGAGTTCTTACCTCGAAGGCGTCATTCGGCAAACCAAGATAAGGATAACTTCCTCGTGCCTTACTTTCCGAGTAAGTCCTCCCTCAACCGGCCCGTAACATATGAATTCTTACATTTAGATCGTTTTCTTTTAACATTCCGTGTTTTCTGCGGTGACACCGTTGCCGCTCATCCTCCTAAGCCCCAAATATTCCATGGCCACGTATTTCGACCGGACCGTCGATCGAGCGTAGACTACACAAATGTCAAGAAGGTTCTTGATGATGTTCTCCCGGCTCGCCAAATCTGGAGGCACCTTCACCAGGCCTATTCGTAAATCACGGCAAGCACGTGTTCTCCCTGTCTGACGTTACGCTGCGTCAAGCAGCCGCTGGCGATCGAAGGGTGCCTACTCGCCATCCATCACATGCGAGGCGATCGTGCGGGACCATCATCAACTTCGCTACCGAGTAAACTCCAAGATTGGGCGCGGCGTGTCGGCAATCCGGGCGCGGACCTCAGACAAAATTCTTCGCATCCGATCGGAGTTTGCGGAAATCATCCATCAAGATGTCGCCGTACCTCGGGGCAGTTCTACCTCGAAATCAACCGTCCAACGGTGACATCGACACAATGCTACAAATGCAGGATGACAACGCCCGTTCTTTCATGACTCCCACGATGACGGCGGCTTCATCACGCTCCGGTCCCTTGAGTCGAGTTGTCTAGTTCTGAAACATCGATTGGCTCATGTTGTAATTAAACTTTAATGAACTTGTAGTATGTCTCTTTGGTTTGAGAGTCGTTCAACTTAGATGTAATCGATGCTATTAATGTCTTGCTTTTCTCTTCCGATCGTTCATTGCATACTTATATATTGCTTATGTATTATGCGTGAATTGGTACTAACGTTTACGTTTGGCTAGTGCATAGCGATGCCGAGGTATGTCGTGTACAAGGGTAAGGTTCGGAGTCTCGATGGTGGGAGGAGTGTCGGAGACAGGTTCACCGATTCAGCGGTAACAGATTACAAAGGTACACCACTAGGGCGAGGCGAATCTAGATCGCCCGCTATCTAGCGGGAGAGGGAGGGCGTTGGAGGAACCGGATGAAGGCGAGTTTCATCGTGATGATGCTCATCGTGATGACCGCAGCTCTCTTCTATGTGATGGTAGTTTAGATGATCGATATCGACTTGTAATGCGAAGATAAACTCGCTACTCGCGGTCTCGAGACTTGTAATATAATGTTCTATCTTTGTTCGGTCTTTTCAATTCGGAGACTAATATGATGAATTGTATTAGGAGACTAATATGATGAATTGTATTCAAAGACTAATCTTCTATTGTATTTGATGAATCTATTGTTGATGTGTCTGTCTATATTTTGTCAAATTATACATTTTGTAACCTGTGCAAAAACAGAAAATAAAAAAATAAAAAACCTAATATTCATACTAATGGCGCATCACATGACAGTGCGCCATTAGTATAACGAGGCATACTAATGGCGCATCCTGGGTAGTGCGCCATTAGTATCTTCTTGATTACTAATGGCGCATCAGGTGGTGCGCCATTAGTATCAAAGCACTGGTATACATGCTTACGGGAGGCATACTAATGGCGCACCCTCGCATATACTAATGGCGCACCAGGTGGTGCGCCATTAGTATCAGATACTAATGGCGCACCGGTGGTGCGCCATTAATAAAATACTAATGGCGTGCTATCAATGGCGCACCAGTGATGCGCCATTAATGGCCATATTAGGTGCGCCATTAGTAGTGGTATTTCTAGTAGTGAAAGATGGCATGATAAGAGGATACAAAAGCGTCAGTTTAATGTAGGTGATCATGTTTTGCTATGCAACTCTCGTTTAAGATTTTTTGCAGGAAAACTTCTCTCTAAATGGGAAGGTCCTTACATTATCAAGGAGGTCTATCGGTCCGGTGCCACCAAAATCAAAAACGCCAAAGGCACAAATCTGAAGGTGGTAAATGGTCAAGGAATCAAACATTATATCTTAGGTACTCCCATAAATGTTGAGACCAACATAATTGACACCGTACCACCGGAGGAGTACATAAGGGACAGTTTCCAGAATGTTTCAGACTCCGAAAAGGAAAAGGTATGTGGTACGACAAGTAAACCAACTCCAAACGTTTCCAAGGATAATTTTTCTCTGTTTTGGAATATTTCAAAAAATTAGGAAAATTAAAAGTAGTCTGAAAGAGACACGAGGAGACCACAAGGGTGGAGGGCGCTCCCAGGGGGTACGCCCCCTACCTTGTGGCCACCTCGTGTGCCCTTCGGACTCCGTTTTCTTGCACAATACTTCTTTTGGTTGGTAAAAATTCATTATATAATCTCCCAAAGGTTTTGACCACCGTACCACGACAATATCTCCTGTTTTTGTTTTGAGCTGTTTCTGCAGGAGATTTAGAGCAAGATGTCTTTGCAAGAGTCGGTCGGGGAGAGTCGTGTATCTCACCGGCACTGGGCCCAAGAGCATACAGCGAAGCTAACCACTTCGGGCAATCAACAGAGTAAGAGATGGAGGCTGACTTGAAAATGGTGGATGCCATGGAGGAGGATCAAGAAGCTACCTCGCGTCTTCAAACTAGATTCATGTTGGAGGAACTTCAGAGCTCAGCAATACCAAATTCAGTCATTCCTCCCAATGCTAGATTTCTCTCTTATGAAAATATGAAAATGAGTGTTGCTTTTTCTCCCGCATCTATGAAATATCCATGGGTGAATGGAGCTCTAGCCGTCACGGGTAAACTCCGCAAGGAAGTAATGGATCTTAAGCAACAAATTTATAAGCTCGAGGAAGAGAACCACATCCTAAGGGGCATCATTGCCAAGAATATCACATCACCACCTCGAAGAAAGAGACATAAATACATGGGTATGGGCACTCCCCTGGGAAACTGCATAGCTTGGGGGAGGTGCCCCGGTATCGTATCACCATCACACCTTTACCTTTATCGTTTTTCTTAGTTTGATCCTTTTGGTTATATCTTGATTTAGTAGAATAATGTTTTTTGTATGGTCTAGCTTTGAGTTTTGTTTCGATCTCTATCTATGTAATCGAGTTCGTGAGTTATATATAATAAAGAGTAGTTTTGAGTTGAGGGCTTTACTTTCTTGCTATGATCTCGAGGGAATAAAATAAAAGAATAAAAAGAAACAAAAGAGATCATATATTGATCTTATGGAGAGTAATGACTTCACATATAAAGAGTATGATGAATACAAGTTGTTGAGGGTTGAAAAACATAGTTTTGGTCACTGTTGCAATTAATAGGAAGTAATAAATAAAGAGAGGCTTCACTTATAAATATACTATCTTGGACATCTTTTGTAATTTTGAGCACTCATTAAAATATGACATGCTAAAAAGTTGATGTTGGACAAGGAAGACAACATAATGGTTTATGTTTTCTTATATCTGAATAGAAGTTATATTGTCATGGATCATCCAACACGTTGAGCTTGCTTTTCCCCCTCATGCTAGCCAAATTCTTTGCACCAAGTAGAGATACTACTTGTGCTTCCAAACATCCCTTAAACCAGTTTTGCCATGAGATTCCACCATACCTACCTATGGATTGAGTAAGATCCTTCAAGTAAGTTGTCATCGGTGAAAGCAATAAAAGTTGCTCTCTAAATATGTTTGATCTATTAGTGTGAAGAAAATAAGCTTTATACAAACTTGTGATATGGAAGAAATAAAAGCGGCGGACTGCATAATAAAGTTCTTTATCACAAGTGGCAATATAAAGTGATGTTCTTTTGCATTAAGATATTTTGCATCCAACCATAACAGCGCATGGCAACCTCTGCTTCCCTCTGCGAAGGGCCTATCTTTTACTTTTATCTCCTACCCTTATAAAATAGTCATGGTGATCATCACCTTTTCCTTTTTACACTTTTTCTTTTGGCAAACACTATGTGTTGGAGAGATCGGATATATATATATATATATATATATATATATATATATATATATATATATATATATATATATATATATATATATATATATATATATATATCCACTTTCGGATGTAGGTTATCATAAAGCATTATTGTTGACATCACCCTTGAGGTAAGAGGTTGGGAGGCAAAACTATAAGCCCCTATCTTTCTCTGTGCCCGATTGAAACTTTGAACCCATAAGTATCGCGTGAGTGTTAGCAATTGTGAAAGATTAAATGATAGTTGAGTATGTGGACTTCCTGAAAAGCTCCTATATTTGCTCTATCCGATGTTATGATAAATTGCAATTGCTTCAATGACTTGGATCATACTTTGTTAGTTTTCAATGAAGTTTCTGATTCATACTTTACCTTGTGAATGAATTATTACTTTAGCACAGGAAATTATATGACATTATATGTTGTTGTTCTAAAGATGATCATGATGCCCGCATGTCTGTATTTTATTTTATCGACACCTCTATCTCTAAACATGTGGAGATATTTTTTGATATCGGCTTTCGCTTGAGGACAAGCGAGGTCTAAGCTTGGGGGAGTTGATACGTCCATTTTACATCATGCTTTTATCGATATTTATTGCATTATGGGCTGTTATTAAACATTATATCACAATACTTATGCCTTTTCTCTCTTATTTTATAAGGTTTACATGAAGAGGGAGAATGCCGGCAGCTGGAATTCTGGACTGGAAAAGGAGAAAATATTAGATACCTATTTTGCACAACTCCAAAAGTCCTGAAACTTCACGGAGAATTGTTTTGGAATATATAAAAAATATTGGGTGAGGAAAGCACCAGAGGGGGGCCACCTAGCATCCACAAGGGTGGAGGGCGCGCCATACCCCCTGGGCGCGCCCCCTTCCTTGGGCCACTTGGCGGGCCCCTGATGCCCATCTTATTCTATATGGTGTGTTTTGACCTGGAAAAAAATCATAAGGAAGCTTTCGGGATGAAGCGCCACCGTCTCGAGGCCGAACTTGGGCAGAACCAATCTAGGGCTCCGGTAGAGCTGTTTTGCCAGTGAAACTTCCCTCCGGGAGGGGGAAATCGAAGCCATCGTCATCACCAATGATCTTCTCATCAAGAGGGGGTCAATCTCCATCAGCATCTTCACTAGCAATATCTCGTCTCAAGCCCCAGTTCATCTCTTGTATCATATCTTTGTCTTGAAACCTCAGATTGGTACCTGTGGGTTGCTAGTAGTGTTGATTACTCCTTGTAGTTGATGCTAGTTGGTTTATTTGGTGGAAGATCATATGTTCAGATCCTTAATGATAATTAATACTCCTCTGATTTTGAACATTAATATGCTTTGTGAGTAGTTACATTTGTTCCTGAGGACATGGGAGAAGTCTTGTTATAAGTAATCATGCGAATTTGGTATTCGTTCGATATTTTATTGAGATGTATGTTGTCTTTCCTCTAGTGGTGTTATGCGAATGCCGACTACATGACACTTCACCATGATTTGCGCCTAGGGGAAGGCATTGGGAAGTAATAACTAGATGATGGGTTGCTAGAGTGACAGAAGCTTAAATCCTAGTTTATGCGTTGCTTCGTAAGGGGCTGATTTGGATCCATATGTTTCATGCTATGGTTAGATTTATCTTAATTCTTCTTTCATAGTTGTGGATGCTTGCGAGAGGGGTTAATCATAAGTGGGAGGCTTTTCCAAGGAAGGGCAGCACCCAAGCACCGGTCCACCCATATATCAAATTATCAAAGTAACAAACACAAATCATATGAGCATGATGAAATCTAGCTTGACAGTAATTCCCATGTGTCCTCGGGAGCGCTTTGCTTTATATAAGAGTTCGTCCATGCTTCTCCTTTGCTACAAAAAGGATTGGGCCACCTTGCTGAACCTTATTTACTTTTGTTACTTGATACCCATTACGGATTATCTTATCACACAACTATCTGTTACCGATAATTTCAGTGCTTGCAGAAAATACCTTGCTGAAAACACCCTTTCATTTCCTTCTGCTCCTCGTTGGGTTCGACACTCTTACTTATCAATAGGACTACGACAGATCCCCTATACTTGTGGGTCATCACCCGCTTGAGGCGGGGCCAACGTCCGGAGGTGCGCGACCATGGCGTGGTTTACCTGTGATCCAAGGTTATTGCGACGTGTTCCAAAGATATTGGTTGTAACCGGTGGCCGTTGTTGTCAAAGGCGTTGGTTGGCTTGTAAGGGCCTCTTCTCTGCGTGGCCTTGGCGATGTTGACGTGCGGGCCGTCGGGGGGAATGTGTACGGGCTTCTCCTTTGCTTGTACGATGAGCCCGCCAATGACGGCACAGAGGTACTAGGGGCCATCATCCTAAGATCAGCCCCTAGTCCCTCTGCTCCGTCGTCCACCATCTCCGATGTCCTGCCTTGCCAGCCTGGGGTGGCCCTTCGCCGTTGCCGAGGTGGAGGCCGCCTATCCTGGCCACTCTCTGGGGGCGCGCCTCTTGGGTTAGGTAGGTGGCGCCGCATGCCGGATTGCCTCCGTGGGGTCCCCCGGGCTCCCCCCGAGGGGACGAGCAGATGCATCAGGGGCGGGCGCGGGTCCTTGGAGGTGTCCGCGAAACCGGCAGGATGCGGAAGGGCACCACGCCGTCACAGGCAACATCGAGCAGCTCGGTGACGCGGGCGAGCAAGGCATCGCAGCCGCCTTCCGCTAATCTGCATCATAACAACTCACGCTCCACGAGGAGCACGGCTCGCACATTTGCCTGCTCCCGGCGAGCGTGCAGGGATGACGCCACGACGTAGCCAGAGGACCGCGCGGTGACTCGGTTGCGGCACCAAATGGGAGGGGGTGAGGGCGGCCCATGCCGCCGGCGGTGGCTGAGGCCAGCATCTGCGCCGGCCGTGGGGAGCATAAGGTGATGATGAACTCCATGGCGAGGGGTGCCACCTGGGTGGCGCGAGCAGCCCATCGCTTAGCGCAAGCTCAGGGAGCCTCCACCGAGTTTTTACACGCCCCTACCTAGTGTGCCAAATGTCGGATTCAGGGCTCCGCAGACCCAAGAAAGGTTCGAACTCTAGGGCGTGTGCAAAGAACTCAACCTCTCCAGCCAACCAGTTCGTCACCCCCACGGCCTAGCTTGACGAACAAGAAAGAAGAGAGCCACAACAATTTACCCAGGTTCCGGCCACCTTGCGGTGTAAGACCCTACTCCTGCTTTATGGTGGATTAGCCTCGCGGTGGGCTGAGTATGAACTAGTACAAGGGAAGAACAACCTCACGAGGTCTGTTCTAGTGTGGGTGTGAGCTAGTGAGGTATCTCCCTTTCTATGGTGGTGGCTAAGCTATATTTATAGTGGCCTCGGTCCTCTTCCCCCAAACGAAGGCGGGAAGGGATCCCACAGTGGCCAATTTTAAAGGGGGACAAGTAGTACATCCTATCCTGACGAAAGGTGGTCTTCGCTGGTCTTGGTCTTGTTGCACGGGAATGGAGACCTATGGCTGATTCCTCGGGACCCCGCGCATGCGCTTGCTTCCTTAGCACCAAAGAGGAAACCTGCTCCTCTGTGCCCGCTGGTGCCCGCCTGGCCTTGGTCGCCATGGCTAGCGTCACCTCAACCTTATGAGGTGGGCTCCTGTGTCGGTGTACAAAAGTAGGGGCCTTTTCTGTACCCCTTTACTTGTGCACGGGCAGTTGTAGCCACACCTGCGGCCACGCTTGGCGATGCAGAAGAAGCAAAGATACAAGACTACCAGGGCAATGCCCGAGCCAGAGGCATAAAGAGCAAAGGGGCAAGGTGGAT
Source organism: Aegilops longissima (assembly GCA_021605205.1). Classification (NCBI taxonomy): domain Eukaryota; kingdom Viridiplantae; phylum Streptophyta; class Magnoliopsida; order Poales; family Poaceae; genus Aegilops; species Aegilops longissima. The sequence goes on from CM038677.1 coordinate 334,161,455, forward strand.
TTCGCCGGGGACGGTCTACGCTTCCCCGGCAAGAGCCCTGCCGGGGCGACTTGCCCAACACCAGCAAGACCGCCACCCTTGAGCCTAAGAGTTCTTACACCATCAGCAACATTGGAACCAAGGCTCAGGAGGCGCCTGCATGGTGGCATGCAGATATTTGTGAAGACCAGAGGCCTGCAAAACTAGATAAGAACGAGAAGACGAAGACCCCCAACAAGATCCTTGCTGGGGACGCCCACGAGATCCAGGCAAGGCCCTTGCCAAGGCCTCGGCAAAACCCTTGCCGGGGACATCTGCGGGGCCGAGGCCATGCCCGCACCTGCCAGAGTTTCGCTGCCCCGCACCCGCTCCGACGTGGCGGCTAGCCTGCCAACTAGGCGAGTGCCTGCGTGGCAGCATGTAGCTTCTAGGCCAACTAGCCAAGAACCCGCGCGGTGGCATGCAGATCTTCGTGAAGACCCTGCCACCGCACTAGCTCCGCAGCCAGCCAGCCAGCGTGGCGCTGCGTGCCTCGTCACCTTGGACGTGCGTCGAAGCAGGGCGAGGCAACGATGGACGGGGCGAGCTTCTTTGTCGTCCCCGATAAAGCAAGAGGACACATAGGCGGCACATTAAATGCGTTTGTCCTATGAGGTCAGGAGATAAACTTGTACACTGTAGATACTTTCCACCTCCTGTGTGCCACTGTGGCAACCCCTTTGACATATAAAAGGAGGCCCGAGGTGTACCGAGGGATGATTAAGACTTTTTGGAGTGGGCATGCACCGGAGCTAGTTCAAGAGCTCAAGAACACTAAATACACTAAAGCAGGACTAGGGTATTACGCATCATTTGCGGCCGGAACCTGGGTAAAAATCCCCCCGTGTTGATCTTCTCGACCCGCTCTTTGTGTAGCCTCATGCCCCGCCAACCGTAGTAGGGATTCCCCATGATCCCATAGGTGTCGTCCCTGGGCCCCGAGATCTTTGGCGCGTCAGGTAGGGGGCGCTGAGGCTGTGAAAATCTGGCTTTGAAGTCAACTCATCGACTCCTTCGCCGCGGTGGCTCGATAGAAGAAGGCGACGTCGATCAACCACGCTCTGGTGCCATCAGCTAGGCGAGGAGGTGCTGTCCGCAGCCACGACAACTATCCGTGTGGCGACGGAAAAGCTAAGTCGTGCAGAACCTTAAGCAAATTCTTTCATTTTAAAGGTTATTTTCCTCGAGGATTTTGCTCTTTGTATGGAAAACCTGCACTCAAGGGAACCCTTCCGCTATTGGCAACGCCCTTGTTCAGTTTTGAGTCCGCTCAACAGTCCATGCAGCCGCGCTGAGAATGGCAAGGTGGCTTGCCCGGCAGCAAGCGCCCCCCTGCAGGCTGCTAAGGATCCGTTACTCAAAGCACCACAGCATGGGTCTACGCGCCGGCAAACCTATCCAACTAGGCGTAGGGTGTGTACATACAAACAAAGATCAAACAGGAAGATAGCTTGCTTCATTTCAAAGTACTGCAGAGTTATATTACATCAATGGTTGCCACAGTTCTAATCTAAGATAAATTGTCTTGGGCATGAACCCGCAGCGGCAAGGAGAAACAGGGTGGCTAGTCCCGGCGCTGGCCCTGCACCGTCTTGACTCCGTCGACGCAACTGATGATGGGCTCTATATGCTCTTCGAGCCCTGTGAGGTCCGCATCCTCCGGCAAGCTCCCCAGTACGTCGGCGAAGTCGACGCTGGGGTTCCAGAACGCCACCTTGGTGAGCACCTTGGTCAGGGCGCCCCGACAGAGCCTCGGGTACTCGTTGGCTAGATAAGTCGCTCGATTGGAGCGGAGCTGCTCCAGGGCGTCGAGGATGCGCTTGAAGAACAAGGTCAGCCTGGCATTGGGGCTCACGTTCGGCTTGTGGGAGTACCTGACGTCTAGCATGCCCATGATGGCCAGGTGCATGGTGAGCCTCCCCACGACGTCGACGAGGCGGCTGATCCGGAGATTCACGCTGCCCACATATTCATTGTGGGCAACGGCATCGTCCTTTCGCAGCTGCCTCTCGACCTCAAGGGTCTTGTTCTAGGTCTCCTCACGGGTTCTGACCTCCGAGAGCGTCCCCTCCAGGATGTCTAGCTTCAGCTTCAGATCGCTGATGGAGTCAATGGCCTTGGAGAGCAGCTTGGCCTTGTCGGAGATGGCGACCTGCGAATCCGCTAGAGTGCAGTTGGCCGTGTCCTTCACCTCCGTCAGCTCCAAGATCTTCTTCTTCAGCTCCTCCCGCTCCAGCTCCAGCTTCTCCACCTGGCCGGCATGGTCCAGGGCCAAAGCATCGAGTGCGTCCTTGTGCCTTTGCTCCAGCTCCTGGGTCCGCCGTGCAAGAATCTTCCCGATCTCCTCGTCCCCGTGGAGCATGGCGACAAGCGCCTGCTCACGGGCAACGAGGTCCTCCTCCTGGGTGTCTAGCAGAGCTTGCTGCTGCAGCCGGGCAGCTTCGTCCTTGGTGGCATGTTCCTTCGCCTCCTCTTGGGCCTTCTCGATGTCAGCCTGCTTCAGGATGAGCTCTCGCTTGCGCTCCTCGAGCTCACCCTGGGCAGCCCTCAGCTCTTCCCGAGCCTCGCCGAACCAGACTTGCGTCTGAGAGACGCACTCCTCGAAATCCGCCTCCGCCTTGTCCACCACTACCATCCTGGAGTTCACCTTGTCTTGGCAGGCACGATGGAGTGCCTGGAGCTTCTGGAAGTTGGCGCTCATGGCCCAGAGGAGTTGCGCGTCCTGGGAACCGCGGCCATTGGCGCCCGGTTCATCGACAACCTGGAGCCTGGCGGTGGCGAGTGCCTCGTCGTCAAACACCTCCCCTTTGGCCGGCGCCCTGCTGCTTGCCGTCCCTGGGAGGCGGATGAACAAGTCATCGCCCACCTTCAGGTACTTGCCCGGTGCGGGGGCTGTGGGGGAGGAAGGTTGGTTGTTGGCCACCTCCTCCTCGACAGGCTTCTTGGCGGCCTCCCCGGCGGCATCCTTGGCGGCCTCCTCGGCAGCGGCCTTGTCGGCCTCCTCGGCAGCAGCCTTGCCGGCCTCCTCGGCGCCGGACTTGGCGGCTTCCCCAGCCGCGATCCTGGCGGCCTAGGCTTCGGCGTCCTTGGTGACATCCTCGACAACGTTGTCGATATCCTCCTAGTCCATTGAGGGAGGGTCTAAAAGCTAGAAAGAAGAATGAAACGAGGCCAAGATCAAGGTTCAAAAGAAAACAGGGACTGGAGGCAGGCCACTTACCCGTGCCAAGCTGAGAAGAAGTGTTTCCCTCCCCGCCAACGTCCGTTGCCGGGGCAGAGCCGCCAGCACCCAAGCTCGCCTCCTCTTCCACCGTGCATGGGGGCTCGGCAGTAGATGCCCTTGCCAGGGACGCCCCTCTAGGTGGCGTGGTCGATGGGGGCGGTGTGTCGGGGGCGACCCTCAATGGCTCCTCCTATTGCCGCTCTCCTCCTGCAAACCCGGCAAGGTCAAAACCAAGGTCAGCATAAAAAATTCATACCCCAATGCCCGTCAATGAGGAGTAAGTAAAGGACTCACGCTGGGGGCTGGAGCGGGGGCTATGCTGGGGGCTGTTGTCCGGGCTGATCACCACCAATGCCGGGGTGCGCGGAACGCTCGCGGGGGGCTCGTCACCCGTCGAAGCCTTGGCCCTCTTCGCCGCCCTCTGGGCCAGCGTCTCCGTGTCCCTGCAAAGATAAGATCATCTCAGGGGAGATGGCACAGGCTGAAGATCAGAAATGATGAAGGGCGAGGTGCTTAGTCGTCCTTCTCTGGCCTCCTCTTTCTCTTCGGGCTAAAGGACCCGAGGTCGAAATCAGCCTTCGGAGTGCCGCCCAAAGGGGGGGGGGGAGAAGGGGAAGGGGTCCTGCGCCACTTGGACGAGGAAGAGGCGGCGGCCGCTGCTTTCTTCTTTGCTGCCGCGGCCCTCATCTGGCGCATAGACTGCGCCTGGGCATGTTGCCGCTGCGTGGTCCTACCGCGCCGGACAGGCTCGCCGGGGCTAGCCCGATGCAGGACCCATTTCCTCCCCGGGGCCGAGGAGTCATATGCCTCGGTCTCCTCTTCGACCGACTCCTCAGCCACGTCTTCGACAAGGGGGGCACCGGCGCCGGCGCCACTGGCTTCCCCGGCAGACCCTGCCCACTCGGTGAGCTCTTTCTCTTCTGTGGCGGTGTCGGCCTCATCCTCCATGGTGCCGACGCTGCCGGCCTCCTTAGCAAGTGCCGCCTCCTCTGCCCTGGCGGCAATGTATGCTAGCTCTTCCTGGGTGGTGTCGCCAAAGAGAAGTGGCTCGTCACAAATATACCTCTCCAACAGGTTGTCGAAGTATGCCTGCACCCGCTTTGCCTTCGGCTCGGCCCAGGTTGGATCAAGGCCGTGCGCGTTGAAGTCCGGCATCATGGCGATGATGGCGGTCTGGCAAGAGTTGTTGCTCAACGGGACCACTCCCACTGGCAACCCAAACAGAGACCCGTCGGCCTTTACGGCCTTGCTGGTCTTCTCGACCCCGCCGGCCTCATCAACCTTGAGCTGAAAAAGCCTCTAGCAGAGGTGGGCGTGCTACAGCAACGTGAAATTGTGCTTCAGGCCGTGGCGGAGCCTCATGACATCAGCCGCGTTCCTGAAGTCCCATGCCGGCCTCCCCTTGTTGTGCAGTGGGGCAATTCGGCGGCGGATGAAGTCAGCCCCAATCATCTCGAGAGTGAGCCCAGCCGAGGTGAGGCGATGGATCCTGGTGGTGGTGACCGTGAGCTTCTTGTCGTTGGTATCGACATTGCTCGAGTGCTTGCCACTGATCGGCGGCTTCCGACGGACCCGGCAGAACTCTTTCTGATCTGCCTCCTCGATCCAACACCACCGGCCCCGCCACTCTTCCCACCTCTCCTTCTGGGCACCCTCCGGGTATGTGCCCCTGCTCTGGTTCCTCGGGATCCAGGTGATGCAGCCAGAGATGGCACCCCCTGGATGAAAGCGAGGGGTGAAGTAATGCCGGAAGAGCACCATGCTGTGGTGCACTCCGACGAAGCCCTCGCAGAGATGGGCGAAGAAGGCCATGCACGCCACGGCGTTGTGAGTGAAATCCAGAAGGTGGAAGCCGTAGGTGTGCATGACGTCGTTGAAGAAATCTGAGAAAGGGGGGGCAGAGCCCGCAGGAGAAATAGCCGATGAAGAAAGGGTACCGATTTGGACTGGCCTCGGCGAAGGCGGCAGGGATGATGCACGTGGCAGGGTGCCCCGACGTCTCCCTTCCCCATAGGGGCCTGAACATACCCCTGAGGGTGAGCGCATCGACCGTCGAGGTGAAGTGGGTGCGCTGCGTCCGAAGCTCCACCAAATCGCTCTCCAACACCTCCTTCCCTCCGTCGTCTTTGACCGCAACCTTGCCCTTGCTCATCTTGGCCGCCATGGCAGCTTAGAGGGTATGAGGAATCAAGGGCAATGGGGGTACGGCGGTGGCGAGCAGAGGCGAGAGCTTCGATTTGTGCTTGAGGAAGAAGAGGGGAACGGCGGTTCTGAGATTGGAAAAGGCACAGAGGGTAAATGAGTAGCGCCCCTGCAGTTTTCTATTTTATGGGGAAGATGCGGGCCGCCTCTTTAATATTCACCATGACGTGACGCAAGCGTGATGCAACCGCTCCACGCACGACCCCCACGTCACGCACTCAATGCGGGTCATGGGGAAGCACAACTGGCAAAGGGATTACTGCAGATAAAACTCTCCCACACGTGCACGCACACCGTTCTGGGCCTGGCCCAACAACGCTTCGCGCTCATATGTGGCCCAGGCCCGGGGGCTCCTTTCGGTGTACAAAAGTAGGCCTTTTTTGTACCCCTTTACTTGTGCACGCGTAGTTGTAGCCACACCTGCGACCACGCTTGGCGAGGCAGAAGAAGCAAAGATACAAGACTACCAGGGCAGTGCCCGAGCCAGAGGCATAAAGAGCGAAGGGGCAAGGAGGATTTCCCCCGGCAACATCCTTGCCGGGGACGGTCTACGCTGCCCCGGCGAGAGCCCTGCCGGGGGGACTTGCCCAACACCAGCAAGACCACCACCCTTGAGCCTAAGAGTTCTGACACCATCGGCAACATCGGAAGCAAGGCTCAGGAGGCGCCTGCATGGTGGCATGCAGATCTTTGTGAAGACCAGAGGCCTTCAAAACTAGATAAGAACCAGAAGACGAACTTGCCGGGGACGTCCACGAGACCCCGACAAGACTCTTGCCGGGACCCCGGCAAGGCCCTTGCCGAGGCCTCGGCAAAACCCTTTCCAGGTACATCTGAGGGGCCGAGGCCAGGCCCATACCTGCCAGAGTTTCGCTGCCCCGCACCCTCTCCGACATGGTGGCCGGCCAGCCAACTAGGCGAGCGCCTGCATGGCAGCATGCAGCTTCTAGGCCAACTAGCCAAGCACCTGCGCGGTGACATGCAGATCTTCGTGAGGACCCTGCCACCGCACCAGCTCAGCAGCCTTCTAGACAGCGTGGCGATGCGTGCCTCGTCACCTTGGACGCGCGTTGAATCAGGGCGAGGCAGCGATGGACGGGACAAGCTTCTTTGCCGTCCCCGATAAAGCAAGAGGACACATAGGCGGCGCATTAAATGCGTTTGTCCTATGAGGTCGGGAGATAAACTTGTACACTGTAGATACTTTCCACCTCCTGTGTGCCGTTGTGGCAACCCCTTTGACATATAAAAGGAGGCCCAGGCGTACTGAGGGAGGATTCAGACTTTTTGGGCTGGGGCATGCACCACAGCTAGTTCAAGAGCTCAAGAACACTTAATACACTAAAGCATGACTAGGGTATTATGCATCGTTTGCGGCCCGAACTTGGGTAAAAATCCCCCCGTGTTGATCTTCTCGACCCGCTCTTTGCGCAGCCTCACGCCCAGCCAATCGTAGTAGGGATTCCCCGTGATCCCATAGGTGTCGTCCCTGAGCCCCGACAGCCTGCATAGAAATCTCCACTCCTCGGGAGCCAGCCTGGGGAGGCCGCTCCCTCCGAAGGTCTTGATGTCGTCCGTCTCGCGAGGCTTGGCCCCTCGCGAGGGTCTTGTCTTGGAGGTGCTAAAGATGGGCCATACCAGGCCGTTGAAGGATCCGCGCCATGGGCCCCAGGCAGGCAAGTCTGGGTACCCTGGTTCCCAGAACGCCGACAGCATGCGTGTAGTACTTTATTTCGATAGCTAATACATTTCTGCAATAAGTATGCGAGTTCTTTTTTACTAATGTTGAGTCCATGGATTATACGCACTCTCACCCTTCCACCTTTGCTAGCCTCTCTAGTACCGTGCAATTTTCGCCGGTGCATTAAACCCACCATATACCTTCCTCAAAACAGCCAACATACCTACCTATTATGGCATTTCCGTAGCCATTCTGAGATATATTGCCATGCAACTTCCACCGTTCCGTTTATTATGACACGTTCCATCGTTGTCATATTGCTTTGCATGATCGTAAGATAGCTAGTGTGATGTTTTGATGTTATTTGTACGCTAGATCATTGCACATCCCGGTACACCGCCGGAGGCATTCATATAGAGTCATATTTTTCTAGTATCGAGTTGTAATTCTTGAGTTGTAAGTAAATAAAAGTGTGATAATCATCATTATTAGAGCATTGTCCCATGTGAGGAAAGGATGATGGAAGCTATGATTCCCTCACAAGTTGGGATGAGCCTCCGAAGTTTATAAAAAATAAAAGAGGCCAAAGAAGCCCAAATAAAATAAAAGAGGCCAAAGAAGCCCAAACAAAAAATGAGAGAAAAGAGAGAAGGGTCAATGTTACTATCCTTTTTCCACACTTGTGCATCAAATTAGCACCATGATCTTCATGATAGAGAGTCTCCTATTTTGTCACTTTCATATACTAGTGGGATTTTTTCATTATAAGAACTTGGCTTGTATATTCCAATGATGGGCTTCCTCAAATTGCCCTAGGTCTTCGTGAGCAAGCAAGTTGGATGCACACCCACTTAGTTTCTTTTTGAGCTTTCATACACTTATAACTCTAGTGCATCCGTTGCATGGCAATCCCTACTCACTTGCATTGATATCTATTGATGGTCATATCCATAGCCCGTTAATGCGCCTAGTCGATGTGAGACTGTCTCCTTCTTTTTGTCTTCTCCACAACCACCATATTCTATTCCACCTATAGTGTTATATCCATGGCTCACGCTCATGTATTGCGTGAAAGTTGAAAAAGTTTGAGAACATCAAAAGTATGAAACAATTGCTTGGCTTGTCATCGAGGTTGTGCATGATAAAAATACTTTGTGTGATGAAGATGGAGCATAGACAGACTATATGATTTTGTATGGATAACTTTCTTTGGCCATGTTATTTTGAGAAGACATCATTGCTTTATCACTATGCTTGAAGTATGATTGTTTTTATGTCAATAATAAACTTTTTTTTTGAATCTTAATTATGGATCTGAATATTCATGCCACAATGAAGAAAATTATATGGATAAATATGTTAGGTAGCATTTCACATAAAAAAATCCGCTTTTATCATTTACCTACTCGAGGATGAGTAGGAGTTAATTTTGGGGATGCTTGATACGTCTCCAACGTATCTATAATTTTTGATTTTTTGTGCTATTATATTATTTGTTTTGGATGTTTTATATGCATTAATATGCTATTTTATATTATTTTTGGGACTAAGTTATTAACCTAGAGCCCAGTGGCAGTTTATACTTTTTTCCTTGTTTTTGAGTTTTACAAAAAAGGAATATCAAACGGAGTCCAAATGGAATAAAATTTTTGTGATGATTTTTCTTCGACCAGAAGACAACCACAAAGCTTGGAGAGGGCCCAGAAGTGTGCCGAGGGCACTACAAGCCCTCAAGGCATGCCCTAGGGGGCCACCCCTGGCTTGTGGGCCGCCACCCCTAATTTTTTCTCTATAAATTCGCAAATATCCCCAAACGACTGGATGCGTCCACCAAAATACTTTTGTGCCGCTGCAAGCCTCTATTTTCCGCAAGATCCCATCTTGGGGCCTTTTCCGGCATCCTGTCGGAGGGGGATTCGATCATGGAGGGCATCTACATCAACTCTATTGCCCTTCCGATGAAGCATGGGTAGTTTACCACAGACCTACGGGTCCATAGCTAGTAGCTAGATGGCTTCTTCTCTCTCTTTGATCTTCAATACAATATTCTCCTTAATGTTCTTGGAGTTATATCCGATATAATATTATTTTGCGGCGTGTTTGTCGAGATCCGATTAATTGTAGATTTGTGATCAGATTATCTATGAATATTATTTGAGTCCTGACTGAATTCTTATATGCATGATTTGATATCTTTGTATTTCTCTTCGAATTATCGGTTTGGTTTGGCCAACTAGATTGGTATTTCATGCAATGGGAGAGGTGCTTAGTTTTGGGTTCAATCTTGCGTTGTCCTTACCCAGTGACAAAGTAGGGGTAGCGAGACACGTATTGTATTGTTGCCATCAAGGGTAAAAAGATGGGGTTTTCATCATATTGCTTGATTTTATCACTCTACATCATGTCATCTTACTTAAGGCGTTACTCTGTTCTTATGAACTTAATACTCTAGATGCATGCTGGATAGCGGTTGATGTGTGTAGAAATAGTAGTAGATGTAGGCATAGTCGGTCTACTTGACATAGACGTGATGCCGATATTCATAATAATTGCCTTGGATATCGTCATAACTTTGCGCTTTTCTATCAATTGCTCGACAATAATTTGTTCACCCACCGTATTATTTTCCTTCAAGAGAGAAGCCTCTAGTGAAACCTATGCCCCCTGGGTCTATTTTCCATCATATATTTTCAGATCTATAAACCAAAAAACCCAAAATTACCTTGCTGCAATTTATTTACTTTTATCTCGTTTTACGCTTTAGTAATCTTTTATATCTATCTCTATCAGATCTTAGCCTTGCAAGTGACTGTGAAGGGATTGACAACCCCTTTATCGCATTGGGTGCAAGTGTTTGATTGTTTGTGCGGGTGCGTAGATTGGAGACTTGCGTATACCTCCTACTGGATTGATACCTTGGTTCTCAAAACTGCGGGAAATACTTATTTCTACTTTGGTGCATCACCCTTTACTCTTCAAGGGAAAAACCAACGCAAGCTCAAGAAGTAGCAATAAACGTCAATAGAGGCTTTAGGGATGAATAGAGGGGGTTTGGATGGGTGATACCTTAGGCTTGTTGGGGAGGTATCATGCTCATCATCATCTTCAACACCTTGGCCATTAAGCACTTGTGGAAGTTGCCTTTATAGTCACCCATGTAGTCGTAGTGGAAAGCATCACATTTCTTGTTGACAAGCTCCAAAGTCTTCACTTGAGCTACACCGGCAACTCTGACAACATCATCAGGGTCGGAGTCTTATGGGGCAATACTTTCCTTTCCATCCTTCTTTTTGTGCCTAGCATTCATGGGAACTGGCAACAACTTCTTGATAAATTCCTTCTTGGGAAATTTTGGTTTGTCTTCTCTCTTCTCATATGGGAAATCATTGGCAAAGTGCTTGATGGCACTACAAAATTTGCTATATTCAGCGACAAAACCCTGGTGACGAAACATGACATGTCACCTAAAATCATTTTCTATGATGGTCCACCGTCACGAGGTGTTTTCCCCCTGAGGCAGCACCCTCGGCATCTTTGGCGACGTTCTTGCCTGAAATTCAGTGACGCTTCTGGGCGTCACTAGGCATGTCCATTTTCTAGGATGATTTGTAGTGTAACAAAAATGTTTGGTGTCACAAACAATGTTAGGCGGGTTAAAAATGGATAATAAAATGGCTTGTTGGTGTTCAGAATGTAGTACCTTATAAGTTCTACCATGGCAGAGTTTATAGCATTTTAGAATCAAATTTTCACTATTTAGGGTTGAGATGCTCGTATCGAAATCCATTGACTAATTTTCCGTGCGTGCTCTTGCTATTTGTGAGCTGCGTTGGGATTTTCCCCGAAGAGGAAGGGTGAAGCAGTATAGGAGCGGATAGTATTTCCCTCAGTAGAGAACCAAGGGTATCGAACCAATAGGATATCCACACAAACAACCGTCGACAGTACCTACACACAAGAGGAAATACTTGCACCCAACATGGGCATGAGGGTTGTCAATCCCCTTGTACTCGTTAATTGCAAGGATCAAATCTGATAGTAGTAGATAGATAAATTGCAAATTAAAATAAAAGTAAATAAATTGTAGCAAGGTATTTAGGATTTTAGTAATATGATTAAAATAGACCCAGGGGCCATCGTTTTCACTAGAGGCATCTTTCTCAAAGTCTCAAGAACATAGCATACGGTGGGTAGACAAATTACTGTTGGGCAATTGATAGAAAAAAGCATAGTTATGACGTTATCCATGGCATGATTAGTACATAGGCATTACCTCCGTGACAAGTAGACCGACTCCTGCCTACATCTACTACTATTACTCCACTTTGAGAGCACTTCTATGCTTGCCTTCTAGGTATTAAGTTCATGTCAAACAGATAATGCATGAAGTATGATGGCATAATGTACAAAAAAAATCAAGCAATATGATTGAACCCCGTCATTTCCCCCTTAGTAGCAACAATGCAAATACGTGTGTCTCTGCCCCTTCTGTCACGAGGTGAGGACACCACAAGATTGAACATACTACTATGCACCACTTCCACTGAAGATCTAATCATCAACTTGGCCAAAGAAAACTCATAGATTGGAAAGCATTATATAGCTATAACAGTCACATATAATAAAGTTTAGAAAAGACTAAATTACTAATGAATAATCTGATAATAGACACACAATTCATCGGATCCCAACACACAAACACCGCAAAAGAAGATTACATCGAATAGAACTCCAAGGAGAACGTTGTATTGAAGATTAGAGGGAGGGAGGGAGGGAGGGAGGGAGAGAGAGAGAGAGAGAGAGAGAGAGAGAGAGAGAGAGAGCGAGAGATCTAGATAATCACTATGGACCTGTAGGTCTATGGTGAACTACTCAGACATCATCGAACATGTAGCAGGGTTGACGTAGAGGCCCTCCATGATCAATTCCCCGTCCGGCAAAGTACCGACGAAGGCCTCCATATGGGTGATACGTCTCCTTTATATCTACTTTTTCACTCATGAACTCTTCAAACTACGGTAATCACCGGAAAGAATCCCAATTATTGTCACCTTGGGGTATGTGGATCATAACTTGTAATAGGTGTCTATAACTTGCAAGATAGGATCAATAACTCACATATATTCATGAAAACATAATAGGTTCAGATCTGAAATCATGGCACTCGGACGTAGTGACAAGCATTGAGCATAGCAAAGTCATAGCAACATCAATCTCAGAATATAGTGGATACTAGAGATCAAACCCTAACAAAACTAACTCGATTACATGATAAATCTCATCCAACCCATCACAGTCTAGCAAGCATACGATAGAATTACTCACTCCCGGTGGTGAGCATAATGAAATTGGTGATGCAGGAAGGTTGATGATGACAATGACGACGGATTCCACCCTCCGGAGCCCCGAACGGACTCCAGATCAGCCCTCCCGATGAAGAACAGAAGGTGGTGGCGGCTCCGTATCGTAAAACACGATGAATCCTTCTCTCTGATTTTTTTCTCCGCGAATAGGTATATAAGGAGTCGGAGTTAGGGTTGCCGGAGCTCTAGGGGCCCCACAAGCCAGGGGGCGTGCCCTAGGGGTAGGCCCCCCGGGCTTGTGGCGCATGGGTGCCCCCCTATGGTACCTTTTTCAGCCAATATTTTTGTATATTTCAGAAATATTCTTCGTTCATTTTTATGTCAATCGAGAACTTTTATTTGTGCACAAAAATAACACCATGGCAATTCTGCTGAAAACAACGTGAGTCCGAGTTAGTTCCATCCAAATGATGCAAATTAGAGTTCAAAACAAGAGCAAAAGAGTTTGCAAAAGTAGACACGACGGAGACGTATCAGCCACCCCCTGGGCGTGTCCATGTATGTTGTGGGGACCCCGTGGCTCCTTTGACCCTAATCTCAAGCCTATAAATTCCTATTTCCTAAGAAAAACATAAGAGAAGAAGTTTTATCCCATTTTATGATACGGAGCCACCACCTTGTTCTTCATCAGGAGGCCAGATCTGGAGTCCGTTCGGGGCGCTGGAGAGGGGGATTCGGCGTCATCATCATCACCAACCCTTCTTCATCACCAAGTTCATGATGCTCACCACCGGGAGTGAGTTATTCATTCGTAGGCTTGCCGGACGGTGATGAGGTTGGATGAGATTTATCATGTAATCGATTTAATTTGTTAGGGCTTGATCCCTAGTATCCACTATGTCCTGAGATTGATGTTGCGATGCTTAATGCTTGTCACTAGGGCCCAAGTGCCATGATTTCAGATCCGAACCCTTTATGTTTTCATGAATATATTTGAGTTCTTGATCCTATCTTGCAAGTTATATGCACCTATTACAATGTTTTGATCTGCATACCCACTGGTACAACGAGGTGCTATACAAACGGTTTTTAACCCCTTTCGCGACGGCATTTGGAACCGTCGCCAAGTGAGTGTGGGTGATAGGGGGGTCCTTCCCACATGACCCATAAACCGTCGGGGATAGGGAGCCTTGATGCATACAATTGTCCCTATATAACCGTTTATGATATCTCGAATATCCCAAACATTTCATCCTTGCTACTCGTTTGTGCTCGGATTGCCATCGCAGTCGGAGTTTTGTGGTTTTACCTAAAACTAGGCACATTCCAGGCACGAGAGTTTTCTAGGCACGTACCAAACTAGCTCTACGTTTACGATGCCTGGCACATCACAAACAGTTCATGATTGTAAACCGTGTACGATAGGTAGACAATCACACACATTTAGTTTTCCCGCACCGTTTGTGATAGTGTCTGACATCACACACTCTTTGCAAACGGCAACTGTGTGCATTGTTACACACGTTTCCCCTCCGTGAACCATGTCGAATTATGATGTATATCGCACACGCTGTGCTTTATAGACCGTGTACGCCGTAATGACCTGCACACCCTAATTTCACCCTAATTTAATTGCTGTTATTTAAAATTGTAGCTAATTTGAACTTGAAAGTTGGCTATAGCTTTATTCATATCCATCAGGTTCAAACAACCAATGCATTATTCGATTCAGAGGTACATATGTTCAAGAATTACATAATCACCAAATAAAGAATCATGAACCAGGGTTCTATACTTGTACTAATATAGATGGTAAAGAAAGAGGAGGCATACATTCTAGTTTCTGAACAAGGTGAAGCGGAATGGCCCTATTGTGCTCTCCTGGATGCAGAAGGCACGCACGACTCTAGTCCAACCCCTTGTGATGTCCGTCCACCAATCATGTAGTTTGAGAGGTAATCTTGAGTAAACTGCTTCAGGATCCACTGCAAAGGAAAAAAGATCCAGACATTGTCATCTAACATAACTCATTACAGGAAGAAAAACAAGGCTATAGAGTTCTTACTTACCATCCTGCAGTTCACTGTTGTCTTGCATAAAGTGTAAACAAATAGTTCGATTGACATCTTTTGACCCATTTTAATAGCAATCTTTCTCAGTTTCCTCACTTGATGCTGGTTCATGAATATCTCATTGCCCCATACGCAGAAAGGTTTGAAGTGTGGATCTTTGTCAATGACATATGTACCTAAAAGCACCAAGGTAATATTAGAAGCTAAACAACAATTGCAAAAAGATGTAGTACAACAATCCCTCCATCCCATTATATAAGATTTTATTGCATGTATATCTAGACATCATCAGAACATTAAGGTAACAATCTTCGTTGTTGCTATGAAGCCTGGGATTGCATATTTAGTCATTCAGTACAATGCATGTTGCTATGTAGCCTCAGATATATTAAATATGGCCCTAGTTAACCTACTGATAAATGGGTTACAAATATATTCAGTGAAATGTCTGATTCGATGATTAATCCCTTATCAGCCCCCAGGCTATATGGTACCAGCTACCGATATCCTGAACAGTGTGTACATATAAGCAATGCGATGAAACTAACCTCGATGGAAAACAACACTTTCTCAATATTTTCTTGTTTGAGTACATATAAAGGCATGTTAAGCACAATAGGCTAAACATCAACCAGATATATCCATGGTAGACAACATAATCTACAAATGATAGCTTCAGCGTGTAGGTTTAAGCACACTAGTTAAGCAAAACAAGAAGTGGAAAGGTGTGTTAACTGCATCAGGCATAATATTTAAAAACAAGCAAATAGTCTTTCAAACTGGTATTTTGCAGGTCTAATGTACATTAGTTATTGTTAAAAAACGAAAAGGTATATAAACTACAACATCCTTAATAGCAACCAAATATCGTATTTCATAGTGGTATTGTTGAAACTGTTATTGATGAAATTGAACTGCACGTCAAATAGTTGAACATATAGAGCATCACATTGTGAAGAACTGAAATAAACAAGGCATAAGGCCATCTCTAGCCGATCATTTAAAAGTTAACGGACTAAAACCTATATATATATATATATATATATATATATATATATATATATATATATATATATATATATATATATATATATATATATATATATATATATATATATATATATATATATATATATACTCCAGCAATTTTGGCTGTTTCTAGTTGATCCCTAAACTTAACATTGTAAACTTCAATTTGATCAAGTTCAAAGCAGGTTCAACCGAATGTAGCATGTTTCAAACATAAACATAGATAGTTTTGCATAACCGAACATAAAACATAAATTTAAACTAAGTTAAACTACTTTTGGTCAAAGTGGAGGTCGAGCCAATCCTTTCTCGTCAGGTATGGTGTGCCGCGAGCCGGGTCCGGGCCAGTGCCATCGCCGGGGTCGTTGGGGAAGACACTCCTCCACTCGTCGATGTCGATCTCCTCGTCCTCGCCTCCCACCTGGACGTCCTCCGTGCCGCCGTCCTCGTCGCCTTCAACCTCGTCATCGGAGGAGAGCACGATAACCTCGCCGCCTTCTACACCGGCAAAGATCACCCGTTCTGCCTCCACGAGCTCCGGGTGCTACCAGCGAAGCTCTTGCATGTAGGTCTCATTGGCGGCCTCTTCCTCGAGGCACTCCCACGCCTCCCAGTCCTCCCGCACCATAGCCGAGCTCACCACCCTGTCTCCAGTGAGATGAGCTCGACCGAATGGGTGCCGAAGGGGTAATTGAGCCTAGCGGCCACACCATGGTAGCGGACCTGCCAGCGGTCGTACTCCACGACCGCGAGATCGGCCGTGTGGAAGCTACCGAGCCATCGGCGTCTGTGGGTCTCCCGATCTGTAATCTCGGCGACCCACGTCCCCTAGCGCCGCTACGGGACCCCGATGTAGGACCTCGTCGGTGGCCGGGCCCGAGGGAGAACGAGGAAGTCCTCAAACCGGCGTAGGGGTGCGGCGGCGGGCAGATCGGGCTACCGGCACCGGCGGATCAATAAAGAGCCCATGGAGGACGATGGGGACACCTCAGCGGCCACCTCGCTGGCATTGGGCGAAGAGGCCGCGATAAAACTCTTTTTGGCCATTGGCTCCTCGAGCTCCTCGGCACACAGGCAGAGGTTGAGGATGGAGACAGCGGCGGCAGTGATGGCGGCGACCTACAAATGGTTTCGAGTAAGGGAGGGGTGGTGTGTGTCTGTGTGAGCAGAGGTTTTGAGGAGCGTGTGGTGTGTGTGGAGGGGGGGGGGCAAGGTGGTGTTTGAGGAAATACCGCGGCAACTAAAAATTTTACTAGGCGGGAGTAACAAGGCGGGGCTACTGAAAATTTGGATCAAGGTCAAGCAGATATTTTTGAGATTGCGAGGGATGCAGAGGCGGGAGTAAAATGCCAGGGCAACTGAAAATTTGAATCAAGGGCGAGCAGATAGTTTCTAGATTGCGAGGGATGGAGAGGGGGAGTAACAAGGCGGGGCTACTGAAAATTTGAATCAAGGGCGAGTAGATATTTTTGAGATTGCGAGGGATGCAGAGGCGGGAGTTAAATGCCGGGGCTACTGAAAATTTGAATCAAGGTATTGAAGCAGATAGGATAGACATCGCACACGGTCCGCACATACTAATCGTGTGCTATCAAACATTAAAACCTTCCACGCGGTAGATATTTTCAGGATTACGAAGCAGTAGATATTTCTGAGACCGGGAGGCAAGCCTTGTGGAGCCCAATCTACTATGCTGATGTGAGTGACTGCAGGGCACGGGCGTGGCACACGGGTAGTCTGACCGAACCATGTCTGTTGTGAACCCAATCATAGACGGTTTCTACATCCAACTCGTGTGCTCTTTATAAATTTGGCAAAAAGAATAATGCGGGAGAGGGTCAGAACACGAACACACTTGCATGTGAACCAAATATATGTATGAAAAGGGTGGTTTGATGTTCGAATACCCAATGCACAACTTTGATGTGGCACCTGTCACACAAAAGCATAGTATTGCTAGTCAAGCACCCCTTACGTACCCCACTTCGCGTCGGCGGTAAGGGAATCCTAGCTACAAATGCATGCCCCCAAATAGCTAGGTCTAAAATATCACCCTACCGTAACACAAAAGGGTGTGGTGTGATATTTAACTACCATTCACAACTTTGATGTGGCACGTGTGCCTCGCAGATTTACCGGACTTCCCCGACCTCATTGAGGTTGCAGGTAGTGCGAAGTACCCCCCCCCCCCCCACACACACAAACACGTCGGGGGGAGGGAATCTCACCAAGACGTACTGTAACACGGACCAAGCAGAATCCAACTTGGTCGTACAACCTCTCCCGATCGTTGTTGGTCAAAGTGATGGATGTCCACACGGACCCGCAAAATGGGCTAGCTTGTTGCCAATAACCTCGTGAGGGAGTAATGTATGAAGAAAAACCCACTCTATGCATGTGGCCCAAGTATGTATATGGAAGTGGTGTGTGTGGTGTTTGAATACCCAATGCACAAATTTGATGTGGCACCATGCATTGGAACCATAAAATCCCCACACTAAGCGAGGGTTCACGACGTGTAGCATGCGCTCAAACTTAATTAGTCTTGGCATGGTCGACCTACTATACGGTAACTCGAAGCAAAGAATAAGAATCCACCCTGGTAACCTTTCTCGTCTTTGGTCGAAATGATGGACGTCCACGTGGGCCCACGAATATATATAGGCTTGCCGCCCATAACCAAGCGAGTGAGAGTGTGTCCAAAGACAACCATTGCATGCATGTGTCCCGGCCATATTTATGGAGGTGTGTGATGCATGCATATGTGTTGAATATACCCGACCAAATGCACAACATCGATATGGTGCATGCGTTCAAAATCGCAGAGGTCCCCACACAGAGCAAGAGGTCATTCATGACGTGTCGTGTGCTCGCCCCCCATTCGATCCAGCGGGATGGATTCATGTGTACACATGTGCTATTATATATATGTAATCTCACATCATGATCTATATCATGAGAAGAACAA
Organism: Aegilops longissima; assembly: GCA_021605205.1. Taxonomy (NCBI): domain Eukaryota; kingdom Viridiplantae; phylum Streptophyta; class Magnoliopsida; order Poales; family Poaceae; genus Aegilops; species Aegilops longissima. The sequence continues at coordinate 334,179,951 of CM038677.1, forward strand.
AAAATTAATCCCCTCCTAAGTCAAATCAGTTAACCTCTCTTGCACCGTCGGTGAAAGTGATGGACCAAGCGGGCCGACAGATGGAAGCATCGCCAGTAACCGCGTGAGTGAGTGCCATATATAGGACAACAACCATCGCGATTGCACATGTGCCAGAACATATATATGGAGAGGTCACCCCCTTCGACACATACTATACACCTAGTAACACAGCCCTAAAAGAATTAATCCTCCTTGTTCGTCAAATGTAACTCTCTCTCGCTGGGTCAAAGTGATGGGCGACGAACTCGCGGGCCCAACACAAAAGCAAAGCGTACGTCGCACGCGAGTGATCATCCTATATAGGACTACGTACCACCGTCTGCATGTGCCCTAAAGAGGTGTTTGTGTGATGTTTGAATACACAATGCACAACTTTGATGTGGCACCACATATATAGGAAACCAAAAAGTCTCCATAGAGAGGGCGAGGTTTATGATGCGTTGTATGTGCTATATGTACGCCCCCATTTGACGCATGGTATACATGTACTTATACTGTATAGAACAAACCAAAAAAGAATCATTCCTTGATAGTCAAATTAACCTCTCTCTCGTTGGGTCAAAGTGATGGAGGACAACCTCCCATGCCCACGGATGGAAGCGCCACACGCGAGTGTGTTCCTATAGGGCAACCACCACCTACATGGTATTGCGTGATGTTTGAATACCAATATAATGTACAACTTTGATGTGGCACCTGCCTCGGGAACCGGAGAGTCCCCACATGGAGCAAGGTTATGACACACATATATATAGAGTATTCATGTTGCCCCCTCTTTGACATGTACATACTCCTACCATGCGTATACGTAGCACAAACCAAAAAGAACCATCCTTGTTGGTCAAATTAACCTCTCTCTCATTGTATACGTTCAACTGGTTGACGATGACCTTCTAGGCCCATAGAGGGAGGCACACATGAGTGTCACAGGACAAAACAACCATGTTCATGTGCCCGTGTGTTACACTAGTACGTGTCGGTGCTGTACAAATGGTTTTTAACCCCTTTCCCGCGACGACATTTGGAACCATCACCTAGTGAGTGACGGCGATAGGGGGGGGGGGGTCCTTCCCACACGACCTCAGAAACCGTCGGCGATATGCCCTCCTGGCACACATGCTCGACAAAATGAGGTCGTGTGCGACCGGCGAGCGTTCAAATAAGGAAATACATACAGTAGAGCTAAAAAAAATACAATTATACAGGAAAAATTGTTTCCGGTCGCAAGTACATCCCAAACAGTCAGTCCCCGCTAAACTTTTTCGTTCGTATGTACATCCCACACAGTCGCTCCAAGGAAAACGTTTCTATTCACAGGTACATCACACACAATTTTTCCCGTTAAATCGTTTGTGATAGCATTGCCATTGCACACGATATTAACAATTTTATCGTTTGCGTTATTGAATGCATCACACACGATCTGTGGAACAAACTGTGTGGCAAAGGCTGTCCATCACACACAGTTTTTATGTGGTAAACGTGTGAGCAAGGTGGCCTAACGCAATCAGTTTTCAAGAGAAAGTCGTGTGTGATTGTTCATTGATCCAACACGGTTTATTCCTAGAAGCTGTGTGCATTGCCAGAGGTCATCGCCCATGGTATTTTTTCAATAACCATTTGCAATAGCAAAACCCAATTAGCAGGCTAATTCGCCATTAGCAGGCTAATTGCCCTATTATTAGTAATCCATTTATTAATCTAATTTACATTCATATTAAGCACATAATATATTTCATTTCCATATTAAGGAAGCAGAATTTCATAATTGAAATACATCAGAGTACAACATGATATAGCTTCAGCACTCAGCTACCCCATTACACAACTGCACCAGCACCAAGTTTCACATGCAACATGTAGAACCTTTCAAAATTAGCAACATAGATGGTATATAGACAGATGCATCTCATCTGGAAAACGGCTTAAGTGGAAGGCGAATATTGAGCCTTCATTCATGTTGAAGGTCTTTGCAACTTTAGGCCAGTGCCTATGGATGATTGACCGTCCGTCATTCATCCTCTTCAGGAACACTTCAATATTGAACCGTGGGTGTTGTATGAAAACCTTCCTTGCCTAATGACCATAGAGGTGGTTTGAGAGGTAATCATCAGTGAACTGCTTTGGAAAGGCCTTAAAACAAGGATGGGGCAAAGGAATAAAAAAGGCAAGGTATAATAGTTAGTACCATCTTGTAGTGAACTGATGTCTTCTTCATTGTGCACGCAAAGATCTTGTTGTTTTTTGTCGCTAATTTTTTTATTCTAACAATCTTTATGAGTTTCTTGACTTGATTGATATTCATGGACAACTCATTTCCCCACATGCAAAAAGGGTCGAACAGTGGGTCAAAACCTCTGACAGCAGGACCTACATGTGCAAGATCAAATTGTTAAAAACCTAAATATTAGAATGGTTCCTGCAGTTGCACAATAATGTGCTATTAGACAACGGACCATGCACATGCTAACCTCTATTGTAAACCTCAGTGCTTCGCATTGTTTCCCTGCAACACATATAAGGTAGTTAGTCATCATGTTAAGTATGGGTTCGCATGCTATTAGTAAAATATGTTTATGAAAAATAAGCACATTGCAGATTCATCAGATTAATTCAAGCCACATGGAAAACCCATTTATCCAAACCAAGCATGATTAAGAACTAGAAAATATAGCACTTGTATATGTTTCTCATGTATTAAGTGCATCAAAATTGGATTTATTCCTCACATGCACAACAATACAAAATTCTACCCACGACAATTGGACACCGCATTGCAGAATTTGAACCAAGCAGTTAACTAAACGCCATAACAAATGAACCAAACATTAACTGAGCACCACATTGCACAATATAACATACTCCTAATAGAAGATCAGACAGTTAACCAAACTAACCATGCTTAACAACTTGGAAATATAGCAATTGTATTTGTTTCTCATGTATTTACTACATCCAAATTCAATTTATTCCTCACATGGTATACAATAACAGAATGCACCCACAAGTATTGAACATCGCATTGCAGAGTTGAACCAAATAGTTAACTGAACACCACAACACAAATGAACCAAACGTTAACTGAGCACCACATTGCACAATGTATAACCAAACCAAGCATGCTTTACAACTTGGAAATATAGCAATTGTATTCATTTATCATGTATATTGTAAAGATAAATTCGATTTATTTCTCACATGGAAGACAATACAAAATTGCAGCCTGAAGAATTGAACATCACATTCGCAGAATTGAACCAAACAGTTAACTGAAGATGACAAATAATTAACAAAACAGTTAATAAGTGAGCACCACACTGAACGACATATAGAACATATACACTAGAGCAACAGATTGCATGGTAAAATTAGATAGCACAATTCACTAGAATTTGTGAAGGAAAGGCACGAGCAGAACACACAATGGGTAAACCGAGCATGCTTAACTAGCGTAGCTAGCAAATGGCAAGGTGCTCCTCCCAGATCTGGGGGCTGGCACGAATGGCAGCCATTGCGACCTCATCCGCGCGTGCGACCGTGATTTGCTTTTCCGCTGCCAAATGCTCCTTGAGATCCTGGCTATACTTCATGCACCATGGCTTAGGGCGGCGCTTATTTGGTGGAGGGGTCGGTGATTTGGGTGGAAGGTGTCGCGCTCGCGCCAGCGGTCTGGGCATGTGGGATGTGGAAGGAGGAGGAGGAGGATGGGGGTCGGGTGTGGATTACCCACCTGGATAGACGAGGCGGAATAGCGTGAAGGAGGGTCGCCGGCGAGGAGGTGGTGCTGCAAGCAAGGAGTGAAGGTTTCAACTTGGAAAGGAAGGCGGAAACAGGGGAAATGTGGCTTTTGGTAAGGGGGAGGGGGCGGGGAGGTAGATATTTCCGCGGAAGCCAAAAATTTGGAATCGCTTCAGCGAAAAAACTGGCTCACAAAGTGTCATCAGACACGGTCCCTTATTCAGAACTGTGTACGATATGTGAATATCACAATAGATTCAGATAGCTTAACCCGTGTGTGATGAGTTTGAATTTCCATGTTTACAGTGGTCATCCACGTCATTGCATAATTTGGGTACACAAAGGAGACTACAACACACCCACACTTCTTAATCGAGCAAGTTCAACAATTAAACAGAGCTAGATGACCTAAACATTACTCTAACAAATTAAAGACCGGCGCTCTTAATTAAACAAAACAAAGAGTACTAGTACTATGGCTGGCGCTCATCGATCTCCGCCGCCGCCTCCATGTCCAGCTCGCGCCCGGCGGTCTCGTGGGGAAGGGGCTCCATGGCATCCATCACACCATACTCAGCAACCATCTCGCCATTCGAGTTCGCCATCTCTTTGGGAAAGGCCGCCATGAGCTGGGCATGGGCAGCCGCGATCTGGGTTGGAGGGGATCCGTCGTTGCAAGGTATGCGACAGAGGAACGGACAGCTGCTCGAACTCTCTCGTCGATTGCCAACTCTTCGGCCGTGGGTTGCGGACCGTTGTCGGAGAAGCTTCATTCGATTTGTACGGTGACCGCCACGAGCTAGGCGTGGGCGGCCTCGACATGGTCGTGGGTAGCCTCCATCAGGGCTAAGGCCACCGCTGTAGAACAGATAGCTGATGTGCCGCTCTCGCCAGTTGCTATCCCCGAGGCAGATGTTGCTACCGCCACCTGAGAAGCAACAGCAGCCGCTTGGGCTGCCTTGGCCGCCCGGTCGCAGATTGCGGCTGCGCTCATGCACCTTGTTAGCACGCGCATGGCGGCTGCGGCCGCGCTCTCGCCAGAGTGGGCCACCGAAGTTGCCCTCACGACGCGGGTCCACGTGCCCATCTTTCACCGACGATGATTGAACAGTGAAACGATATTTGGGGAGTGAGCTAGTGTGCTTGAGACGCCGGCTGTGGACTGTAGCCAACACACCTTCTCGCGTAAGCCATAGGTGTACTATACACCGACGGTGCTCTAGGATATTTTGTGCTACATCTCACACGGTTGGTGATAATAAACTGTGTGCGATCTACTTGATTTTTGATCCTGATTTGAATTACATAATGGGGTCGCAGCGGCAATGGATGGTGGTTGAATTGCTAGACCTTTTATCTGTTCACTAACATGCAACTATATGTGTGTCATAAAAGAATTGGAATTATTCAGGGTTCATTTGAACATTTTATACATTAAATTGGTTTTCTAGCCATTTCAGGTGCACAATTCAAAATTAAACTACATGCACATGCTCCGGTGCACCAACATGGGTTGTAAAATCATATATGTGTCCATGGGTTTATGCTTATGTCCCATGCAAGAAATGGGGATGAAATTCGAACACCACGGCACCGTGGGTCTTCGGCAAACGTCGGCGTACTTGCTTTTGTAATTCTAGTAAATTCATCGTCCGAAATTCATGAAAGTTGGCATGCTATCATGGAGCGGCAACAACATGCCGTGGTAAATTTTTTGTCCCATTTGGGGCAGGTTTGGGTATAAGCTTCTCATAAACCAGAGCTTCTCACAACAAGTGTGATTGTTTCGGTAGGGAACGTTTCACCTTTCTGGACAAAACGATATTCGTTGCCTCTTCTCGATTTCAATTTTTTTCCTAGTGTCAACATAGAACAACAGGAGTGTTGTGTCAATTTTTGGGCTTTTTCGGGGTTCGCTTGGAGTGTTGTGTCTATGCATTCATGTGCATAATTCAAATTTGAACTATAGGCAGATGCTCTAATGCATATAAATCAGTTGAAAATTCAAATCTGTGTCCTTGGTTGCCTTCTTAGGTCCCATGCAAGAAATGGGAATGAATGTCAAACACCCTGCCACCGTCACTCAGCCGCAAACATTGAGATAACCTGGTTTTTAAATTCTAGTAAATCCAAAGCTCGTCTGAAATTCATGAAACTTGGCATGTTGTCATGGAGCGGCATCAACATGCTGTGCTAAATTTTTTGTCCCATTTGGGTCAGGTTTGGGGATATGCTTCTCAAAAACCAGAGCTTCTCACAACAAGCCTGGTGGTTTCAGTAGGGAATGTTTCACCTTTCTGGACGAAACCATATCCATTGCCTCATCTCGATTTCAATTTTTTCCTAGTGTCAACATAGAACAACATGAGTGTTATGTCAATTTTTGGGATTTTTCGGGGTTCGTTTGGACATTTTTATGCATTAATTGAGTTTTCAATGCATTTATGTGCATAATTCAAATTTGAACTACATGCACATGCTCTAATGCATATAAATCGGTTGAAAATTCAAATATGTGTCCTTGGTTGCATGCTTAGGTCCCATGTAAGAAATGGGAATGAATGGCAAACACCCTGCCACCGTCACTCGGCCGCAAACATTGAGATACCTGGTTTTTAAATTCTATTAAGTCCAAAACTCATCTGAAATTCATGAAACTTGGCATGCTATCATGGAGCAGCATCTACATGCCATGGTAAATTTTTTGTCCCATTTGGGGTAGGTTTGGGTATATGCTTCTCACAAACCAAAGCTTCTCACAACAAGCATGATGGTTTCGATAGGGAACGTCTCACATTTGGGGACGAAACGATATCCATTGCCTCTTATTGCTTTCAAAAATGTTCTCGTGTCATCGTAGAACAACATGAGTGTTGTGTCAATTTTTGAGATTTTTTGGGGTTCGTTTGGACATTTTTATGCATTAACTGAGTTTTCAATGCATTCATGTGCATCATTCAAAATTGAACTACATGCACATGCTGTAATGCATATAAATTGGTTGGAAATTCAAATATGTATTCTTGGTTGCATGCTTAGGTCACATGCAAGAAATGCAAATGAATGTCAAGCACCCTGCCACCGTCACTCAGCCGCAAACATTGAGATACCTAGTTTATAAATTCTAGTAAATCCAAAACACGTCTGAAATTCATGAAACTTGGTATGCTATTATGGAGTGGCATCAACATGTTGTGGTAAATTTTTTGTCCCATTTGGGCCAGGCTTGGGTATATGCTTCTCACAAACCAGAGCTTCTCACAACAAGCATGATGGTTTCGGTAGGGAACGTCCCACCATTGGGGACGAAACAATATCCATTGCCTCTTATTGCTTTCAAAAAATTTCTCGTGTCAACATAGAGCAACAGGAGTGTTGTGTCAATTTTTGTGATTTTCGGGGTTCGTTTGGACATTTTTATGCATTAACTGTGTTTTCTAGGCATTTTATGTGCATTATTCAAATTTGAACTACATGCACATACTCCAGTGCATATAAATTGGTTGAAAAATAAAATATGTGTCCTTGGGTGAATGCTTAGGTCCCATGCAAGAAATGGGAATGAATTTCAAACACCAGAGCACCGTTGATTGCCGACAAAACGTTGAGATACTTTATTTTTAAATTCTAGTAAATCCAAAATTCATCTAAAATTCATGAAACTTGGCATGCTATCATGGAATTGCACCTGACATGTTGTGGTATTTTTCGTGTCCATTTTGAGAGAAGGCGCACTCGAATAATGACAGCCAACAAAGGCATTTTGAAAAAAATAGCTGCTACTTTAATATCTCAAACGTTTGTATAATTCAAACCATGTGCGTTCTGTTAACCATTCACGTGATGCCCCGTGTCTTGGTTTTAATGGCTGTAGGAGGTGTCGTGCGGACAGCTGCTTGACTTTGACTTAACGGGAGGCGTGCGAGCGTAGTCCGGTGTGCAGGCTGACCGAGAGGCGTGCAAGCTGTCCTCGAATGTGCAGGCTCACCGGGAAACGTGCAAGTTGTATGCTGCGCAGGCTCACTAGGAAGCGGGCCCTTTGACTTCCGTGGCCGCTCGCCTTCCTCTCCGTGCGCGCGTCCCCCTCAGCAGAATGGGACGTCGCCGTCGAACACTACCTCTCAGCGCCACCAGCTGCCGTCCTCCCGCGCCCCGCCCGTCGATCCCGGGACGACATGATGTTTGATTTACAAGTTAAGAACATTCTGTGCTCCATTGAAGACTTCAACAATGGCGTCCCGGAGGACGACAACGACGGCCCGGCACTCCGCCACCGGAAATAGTTTTTTCTTGGGCTTAATACTGTATCTCGATCATATGATTATAAATTCGCAGTATGACTGAATGAAAGATATGGTTGTAGCGAACTTCCATTTTTATCTCTTAATGTATAGACTTATGAAACGATTTTCTTTTGAAAAAATTTCAATGGTTTTTAAATATAAAACACTCATCGCAAATGTTTTAGTTAGAACACCTGTATGCAAACTGGGAGCTTCCCCAGGAAGACAAGGGAAAATGTGCCGAGCAGGATTTTTGCGGCTCTTGATCGCAAACATTTTAGATAGAACGCCATATGCAAAGTGAGAGCAGGATTTGTGCATCTCTTCAACGCAAACGGTTCTTTTGGATGACCTGTGTGCAACCACTTACAAACAATTTGATAAGATTTGCATCTGTCATATTGGGTATGTTGCCATTTGTCAAACTGGAAAGATTGACATTTGTTGATCTAGTAAAAATGCCATTTGTCAACCTTGCAACACTGCGATTTGTCAAAATATGAAGCTAAAAATTACTAGCAATATCTAATTTTTGACACTAAAATTCAGTAATTAAACATAGATTTCATTCATAGATTAAGCAGTCATTCTTAATTTATACCAACAGTTCAACTTGACAGCTGAACCGACCAAAATTTCCCCAATTGTTGCCAACCACGTACTGAAATAGCTAGTTCAACTATATATAGTAGCTAATTTTAAGTACGTTGTACAGTTCCACCACATCTATAGTCAGATGAACTGAACAAAATAGCCCCTAAATACTACTACTACTACGGAGGGGCTGTTTACTACTTCTGGCTGCCTCTCCTCTACCGAGCGCGCTCAGTAGGAGGCGGAGGAGGAGGAGCCTACCGACGAGCTGGCCAACCGCAATACGCTGCCTGCCGCTGTTGTAGCTTCAGCGACGCTCACCTCGAACACCCTTTGCCGCTCCAGACGAACCCTCTCGAAGCAGTGGTTCTCCTCTTAGATCTCCTGATTCCTCGCCTCTGAGGTGGCGTGTGCCGCGGCCACGACGGCGGTAAGTCTCTTTGCATGCTCGATGAGGCACTCCTCCTCCTCCCGCAGGAACTCGGTGTAGCGCGCAAGGTCGCTGACGCACGTGCGGGCATCCACCTCCGCCTCCCGCCTTCGGGCGGCGGTGGCAGAGCGGGTGATGACCCCGGCAGTCCACGGTGGGCTGGCGGCCACGGCGGCCGACGATGGGGTGGCGGCCACGACCACCACCTCCCACCTTCGGGCGGCGGTGGCAGAGCGGGTGATGGCCATGGTGGCTGGCATTGGGGTGGCGGCCACGATGGCCACCTCCCGCCTTCGGGCCGTGGCAACGGAGCGGGCGATGGCCCTGGCTTGCGATGGTGGTGTGGCGGCAACGGCAACCGGCAACAGCTGCCGATGGGCAGCGGCAGCGGAGTGTGTGGTGGGTGTTCCGCGCATACCCAATAGGGTCGCCACGGGCACTACACTATGTCAGGGATTGCGCCGCCACCACGGTGTAGCCTCCCAGCTAGAGCTGTCCTCTGATGACGGCGGAGTGGGTGAGCGACGATGACAGACTGGTGCCATTGGCGATTGAGGGAGAAGCAGACGAGATAAGCTACAGGGAGGGAGGGGAAAATGCGACGCAGGACTCGCCGGCCGTGTGGGTTTTTATAGCAGGATGGTAAGCATTGGGATTTTGGGGGATTTCACTTAGTCGGCCGGGAAGCTTGCGCGGTAACCTGCAAGGTTGCGCAGGAACGGGCTCGCCGACGATTTATTGGTGCCACTGTTTGGCCAAAAGAACGCCCCTGCGTGCTGCACAAGCTTGCGTTGTAAGCCGTCTGCGGCAGCGGGGTGACAAGACGTGCGAGAGGAGGACGAAAGGCCACGTACACATACGGTTAATAAATAAATGTTTGCGATTTAATTACCTACTATACCCCCGTCCTGGTTAATAAGTATGATCTAACTAATTAAATACGAATGCATGTCGCCAAAGATTATATAGTTGGATTCGTATTTGAACATAGTTTCCAATTATATAATTTTATAACATGCATTAACATTTTGTTGGTTAAATTTGAGGGCAAAGTATGGCACAGAATATAAAGGGGACTATAGACTAGATGGAGGTGGTAGCACACAACCGCTCTCTACGCAGCGACGCAACTGTCAGCCGGCTTGTAGGCGACCATTTCCTGCATGTTCAACTGCTCTATGTGTGTGGTTGCTTGCGGTTCAGGCGGCCGCGGCGCGCTCTGCTCGCGTCCTGTCGTGGAATTGTCACGGCAGATGTCCTAGCAGAAGGACGTAGTCGTGGAGCCACCGCAACGGGGTTAGCTTAAAGGGGTTAAACAGGACACATAACACAAGGAGTTTATACTGGTTCGGTCCCTCGCGGTGAAGGTAAAGGCCTAATCCAGTTTGAGGTCGTATTGATTATGTCTCGATTACTAGGGAGCGAATACGCTTATCCTAGCTTTCGATCTATTGTCTTTTTTTCCAAGTCGTCGTCGAGTTGTCCCTTTATATACATAGGTTGACGCCCGGTGGCTCACGGAATCCTGACTGGCTCATAAACAACGTGTCCGGCTCGGTGACTAACTGTACACGCCTTATAATACCAGCTCACTTCACAGGCACTTGTTGATATATCTATCATATCAATCCTATTAAACCTTGTTGATGTTTAGGACTTTGTTCATGTTCATGAGTGTGATAAATTTTGAAAAAATATTTCAAACTTCCCGGTCATATTACGTATCATATTTTGAAAAAAATTGCAAATTTTTTTTAAACGATTTTTTTTTCTGTTACTAGTGGCGCACCTAGCAAATGGTGTGCCACTAGTAAATTTGATTTTTTTTTTCATTTTCCCCCTCTAGATCTTAAAAGCCCCGTATCTTTCGTTCTGTTAGGTTTTTGGGGATTTTGAAGATGTTGAACAACGTTCCCCCCGTTCAATTCGTATGTATCTTTTCGAGGAGATGATTTTTCATATAATTTTTTTAATCCGAGTTCGTATGCAAAAGTTATGCCCACTTACTAAATTCCAGAGAGATTTTGCAAATAAAGTCGAAATTCATATTTGTAAATTTTCCCAACAACTACACCACATATCACATGGGAAACTTATTTTCGTTTATTTTTTTGACATTTCCATAATTTTCTTTTATTTTTTTAAAACTGAAAAGGCGGTCCACTGGGGGTGCATTTAGCACCAGGGTTACTAATGGTGCACCTGGTGTGTGGTGCGCCATTAGTAGTTTTGAAAAAAAAATAAAAAAAATTGTTAGTAATGGCGCACCATGGGATAGTGCGCCATTACTAGTTGGCGCACTATCCCATGGTGGGCCATTACTAACAATTTTTTTATTTTTTCCAAAACTTCTAATGGCGCACAGTGGGTTTGGTGCGCCATTACTATGTCAACTAGTAATGGCGCACTATCCCCTGGTGCGCCACTGCTAACAATTTTTTTTCAAAACTACTAATGGGGCACCACACACCAGGTGTGTCATTAGTAATATGTCAATAATGGCGCACCTGTATCTGGTGCGCCACTGCTATATAGCAGTGCCACATACATGGTGCGCCATTAATGTCCATATCATCTATAGCCCTTTTGCTAGTAGTGTGAGTTAGGTGTGCTTGTTCACGGACGCGTACATATAGCATAAATGCTAATCCCCTCCCACCTCTTCGACGCGTACTATATACCACCATAACACAACAAAAAAGATTCTACCTTGCTGGTCAAATTAACCTCACTGCCAGCTGTTCGTCAAAGTGATGGACGATGACCTCGCGGGCTCACAGAAAGTGTCACACGCGAGTATCGAGTGTCTTGTAGGACAACCATCGACTGCATGTGGCCAAAACATGTATGTATGAAAGAGTTGTGTATTTTTTTAAATAATGAATTCACGACTTTGATGTGGCACCTGCCTAACAAAACAGCCAACCCATACGATGGCTCACAACTCGTAGTGTACTGCGAGCCACCCGCCACCCCCATACACACATACACACACACACACCGCGAATCCACCGCAACTATGATGCATGTTAAATTATCCTGCTGTGAACATATGTTACCAAAGGAGGGACGTTTTAATTTCGAAAAAAACAGAGATCATTAAGACGTTTTAGTACATTAATAGATTGATTTTCTATGGGTATAATGTGCAAAAATAAATTTGAGCTACAAGCGCACATGACAGTGCACCTAAATGGATTGCAAAAACACAAGTGTCTTACCGGGTACACGTTTACTCCCCGTGCAAGAAATTTCAAACATTGAGAATCTTGATTTTTAAATTCTAGTACATCCAAAACTTATTTGAAGTTCATGAAACTTATCGTCTTGTCATATGGACACCAATACAAAGTGGCATTGTACTTTTTTTGTCAAATTTGAGACCAGTTTTGATGTAATCTTTATCTAATTACAAATGGGAGATTATTAATAATTGGGAATCAATATCCCAAACAGAATATTTATTCGAACCGTGAGCATTAGACCAACAACGGATACGTGCCATGCTTCAGTTAAGCAATAAAGCGGCAGCATTAATCATCCAAATAGAAAAACAATATACGTGATGCCACGCGACCCGTGTGCTGTGCGAGAAGGCGTGAGTTGACAGGACGCATGCGAGCAGTCCGCCGCGCAGGCAGACCGGGAGGCGTGCGTGCAGGTGTGTGAATTGACCGAGGGGTGCTCGCTGCATAGTGTCATTGGGAGGCGTGCGAGTAGGTGTCTGAAACGACGTAGGCATGCCAGCAGTCCGGTGCGCAGGCTCACCTGGAGGCGAGCCAGCGGTTTGACCGGCGCGCGCCTCTCTCCCACTACTCCATATTAATGGTGCGCCTGAGCGGCCGCACCCCCCATCCTTGCCACACACACAATCCTCTATCTCCGCTTGCATCCTCTACGCCGCTCTCAGTCCTCAAAGCTATCAGTGTATGAGGATGCCGCTGTAGCGCCCCATCGGAGGGAGTGGCGACGCCGGGGCTACTGAAGCACCGGAGCACGACGTGAAGATGGAGACAGAGGTAGCCGTCAGCGCCAGCGAGTTATCGCTACACCCTGACGTCGTCAACAACGTCGAGCTTCCAGAGCCGGAGGTGGAGTTCCACACCGACTATGGTGACGACTCGGGCGACGACCCCGGCGACGACTCCGATGACCACTCCGGCGACGACTCCGACGATGATGGACAATTGGTTAGTCATCTATACCCATTTATGTGTCAAATAGATCATAGAGTTTCTCTAATTAATCATGCCTCCCCCTTTTTGGAATATAAATCCTATGGTCATGTTCTTCCAATCCATGAAATTTGAGTAAGTTTCATTAGATCCGTGTAGTGTATTGATTGTTTGAATGGTACAAGTGATAAGTTGTTAGTTGTTTCATCTCTGCAAATGATTTCTTCTAGTAATTCGACTAGGGTTTACTGTTTGTGCTAATAATTCCTATCCAGGACTTGACAAATGATTTTGAATGACCTACATATGTTTGTGCCATTATTTTCTTCAAGATTGGTCTGTACATAGACGACTGTGCTTAAAAATCGAACCATAATCTCTTGATATGTATAAATAAATATCCACAAATTCATAATCCTACTTCACGGCATGTAACATTGATTTGATGCCAGATTTCTTTTACTATTTGTATAGGTGTTGTCTGACGATGTGGACGACGAGGATGAAGATCGCTAGAGGAGGTACAAGAGGCAAATCCCGAGGGAGCTTTATGCAGGAATGCATAACAGGCGTATTAGGACCTGGAACGGTGGCTATCGATGCCCATTTGGCAACCACAAGCTTCATGACGCGTATCTAAGTGTTATGGAGCATGCAAGAGGACGGGCCTTTGGCTCCTTCAAGCAGAAGTATTCTCGCGGGGTTGTGCATGGCGCGTACGCCGAGTACCCGGAGAAGCTTCAGGATCGTGCTGGCCCGTGAGATGAGATGTGGGATCGAACTATGTATCCTTGAGTATGCTTAATGACGGTTGAACTATGTACTTATGGTTGCACTATGCTTGTGTACGCTTATTATCTATGTCTGAGTATGTTTAATCTATGTTTACTTATGTCTAAATGTGGGATATGGATGAATTCAGTTCGGTTGATGGAATCTACCTCCATCCCGGTTTATTGCTCCCCTTTGTAATTTGTGTTAAATTTTGACCAAATATTTAACTGACAAAATGTTAGTGCAGGTCAGCAAAAATTATATCGCTGGATGCGTATTTGAACATAGTGTTCTATGATATAGTTTTTTGTGCCATGCATAAAAATTTCTTAGTTAAATATTTGGTCAAAATTTGGTACTAATTACAAAGGGGACCAATAAACCAGGACGGAGGTAGTACGTCAATCACACATGTTTCCCAAAATTGGAACTGTGTGCAATGGCTTTTATTTTGCCTGTTGCGTCAATCACACACGGTTGGCTCTAGCAAACCATAGCCTCCGAAATTCTTTGTGGGACAGAAAACCCTCACCACCCAATTCAAAAAAGAAAAAAGAAAACCCTCACCATCACCATGTTAGAAAAACCCTCACCCCGCCCGCCACCCCCTCCGGTCCCCATTCACACCTGCACAACCTCCTCCGCGTCTATGCATGGCACCGCATATCGCGGAGGTAACCACTTAGCTCGACGCCTGCCGCTGCCGCCAGGCTTCCGGCAAAGCCCAGTGCATTTCGCCACTTCCGTTTGCCACTGCCTATCACCATCGACTTTCTCGACGCTGCTCGCGGTCGACCCAGCTCCGCTCGGTTGGGGAATCTGCCGTACTGAGGGTTCTTTCTCATGGACAACAAGGTAACTAATTTAATGAGATATTATCTCATCTCTTATGCCAGTTCATCTGCCTCCTTTAATCACCCGGCTGAAATCACCATGAATTCATTTTTATTCGAGCTGAATTGAGGGTTTTCTCCCATTCATAGAGTGCAAAGTGCACGGACACATCAAGACTTTGCGGCCTCCGCCAGACATTCCATCTCACCGTACCAGATGACTTGAGGATGCGCGCGGTATGTTCAATCACACCCTAAATCGGTTGGCATGGCCTACTTTCCTGAACATATTCTAAATATTGCTACATTTGGATAAAAGGTGCCACATGCACCGTATACGTCAAAGGGGATTTTCCCCTCTTCTCTCTATATTAGGCAAATTAATGATGTATTGTTATTTCGATTACTCTCATATTTCCATGACATCATGTTTTCCCTATCTATTTAATTATAGATTTTTGTCCTTCGATTTCAACTGCTGTACAGTTCTTTCAATTTGGGCCCATATTTGCATGTTACCATATTTTTTTTAATAATCATACCATTTTATGTAGCGCGTCCCTTGCTATGCAATAGAATCTGTAGTGCACAATCTTTCCCTTTATATAAATCAAGACTGCAGGGATGTCATACTGAACACAAACCATGGATTTACAATCGTTGCTACTATAAGACTTGATGAATGTGGTGACTCCTATTTCGGCACTGGCCTTTGGAAAGAAATTTCTAAGTTTCATGTACTGAAAGCTGTCACTATAATTACACTGCACATAAAAGGGCTTGGTCATGAGATATATGGTAACTTCCCCGACAATATCATCTGTCCGGACTTTGTTCAAAGTAAGTTTTCTTTTCAAGTATCTGCATGTTGACTTACCCAGCAATATCAAATGAATTGTGTAGTATTTAAGCAACCAATTGTTATTCCATTTTCTTACTATATTCCTACCTAATAACTTCTAGTTACCAATAAACTTTTCTATTGCCCTGTTTTAACTAAATATTTCCTGTACTCCCACTTCTATCAGAAAGCGCCGCTGACAAGGAGACTCCAGAGGTGGAGAACGGGGCTGCCAACAAGCGGAGGTGGGGAAAGAAAGAACCGCAAGTGACTCTAGCAGGCCTAGACTTCATCAGCAATCTCCGCGATGATATGTTGACAGTCATCATTTCCCTCCTCCCTATAAAATATGGGGCCTGGACAACCATCCTTTCCTGGTGGTGGCACCCCCTATGGAACTCCACCCCTCTCGACCTCATAGACAACCACGAGCTCTGCCATGGCTATCGCAACAGCTTGGATGCGTTCTCTAAGATCCTCGGCAGTCACCTTGGCCCAACCAGAGGCCTTAGAATGGGAAAGTTCCATTCCAACGGCAAGGACCGAGGCAAGCTTGACGACTGGTTCCAATCCCCCGCCCTTGATCAGCTCGAGGAGCTCACTTTTGATGATGGGCATATGCACTCACTACCAACGTGTGCGCTCTGCCTCGCGCCCGCTATGCATCGCCAAGTTCAGGAACTGCCATCCCCCCTTAATGACGCGCCCGCTCTTATTCTACCACGACTGAAGCACCTCGAGCTCGTCGTCGTCTGCCTCCCAAACGATGACATGGAGCGCCTGCTCCGTGGCTGTATTGCACTCGAGTACCTTCGTCTTCAGGCGATCAATGGGTTGAGTAGCTTCCACATCACCTCCATGACTCTCCGGACTATTTATGTGTGTTCCTGGTGCGGCAGGAAGTCATCACAAGATGTGTACCACGGTATAGTCATTGAGGACACACCTGCACTTGAGAGATTACTTGTAGTTGATCAAGAAGGTCCAGCAAGAATCAATGTCATTTCTACGCAGAAATTGATAGTGGTGGGCTACTCGTCTAAAAAATACTCCGAACTTGTTATTGGATCCACACCTATTCAGGTACAATAACTGCCTTCTACCTCTCCATCTACAAATTAACATCATTTCTAATTTTGAAGATGTTTGTTTGTCTGTCATACAGAAAATGATTCCGACAAGCTTGACCCCGAAACTGCGGCGAGTAGACAGAGATGAGCGAGGGTAATCTGCCCCTCCCCTCATTTATAGCCAAAAGGTGGGCAACCGGCGGCCTCCATGATCGCAGGTAACGATGGTTTTCTTCTGCATGCAGCAGGGTCTCATCAAGTCAAACAGTTGTCGAGGCAACATGGGGAAGCGGAGGTTGCCGACACCCATCAATCGCCACGCGTCAGCTGAGGCCGCAGGCGGTTGGGGCCCGTGGCACTCCGCACTTGCCCTTTGGCTTCGCCTCGAAGCCAAGTTCGAGCGTGCCTTGGGCCCGGGGGCTACTGACGGAGTCCTAGGAACGGGGGTACCCAGACTTGCCTGCCTGCGGCCCGTGGCGTGACTCCATCGACGGCCCGGTATGGCCAACTTCAGTAACAACAACTCAACACCCTCGCGAGGGGCCAAGCCTCCCGAGGCGGACGACAGGTAGGGCGGTTGTGTCACGTCTCCCCAATATTTGCCCAGAGCAATTTCAGGCGAGGAGAGGGTGTTTTGGCGCCCACGGTTGGCGCCCACGGTGTATGAACAGGGCTGACAGGTAGGGCGGTTGTGTCACGTCTAAGTGAAGTTACAAACCTGACCCTATTGAAAATATTTGCCTACATCGATTTCAGCAGAGTCGAGTTTGTTTTGCCGACCATCGTGTATGAATGGGGAAATGGAGCGAGAGACAGAGGTATTTTAGACGAGCTTGAATCAAATGTGTTTTGCCGCCCATGTTTGGCGCCCAACGTATCAGAATGGGCTCAGAGGCGATCGTGTCATGTCTAATTGAAGTTACTAACCTACCCCTATTGGGAGCGGTGCAAATCGGGCCGACGGATTGTCCGTGGAAGGGGTAGAATGTAATTTCCATCTCCCAAACACTGGCTTCGGGCAGCCGACGTGGGAGTGGACATTTTGCCGCTTCTTTCAAATTTTGGGACAATAAGCATCCACGTTTACCCTGACAACTAAATTTGAATCCATTTTGTATTCCTATATGAATCTTTATAAATCATTCTATGTGTTTTTATATATCTTCATAAGCACGACAAATATGTATTCCACTATCATATATGAATATGATTTACAAATTCCGATACTCGAATTCAGAAGCTAGAATCCAGTTTAAGGTGAATTCGAATATTTGAAACCACTTTATGTCCAACTCAAGTGTCACACGCAGCATAATGTATACTCCCATATAGATATGTACACAAGCGATGTATCAAGATTCAAATACCGAGTCAATCAACCAATAATGTACAGAACTAACAGACATATAAACACTTATAGAGTATATGGATCAATAATATCAACTAACATACATAAGCCAGGCCGCTGTACTTTTTTTGCTAGAAGAGCATCCTTTTTTTAGCGAAGCTCGTACAACATCTTGGCCCTTTCAGATGCGTGCCACTTAAGGACCATCTATACTACTATTATTGCTGAATGCACATTCAGCCCGATTGGCATATTTGTAGGTCTGGCACAACAATCAAAATGAAATGTCTCAGAGTCTTATCAACTAATACTGACTTGTGCTACAAAATTACAAACAAAAACAATTATTACATGATCTCTAAAACAAATGGTTTGATCGATTACATGAACAAAAAACACAAAGGTTATTCAAGATGGAAAGAACATTTCACCTAAGATTTACCAAGTGGGAATTTAATTTCCTTCTTTTCTTCAGGACCTTAATAATGCGGCCAGTCTGGCTTGCTTCGTTTTGAAATCCACCAAATATTTAATGGTTGTCTTGAGTACTACTTATGATTATGTTCTTTGCTTCCTCAACATGTCAACTTTATATCTAAGTGCAGAATCTCTTTCTACCAATAGTTTACTCTCTAGAGCATCAGCAATTGGCAATTCATGATGCACGATTGGACCAGTGCCACTGCTGTCGGATGATACTACGTCCATGGGGACCTCGCTCTTTGATCTTGGGCTAACCTATTTTGCCATTAAAGTTCTGATTGGATTCCGAAAAGTTGAAGTTAGCCAACTGGGAGTTATAACAGCAAACCAGTTAAACAAACAAGGAATTAAAGAGTTTCAATTGGATGCTGAAAAGTACTCCCTCCGTCCCAAAAATCTTTTCTTAGATTTGTCTAAATACGGATGTATCTAGTTACATTTTAGTGCTAGATACATCCATATCTGGACAAATCTAAGACAAGAATTTTGGGATGGAGGGAGTAGTTATTAACATCATTGTAACCGGTTGCAACAGCAAAGCAGTTAAACAAACAAGTTTGCAAAATG
The DNA here is from genome assembly GCA_021605205.1 of Aegilops longissima. NCBI lineage: Eukaryota > Viridiplantae > Streptophyta > Magnoliopsida > Poales > Poaceae > Aegilops > Aegilops longissima. The sequence goes on from CM038677.1 coordinate 334,199,129, forward strand.
TACCTATTGTGGCATTGGAGTTTCTTGGATCCTGAAAAGTTGAGTAGCCAGTAACGTGATTAGAGCAACCGGTTGCAGCAGCAAAGCATTTAAACAAACAAGTTTTGCAAAAGGAACCTATTGTGGCATTGGAGTTTCTCTTGGATCCTGAAAAGTTGAGTAGTCAGTAACTTGATTAGAGCAAAAAGTTACAACAGCAAACCTGTTACACAAATATATTTTTGAAAATGTACCTGCTGTGCAAATTGACTTCCAATTGGATCCTGAAAACTTGAAGTTGGTAAGATGATTACAGCAACAAGTTACAACCGCAAACCAGGTAAACAAGGAAGTTTCTGAATATATACCTATTGTGCCAACAGAGTTTCAGTTGGATCCTGCAAACTTGAATGTTAGCAATCATAAATAAAGTGTTGCGAGAGCCATAAGAAACTAACATCAAACTAGTAAAACTAACCAATTTTGGCAACGTATTTAATTACACATAAAATAGTAAAACTAACAAGTTCTTGGCAATGTATTAAAGTAACAAGTAGGTACTGTTTACCAGCAACACAGACATCTGTAAATTTCTTTGATGTAAGGAAAATGATTCTAGCACATATATATAATTTTAAAAGATGGTGTCCCTCATATAAACCTGATAGTTGTCTATCTATGAACATGCAAGCATTACTAGTGCTACAAGTGATAACAACAAACCATTTAACCAAACAGGGTATCAGAACATAAATTACACGTGAATTCTGCTGCACCCTAGAAGTACATATGACCAGCTATCTACGTGCTTAAGTATCTATTTAAGTTCACGCGAACAGGTAATTCTTAACAGTAAGTATCAAACACATAGATAGGCGCAGTCTATAATAGGATTAACAGGCTATGGCATTATGTAATCAGTAGCAAACTAAATTAAGCCAAACAACATAATTGGACAATTTTGCAATAAGTGGCTGACTAAAATTCCGAGAAGCAGGTAACTGAACTTACGCTAGTTCTTTGTACAGGTAAACTGCAACTTCTTTTTCGCTTACAAGGTTCTACGAAGGAGTCCATGGCATCAATTGCTTGGATACGCAGTCCCAATACTTCTTTCTTCCCACACTGCATTGGTAAGTCGAATGGTTAATTTGATAAGATGGTGCATCCTTGATATGTTATATGAGGACGGGTTGTCGACTAGTTGTAGCACACACATCACACTGGATTTTACTGTATATTTCATGCGATTACATTTGGAATATCGAGATCTAAGCAATCTACAATAGGATGAAATGAATGTCAACATTCACATTATTGGCAAACTCAGTTCATAGAAACAAGGAATTCAACCATTCTGTGGGTAAATCAAAAGTACCACTGGAATATTTTTCACTACCCCAATCGTACACGCAAAAAGGGGCAACACCACCGTAGGGGCTGGTATGGGCGGCCGCCTCAGGTGGATGGAAAGTGTGCACCTAGTTTGAGTCGTCCAGGTTGGCCCAGGCTTTTTTTTTTGTCCCAACACAGGAGAAAATGAAGAAAAACGTTTCAATTTGGATGGGCCAATAACGTAAGTGCAAGGCAGGCCCTATAGCAGGCTCGCGACCCAAATGAACGCCTCCCATATCGATCGACAGCAGGAAAAATCCCAATTCATTTGCTCCAGCCTCCAGTCTGGTTCGCTCCTAACCTGGCCGCCGCTGGATAGACCGAAACAGCACTTCCTCACGCCCTCGTTGGACGCTGGTCACCGGGCTTCAAGTGAATGGAAGGACAAGAAGATGAAGATCCAACCCTGGGTGTAGCCTGCATGGGAGGCAGCGGCGGCAGCATGGGCATGGGATCGAGCTTGCGCAAACGGACAATCGCAGCTTGCAAGAGTAGCATGTGCAATGAGCAGGTACATCACATCCCTGATTATACTAATTCAACTGTCAATTTCTGGCCAATAGTTAAACCTGACGGTGTTGTAAAACTGCTTGTATGTAGGAAATCTATGAGAAAATGAAACCAATTTCTGTTTATTTTATAACTCCCCCAATCAATACTGAACTGACTGAACCTGATGTATCTAATCAAGTTTTTGGTGAAAACATACAAGCTCATGTTGTTCATGAGGCTGAAGTGTCTAATGAACAGTCTGCTAATGAAGGATTTGATGCAAACATTTTACATGCTCCTAGTGATGAACATATTGTCGTGGACTTAACACGGCAGATGTCCTAGGGAAAGGACTTAGGTGTGGAGCCATCACAACTAGGTTATCTTAAAGGGGTTAATCGGGACAAAGGACACAAAGAGTTTATACTGGTTCGTCCCCTCACGGTGGAGGTAAAGGCTTACTCCAGTTTGGGGTTGTATTTCTTGTGTTTGATGACCAGGAGCGAATCCGCTTGACCTAGTTCTCGACTTGGTGTCTCTGAGTCAACCCGCCACCGGTCACCCCTTTATATACACTAAAGTAACAAGTAGGTACTGTTTACCAGCAACACGACATCTGTAAATTTCTTTGATGTAAGGAAAATGATTCTAGCACATATATATAATTTTAAAAGATGGTGTCCCTCATATAAACCTCGATAGTTGTCTATCTATGAACATGCAAGCATTACTAGTGCTACAAGTGATAACAACAAACCATTTAACCAAACAGGTATCGTAACATAAATTACACGTGAATTCTGCTGCACCCTAGAAGTACATATGACCAGCTATCTACGTGCTTAAGTATCTATTTAAGTTCACGCGAACAGGTAATTCTTAACAGTAAGTATCAAACACATAGATAGGCGCAGTCTATAATAGGATTAACAGGCTATGGCATTATGTAATCAGTAGCAAACTAAATTAAGCCAAACAACATAATTGGACAATTTTGCAATAAGTGGCTGACTAAAATTCGAGAAGGTGTAACTCGAACTTACGCTAGTTCTTTGTGCAGTAAACTGCAACTTCTTTTTTTCGCTACAAGGTTCTACGAAGGAGTCCATGGCATCAATTGCTTGGATACGCAGTCCCAATACTTCTTTCTTCCCACACTGCATTGGTAAGTCGAATGGTTAATTTGATAAGATGGTGCATCCTTGATATGTTATATGAGGACGGGTTGTCAGACTAGTTGTAGCCACACACATCACACTGGATTTTACTGTATATTTCATGCGATTACATTTGGAATATCGAGATCTAAGCAATCTACAATAGGATGAAATGAATGTCAACATTCACATTATTGGCAAACTCAGTTCATAGAAACAAGGAATTCAACCATTCTGTGGGTAAATCAAAAGTACCACTGGAATATTTTTCACTACCCCAATCGTACACGCAAAAAGGGGCAACACCACCGTAGGGGCTGGTATGGGCGGCCGCCTCAGGTGGATGGAAAGTGTGCACCTAGTTTGAGTCGTCGAGTTGGCCAGTGCTTTTTTTTTGTCCCAACACAGGAGAAAATGAAGAAAACGTTTCAATTTGGATGGGCCAATAACGTAAGTGCAAGGCAGGCCCTATAGCAGGCTCATGACCCAAATGAACGCCTCCCATATCGATCGACAGCAGGAAAAATCCCAATTCATTTGCTCCAGCCTCGATCTGGTTCGCCCTAACTGCCGCCGTTGGATAGACCGAAACAGCACTTCCTCACGCCCTCGTTGGACGCTGGTCACCGGGCTTCAAGTGAATGGAAGGACAAGAAGATGAAGATCCAACCCTGGGTGTAGCCTGCATGGGAGGCAGCGGCGGCAGCATGGGCATGGGATCGAGCTTGCGCAAACGGACAATCGCAGCTTGCAAGAGTAGCATGTGCAATGAGCAGGTACATCACATCCCTGATTATACTAATTCAACTGTCAATTTCTGGCCAATAGTTAAACCTGACGGTGTTGTAAAACTGCTTGTATGTAGGAAATCTATGAGAAAATGAAACCAATTTCTGTTTATTTTATAACTCCCCCAATCAATACTGAACTGACTGAACCTGATGTATCTAATCAAGTTTTTGGTGAAAACATACAAGCTCATGTTGTTCATGAGGCTGAAGTGTCTAATGAACAGTCTGCTAATGAAGGATTTGATGCAAACATTTTACATGCTCCTAGTGATGAACATATTGTCGTGGACTTAACACGGCAGATGTCCTAGGGAAAGGACTTAGGTGTGGAGCCATCACAACTAGGTTATCTTAAAGGGGTTAATCGGGACAAAGGACACAAAGAGTTTATACTGGTTCGTCCCCTCACGGTGGAGGTAAAGGCTTACTCCAGTTTGGGGTTGTATTTCTTGTGTTTCGATGACCAGGGAGCGAATCCGCTTGACCTAGTTCTCGACTTGGTGTCTCCTGAGTCAACCCGCCACCGGGTCACCCCTTTATATACACAGGTTGATGCCCGACGGCATACAGAGTCCCGGCCGGCTCATACACAACATGTCCGGCTCGGTGACTAACTAAACTTGCATTACAATATAAGTCATACATATGGCGGTTCATCCACTTGGGCCTCAAGTCGCCTCTGGGTCTTGGGCCGTCAATAGGCTTGCCATGATCCGCCATCTTCATCTTTAAGTAGTCAGTGGTATGACCCGGCCCCTCCTAGGCGGGTTATACCCAATAGTTATATCCCCAACATTAGGCCCCGGGTTGATTTGAACTTGTTCACATCAATCTTCAGTACCCGACTTGTCAAAATCTTGCATCGTCCGTTGATAAATTTGCTGTAAGCCGTCACCACTTTAACCCGCCATGACGTCATTTCGCATTAATTCTGCATGAGGCCCGGAATATCTTAATTGATCCTTATCTTTTAGTGAACATCTCAAAAATCGAGGCGTTCACATAGCCACATGATGATTTTGGCCACCTCGATTCCCGCGCATGCCTTGTATCCATCCTCTCATAAGTAGGAAGGGGGGTCCTGGTCTTCATTCTTTCCCCTCACCTCATCGTCGTCCTGGTCTTCATTCTACTCAATTCATCACAAGTAGGGGTGAGCTGTTCGGGGAGAGGGTGCCTTGGGCTGATCCGCTGTTCACGAAAACCCGGCAAGGGATTCTCGTCATGTAACGCCCCGGACACACCCGCCGGTGGTCGTTACTCCTGGCGGGATCTAGACTGGCCCCACAGATCAATACTAGTCTTTTCTGCGCACTTTGTCCTCACTCGTGCGCACCCGGGAGCAACTTCCCGGTCGGTCACCCATCCTGACACTACTCCAAGCTGAGCACGCTTAACTTTGGAGTTCTGTCCGAATGGGCTCCCGGAAAAGAAGGAATTCCTTATTGATATGAGTCCCTAATAAGCCAGGCTATTACATACACCCCCACTCAGAGGAACCGACGTCCTCGTCGGGCGTCGGGCCACAGGAACGTTCCCTCTTGGCACAAACGTCTGTGCTTCCAGTCCGGTACATGTGCCATGTCGGGTGCCACGACGGGTCACAAACGTCATGAACAACATGACCACGCACCTGTCCGCAACCATCCGTAACCGCGAGGGTCGGCTCGATACCAACTTGTAACGCCCGGACACACCCGCCGGTGGTCGTTACTCTGGCGGGATCTAGACGCCCCACAGATCAATACTAGTCTTTTCTCGCACTTTGTCCTCACTCGTGCGCACCGGAGCAACTTCGGTCGGTCACCCATCCCGACACTACTCCAAGCTGAGCACGCTTAACTTTGGAGTTCTGTCCGAATGGGCTCCCGGAAAAGAAGGAATTCCTTATTGATATGAGTAGTCTATCATCCCTAATAAGCCAGGCTATTACACGTCAGCAGGAGAAGTATCTGAAAGATCGAGGATGTCGCCTAGAGGGGGGGGGGTGAATAGGCGCTTTAAAATAATTACGATTTAGGCTTGAACAAATGCGGAATAAACCTAACGGTTAATTTGTCAAGCACAAAACCTACAACAACTAGGCTCACCTATGTGCACCAACAACTTATGCTAAGCAAGATAAGCAACTATGTGATAGCAAGATATATGACAAAGAACAATATGGCTATCACAAAGTAAAGTGCATAAGTAAAGGGGCTCGGGTAAGAGATAACCGAGGCACGCGGAGACGACGATGTATCCCAAGTTCACACCCTTGCGGATGCTAATCTCCGCTTGGAGCGGTGTGGAGGCACAATGCTCCCAAGAAGCCACTAGGGCCACCGTAATCTCCTCACGCCTCGCACAATGCAAGATGCCGTGATTCCACTAAGGGACCCTTGAGGCGGTCACCGAACCTGCATAAATGGCAACCCTTGGGGCGGTCACCGAACCAGACACTTTGGCAACCCTTGGGGCGGTCACGGAACCGTCAAATTGCTCGGGCGATCTCCACAACCTAATTGGAGACCCGACGCTGTCCGGAGCTGTACACCACAATGATTGAGCTCTAACACTACTAACCGCCTAGGGCGCCCAAGCACCCAAGAGGAACAAGCTCAAGGGCACCAAGCACCCAAGAGAAATAAGCTTCTCAACTTGTAACTTCCACGTATCACCGTGGAGAACTCAAACCGATGCACCAAATGTAATGGCAAGGGCACACGGAGTGCCAAGTCCTTCTCTCAAATCCCACCAAAGCAACTAATGCTAGGGAGGAAAATGAGAGGAAGAACAAGAAGGAGAACACCAAGAACTCCAAGAACTAGATCCAAGGGGTTCCCCTCACATAGAGGAGAAAGTGATTGGTGTAAATGTGGATCTAGATCTCCTCTCTCTTTTCCCCCAAAAACTAGCAAGAATCCATGGAGGGATTGAGAGATAGCAAGCTCGGAGAAGGTCAACAATGGGGGAAGAACACGAGCTCAAAGGATAAGGTTCAATGGGGAAGAAGACCCCCTTTTATAGGAGGGGAAAAATCCAACCGTTACCCCACCGAACAGCCCCGCACAGAGCGGTACTACCGCTAGGGAAGGGCGGTACTACCGCTGAGGGCGGTACTACCGCTCCCTATCCAGCGGTACTACCGCGCTGATGAGAAAGACAGGCCACTGGCCCCAGAGCGGTACTACCGCGGGAGTAGAGCGGTACTACCGCTCAGAGCGGTACTACCGCTACTACTGCCGCCCTAGTGCCGCAAAACCCGACACGAGAAAACATCGTTCGAGAATCGAGGCGGAAGTAGCCCAGACGCACAGCGGTACTACGGCCGAAACTCCCAAGCGGTACTACCGTTCGGAGAGCGGTATTATCGCTTGAGCGGTATTACCGCTCCGAGAGCGGTACTACCAGCTGGGGAGCTTCAGCAGTACTACCGCTGAGGGCACGGTACTACCGCTGGCACCAACCTTGAAAACACAGAATACTCCAAGGAAAACCAGAACTGCCATAACTCCTTCATATGAGCTCCGAATTGAGCAAACTCAAGCTTGTTTGAAACAAGACAACGAGTAGCATCAAAGCACCGAGGCAGGGGAGGTATGCTTAGCAAACAAAGGAGTGAAACCTCCAACCGAGAAGAACCGGCATACCCTCCAACATCGAAAACATCATAGAAGATGCATGAGAACTCCGTTTTCGATGAACTCGAGCTTGTCATAAAAATGACCATAAGCTCCAAATCTCACAAGGAGAAGAACCAAACAAGAACCAAGAAACATGATGCAAGGATGCAATGGTTTGAGCTCTCGACGAACGATACGATCAAGCTACTCACTTGAGAGCCCCCCTTGATAGTACGGCTATCGATCCTATAACCCGGTCTTCCAACTACCATGAGACCGGTAAAATAGAAAACCTATCAAGGGCAAACCTTTGCCTTGCACATGGTCCACTTGAGCTAGATGATGACGATCTTGACTCCCTCAAGTTGGACCACCTTTCTTGATTGCGTTGGCTCAAGAAGACTAGTTGATTGCTCCCCATACTCCACTATGGGTGAGCCACTCTTCCGACATCTTGACAAGTCCATTGTCACCAAATGGACGGCAAGCTTCAAGCACTTGATCTCTTCGTGATGCATCACTTGAACTTGCACACCGCAACCTAACCCCACAAAGAACTCTCACGAAGACCATGGGTTAGCACACAAAGCGTAATGGACAATGCTTACCATACCATGGGATCACTTGATCCTCTCGGTACATCTTCCACGCTTTGTGAGTTGATCAACTTGATTCACTCTTGACTTAGTCTTGATCAACCTTGAATCTTTCCAACTCTCTTCGTTTGGATGATGTATTGAAGGTAATCATGAATGATCACACAATCTTCTTCTTCAAGACATGCTTTCAATAAGCTCAACACTCACATGACCAATCTTTGGATAATTCCTTAATAGCACCTTGGTCAACACATAAACTCCTTGAAACCAACACATGGACTTCAAGAAATGCCTATGGACAAATCCTTCAAATATAACTCAATGCAACCATTAGTCCATAGAGAGTGTCATCAATTACCAAAACCACACATGGGGGCACCGCATGTCCTTTCAATCTCCTCGCAATAGAACCAGGTGTGTTTCCAATCCTTGGGATGACTTGGAAGCTGAGCATAAAGAAACATGGCATCTCTCCGCTACTGAATTGAGACTCCACCAAGCTCTAAGCTGGGTCCATCGGTGAACTCGTTATGGCGGTTCAAATAAAAATACTCTTTGAAGAGTTCGACACTAGGCTCCTCTTGAAGGTATACTTTGCAGAAGACATGGAAATTGCAGATATTTGAGGCGGAGTTGGGTCCGATGTCTTGAGGATGAAGTTGAAAGAAATGCAGAACGTCACCGAAGAACTTTGACCCGGGCGATGAAAAAACCCGGTTCATGTGATCAGTAAAAACAATAACCTCTTTATCCTGCGGCGAAGGTCTAGCTTCATCTGGGTTTGGAGCACGCCAGTGAAGGATATTTTTTGCTGGTAAAAAGCCTATCTTGACATATTCTTGAATCATTTATTCTGTGACAATGGATGGAACCCAGTCGCATGATGTGACTGTCTTAGTCATGATTGGGATGCACGACCTAAACAAGATGATTTAAGACATGGTTAGACCGTTGAACACCTGGCAGATTACAAATTATTGTTTAAACGCCGTGAAGACCTAATGGCTATGGATCTACGGTTCAGAGTATGAAGTAATCTATAAACCGAAGAACTGAATTATGAGGATAAATAAGCAAGCATGGTTAAGCCGGAGGATATTGCCGGGTTATACAAGTTATGAAGCGTATGATGGCGGCTTAAACATGGCCTAATGTGGTATGGCGGGTCACGGTTTATGGTATAAGCTGCCATGGCAGTTATGGTGCTTCAGATCTATCAGTGAAATTTTTTACTAAGTGATGGACAAACAGATTTCACAGACTGGAGCTATAATTTTGGATCTACGGCTGTCCGGAAAATGAGCTAAATCTTAAACCTAAGGTGGCGGCAGCAGAGAAGTGTGTATGCTCAGAGAAGATCGTATACGGAGAGGAAGTATTATGATATTAAGAACGAGTGCTAAATTGCTGCCTCACAAGGTTTGTACTATTTTCATATTGAAATAAGTGAAGAACGGCAAGAACACCGATGAACTACCCAAACCCAAGTATAGATCTGAGGCATGAGCAAAGGAGTACTTACGGATGCGGGTGAACAGTGGTGGCGCACCGACGTTCTCTGGTCTAATCAGGTTGATGCAGCGGATGGAGGTCGATGGCAGCAGAGCTTGGGTCTGCGGTGGAGTCGCGAGGAGGAAGACATTCATCACAAGTGTCACTCCGAAGATTATGGAGGACACCATGCGGGAGATAGAACTGCACATAAAGTATTGCAATCCGGTTTCTATTGGCCTACTCTCTTCAAGGATGCCCGTAAGTTTCTCTTATCTTGTAATGAATGCCAAAGAATTGGTAATATTAGTAGACGTCAAGAAATGCCTATGAATTATTCACTTGTTATTGAACCATTTGATGTTTGGGGCTTTGATTATATGGGACCTTTTCCTGCCTCTAATGGATATACACATATTTTAGTTGTTGTTGATTACGTTACTAAGTGGGTAGAAGCTATTCCAACTAGTAGTGTTGATCATAACACTTCTATTAAAATGCTTAAAGAAGTTATTTTTCCGAGGTTTGGAGTCCCTAGATATTTAATGACTGATGGTGGTTCACATTTTATTCATGGTGCTTTCCGTAAAATGCTTGCTAAGTATGATGTTAGTCATAGAATTGCATCTCCTTATCACCCACATTATAGTGGTCAAGTAGAATTGAGTAATAGAGAGCTCAAATTAATTTTGCAAAAGACTGTCAATAGGTCTAGAAAGAATTGGTCCAAGAAACTTGAGGATGCATTATGGGCCTATAGAACTGCATATAAAAATCCTATGGGTATGTCTCTGTATAAAATGGTTTATGTAAAAGCATGTCACGTACCTGTCGAACTAGAACATAAGGCATATTGGGCTATTAAAGAGCTCAATTATGATTTCAGAGTTGCCGGTGAGAAGGGGTTATTTGATATTAGCTCACTTGATGAATGGAGAACCCAAGCTTATGAAAATGCCAAGTTGTTTAAACAAAAAGTTAAAAGATGGCATGACAAAAGGATACAAAGCGTGAGTTTATTGTAGGTGATTATGTATTGCTATACAACTCGCGTTTAAGATTTTTTGCAGGAAAACTTCTTTCTAAATGGGAAGGCCCCTACGTTATCGAGGAGGTCTATCATTCCGGTGCCATAAAAATCAACAACTTCGAAGGTACAAATCCAAAGGTGGTGAACGGCCAAAGAATCAAACATTGTATCTCACGTAATCCCATAAATGTTGAAACCAATGTTATTGAAACTGTAAACCCAGAGGAATACATAAGGGACACTTTCTGGAACATTTCAGACTCCGAAAAGGAATAGGTATGTGGTACGGTAAGTAAACCGACTCCAAAACAGTTTTTAAGGCAATATTTCTCCGTTTTGGAATATTTAAAAAATAGAAAAATAAGAAGAAGTCCGGGAAGGACACGAGGGCCCCATGAGGGTGGAGGGCGCGCCCTACCCCCTGGGCGCGCCCCCCTACCCCGTGGGCACCTCGTGTGCCCTCTGGACTCCGTTTTCTTGCACGATACGTATTTTGGTCGGTAAAGATTCATTATATATTCTCCCGATGGTTTTGACTCCTGTATCACGCAAATATCCTCTGTTCTTGTTTCCAGCTGTTTTCCTGACAGATCTGGATTATCATGACGTCCCCAAGTGCCTCCAAGGACAAGTTCTTCGAGAAGGTCATCAACCCTTACCTCGCGAAGGTGCTGCGACACCCTCAAACCATTGAGATGCGTGATGGGTTGCTGCACATCCGCGATGTTGAGGGACCGAAGGGGACCGGAAGCATGGAGACGAGGCTCGAAGCAATGGAGCAACAAGTTTTCAAGTGCCAGGGGATGGTGGAACATGGACTCAACTCCAACCACATGATGATCGCGGAGTTCACCAACAAACACAAGCTGGATGCTGACAACATCGGGGAGACCATCTTCAAGCTTCACGAGAAGATCGAGCACCTTCAAGCCCAAATTTATGACCTGCAAAACCAATACTGTGAGTATGAATATAGATTCAAAAGGATGAGTTTGGCTGCAGATTTGAGGATCCCGGAGACTCGATCATCCTTCTATGATGGTGAGCCTATGCCTTGGAAGATGGACGATAAGCCCACATCATCAACAACACCTCCACCTTCTTCACCAGCAAAGGAGATATAATCGCATGGGTATGGGCACTCCCCTTGGCAACTGCCAAGCTTGGGGGAGGTGTCCCGGTATCGTATCACCATCACACTCCTATCTTTACCATTTTTCTTAGTTCGATCCTATTAGTAGTATCTTGATCTAGTAGAATAAAGTTTATGGCATGATCTAGTTTTGAGTTTTGCTTTATGATCTCTCTATGTAATCGAGTCCGTGAGGTATATATAATAAAGATTAGCGTTGAGTCAAGGCTTGATTATTTTGCCATGATTTTGAGTGAATAAAAGAAAAGAAAAGAAAAGGAGAATAAAAAGAAATAAAGAGTTCATATTGATCTTATTGAGAGTAATGACTTCACATAGAAAGAGTATGATGATTAAAAGTTGTTGGGAGTTGGCAAACATAGCTTTGGTCATCGTTGCAATTAATAGGAAGTAATAAAGAAAGAGAGGTTTCACATATAAATATACTATCTTGACATATTTTATGATTGGGAGCACTCATTAAAATATGACATGCTAAAGAGTTGACGTTGGATAAGGAAGACAATGTAATGGGTTATGTTTTCTTATATCCGAGATAAAGTATATTGTCATGGATCATCCAACATGTTGAGCTTGCCTTTCCCCCTCATGCTAGCCAAATTCTTAGCACCAAGTAGAGATACTACTTGTGCTTCCAAAAACCCTTAAACCAGTTTTGCCATGAGAGTCCACCATATCTACCTATGGATTGGGTAAGATCCTTCAAGTAAGTTGTCATCGGTGCAAGCAATAAAAATTGCTCTCTAAATATGTATTATTGATTGGTGTGGAGGAAATAATCTTTATACGATCTTGTGATGTGGAAGAAATAAAAGCGACGGACTGCATAATAAAGTTTCATATCACAAGAGGCAGTATAAAGTGACGTTCTTTCACATTAAGCTTTTGTGCATCCAACCCTGAAAGCGCATGGCAACCTCTGCTTCCCTCTGCGAAGGTCCTATATTTTATTATTGTCTTCTACCTATGCAAGAGTCATGGTGATCTTCACCTTTCCTTTTTACATTTTATCCTTGGGCAAGCACAGGGTGTTGGAAAGATCCTGATAGTTATATCTAATTGGATGTAAGTCAGCATGAGTTATTATTGTTGACATTACCCTTGAGGTAAAAGGTTGGGAGGCGAAACTATAAGCCCCTATCTTTCTTTGTGTCTGGCTAAAACTCCGTAACCACAAGTATTGCGTGAGTGTTAGCAATTAAGGAAGACTAAATGATAGTTGAGTATGTGGACTTGCTATAAAGCTCTGACATAGACTCTTTCTGATGTTATGATAAATTGCAATTGCTTCAATGAGTGCGATTATAGTTTGTTAGTTCTCAATAAAGTTTCTGATTCCTACTTTGCATTGTGAATATATTGTTACTTGAGCATAAGAAATCATATGACCATATCCATATATGTTGCTGTTATGAAAGTAATCATGATGCCCTCATGTCTGTATTTTATTTTTATCAACACCTCTACCTCTAAACATGTGGACATATTTATCGTTGTCAGCTTCCGCTTGAGGACAAGCGAGGTCTAAGCTTGGGGGAGTTGATACATCCATTTTGCATCATGCTTTTATATCGATAGTTATTGCAATATGGGCTGTTATTACACGTTATGTCACAATACTTATGCCTATTCTCTCTTATTTTACAAGGTTTACATAAGGAGGGAGAATGCCGGCAACTGGAATTCTGGGCTGGAAAAGGAGCAAATATTAGAGACCTACAACTCCAAAAGTCCTGAAACTCCACGAAAGTCATTTTTGGAAATAATAAAAAATATTGAGCGGAAGAAATGCAGAGGGGACCCACTGGCCACGAGGGTGGGGCGCGCTCTGGCGCGCCTACCCCTGTATGCACCCCTGCCTTGTGGGCCCCCTATTGGCTCTCCGGTGGCCGTCTTCTGCTATATGAAGTCTTCCTCGAGGAAAAAATCATAAGCAACCTTTCGGGTCGAGACTCCGCCGCCACGAGGCGGAACCTTGGCGGAACCAATCTAGGGCTCCGGCAGAGCTGTTCTGCCGGGGACACTTCCCTCCGGGAGGGGGAAATCATCGCCATCGCCATCGCCAGCGCTCCTCTCATCGGGAGAGGGCCATCTCCATCAACATCTTCACCAGCACCATCTCCTCTCAAAACCCTAGTTCATCTCTTGTATCCAATTCTTGTCTCCAAGTCCGGGATTGGTACTAATAGGTTGCTAGTAGTGTTGATTACTCCTTGTAGGTGATGCTAGTTGGTTTATTTGGTGGAAGATCATATGTTCAGATCCTATATGCATATTAATACCCCTCTGATTATGAACATGAATATGCTTTGTGAGTAGTTACGTTTGTTCCTGAGGACATGGGAGAAGTCTTGCTATTAGTAGTCATGTGAATTTGGTATTCGTTCGATATTTTGATGAGATGTATGTTGTCTAGCCTCTAGTGGTGTTATGTGAATGTCAACTACATAAAACTTCACCATTATTTGGGCCTAGAGGAAGGCATTGGGAAGTAATAAGTAGATGATGGGTTGCTAGAGTGACAGAAGCTTAAACCCTAGTTTATGCGTTGCTTCATAAGGGGCTGATTTGGATCCATATGTTTCATGCTATGGTTAGGTTTACCTTAATACTTTTGTTGTAGTTGCGGATGCTTGCAATAGAGGTTAATCATAAGTGGGATGCTTGTTCAAGTAAGAACAACACCCAAGCACCGGTCCACCCACATATCAAATTATCAAAGTACCGAACGCGAATCATATGAACGTGATGAAAACTAGCTTGACGATATTCCCCTGTGTCCTCGGGAGCGCTTGCCTTTATATAAGAGTTTGTCCAGGCCTGTCCTTTGCTACAAAAAGGATTGGGCCACCTTGCTGCACTTTATTTACTTTTGTTACTTGTTGCTCGTTACAAATTATCCTATCACAAAACTATCTGTTACCACTTATTTCAGTACTTTCAGAGAATACCTTGCTGAAAACCGCTTATCATTTCCTTCTGCTCCTCGTTGGGTTCGACACTCTTACTTATCGGAAGGACTACGATAGATCCCCTATACTTGTGGGTCATCAACGCGCCCGGCCCAAGAACGCTAGAGCTATTAGCAGTAGCGAGCTTGCACGAAGCACGCTGCTGCTACACTTGTATACCAGTAGCGCAGGCGCCCACGCGCTACTGCTAAGTGTTAGCTGTAGCGCCTTATTAGTAGTGCCGGTCCCCGCGCTACTAATGTACCTAAAACCCGCGCTGCTGCTAGGCTTTTCCCTAGTAGTGTCTATATGGAAGTTTTTATTATACCCATCTTGAATGCCCATCATATTAGGACTAAATTCATAACCAAAGCAAATTACCATGCTCTTTAAGACTCTCAAAACAATATAAGTGAAGCATGAGAGCTCATCTATTTCTTCAAAATAGAACCACCGCCATGCTCTAAAAGGATATAAGTGAAGCACTAGAGCAAATGACCAACTACTCCAAAAGATATAAGTGAAGATCAATGAGTAGTTGAATAATTATGTAACTATGTGAAGACTCACTAACATTTAAGAATTTCAGATCTTGGTATTTTATTCAAGCAGCAAGAAAAACAAAAGAAAATAAAATGACGCTCCAAGCAGAACACATATCATGTGGTGAATAAAAATATAGCTCCAAGTAAAGTTACCGATGAACGAAGATGAAAGAGGGGATGCCTTCCGGGGCATCCCCAAGCTTAGGCTCTTTGTTATCCTTGAATATTACCTTGGGGCGCCTTGGGCATCCCCAAGCTTAGGGCCTTGCCACTCCTTATTCCATAGTCCATCGAATCTTGACCCAAAACTTGAAAACTTTACAGCACAAAACTCAACAGAAAACTCGTAAGCTCCGTTAGAATAAGAAAATAAATAACCACTTAGTTACTGTTGTGAACTCATTCTAAATTCATATTGGTGTAATATATACTGTATTCCAACTTCTCTATGGTTCATACCCTCCGATACTACTCGTAGATTCATCAAAATAAGCAAACAACACAATGAAAACAGAATTTGTCAAAAACAGAACAGTTTGTAGTAATCTGTATCATTCGAATACTTCTGTAACTCCAAAAATTCTGAAATAAATTGGTGGACCTGAGGAATTTGTCTATTAATCATCTTAAAAAATAATCAACCTAAAAGCACTCTCCAGTAAAAAAATGGCAGCTAATCTCGTGAGCGCTAAAGTTTCTGTTTTTTACAGCAAGATCGCAAGGACTTCACCCAAGTCTTCCCAAAGGTTCTACTTGGCACAAACACTAATTAAAACATAAAACCACATGTAACCAGAGGCTACATGAATTATTTATTACTAAACAGAAGCAAAAGGAAAAGAACAAAAATAAAATTGGGTTGCCTCCCAACAAGCGCTAACGTTTAACGCCCCTAGCTAGGCATGATGATTTCGATGATGCTCACATAAAGGATAAGAATTGAAACATAAATAGAGCATCATGAAGAATATGACTATCACATTTAAGTCTAACCCACTTCCTATGCATAGGGTTTTTGTGAGCAAACAACTTATGGGAACAATAATCAACTAGCATTGGAAGGCAAAACAAGCATAACTTTAAAACTTTAAGCACATAGAGAGGAAACTTGATATTATTGCAATTGCTACAAGCATATGTTCCTCCCTCATAATAATTTTCAATAGCATCCTGAATGAATTCAACCATATAACTAGCACATAAAGCATTCTTTTCAGGATCTACAAGCATAGAAATTTTATTACTCTCCACATAAGCAAAATTCTTCTCATTCGGAATAGTGGGAGTATCATAAGAGACTCTAATACTATAAATTGTTTCCACATTAAAAGAGTAATGTTCAGAAAAAGGGTAATCATAATCATGACAAGTTTTATAAATATAATCATCACTACTTTTTATAGCATACGTATCATCACAATAATTATCATAAGTAGCAACTTTGTTCTCATCATAATTGATTGAAACCTCTTCCAAGATAGTGGAATCATCACTAAATAAAGTCATGACCTCTCCAAATCCACTTTCGTATTTATCACAATAAGATTCAACATCCTCCAAATTAGTGGGATCATTACTTCCTAAAGTTGACACTCTTCAAAATCCACTTTCATCATTACCCCATGGGCGCGCCCAGGGGGTAGGGTGCGCCCCCCACCCTCGCGGGTGCCTCGGGACTCTTCTGGCCCATCTCCGGTGCTCTGTGGGCTTCTTCTGGTCCAAAAACGATCTCCGTGGAATTTTAGCTCAATTGGACTCCGTTTGGTTTTCCTTTTCCGCGATACTCAAAAACAAGGAAAAAACATAAACTGGCACTGGGCTCTAGGTTAATAGGTTAGTCCCAAAAATCATACAAAATAGCATATAAATGCATATAAAACATCCTAGATGGATAATATAATAGCATGGAACAATTAAAAAATATAGATATATTGGAGACGTATCACCCGTCTATTTCACGCCTTTATGGTGCGTGATTAATGCGCCTGGTGTTGGTGCAACAAACCCTGGGTCTGTCGCCCAGACTGTGCACAGGCACGAGAACAAGCTCAAAGTACCAGCCCAAGTTAGAGTTCAAGGAGCCAAGAGATTCAAAGGACCAGCATGCAGATCAGAGAGACTAAGACCAAGCCAGAGAAGCAAGATATCACCAAGAGAAAGGCCTACTTTGCCGCGCAGGCGAGCCCGGCAAGGGGCGAGGCCACCCCTAGAAGCAAGCGACCAAAGCGCCCCGGTAGGGCCTGCCGGGGCTCACGGAAGCAAAACGACATCACCAACCACCCAACTACAAACCACGTCGTCAACCAGTGCGGTGTCAAGCCACAAAGTTACTGAGTGGCAGTCATTCGCCACATGGCTGCCTCTCCTTAGGGAGAAAACCCATAGATGACACCCGTCCTGCGATGTGTCAAGAGAACACTTGTGGAGCTGGCAAGATAGCCCAGCAAGCCTTGCCGGGCAACTAGTGATGTGACACTAAGTGGTGCATTTAATGTGCCCTGTCAGCCCACAGAGTTATGTATGATAGCACTATTTGATGTCATATCAGTGCATAATGACTACTTTTCCATTGTGATGTCCCCTTGATCTATAAAAGGAGGCCCATGGCAACCGTAGAAAGGGTTAAAAGGTTGGATAACTCACAACCCCATACGCGCTTTGTGGCTGCTGCCCCAATGCAACCCCTGCCGGGAAAATGTACTACGCTCCACCACCACCTTTTCCACCATGAATCCACCAGAGTAGGAGTAGGGTTTTATGCCTCACGGCGGCCCGAACCTGGGTAAATTTCTTGTGTGATACCTGCCGCGCTGCCCCACGGTCACCTCCTCTTTGTGCAACACGTCGCCCCCTGCTCTCGGTGCAACAGATCCCAGGTATGTCGCCCAACTGTGCACATGCACAAGATCAAGACTGAAGCACCAGCTCAATATAGGGATTGAAGGCCCAAGAGACTTGAAGAACCAACATGCAGCTCAGAGAGATCGAGATCAAGCCAAAAGAACAGAATAGTGGCAAGAGAAGGGCCTCCCTTGCTGGGAGGCGAGGCCCGCAAGGGGCCAGGCCACCACCAGAAACAAGCAACCAAGACTCCACGATAGCGCCTGCCAGGGTTTGCGGGGCCTAAACAACTCCACCAACCGCGCAAGTACGACCCATGTCATCAATCAGTGCGGTGTCACACCGCAAGGTGATTAAGTGGCAGCATTTGCCACATGGTGGCCATATCCTACAAAAGAAACGCACAAGTGACACCCGTCCAGCGACGCGTCAAGAGAACAGATGCGGAGTTGGCAAGATAAGCCCGGCAGGCCTTGCCGGGTAGCTAGTGATGTGACACTGAGCAGTGCATTTAATGCACCCTGTCTGCCCGCAGAGTTAGGTTTGATAGCACTGTTTGCAATCATATCAGTGGGTAATGAACGTTTTGCCATTGTGGTGACCCCTTGATCTATAAAAGGAGGCCCATGGCAATCGTAGGAGGGGGTTGGAGGATTGGAAACTTGACAAACCCCAGCCACCATACGCTTGTGGTCACTATAGCCCTGAGGCAGGCCTTGCCGGGCAAGTGTACCACGCACCACCACGTTCATTTCCACCAACAATCTACCAAAGCAGGAGTAGGGTCTTACGCCTCGCGGCAGACCGAACCTGGGTAAATTTCTTGTGTGCTCTCTGTCGTGCTGCCGAGCCCAGGTCTGCTCTTTGTGCAACGTGACGTCCCCTGCCGAACCATCAAGGGGCTGCTACCTCTTGAGCATGCGTTGGTTTTCCCTTGAAGAGGAAAGGGTGATGCAGCAAAGTAGCGTAAGTATTTCCCTCAGTTTTTGAGAACCAAGGTATCAATCCAGTAGGAGACTACACACAAATCGCCTAGTACCTGCACAAACAATCAAGAACCTTGCAACCAACGCAATAAAGGGGTTGTCAATCCCTTCATGGCCACTTGCAAAAGTGAGATCTGATAAAGATAATAAGATAAATATTTTTGGTATTTTTGTTGTATAGATTGGAAAGTAAAGATTGCAAAATAAATAGTAAACTTAGAATTATAGATCGTAAACTTATATGATGTAAAGTAGACCCGGTGGCCATAGGTTTCACTAGTGGCTTCTCTCAAGATAGCATAAATTACGGTGGGTGAACAAATTACTGCCAAGCAATTGATAGAAAAGTGCATAGTTATGAGAATATCTAGGCCTGATCATGAACATAGGCATCATGTCCGTGTCAAGTAGACCGAAACAATTCTGCATCTACTACTATTACTCCACACATAGACCGCTATCCAGCATACATCTAGAGTATTAAGTTCATAAGAACGGAGTAACGCATTAGGCAAGATGACATGATGTAGAGGGATAAACTCAAGCAGTATGATATAAACACCATCTTTTTATCCTCGATGGCAACAATACAATACGTGTCAGTTCCCTTTCTGTTACTAGGATCGAGTACCGCAAGGTTGAACCCAAAGCTAAGCACTTCTCCCATTGCAAGAAAGATCAATCTAGTAGGCCAAACTAAGCCAATAATTTGAAGAGACTTGCAAAGATATTAAATCATGCATATAAGAATTCAGAGAAGAATAAAATATTGTTCATAGATAATCTTGATCATAAACCTAGAATTCATCGGATCTCAGCAAACACGCCGCAAAAATAATTACATCGAATAGAACTCCAAGAAGATCAAGGAGAACTTTGTATTGAGATCCAAAGAGAGAGAAGAAGCCATCTAGCTAATAACTATGGACCCGAAGGTCTGTGCTAAACTACTCACACATCATCGGAGAGGCTATGGTGTTGATGTAGAAGCCCTCCGTGATCGAATCCCCCTCCGGCAGATCGCCAAAAAAGGCCCCAAGATGGGATCTCACGGGTACAGAAGGTTGCGGCTGTGGAAAAGTCATTTCGTGGCTCCCCTGGATGTTTTCAGGGTATAAGGGTATATATAGGCGAAAGAAGTAGGTCGGTGGAGCTACGAGGATCCCACGAGGGTGGGGGGCGTGCCTACCCCCCTGGGCGCGCCCTCTAGCCTCGTGGCCGCCTCGTTGCATCCTTGACATCCACTCCAAGCCTCTTGGATTGCGTTTGTTCCAAGAAAGATCCTCGTGAAGGTTTCGTTCCATTTGGACTCCGTTTGATATTCCTTTTCAACGAAACACTGAAATAGGCAAAAAAACAGCAATTTGCACTGGGCCTTCGGTTAATAGGTTAGTCCCAAAAATAATATAAAAGAGCATATTAAAGCCCATTAAACATCCAAAACAAATAATATAATAGCATGGAACAATCAAAAATTATAGATACGTTGGAGACGTATCAAGCATCCCCAAGCTTAGTTCCTGCTCGCCCTCAAGTAGGTAAATGATAAAAACAGAATTTTTGATGTGGAATGGTATCTAACATAATTTTCAATGTAATTTTATTTATTGTTGCATGAATGTTCAAATCCTAAAGATTCAAGACAAAAGTTTAATATTGACATAAAAAATAATAATACTTCAAGCATACTAACTAAGCAATTATGTCTTCTCAAAATAACATGGCCAAAGAAAGCTCATCCCTACAAAATCATATAGTTTGGCTATGCTTCATTTTCGTCACACAAAATGCTCTCATCATGCACAACCCCGATGATAAGCCAATCAATTGTTTCATACTTTAGTATTTTCAAACTTTTTCAACTTTCACGCAATACATGGGCGTGAGCCATGGACATAACACTATGGGTGGAATAGAATATGATGATGGAGGTTGTGTGGAGAAGACAAAAAGGGAGAAAGTCTCACATCGACGCGGCTAATCAACGGGCTGTGGAGATGCCCATCAATTGATGTCAATGCGAGGAGTAGGGATTGCCATGCAACGGATGCACTAGAGCTATAAATGTATGTGTCGCATCCCTAGCCTTATCTTGCACTAGGCTAGCACTTGTCTGTTGCATCATGTTTAAATTATTTTGAAACTTGAAATGGGGATGATAAACCCTAGCACCAAGATTAAATCAAATAGGATCAACCATAAAATATTTTCAATGAACCCAGAATGCTTTTCAGAAAAGTTCATCATTTTTGAATTGGTTTAGAACCTCTGCCAAAAATGGTGCACATTTTCTAGGCCACTCTGGATTTTTGTATTAATTCATTAAGTATTTGCATTTGGGCATTTAATTCCTATAAATATTTTAAATGCCCAAATAATACTGATAATGGTTGAGGGCTGTTGGAAATAATTTCATAAGTGCCCACAATTATTTTCAGCATTTTATCAAATGGTTTAGTATTTTTACTAAATCAAAACAAAATAGAAAAAAATAGAAAACTGAAATAAAAAGAAGGACATAACCTACCTAACTCACCTGTGTAGCCACCTGGTGGCCCAACAGGACCGGCCCAGCTAGGCCCAGCCCACCTCCTCCTCTCTCCTACTGTCTTCAACCTCCTGCTAGTGGGCAGGAGGGCGTGTGCTCCAGGGCGGCCAAAGACGCCAAGACGCCACCGACGCCAGCCAGCCTGCTTGCCGCCGCCTCGACTTCTCTGGCATCGCCACGCACCCCCCGGGCCCCTCTTGTTGTCCCTCGCCTCATCCTCTCCCCTGCTCCCTCTCTCTCGCCCGGACCGAACGCGTCTGTCGCTGCCGACGTGCACCACCGCGGCCACCGCCTCCCCCTCGCTCCCCTGACTGGCTCAAGAGCTCCGCCGTGGACCCATACGCCATCTTCCCCGAGCCACTCGACGGGAAGAGCCCCGGAGCACCGTCCCGGCGTCTTCTTCCTCCTCGGGCCACCGAGATCGCCGGCGACCTTCCGTCGTCACCAGCCCCTCCCCCAGCACGCCGAGGCCTCCGTTCAACTTGCTGTGAGCTCCTCTTCCTCTCCCCTAGCTCCCGTGCTCGTTTGGCCTCCGTAGCCGCCGTTTCCACCTCACCCGAAAGCTCCCCACCGCTGGCCATGGCGCCGTCGTGGCTAGAGCCACAATAGCTCGAAGCCGAGCACACCGCTGGGCTCAGCACGGCTCCAGGAGCCCGTAGCGCCTGCTAGCTACTCCTGCCTTGCACTGTAGCACCAACCCGTCGTTGCCCGAGCTCTGGCCGCCGCCACGAGCTCGACTCCGGCGAGCTCACCCCACCTCAGCCTCTCTCTCTTGCTCCAATGGATGCGCGAGAGAGCCAGCTCTCCGTAGGTGGTCTCGGCCGCTAATTTGGTCGCCGGAGGGCAAAATCCTAGCCCCTTCGTCGTCTCGGCCTCGCCGGCGACTCAACGCCGGCAGGTTTGACCTGTTCGACCCGGGGTTTGACCTCCCTGGGGTCAACACACGTGGGCCCAGAGCCCTGCTAATGTTAGTTAGTGCTAACTAATTTTTAGTTAACCAGCTGAGTCACTGGCATGTGGGCCCATGCCCTAAATAACTTAGATTAGTATCTAACTTAGCACTAATCAACTCCGTTAAATAGCCGTGACACTGACCTACGGGTCCCACCGGTCAGGTTTGACCTGGACCGCGCCTATTGACTTGATGACGTCACACTGACGTCATGCTGACGTAGTAAGTATTTTCTGGAATTAAAATAAATCAGAAAAGGTTTATAAATTTCAGAAAATGCTCTAAAAGTCTAAAATTCATATAAAATCAACCGTAGCTCAGAATGAAATAATTTATATATGAAAAATGATCAGAAAAATCCAATCTATCCATCTGTACCACTTTCATGCTTGTTAGATCAACTTATACCTGCTGATCAGGTCAAATCAATTAAATGGCATTTGAATTTTACATATGGAGTTTGAATTTGAACCCTTGGTTCAAACCAACTTCATTTAATATGGTTGCTAGTTGCATTAGCTCAATCAACAGCATATTGCCATGACATTATCATGCATCATATTTGTTGCATTGCATTGATTGTGTTCTTCCTTGTTTGCCGGTGTTTGTCCCCTCCCTATAGACGTGGTTCCTACGATGAGTTCGATGACACCGATGAAGAGCTATAATATCTTCAGGAGTGCCAGGCAAGCAAAACCCCCTTGTTCATTCTGATATAATCCCACTCTCTCGCTCCTGCTCTCTTTTACTGCATTAGGACAACAATGATTCATCTGTTACTTGTTGCGGTAGCTGAACCCCTTTATCCTCTGCATGACCTGTAATTCCACAATAAATAGATGAAACCCACTAGTATGAGTAGGAGTTGTTTGAGCCCTGTTGTTCCTACTCATTCATGCTTGTTTGTCATGCCTGCTACTGTTTAGAGTTGAGTCAGGTCTGATTCATCGGGGATGAATCAGAGGTGTGTAAACATGTCCTACTGTGTGTGAGCTAAGTGTGTGAACACGATTTGGTAAAGGTAGCGGTGAGAGGCCATGTAGGAGTACATGGTGGGTTTTCTCATTGAAGCCGTCCTTAGGAACTGAGTTCTGTGTTTGTGATCCATGAAACAGTTACAACCATGCATTGGGCCCGAAACCAATGGACCCTCTCGACTTATTAACTGCCCTTGCCTCTGTCCAGGAGTTGCAACTAGTTTCTGGTGTTTGTAGGATATGTGTTGGAGGCCGTGCGTAGCGCTGACCCTAGGGGTGGGTTATGATGCGGTAGATACACCGTGGAATGGTGTACCGGGCGCCCGTTTGGTGTCTCGGGAACCCTGCACACATCGTTTGGGGCTGTGAGCGAAACTCCAGCCGGATCTCTTTGCGGATGGAACCGGAATAGGCGATAAACCTGGACTAGAGATTTGTGTGGTTAGTCAGGTCGTGGCCGACTCCCTCGCCAGGCTTCCGCTTGAAGGTTGCCGAGATACACTACGTGTACATGGTGGTAAGTGGCGAGAGCGTGTGTGAAGAAGTACACCCCTGCAGGGTTATAAATGATCTATTCGAATAGCCGTGTCCACGGTAAAGGACTTCTGGGTTGCCTATAACAGTTCATAGACAAGTGAAAGTGGATACTCTAAAATACGCAAGATAAGCATGAGTGCTATGGATGGCGTTCTCGTAGGAAGTTGGGATCGAATCCATAGTGGTGTATTGATTGGTGAATATGTGGACTCGTGTGCGCCACCTCAAAAGAGTTACTTGCAGTCGTAGTTCACGAGAGCCACCGAGTCAAAGCTGGCTTGCTGCAGTCAAACTCCACCACCCCCTTTGTTGATAATGATGCATATGTAGTTAGTTCTGATGTAAGTCTTGCTGAGTACATTTGTACTCACGTTTGCTTATTTTATGTTTTGCATAGAGACGTCAGTCTCGCTAGTAGTTACGCTTGGACTTCGATGTTTAGCTTGTTACCTCAGCTACGATATTGTGCCCTCGGCAGGATCTGGTGGATAGTCAGGCTTCCCAGCCTTTTTCATTTATAGATGTCTGTACTCAGACATGATAAGCTTCCGTGTGTGCTTTGACTTGTATGCTCTGAATGTTGGGTCATGAGACCCATGTTTGTAATATTTCGCTCCTCGGAGCCTAATGAATAAATACTTGAGTCGTAGAGTTATGTTGTGATGCCATGTTGTATTTACACATATCGAGCATATTGTGTGTATGTTTGAAATGCTTGGTATGTGTGGGATCCGACAATCTAGTTGTTTATCCTTGGCAGCCTCTCATAGGGGAAATGTAGTCTAGTGCGCCCTGAGCGATAGTAGTCCGCTACAGCCCGGTTCACCGAGTCCTGCTAGCCCAGCACTACCGCTCTCGACACTTGACTGCCGGCATGTGTTTCACTTCGCTCTGTGTTCTGTCCCTTCGGGAAATGTCACGCGACATCCGAGTCCTGCCTAGCCTGCTACAGCCCGGGTTACCGGAGTCTGTTAGCCCAAATGCTACAGCCGGATTCATACGTTGATGACCGACATGCTCGATGTGATTCATGTATGCCTGTCCCCATGGGTTAGCGCCGCTTTGGGTTCACGACTAGCCATGTCGTCCCGGGTTCTCTGTCATGTGGATGCTAGCGACACTATCATATACGTGAGCCAAAAGGCGCAAACGGTCCCGGGGCATGGTAAGGCGACACCCGTGGGAATACCGTGCGTGAGGCCGCAAAGTGATATGAGGTGTTACCAGCGGCCCTGTACGACCCATCTTCACCAGCAAACACTCAAGACCCTCACGAGGGGCCAAGCCTCGCGAGGCGGAAGACACAAGACCTCCTCATGGGCTGTCTCACCAGGCCGACTTGTGAGGGGCGGAGAGATCAAGGCAAGGGACACCTCGCGAGGTTCCTGTGACGCAAGCCATGACGACTGGAGCCAGGCGGGCGCCAGCGCGCGCAGTGTCCTCGCTTCCTCTTTGGTGCTAAAGGGGCAAGCGCATGCGAGGAGTCCCAGGGCATCAGGCAAAGGTTTCCATATCGATGCAACGACACCAATACCAGAAGGACGGCAGGACGGAGGTCACCGTGGAGCCCAAGACGGTGTCACCACCAGAGCCTTTGGCAGGCGAAGGATAACTTGTACTAGTTGTCTCCCTTTGAATTTGGGCGTTGATGGATCCCTTCCCGCTCAATATTTGGGGAGAGGGCCAGGGCCTCTATAAATAGGACTAGCCACCACCATAGGCGGCATCTTGATCTCATCCTGGATCAGAGCCATTCCACACACAAGTTCACCAAGCACAAGAGCACCTCTCCTTCGGAGGCTGTTCTTCCCTTATAACTGTTCATCCTCAGCCCAAGAGGCAATCCACCACACCACACTGGAGTAGGGTATTACACCACATCGGTGGCCCGTACCAGTATAAACTCTTGTGTATCTCTTTCTGCGGGTTCGACGCGCTAAGCTTTGAGATCGCGGTGAGAGTGAGGGCGTGATTAGGTAGGGAGAGATCTTCGTGTGCACCCCAGTGTTCGAACCTCAAGGGTTTTGCCGGAACCTGTAATCCGAGAGCCCATTGTTGGAATATACAAGCCAAGTTCTATAATCAAAAATTCCCACTAGTATATGAAAGTGACAATATAAGAGACTCTCTATCATGAAGATCATGGTGCTACTTTGAAGCACAAGTGTGGAAAAAAGGATAGTAGCATTGTCCCTTCTCTCTTTTTCTCTCATTTTTTTGGGCCTCTTTTTTTGGCCTTTCTCTTTTTTTTGGCCTTTCCTTTTTTTGGCCTTTCTCTTTTTTTTTCCTCGCACGGGACAATGCTCTAATAGTGATAATCATCACACTTCTATTTATCTACAACTCGAGGATTACAACTCGATACTAGAACAAAATATGACTCTATATGAGTGCCTCCGGCGGTGTACCGGGATAATGAAACAAGAGTGACATGTATGAAAAACTATGCATGGTGGACTTGCCACAAATACGATGTCAACTACATGATCATGCAAGGCAATATGACAATGACGAAGCGTGTCATAATAAACGGAATGGTGGAATGTTGCATGGCAATATATCTCGGAATGGCTATGGAAATGCCATAATAGGTAGGTATGGTAGCTGTTTTGAGGAAGAGATAAGGAGGTTTATGTGTGATAGAGCGTATCATATCACGGGGTTTGGATGCACCGGCGAAGTTTGCACCATCTCTCGAGGTGAGAAAGGGCAATGCACGGTATCGAGGAGGCTAGCAATGATGGAAGGGTGAGAGTGCCTATAATCCATGGACTCAACATTAGTCATAAAGAACTCACATACTTATTGCAAAAATCTACAAGTCATCAAAACCAAGCACTACGTGCATGCTCCTAGGGGGATAGATTGGTAGGAAAAGACCATCGCTCATCCCCGACCGCCACTCATAAGGAGGACAATCAAAGAAACACCTCATGCTTGAAAATTGTCACACAAAGTTTACCATACGAGCATGATACGGGACTTGCAAGCTCGAACACAAGTATTTCTCAAATTCACAATTACTCAACTAGCATGACTCTAATATTACCATCTTCATATCTCAAAACAATCATCAAGTATCAAACTTCTCATAGTATTCAATGCACTCTATATGGAAGTTTTTATTATACCCATCTTGGATGCCTATCATATTAGGACTAATTTTATAGCCAAAGGAAATTACCATGCTGTTCTAAAAGACTCTCAAAATAATATAAGTGAAGCATGAGAGATCAATAATTTCTGTAATATAAAACCACCACCGTGCTCTAAAAAGATACAAGTGAAGCACTAGCGCAAAAATTATCTAGCTCAAAAGATATAAGAGAAGCACATAGAGTATTCTAATAAATTCCAATTCATGTGTGTCTCTCCCAAAAGGTGCGTACAGCAATGATGATTGTGGTAAAATAAAAAGCAAAGACTCAAGTCATACAAGACGCTCCAAGCAAAACACATATCATGTGGTGAATAAAAATATAACCTCAAGTGAAGTTACCGATAGACGAAAATGAAAGAGGGGATGCCTTCCGGGGCATCCCCAAGCTTAGGCTTTTGGTTGTCCTTGAATTTTACCTTGGGGTGCCTTGGGCATCCCCAAGCTTAGGCTCTTGCCACTCCTTATTCCATAATCCATCAAATCTTTACCCAAAAACTTGAAAACTTCACAACACAAAACTCAAACAGAAAATCTCATGAGCTCCGTTAGTGTAAGAAAACAAACCAACACTTTAAGGTACTGTAATGAACTCATTCTTTATTTATATTGGTGTTAAACCTAATGTATTCCAACTTATCTGTGGTTCATACCCCCTGATACTAGCCATAGATTCATCAAAATAAGCAAACAACACATGAAAAACATAATCTGTCAAAAACAGAACAATCTGTCGCAATCTGATTTGTTCGAATACTTCTGGAACTCCAGAAATTCTGAAAAACTAGGACAACCTGGATAATTTGTATATTGATGTACTGCAAAATGAATTGATATTTTACCACGTTCTGGTGAGTTTTATTAATTATTTTCATGAGCGTAAAGTTTCTGTCTTTTTCAGCAAGATCAAACAACTATCACCCAAGAAGATCCTATTGGTTCTACTTGGCACAGACACTAATTAAAACATAAAAAAAACATCCAAACAGAGGCTAGATGAATTATTTATTACTAAACAGGAACAAAAAGCAAGGAACGAAAAATAAAATTGGGTTGCCTCCCAACAAGCGCTATCGTTTAACGCCCCTAGCTAGGCATAAAACAATAATATATCTAGGTATTGCCATAATAATGATAGGGCAAATCGCGAAAACTCATCTCATATTCCCTACGCTCAGCAGCAAGTTTTCTTTGAGGCAAGCAAAAGTAATCAAAAGGGCTAAATTTAATGGGACAGAAGTCCCCAAGATCAAGCTCGGGAGGTATTGGTTCCTCCTTTGGCCCCTCAAATTGCACTACTAATTCATCATTATAAGAATTCTTTTGGCAAAAAGTCATGAGACTTTGTTCAAGAGAAAAAACCTAGCCCGTTGTTCTGAATAGCAAAATTATCATTAAGCTCAGAAATTTTATTGACTAGAACATCGGTAGGAACCTTCTTTCCAAGGTTTTCATTATAAGGAACATGATCTAAAGATTGTAAACGCATTACATCTTCCTGATAAAAAAGGATAGCCTCTAGGGGTGGACGGCCAACATCCACCCTATAATGGGCAAACATTTCTTTGGGTTCTTTCATAATAAATCTGAAGACATGTGCCAAAAAGATAGTAGCTGCACGTTTGACAGAAGAATGCTCAATATTGGAAAATTCTAGGAAAATCCTTTGTATGCAAGGATGCATATGCATACATTGTCTTTCAAGTTCAACTATGAGCAAAGATGTAGCATCCGCAAGACTACTAGTTCAATGAAGAATTGACCCTCCCATAGTGGGCAAATCACCGGCACAAGTAAAGAAATCTTGAATAACTCCTTTTCCAATGATATTACCACTACCGATATGAAACTTTTTAGTGTGTAGAATAGTAGATTCTTCATGAGGATTACCAAAAGCATCAAGGTTTCCCCCATTGTTACTATTATCCTTTTCAACGATAACCTCCCCAGCTTCAGACATGATGGCAACAAATCGCACAAAGAGCGAACACACAAAAGGTAAGCAGAAAGAAGCAAATGGAAAAGGGCGAATAAAACGGCAAGGGTGAAGTGGGGGAGAGGAAAACAAGAGGCAAATGGCAAATAATGTAATGCGAGGGAGAAGAGTTTGTGATGGGTACTTGGTATGTCTTGACTTGTGTGTAGATCTCCCCAGCAACGGCACCAGAAATCCTTCTTCCTACCTCTTGAGCATGCATTTGTTTTCCCTTGAAGAGGAAAGGGTGATGCAGCAAAGTAGCATAAGTATTTCCCTCAGTTTTTGAGAACCAAGGTATCAATCCAGTAGGAGACTACACGCAAATCGCCTAGTACCTGCACAAACAATCAAGAACCTTGCAACCAACGCGATAAAGGGGTTGTCAATCCCTTCACGGCTACTTGCAAAAGTGAGATCTGATAAAGATAATAAGATAAATATTTTTGGTATTTTTTTGTATAGATTGGAAAGTAAAGATTGCAAAATAAATAGTAAACTTAGAATTATAGATCGTAAACTTATATGATGTAAAGTAGACCCGGCGGCCATAGGTTTCACTAGTGGCTTCTCTCAAGATAGCATAAATTACGGTGGTTGAACAAATTACTACCGAGCAATTGATAGAAAAGCGCATAATTATGAGAATATCTAGGCATGATCATGAACATAGGCATCACATCCGTGTCAAGTAGACCGAAATGATTCTGCATATACTACTATTACTCCATACATCGACCGCTATACAACATGCATCTAGAGTATTAAGTTCATAAGAACGGAGTAACGCATTAGGCAAGATGACATGATGTAGAGGGATAAAGTCAAACAATGTGATATAAACCCCATCATTTTATCCTCGATGGCAACAATACAATACGTGTCGGTTCCCTTTCTGTCACTGGGATCGAGCACCGCAAGATTGAACCCAAAGCTAAGCACTTATCCCATTGCAAGAAAGATCAATCTAGTAGGCCAAAATAAACCGATAATTCGAAGAGACTTGCAAAGATATTAAATCATGCATATAAGAATTCAGAGAAGAATCAAATATTTTCATAGATAATCTTCATCATAAACCCACAATTCATTGGATCTCGGCAAACACACCGCAAAAAGTATTACATCGAATAGAACTCCAAGAAGATCGAGGAGAACTTTTATTGAGATCAAAAGAGAGAGAAGAAGCCATCTAGCTAATAACTATGGACCCGAAGGTTTGTGGTAAACTACTCACACATCATCGGAGAGGCTATGTTGCTGATGTAGAAGCCCTCCGTGCTCGAATCCCCCTCCGGCAGATCACCGGAAAAGGCCCCAAGATGGGATCTCAGGGGTACAGAAGGTTGCGGTGGTGGAAAAGTGGTCTGGTGGCTCCCCTGGATGTTTTTAGGGTATAAGAGTATATATAGGCGAAAGAAATAGGTCGGTGGAGCTACGAGGGGCCCACGAGGGTGGGGGCGCGCCTACCCCCCTGGGCGCGCCCTCCTGCCTTGTGGCCGCCTTGTTGCTTCCTTGACATCCACTCCATGTCTCCTGGATTGCGTTTGTTCCAAGTATGATCCTCGCGAAGGTTTCGTTCCGTTTGGACTACGTTTGATATTCCTTTTCTACGAAACACTGAAATAGGCAAAAAAAAACAGCAATTTGCACTAGGCCTTCGGTTGATAGGTTAGTCCCAAAAATAATATAAAAGAGCATATTAAAGCCCATTAAACATCCAAAACAGATAATATAATAGCATGGAACAATCAAAAATTATAGATACGTTGGAGAGTATCAGGGGCCGCCCGGTCCCATAGGTGGCCGCGAATATCCCGCGACATCTTTGGTGCGCCAGGTAGGGGGCTCGCTTGTACAAACCTGAAAGCGTGTGCAGCGCGTCATCTTCATCGCCATCTTCGTCTTGGATGAAGCCATCGACCATGGCCCCAAGAAGAAGAAGTCCGGCCCTTCGGCCCAGCCATCTACCTAGAAGGCTCCGCCGCCCGTGGCCTCAGGTGCCGTGGGGGATGCGGGGACAAGCGAGGACGTGAGCGCTGCTGGGGGCGTGGCAGGAGCAGGTGGCGCCATCGCCACTCCCCCTGCAGCCGACACGGGGGCTGAAGGCGTTGGAGGAGAATAGCTTCAGCAGCGTGTCGACGGTCAAGCTCTGCAAGGTACGGACGGGAGGGTGACTCTACTTACATCCCTCCTCCCACCGACGGGCGCAACCACAGCAACAACGCTCGGTCCGGGATGAGCCACCATCCTCCGACCGTCCCGGCCACTTGGTAGATCAGGGCACGTCTGTCTCCTCCCGGGCGAGCTGACCCAACCACTGCACCCGACGGGGCCATGGACCCTCGAGTGCCATCACCGCGCGACCCCGCTGCCTAGGTGGCCACCCAACCGCAGCCACGGAGGCTATGGCGCGGGCCCAGCTGCTACTAAGGTTCCCACCAGCAGCCGAGCAAATGGATGAATGGTGTGCCACCATCCAGAGTCTGCTCGGTTTCGCTGAGGCTGGGGGCTCGCGGTGCGCTGGCCCGCCACGACCTCCCCAAGTGACGATGACTGCTCGTACTACTGGCCGAACGGAGGGGGCTGTCCCCACCGTGCAGTCCCCACCATGGCAACAGGTGTGGGCGTAGCAAGATCAAGATCCCGACGACGTCTTGATGGCCTCTTCCGACCCTCGAGCACATCCGGGCCAACGGTGAACCCCGGAGGATAGGCGGCAGGGAGACGCGCATGTCATCATGGGGAGGCCTCTCGACGACCCCCACCCGACCGACGCGTGCGGCGGCCTCGACGTCGACGAGCCTGCGTTCGGTGTTGGCGGGTGCCGAGCTTTCGAGGTCAGCTGCCCTGCCTTTACACACGAGCTGCGGCAAGTCTGTTGGCCGTCCGTCCGGATGTTCAAGCTGGAGATACCCGAGGAGTACGACGGGAGATTGAACTCGACAGAGTTCCTGAGCATCTACACCATCGCTGTTCAGGTTGCCGGGGGAAGAGACGAGAAGGTGTTCGCCAACTACTTCCCGTTGGCTCTCAAGTCCAACGTGAGATCTTGGCTCATGCACCTGCCGGAGAACTCCATTTCATCATGGGCAGACCTGTGCCACGAGTTCATCGGTGCCTTAACCGATGGCCACTAGGAGCCCAGCAGGCCCAGTGACTTAAAGCTTCTCCAGCAGAAAGGAGGAGAAACTCTCTGTAAGTATTTACAAAGATTCAGTAAAGTTCATAGGAATATTCCGAATATCCATCCAGCAGCTGTTATAGCAGCCTTCCAGTCCAATGTGTGCAACTGTCACATTCAGTCTAAGATGAATGTGCGGTTGCCCAAGACTATGAAGGAGCTGTACATATTAGTGGATAAGTGTGCTCGGATGGAGGAAGGAAGGAAGTTGCCCGGGGAGGAGGATTGCATCAATGTTGATTCAGAGGAAGAAGATGAATCAACTAGTCAAAGGAAGGGCAAGAAGCGCAACAAGAACCCAAGAGATAAGAGAGTGATGAGTGTGGAAGGTTCTAGCATGCCTAGTACCAGGAAGAAGGCCAAGGCTGAGGCCCCCGGCAAGGAAATTGCCGCGTGCACTACCTGCCGGGAAGCCGCTGCCACGGAGAAAGCCGGGAAAGGTGATGGGCCGTACTGCAAGATCCACTGGACCAAGGGCCACGACCTCCATGAATGTTATCAAGTAGAGCAGCATGTCAAGAGACAGAGAGCAGAGTATGATAAGCCTGATAAGGAGAAAGGTCAGAATGCTGCTGGCAGAAAGGGGCGAGGCGGTGAA
This sequence comes from Aegilops longissima, assembly GCA_021605205.1. Lineage (NCBI taxonomy): Eukaryota > Viridiplantae > Streptophyta > Magnoliopsida > Poales > Poaceae > Aegilops > Aegilops longissima. The sequence continues at coordinate 334,232,072 of CM038677.1, forward strand.
GCAAACTGTCCCGTCAAATCCTGTCGAAACCAAGGAAAACCTGCCAGGGGCCAAGAGAAGGAAACCTGTGATGATTTGAGTGGTGGAGGGAATGAAGAGGAAACCAGTGAGCAGGAATTTTAGAGGGCCATTGACGCCCTATGAATTGATGGAGGTGCGTCTTTGCACTCCTCCCATCGCCAACTCAAGTGGTGGGCACGAGAGGTCAATGCTGTGGAGCCAGCGCCAGAGGCCCGGAAGCCGCTCAAATGGTCCCACACGCCCATCATCTTTGATGAGGAGGACCACCCTTGCTGCACCACCGCGGTAGGGTGTTCGCCATTGTTGGTCTCCCCAACAATTTGCAACCTCAAGGTCACAAAGATGTTAGTGGATGGCGGGGCCGGGTTGAATCTGATTTCCCCAGCAGTTATCAACAAGCTTCAGATAGGAGAAGAAGAGCTGGTGGTTACCGGCACGTTTCAAAGAGTCAATCCCGCCAGGAGCCGTCCCAAGGGAAAGATTACGTTGCCGGTGACATTTGGGGGAGAGCTGAACTATAGGACTGAGAAAATTGTGTTTGATGTGGTTGAGCTCCCCCTGCCGTATAATGGTATTCTGGGACGACCAGCCTTGGCCAAGTTCATGGCAGCATCCCACCATGCCTACAACACTTTGAAGATGCCTGGGCCTTTGGGAGTCATCACCATCCCATCGGATGAGAAGGATGCGATTATCTGTGTGGACATGATGTATCGGGATGCCGTCGCAGCAGAGGCTGCGGCAGCATCGGTCCCCGCCAAGGAAAGCAAAGGAAAGAAGAGGGATTATAGGACCTCCGGTAAGGAGTCTGGGAAGCGTGCCCCCTCCAAGTGCACGACACCAATTGACGACATGCTGGAGCATTCCAACAGCAAGAGATCCAAGGTTGCAGCACCCCAAGTGAAGAAGGTCCTGGCAGGGCTAGCTGGTGTTGATGGTACTTTCACCATCAGCGCCACCCTTGGCGACAAATAGGAAAGCATGCTTGTTGCCTTCCCGCGGGAAAATATCGATGTGTTTGTCTGGCAACCATCTGATATCTCCAGTGTTCCCAGGGAGGTAATCAAGCACCACCTTGCTGTCTGCCCACATGCCCGACCTGTCAAGCAGAAAGTTAGGAAGCAAGCCTTGGAGCGACAACAGTTCATTGCCGAGGAAATCAAGAAGTTAGAGGCAGCTGGATTTGTCAGAGGAGTACTGCACCCAACATGGTTGGCAAACCCAGTGGTAGTTTGGAAGGCGAATTGGAAATGGAGGCTTTGCATTGATTTCACATATCTCAATAAGGCTTGCCCAAAGGACCCATTCCCCTTGCCGCGCATCGATCATATTGTGGATTCCACTTCTGGGTGCGATCTGCTCTCCTTTTTGGATGCTTACTCCGGATATCACTAGATCTTCATGTCCAAACAAGATGAGGAGAAAACATCATTCATCACTCCATGTGGTACATACTATTTTATCTGCATGCCTTTCGGATTGAAGAGTGTCGGGTCAACTTTTGCAAGAGCAGTCCAGATTGGTTTTGAGCCACAACTACACAGAAACATAGAAGCCTATATGGATGACATTGTGGTCAAGACCAAGGATAAGTCCACCCTTATCGAGGATTTGGAGGAAACATTTGCTAATTTGTGCAAGACCAACCTGAAGCTTAACCCGGAGAAGTGCGTATTCAGTGTTCCCTCTGGCAAGCTACTTGTATTTTTAGTGTCCCACCGAGGGATCGAAGCCAACCCCGACAAGATCAAGGTCATTGAGCAGATCCAAGCACCAAGGACAGTCAAGGATGTAAGGCATTTGATGGGATGCGTTGCCGCGCTGAGCAGATTTATCTCCAAACTCGATGAGCGCGCCCTGCTATTCTTCAAAATTTTAAAGAGGGCAGGACCAGTGAAATGGACCCTAGAAGAAAATACAGCCTTGCAAGAGTTGAAGGCTTACCTGTCATCTGTGCCTACTTTGGTTGCACCCAAACCCCGAGAGCTGCTGTTGCTCTACTTGGCGGCAACCAACCAAGTGGTTAGTGCAGCTTTGGTAGAACAGCGGGAAGCAGAAGATGCGGAAAGTGGCCAGATGACGGCGGAGTCAGCAGAGGAACAAGACTGCAGTACACATGGCAATGAGAGCAGCCCCAAGGATGCAACAAGGAAGAAAGTGGTGCAGCGCCCAGTTTACTTCGTTAGCTCCTTGGTACTCTGGTGTGCAGAAGTTGATCTTTAGCCTCATCATGGCCTCAAGGAAACCGCGCCACTACTTCCAAGCCCATGAAATCACGGTTGTTACTCGTTTTCTGTTGCAGAGCACACTCCGAAACCCTGAGGCTACTGGCAGAATAGTGGAGTGGGCTTTGGAGTTATCCAGCTTTGGTTTCAAGTTTGAGAGCACTTCAACCATTCAAAGCAGGGCATTGGCTGAGTTTATTGCAGAATGAACGCCAACCCCTAATGAGGAAGTAACAGAAATAGTTCTCCTCGGCAAGGAATCACCCCAATAAAGGATTATGTATTTTGATGGTGCTTTTTACCTACAAGGTGCAGGAGCTGGCTTGCTTCTTGTTGCCCCCTCCGGGGAGCACCTGAAGTATGTCATCCAAATGCACTTTGCCCGGGAAGAAGCCACCAACAATACAGCTGAGTATGAAGGGCTTCTTGCCGGACTCAGGATTACAACAGAATTGGGAATCAAGAAGCTGATCATTCGAGGAGATTCACAGTTAGTGGTGAGACAAGTCAACAAGGCTTACCAAAGCCCATTGATGGAAGCATACATTGAGGAAGTAAGGAGGTTAGAGGAGCGCTTTGACGGGTTGCAAACAAAGCACATACCCCGTGCGGAAAACAGCATGGCTGATCACTTGTCAAAGTGTGCTGCACAGAAGATTCCTGTGGAACCAGGAACTTTTGTTATCCACCTCTCTGAACCCTCCGTATCACCAACCACAATGGCCCGAAAAAGGAGAAAGTTGGACTACGGTAAGCCTCTCCCGATCGAACCTTCCGCTCCCGGCAGAGACCATGCCAGAAACAACTCCTCACAGCCTGCCGGACCACCCCCTCCAGCCGGGCCTATGGACCCCGTGAACGAGGCTAGTGCTCCCGCTGTCGAGGAGGTGCCGCTAGTCCTCATTGCCGAGCCTCAGGCTCCAACTTGGGCAAGGCACATCGTCCGCTTCCTCCAAACTGGAGAACTCCCCGGTGACCCAGATGAAGCTGAGAAAGTAGCCCGGAGGGCCAGTATGTATCAGTTTGTCGATGACACTCTATACAGAAGGAGGCCCAACGGTGAGTATTTGAAGTGTGTCTGTCGGGAGGACGGAAAGGAACTGCTGGCTGAGATTCATAGAGGAATGTGCGAATCACACATTGGATCAAGGGCATTAGTTGGGAAAGCATTCCGGCAAGGATTCTATTGGCCCACAGCCCTCCAAGATGTAGTTGAGCTCGTCACGACATGTGAAGCTTGTCAGTTCCATTCCAAGAAAATACACCTACCTTCCCAAGCTCTTCAGACAATCCCTCTGTCATGGCCATTTTCGGTCTGGGGGCTCGATATCCTCGACCCCTTCCCCCGAGCAATCGGGGGCTTTGAATTTTTGTTCGTCGCCATCGACAAGTTTACAAAGTGGCCGGAAGTGACTGCCATGAGGAAGGTGACTGCTCAGTCAGCTATCAAGTTCGTGAAAGAATTGGTGTGTCATTTTGAAGTTCCAGCAAGGATCATCACTGATAATGGCACCCAATTCATGAGCCACGCCTTCATGCAATATGTTCAAACCCTCGGATGCAAGATCTCATTTTCCTCTATGGCACATCCCCGGAGCAATGGACAAGCTGAGAGGGCGAACGCTGAAGTGCTTCATGGACTCAAGACAAGGACTTTCGATACGCTACAGAAGCACGGCAGGCGGTGGATCGAGGAGCTGCCGGTAGTTGTCTTGTCCATCAGAACGACACCTAATCAAGCTACCGGGCATACTCCATTCTCCCTGGTCTATGGGGCAGAAGTAGTTATCTCCACAGAACTCATTTACGGGTCTCCTCGGGTGCTTGCCTACAATGAAGTAGAGCAAGATCAGCACCGGTGTGACGATGCTGTGCTACTAGAGGAGAACTGTCTCCGGGCCGCTACGCGTGCTGCACGCTATCAGCAAGCCCTGTGTCACTATCACAGCCGCAGGGTTTGTGCCCGGTGTTTTGAGGAAGGTGACCTTGTCCTTAGGCGCGTTCAGTCCGCCAAGGGTACACACAAGTTATCACCGAAGTGGGAAGGCCCTTACCGGGTAGTACGATTCTCTAGACCTGGTGTAGTCCGTCTGGAGATAGGAGATGGCACACCGTTGCAACACTCATGGAACATTGAGCATCTCCGTAAGTTCTACCCGTAAGGCGCAGAGGCTGTCGGGCCTTGCCTGGCAGCCACCCATTGTACATGGCATTGCTGAAGTTGCATGTAACCCCTTGTACAAGCCGGGACGATGACCCCGTGTAAGAGAAAATAAAGAAGCGCTGTAGGGGGGCCCAACTAAGATTGCATGCATGCACAAGCACACCAGATCATTGCATAAGCACTTCATGAGCATTTGTGTATGCATATACATAGGATTGCATCCTGCTTTCACTCTCATCTACATGGAGTTGCAGGTTCTTGCGGTGAACCTGGCTTCAACAAAGGTCGAGAAGATTGCACGGCACGGCGATCCTCGGCAAGCCAAACAGATATGCTCACCTCTTGTCCATTAGTATTCTATAAAGCTACAACTTTGCATGAGAAAAACTCGCCTCCATCTTTGAAACTTAGGTGCTCCCATCCATGACTCGAACGCTTCTTTGGTCAGGGTAGTCGTAGTGACCTTTGGGGAAAAGGAGTTGGCGTGGGGCTGGACCCTCTGTCTGTTCCCCTGCAGACGAAGAGGATGCTGGCAGGATATCCTGCCGGGGAAAACTCGTTTATTTTATTAAAGAGGTACTTTGCCTCTGCATGGACATACACATGCACGAGTTCCCGACAAGATTCATCTTTTTCATTCATATGCAGTTACAAGTAAAAGCATTACAAAATACAAAGATGGACTCGAGAGATTACATTGTCTGAATTAAAATTTGGCAATTGCCGGGTAGTTTAAAATTGAAAAAATATAAGTGCTCCGTAAACTCCTGTCCCTGTTCCTCTTATCCAGGTATTGCGGTGGGAACAGAAGAGGACGGGCGCCGCATCGGCACAACGCCACCCCGATCCTTGTCAGGAGCTGGCGAACCCAGTCTGACAGGATCGGGAGTGGCGAGGTTGTGAAGGTGGAAGACGTGCGGAGCGCCTCGATGGATCCCTCGTCACCGCCTCCAGGACCGGAAGGAGGGCTCCAGCACATGCACCGGCAGAGGAAGACGCCAGGACCCAGTCAGAAGGCCCCAGAAGGCAACGGAAGTACCAGGGGTACATGCCTATTCCCGGCGGCTAGAAGAAACGGTGATGACAGCGCCGGGAAAAGGGGCGAAGAGCCAGGCAGATGGGTAGGAGGTCACCAGTACGACACGAACGCGTCGATGCAGTCATGCTCCTACTGGTCGGCCCGCCTCCCGTCTTCTCCTTCTCCCCAGGCTTCGTCTCCATCAACACCGTTCCAGGAGGAGGCCCAGACACCAGTCCGACGCTCTTCCTGGGAAGACGCTGAGCAGCTCGAACGGCCAGGGGGCTCGAGGCGCACTGCTCCCCTCCTTGGCGGGCAGGAAGGCGCGTGCCTCGTCGATAACGGTCCCAAGGCCTCCGGGAGGGGCAATGATGGGATTACCAATGATCCCCAGCTTTGCCTCCCGGCCAAGCTTCAAAGAGACCCAAAAATTCACTACGCCAAGGACCAGGCTCACTCCCCAAGCATCAGCACCAACATGAGGCAACAATTTCCCCAAGCAGAAGACCTTGCGATGGCCCAGGGCTCTTCTCTTCAACATCACTAGTGGAAGCAGAGATCAAGAGAAGAGGAGGAAGAATGCAGGGATGAATGACTTCGCTCTCCTCCTCCCCTCCTTTTATTGGCCGGGCGGGGAAGGGTAGCTGCTCCGTCAACAGGCAACCTCCGCCCTCCTCCGCCAATTCAAGACGGACGGACCCACTTCAAGATGCTCTTCTGCACCACGCGCCTCCATTACCTACCCCGCGCTATGCATGCAGCATACGTGGCTAAGGATAAGAGCGCGCTGTGGGAAGAGTAATTTGGCGGTTTCTACCCCGTGCGTTAAATTCATTTACGGGCCATCACTGTCGGTGTCAAAACCGGCGGATCCCGGGTAGGGGGTCCCGAACTGTGCGTCTAGGATCGATGATAACAGGGGACAGGGGACATGATGTTTACCCAGGTTTGGGCCCTCTCTATCGAGGTAATACCCTACTTCCTGCTTGATTGATCTTGATGAATATGAGATTTACAAGAGTTGATCTACCACGAGATCGTAATGGCTAAACCCTAGAAGTCTAGCATGTATGACTATGGTAATGAGTATATCCTTTCCGGACTACACCCTCCGGTTTATATAGACACCGGGGGGATCTAGGGTTACATAGAGTCGGTTACATAGGAAGGAATCTTCATAGTTCATCGCCAAGCTTTCCTTCCATGCCAAGGAGAGTCCAATCCAGACACGGGTAGAGTCTTTGGCCTTCATGTCTTCACAGCCCACCAGTCTGGCCCATGGATAACAGGCCGGACGCCCGAGGACCCCTTAGTCCAGGACTCCCTCAGTAGCCCCCGAACCAGTCTTCAATAATGAAGTGTTCGGCACACAAATTGTCTTCGGCATTGCAAGGCGGGTTCCTCCTTCGATGACCTCCAAGTAATGTATTCAACCGTTGATCAATGTCGCTCCCCTCGGCTTCTGCGCGACAAATAACTTCGTCTTCCACGTGTCGAGTGAATGCAGAAAGTTAGGGTATTTTTGCAAATAGCACCTCATCCAGACAAGGAAGAGCGCCTATTTAAAGAGATTGGGTCCTAGATCCATTCGGCACCATGCAGAGAAAAATCCCCGGAGACTGCTAGGGGAAACCATTCCAACATGGCTAGCGTTCCCAGCTCCTCCTCCCGTTCTGGCCCAGAGAAAGGCGGGTGGGTGAGGTGTTCTGTGTCCCACAGTCAATTGACGAAGCTACAGACGCAGGGATTTCTTCCTCCTGCAGATCTAGTCCCTGTTCGAGCGGGCCTAGCTTCGTTCAATGGCGAGACTCAGGCAGAGGGCTTCCCCAATCCATCCGGGGGAGAGCGGGTGTGTTTCGTCCCCTACCTGCTAAGAGGCGTCGGATTTCCAATTCATTCGTTCCTCTGAGGGCTTCTGGAATATTATGGCCTCCAGCTGCACAACTTCACCCCTGCCTCCATTCTACACATCGCAGGTTATGTCACGTTATGCGAATTATTTCTGGGCATTGAGGCCCATTTCGAGCTATGGAGGAAGTTGTTCTGTCTTGTCCCGCGCAATCATGAGGGGTCTATATTTGAAGTGGGCAGAGCCGAAGTATGGCGTATCACCGATACTAGATATCTGTCCGGCACACCAAGGAAGGCATCTGAAGAATGGCCTTCCGAATGGTTCTACATTGAGGACGTCGCGCTTCCAGACCCAATTCGAAAGAGTCTTCCCGAATTTGCGAGTATTCCATTGAACAAATGCCACAGTTGGCGTCCCCGGAGTCTTGAAAAGGATGACAACGCAGAAGTTCGTCAGCTTATGAGCAAGATAAAGACGCTCGCTCAGTCCGGACTCACAATAATCGAGGTACTGGCGACCTCCATAGTGCGAGAGGTTCAGCCGCTACAATACAGAGGGCTACCAATGTGGCACTATAATGGAGAGGATGACGCCTCCCGCTGTGGCCGGAAAGGTCCAGATACCCCCGCCGCTCTGGCCAAGACATTGGCCGAGCTATTTAAAGGGGAGGAAGAGGAATTTCTTTGCATTAAGCGTAGAGATGGGTATTCTATATATGATCCTCCCAGTTGGGTAAGCCCCAACCCCTCTGTTTCACTCATTCCACTTCCGGATTACTTTTGATAAATTTCAAATCTGTTTGTTATGACAGCACTGGCAAAAGGTCACCGAAGGACTTCATAGTCCCGCCCCAAGCCGGAGAATCACAACCGGGAGCTTGACCCCGGGTTTGACGAGGATCTAGATATATGCATGGTGCTCGCGGAGGGGGTGTTTTACCAAGCGAGCTATGATGGCACAGAAGTGGCCATCACCGCCGACTACCCTGGCTCCTTCATGCTTCACACGTAAGTAATCAAGAGACACCTCCTCTAAAAGAGTGATCTTATTCTGCCTCACCCACCGCACTGTCTTGTGCTCCAAAGAGGAGGCGTTCGGCAATTCCGAAGAGATCGGCTCCCACGCTGGGCAAGCCTTTGAAGAGAAAGGCCGGTGAAGGCACAGCCAGGCTCTCATTGAAGAGGTATGGATTTGTAAATATGTTTTTCAGCGGCCGCACCCGACTGTGACTTTGTGCGTTTGTCTAGTTCCAGGAAAAGGGTCCGCCGAACTATGTCCGGGCGCTCGGCCAGCCGTGCTCCTGACAACCGGGATTTAGATCCTGCCGGAGAGACGGGGGCCGGTATGAGGACAACGCCGGATTGTCCTTCGGCCGAGGGTTCAGAAGACATGTCCGTCACCAACTCGCAAGTAGAGAGCACTATGAACCATCGGCGCTGCAGGGCTGTCTTGCGAGACCCCAAGTTCTCGGAAGAGGCATTCAATGCCTTCAGCTCGGGTGACGCATACATCCGGGCTGCTCGAGATGGACTTAGAGAAGCCACGAAGCAATATTTGACAGATGTGCAGGTAAGTATTTTTTGTCCAAAAGAGGATAACCATATGCCCATAGCCCGCGGGACTGAAAGTAGTTGGTACAACTGATTTAAGGATTGTTGTATAACCAGGTCCTTAAGAGAAGAATGCCCTGCTAGCCCAAGAGCTGGAGTAGTGCTGGGCGCAACTGAGTGCCGCTACCGCCGATCTGGAATACTTCAAGAAGGCGTCTTCTGGTAATGTTCCCCTCCATCGAGGAACAATAATTGTATCCCCACTGTACTAATACTGTGGCTGATCGCATAATAGGGTCGTCCGATCAACTTGAAAAGAAGTTGAAGATCGCCCAAGAGGGAGAAAAAGAGGCGAAAAGACTACACACCGCAGGTGAGCGAGTGCTGACCCGAGTCAGAGGGGAGAAAAACAAGCTACATGATTCCAACACTACATTGGGTGAAGAATTGAAAGATGTGCGAGCCTAGCTAGCCGACTTCGTAAAGAAGAACAAGAAGCTGCGGGGCGGCATATTCAGCATGTGTCGGAACTATTTTTAAAGTAGTTCAGAGATAAATGGAACTGATATCGTTATGATTGAAGGTGTATTGACGGGCCATCCTGAAGAGGAGGTGTCCGGATCATCAAATGATCTGCTTCAAAGACTGTCGCAAGTGTACGAGCATGCTCGGCTAGCCATGCAGAGTGTTGCCAAGGCCTTATGGCCATCCGCCTCCCCTCCAGGAAGTATGAAGGAGCTTGTAGAGATGTTCAAGGGAGTGCGGCGGCGTATCCGACTATGGAAGATATCGGCCTGCCGAGAGGGTGCGCGAGAGGCCTGGGCCATGGTGAAAACACGATATACCAAGCTGGATCCTAATCACATGGCCCGGGTTGGACCGCTAGGGTCAAATGGGGAAGAAATTCCCGTTAGTTTAGTATATGACCAAGTAGAGGTGGCCGCCAAATATTCCCAACAGGATTGTACGTTAGACTACCTGTTGGACGGTGTAGAGGAGGAAGTGTTTGAGTCCAAGTGACTATGTACTTGCCTCGTCATGTGGAACTCTAGCTGAATTGTATATCATTTGTCATGGCAGACCTGTTCGCTTCAACCTCCGGACCCGAAGGTGCGGAGTGTTTCGGAATACCGTCGCGGCCGAATAGACCGGGGTATGCATGGAAAACTAGGCGTAGGGGTCATAGTTGCTTGAACAGACAAGTTGTATCCGGCTAGCTATCTTATATTACATTGAGATTGTAAGAAACATCTTCCAGAGAGAATAGTTCCATTAAGGGTTCCTTTCCCTGGGTGTGCATGCATTTAATGTACATGTCCGAATTGTGATGGGAAAATCACAGTGTATGTAACTTCTGGGGGTTCGCAATGGAGTAAATGAAAAAGACGTCTTTAATTCACCGACCGAATATTCCCTTAAGAACGCTAGCTTTCGGCTTCACCCAGTCTGAGGTACACATCCGGATGACCCGGCAGTAACAATCGCAGAGGTGATCCCTTTATGCCCTAGCCGAACTAACGGGAACGTAGGGCATAAGCACAGGAGCCAGGCAACCCAGCTTGGCCAAAACTTAAGTCATATCAATGCATATAATGGCGAAGAAAAGGTGCATATGGAAAAACTCATATGTGAAGAGCTTGATGCTCGAGGAATAATAATAAAAAGCTTCTGTCCAAGGAAGCCCCCAGGTATAATAGACATACATATTTAAAGATGTATGTGTCAAGGGTGTGCGGTCTAGCCATACCAAAGCTTTAAAGCGAGAAAGAAAGAAAAAGTAATCGGAAAAGAGAGAAAAAATAATGGAAACTACAGGGGAGAAGGAGACGAACAAGGAGTTCGGCGCTAGGCATAGAATCTTTGGAGTCTGGCCGCGTTCCAGGGGTTCAGCTCAAGGCGATTGTCTGATGCATCACGAAGACGGTATGCTCCTCCAGTGAGAACTTCGTCTATGATGAAGGGACCCTCCCATTTGGCTTGAGTTTGTCCTTTTTCGTCTCCGACAGGCGTAGAACGAGTTCGCCAATGTTGTAACTCCTGGCCCGTACTTCTCTGATTTGATATATTCGAGCCTGTTGTTGGTAAAATGCTGAACGGGCTTTTGCGACATCGCGTTCCTCCTCCAGGGCATCTAGGATGTCCTGCCGATCAAGCTCGGTTTCTCTCTCTTCGTACATACGCACTCGAGGTGAGTCGTGGATAATATCGCAAGGCAATACAGCCTCTGCGCCATACACCATGAAGAAAGGTGTGTATCCGGTAGTACGGTTGGGCGTGGTCTGCAGCCCTCAGAGTACGGAGTCGAGCTCCTCAACCCAGTGCTTGTCTGATTCTTTCAAAGACCGCACTAGTCTGGGCTTGATGCCGCTCATAATAAGATCATTGGCTCGTTCGACTTGATCGTTGGTTTGCGGGTGGTAGACGGAGGCATAATCGAGTTTAATGCCGAGATTAGAACACCGGGTTTTTACCTCGTCGGCTGTGAAATTAGAGCCATTGTCGGTGATGATGCTGTGTGGGACACCATAACGGTGCACAACACTGGATATGAGTTCTATCATCGGGCCGGACTCGGCCGTTTTGACCGATTTAGCCTCTATCCACTTAGTGAATTTGTCCGCCATGACCAGCAGGTATTTTTTCTTATGGCTTCCCCCTTTAAGGGGTCCAACTATATACAGTCCCCAGACCGCGAAAGGCCAAGAAATGGGGATAGTTTGTAAGGCAGTTGGGGGCATGTGGCTTTGGTTGGCGAAGAGCTGGCATCCGATGCAGCGTTGGACGAGGTCCTGCGCGGCTGCTCGGGCTGTCGGCCAATAAAACCCAGTACGGAAGGCCTTGCTAACAAGGGCCCGAGCTGCGGCGTGGTGTCCACCGAGACCAGCATGAATTTCCGCTAAAAGCTGCCACCCCTCTTCCTCGGAGATACATCTTTGAAGTATTCCGGTAGTACTTTTCTTGTAGAGCCCTCCGTCGTGAACCTTGTAGGCCTTGAACGCCGGACAATGCGGCGAGCCTCGTTCTGGTCTTCGGGAAGCTCCTTCCTATTAATGTAGGCCAAGAAGGGTTCGGTCCATGGGGCAATGACTGCCATAATGAGATGGGTCGACGGTGTTATTTCGGTGGCTGAGCCCCCGATAATATCTGTGCGTTCGGGATTTGGGATTGTATTCGGATATGGACTGTTGTTGCCACCCTCCCCTTGCCACACTACGGATGGCTTAAAAGGCCTTTCCAAGAAGATGTTAGGTGGGATGGGGTCGCGCTTAGCACCAATGCGAGCAAGGACGTCCGCCGCCTGGTTACTTTCTTGGCCGACATGATGAAATTCAAGCCCCCCGAAGCGAGCCGACATTTTTAAGACGACATTATGATAAGCTGCCATCTTTGGATATTTGGCATCAAAGTCTCCGTTTATTTGAAATACTGCGAGGTTCGAGTCCTCGTGCACCTCCAGGCGTTGTATGCCCATGGATACGGCCATCCGAAGACCATGCAATAAGGCCTCGTATTCGGCTGCGTTGTTGGAGTCTGTGTATAATATCTGGAGTACATACTGGACGACATCTCCAGTGGGGGACGTTAGTATGACGCCCGCTCCCAGCCCCGCCAACATTTTGGAGCCGTCAAAATACATAATCCAATTGGAATATGCACCGTACTCTTTAGGGAGTTCGGCCTCTGTCCATTCGGCAACGAAGTCAGCCAACACTTGGGATTTGAAGGCTCGGCGTGGCTTGTATGTTATGTCAAATGGAAGTAGCTCTATGGCCCATTTGGCTATCTGTCCCGTGGCATCACGGTTGTTTATTATGTCATTGAGTGGGACTTCAGAAGCCACCCTGATTGAACACTCCTAGAAGTAGTGTCGTAGCTTTCGGGATGCCATGAAGACCGCGTATGCTATCTTTTGGTAATGGGGTTATCGAGATTTGCATGGTGTGAGGACAGTAGATACGTAGTATACTGGTTTTTGAAGTGGGAATTTGTGTATGTCCTGTTCTCGTTCGACGATGAGCACGGCGCTCACCACCTGGTGTGTTGCCAATATGTATAGCAACATGGGTTTGCCGGCGTATGGTGCGGCCAGGATTGGGTTTCTTGCTAGGAGGGCCTTTATTTCCTCCAGTCCGGCAGTCGCCTCGTCTGTCCATTTGAAGTTATCGGTGCGTCGTAAGAGGCGATGGAGTGGTAGTGCCATTTCTCCTAATCTGGGGATAAAGCGACTTAACGCTGCCATGCAACCAACTAGTTTTTGGACTTGTTTGAGGTCTGTTGGCATAGCCAACTGTGAGAGAGCTCGGATTTTAGCTTGATTGGCTTCTATTCCTCTATTGGAAATGATGAAGCCCAGCAGTTTTCCAGCGGGGATGCCGAAGACACAGTTTTCCGGGTTGAGCTTAATGTCATACGCACGGAGGTTGTCTAATGTAAGACATAAGTTGTCTATTAGCGTTTCGACGTGCCTAGTTTTGATGACGATGTCATCGACGTAGGCTTCTACTGTCTTGCTGATCTGCTTCTCCAGACATGTTTGAATCATGCGTTGGTATGTGGCGCCCGCGTTCTTGAGCCCAAAGGGCATGGTGTTGAAGCAGAATGGCCCGTATGGGGTAATAAATGCTGTTGCAGCTTGATCGGACTCCTACATTTTGATTTGATGGTATCCGGAATATGCATCGAGGAAACACAGTGAGTCGTGTCCTGCGGTGGCGCCAATGATTTGATCAATGCGGGGGAGGGGGAAGGGATCCTTAGGGCAAGCCTTGTTGAGGTCTTTGAAATCGACACACAGGCGCCAGGATTTGTCCTTCTTTGGTACCATCACCAGGTTTGCCAGCCAGTCCGGATGTTTGATTTCTCTAATGAATCTGGCCTCGATAAGCTTGGCCAGCTCCTCCCCCATGACTTGTCGCTTGGGTTCAGAAAAGCACCGCGGTGTCTTCTTGACCGGTTTAAATCCATTTAGTATATTGAGACTATGTTCGGCCAGCTTGCGTGGGATCCCTGGAATATCCGAAGGGTGCCAGGCAAATATGTCCCAGTTTTCAAGCAATAATTCTTGTAGTGCGGCGTCAACTGTTGGGTTCAGCTGTGCTCCGATAGATGTTGTTTTCTTGGGGTCCGTTGGGTGGGCCTGGAATTTGACTATTTCTTCTGCTGGTTTGAAGGAGGTGTTTTTGGGGCCTTTGTCGAGGATCACATCGTCCCTGTCCACCGTGGAGCGTAGTGCGGTTAATTTTTCCGCTGCGAGGGCTTCGGATAGCGCCTCAAGGGCCAGGGATGCGGTTTTGTTTTCAGCGTGGAGTGCTATGTCCAGATCACTGACGAGAGTGATTATACCATTTGGTCTAGGCATTTTGAGCTTCATATACCCGTAATGAGGTATAGCTTGGAAACGTGTAAAAGCATCCCGCCCCAATAGGGCGTGGTATCCATTGCTGAAAGGGGCCACTTGGAAAGTGCTTTCTTCGGACCGATAGTTCTCCGGTGTGCCGAATACCACGTCAATTGTGATTTTGCCCGCGCACCGTGCCTCCCGACTGGGAATGATTCCTCAGAAGGTTGTGCTACTTTGCTTAATGTGGCTCCTGTCTATTTCCATTTTGTGGAGTGTGTCCTCATAAATGAGGTTTAGTCCGCTGCCGCCGTCCATGAGGACCTTGGTAAGTCGAAACCCGTCCACGATGGGACTGAGGACTAACGCGGCTGGCATTCGGACTGTTCTGTACTTCGGTTCGTCACCGGCATTAAATGTTATAGCCATGTCGTTCCAAGGGTTTATTGCATCAATTTGGCAGACCTCGGCGAGGTCACGAAGTGCCCTTTTGCGCTTGTTGTTTGAAGCGAATGTCTCGAAGACCGTCAATACTCTTGTGTCGTCGTTGTCTGGGGGATGCTGTTCTGGGGCGTCCTTGATAAGGATGTCCTCGCCGCTCTTGGCTACCTGCCGTAGTATCCAACATGCTCTAAGGCTGTGGGTTGCCACGATATCTGGTGTCGTGTGTATTTTGCATGGGCCATCGAGCCATCCTTCCAGAACGCTGCCGTGCCACATAGTGGGTTTGTGTTTCTTGACTGTTGGACTGGGCGTGGAACGAGGGTGCACCCTCTTCGCCTGTAGGAGGAGTTGAGTTGGGACCGATGGTTCCCACGAAGCTGCCTGAGTTTTCCAGGCGCTTTCCATCGTGCTGTACTTTTGTACGATAGTTGCTAAGTCAGCGAATTTCAGTATGCAGCGGCGATTGATGGCGTTGAGGATTCCTTCGTCCGTGCAATTATTGCAGAACGCTGATATTGCGTCCTCGTTATGCCAATGTTTTACCTTGTCTTTGACAAAGAGGAATCTGGCCCAGAAGTGGTGGACCATTTCCTGAGACTGTTGTTTTATGCTCATGAGAGCGTTTATGTCCGGGTGGGTGGGTGGAATTAAATCCGAACCCCAACCTGGCCGATTATCCGGAGTCTGAAGACCTTCCAGACTCAACAGTCCGGGCTCCGGAGTATCTTTTGATTGTTTAGGATTGCCTTCCGATTCTATGTTTAGAGGGCTGGACGCATCCTTTTGCTGGTGAGTATCCGGTTCTTCTTGATCGGTGATCCGAACATAGTCCGTCTTCGATATAGAAGAAGACTCGCCGTCCTGCTCTGTCTGATTTCGGGTTCCGGCAGACCCTCTAGGTTCGAACACTGGTGTGCGCGCGGAGATCTCGCCCTCTACCTACCTGCACCTCGCTGCCTCGCTAGAATATAAACTATGAAAGGAACAACACAAGAGACACATGGTCTATACTGGTTCGGGCCACCATTGTGGTGTAACACCCTACTCCAGTGTGTGGTGTGGTGGATTGCCTCTTGGGCTGATGGTGAACAATACAAGGGAGCACAGCCTCGCGAGGGTGAGGTGTTCTTGTGGCTAGGCTCTCGATCGGAGTGGATCGAGCTAGGATGAGGTGAGATGTCTGGATCTCTCCAAGATGTCTCTGAGATGTGTCTACCCTGTGGGTGGCTAGTCCTATTTATAGGCAAAGGCCCTGGGCCTCTTCCCAAATATTGAGCGGGAAGGGCGCCAACAATTGGCCATTTTGAAGGGGAACATCTAGTACACTTATCCTGACTAAAGTTGGTCATCGCCTGTCAAAGTCTCTGGTGGTGACGCTGGCTTGGGCTCCACGATGACTTCCTTCCTGCCGTTGCGATGGTCTTGGTCTTGTTGCACCGAAACGGATGCCTTTGCTTGATGCTCTCACCTGCGCTTGCCCCCTTTGCACCAAAGAGGAAATGAGGACACGCTGCAGCGGTGGCACCCTTTGGCGCCCTTGGTCGTCATGGCTTGCGTCATGGGCACCTCGTGAGGTACCTCGCCTTGATCTCTCCGACTCCTCGCGAACCAGCCTGACGAGGCCGTGCCTGAGGAAGCTCCTTGTCGCCCGCCCCGCGAGGCTTAGACCCTCGCGAGGGTCTTGAGCTCGTGCTGATGAAGATGGGCCGTGCTGGGCCACCCCTTGAGCAACGGCGCAGGCCGCAAGCAGGCAAGTCTGGGTACCCCCATTCCCAGAACACCGACCAGAGCCCCAGGCCCAAAGCGCGCTGTATTTGATGGCGGAGAAGCGAAGGGCAAGTCTGCGCCCGCGGAGCCCTAACAACTTCTTGACCTTAGGCGCCGCGTGGCGGTTGATTGGACGTGGGAGCCTTAGCAACTGCGTGAATCGACAAAAGAGCGGCATCTGTCTAGGCTTTGCTTCCCTTGCCTCCTCCGGTCATTGCTCAAATCCCCTTTCTTGCGCCTTTCCTTCCTGCCTCCGAAATCTCCAGATCTACACCAACCGCGTGCCCTAGCCAGACATGGTGCCTCGCCAGACCCCGGCCGGAGCTTGGTACTCGCCCGCCTTGGACTCGCCGAACGTGTCGGAGAAGGGCCTTGCCCGGGTGCGCCGGATGGTGGCGGCACAAGGCATCGACGGGGTATAGGTGTTCAGGGCTGGCTCCGCCCTTCATGAGGGCCAAGGAAGCACCTTCTATCCGCTCTTCGTGAGCACCATTCCTGCCGGTCTGGTGCCTCCCTTTTCTGAGTTCTTCTTCTCTGTCCTCCGTCATTACAAACTACAAGCTCTGCACCTCCACCCCAACTCTGTTCTTCTTCTGGCGATCTTCGCCTACTATTGTGAGGCTCATGTCGGGGTGAAGCCCTCAGTGGCCTTGCTAAGCCACTACTTCTACCTTCGGACCTCTCGCGGTCCCATCTCCCGTCTTGAGCTTTGTCGCGTGTCGCAGCTCAACGCCATCTGAAGCCGGGAAGAGGATTGAGGGCTTCAGAGCAAGTGGGTCATGGTAGATGCTGGGCGCATCCACCTCGGCTGATTCTGCCACGGAGCACCCCACGACCTCCGGCGATTGGTCTCGCTTGGAACTTCGTGGATCCCCATGTGGCCGGTCTTGGAGAAGATGGGAGCGGATCTGTGGCGGGCAACATGGAGGCAGTGAAGCTGACCGGTCGTCGCTCTTGAGGGAGTTCTGGAGCACTGTGTGGCCCCGCTTCGTCAAGATGCTCGCTTCAGCTGTGGAGGCCCGCTTGAGCCCCACAGTCTTGGCAGCGAAGATCTGGCATGGTCCTCCAATCTTTGGTCGGGGAGATGTGGCGAGGTTGGGCGCTCCTATACCCCTGTTCCTTGAGATGATTGGGAGCAGGCGGTGGAATCCATGCCCGTCTTTAATGGGGCGGGCCCATGCCCATGGAGGTTCCGAGACACGGCGGCCTCGGCGGACAGTGAGCGTGTCTCTCAGGCGACTCAGCGAAGAGGAGGAAGAAGAGGAGGCGGGAGGAGGGCCTGACTCCCAAGGCGACCGACGGGAGTCGAGCGCCCTCCCGGCGCAGGTCCAGCGCTCTCCGCCTCTCGCTGGCGACGACGAGAATGGCGATGGCGGGCGGCGAGCTTGCCCCGATCTGAAGAAGGACAGGGCCAGGCTAGTCCCCAGGTCTGCCCGGCTCGAGGCGATCCATGAGCGTGTCTCCTGCTCCCGGGCCTCTTGGGGCTGATCCCTGCCCGGCTCTCGGGCTTCAAGTATGGCGGAGGTTGCTCGAGCTTCATGGCGATGACGATAAGTCCACGATTCTTGTTTTATTCCTTGCTTTGTCGTGAGGCTTGATATCTGTATCTCTTGGCTAGGTGGCGCTGGGGCGAAAGAAGTGAAGGAGCCCCTAAGGCTCCGTGCAGGGTGATGCCTTCGCCTTGCGAAAAAAGCGATGGCAAGACACGGGCCTCTCTGCCCAGATCATCTCGCGAGGCTGGCGGAGCTAGCTGGCGAAGCTCAGCCCCCATGGCCCAAGCGACTCTGAGGTGTCCTTGCACGATGCCACCGCCCACGCCTGTTGGGGCTGGCAGTCCCTTCTCGAGATAATGTGGTCACGCTGCCGTCCTCTCCTCCTACCCCACCAAGTACTATCTCTCCGACTCCTCCCTTTGCCCTGGATTGTGCTTTCTTTGCTAAATTGGGCGGTTGCGGCAAGATCTTCCGGGCGCCGACCCTCGCAGTGGCAGGCGCTTGAGCTGGCCTCTGGTTGGATTCGCTCTGGCGCTTTGATTAAGAAAGCGAGTTCGAGCCTCGGCGGCTTGCGGCGAGGAGAAGCAGGCCGTCCTTGGGGCGAAAGGCTGCTCGGGCGCCGCCTTGGGGAGGTAGCCGATGTCGAGGTCGCTGCAAAGCGCTGGAGAAGCGAGCTGCAGGACTGCGTGACCAGCTTGCCAAGGAGGCCCGCATTCGCCAAGAGAAGGAGGAAGACATGAAGGCTCATGAGGCGTTAAATCAAGGACCGGGACGCCAAGCTTAACAAGCGCCGTGACCGCCTGGGTGCGCTGGAGCAGGAGTTGGAGGCGAAGAGGGTCGAGCTGGACGGCAAGGCGCGGGTCCTCACCGAGGACCACGTGGCCTTCGCGAAGATGGAGGTGAAGGCTCGCACCTTGCTGAGGTCACTTTACGACAGCGACCTGGAAAGCCCGCTAGCCGGTGCCGAGGACGGCCCTGCCAAGCTACTTCCCTTCCCGATCCGCGCCCTTGAAGATGTCACCCTTGGCCTTGGCCCTACCGCTGAGGCCGAGGCGTGTGTCCTGTCTTCTGCAGCGCTGACGCGTGTCCTTACCCAGTCTACCTTCACAATCCCGACGTCGACCTCGACAGCCTGCTGGAGCCAGTGAGCGGCGAGCTTGTCGTTGTCGCTGCTGAGGTTGTGAAGGGTCGAGCGGAGGCTCTTTGGCGAGTTCGGGCCTTGACACCAAGCGGGCTTAGCGCGCCGGTCTGGGGCTTCATGAGGCGAACCCGCTCGGCGCAGCTCCGTCGTTGACAAGTGACTCCGTTGTGGCTCCTGTTCTGCTTCCTGCAACATGCATCATGCCTCGGGTAGGCGTTTAAACTTGCGTTTGGTGTTGTGACAACAGTTATGGACTGTCATATTTGCTTTTAAATTCCTTGAGATTTGCGCTTTTCCTTCCTACTTGCTTATGTTCTCGCCGGCAGAGCCGCCCCACAAGATCTCAGTACGCCATTAGCCCCGATCGAAACCAGGGGACGGACCAAGGAGTGAGAGGCTACGTGACAAGTTAGGCTCATGAGTCGCGATGCTCGAGAGTCCCCTTGGCGCATTGAACATCAAGTAGGGAGGTGAGATGTGTGGGTGAATCTACCATTCTCGTCTGCAGAGCCCGGCCCCGCGCATACCTCAACCGCCGTTAGCCTTTCAGAACTAAGGAGTGAGGGGCTACGTGACCAGTTAGGCTCCTGAGTCGTGATGCTCAGGAGTCCCCCTTGACGCTCAAACGGCCTTCGTACCTTGGCTCCGCTCGGGGAGGGACGTGCGACGAACCAGGCCCGAGGGGCCTCGCTGGGTGGCGTACATCTAGGCGTGACCCAGGCGTAGCCCCCGTGCCCAGCCCCCTCGCGCGGCACTCCCGAGGGGAGGCGTTGCGATGAGGCCAGACACTGAGCTCTGGGCTCCTTGAGGTTGATCTGCCGAGGCCACCCTCGATTATTTATCACCGGCAGCTGAGCATAAGCGCTTCCGTATGTGTACGGGCATAGCCGCTCCTCGGCGGTGTCGTCGGCCAGCGTGGAGCATGGTGCTTCCAGGTGCGTGGGAGGGCTCCCCTCGAGGAGGCCCCGGGCGTGTACAGCCCGCCACGACACGTGGCTGGCACGGTAGGGCTGACGAGGTGTATTTGGGCACCCGTGAGCCGGCCACGGGACTCACGGGCCCTACCTCAAGGCGGGTTCGCTGGCTTCGGGCCTTAATTTGTGATGTGTTCCTGCAAATTTGGTTAGATGCCGACGCTCTCGCCCTCGGGTCCCGGCCCTCGGCGGGTCTCGGCCGTCGTTGGTATGCCAGTCACGATCGTGGACAAGGCGGAGGGTGAGAGTGGAGAGCGAGAGGAGCCCATGGTCGCGATGCTCGGTACCCCACCCCCCCTTTAACGTGCAAGCGGCCGACATGAAGGAAGAAAGGGTGCCGTGGACAGGCATCAAATAACAATCATGATGGGTCGGACGCATGACCCGGAATAAGCGCAAGAGGAGTGCAGGCGGCTGGGTGCAGCCCGAGTGACTTAGGGATGATGCAGCCCGAGGGCGCCCCCAACAAAGTAAGCTAGGAACATGAAGTAAAGATACACGCCGAGGGGCGGACCCACGCGGCACAGGAATGATGCAGCCACAGGGCGCTCCCGGCTGAAATGAAACTTGAAGGATGTCACCTGATAACGTTGAAGACGAAGGGATGTTGAAGTAGCGGATGTCGTGGGCTGCGGAAGCCGATCTTCACGATCCCCCATGACCAGGAGCCTCGGGAGGCTCTAGAGGCGCTGGTGGCTCCTCGCGGACCGTCTCCATCTCCGCCAGGACTGTGGAACGCCTGACCTCTTGAGCCTCCAGGATGCTCCCCATGAGGCGCTGGTACGTGGCGGCCTCGTTCGGCCGCCGTGGGGCATCTGACGTGGTTGTGGGGTGGACCTTTGGCGCCCCCATGCGTGAGGCTAGAAGCGCTCTGAGGCGGCTCGGTTGAGCCCTGGTATGTCGATGCAGACGCGCAGCCCTCCATCCTCGCCTGGATGGGGAGTTGCGGTGGGTAAGCGGCGGCTGCCACTCATGACTCTTGACTCCTGCAGCTCCTGCGTGATCTGGTGACGAACTCACGAGGGTTTGGCCCTCCTTGCCTCGCTCCTTCTGAGGGAAGCGTGCTTTGAAACACGCCTCCAAGTGGTGCCCAAGCGCCTCCTCGTGACCTTAGCAAGGTCGGTGGCCCTCGGGAGAGAGCCCGAGCCTTGCTTGAGGAGGCGCCAGGCGCGCCTCCCTATCTGACGAAGGAGGTGCCCCTGAGCAGGCCACGGACCACGAGGGGCCTGCCCCTGAGGGGTCGGGCTGGCGATGTCTTCTTCTTCTTGGGAGGCGGTCTCGGGAGCCTCACGCACCTGCGATCTAGGTCTTCAAGTGATGCGGGTTGAAAGGCTCGCTCCGGGGAGCACTGCTGCGTCTCTCTCTTCACAAGGCACCGTGATGACTCCGCCGCTTCTGGCATCTTGAGGGCGTTGTAGCCGTGATGGGTCACAACCATGAACTTGGCGAGCTGGGTACCGAGGATGGCGTTCTATGGCGGCGAATGTGGGCGACATCAAAGTCGATGAGCTCGGTCTTGGTAGTTGTCGCGCGCCAGAAGGTGACAGGAGGCGGACCTGCCCAATCGGAACCGTGGAGCCATCGGTGACTCGGAGAAAGGCTTGGTTGGCTGAAGCTGATTGTAAGAGCACTTGGAGATTGTTGAATGTCTCTCTGGACAGGACATTGAGCCCTGCTCCGCCGTCGATGAGGTCTGGTGACTTGCGTTCTGATGATTGGGGAACAAAGCATCGGGAGGACTCGGCTATGGCCGCGACTTGAGCTGATCGGCTGAGCTGAGCGTGATGGCGCCGCTGACCACGAGAGAGGCGCGTGGCTTCGAGCTTGGGGAGGAATGCATTCACCGGCAGGCGAACTGCTTGAAGATGCGTTGAGAGGCTAGGGCTTGAGCTCCGCCCAAGATGCAAGCGATGTGGCAGCTCACAGAAGCCCCTAGCCCCCTCGTCCTGATGATGGTCCTTGTTTCTCCTTGGCTGCGGCGGCAGAGGAGGGAGGCCTGCGTTTCCTTGTGGGCGATCCTCGCGAGGCTGATCCCTCCAGTCTCCCTCGCGAGGCTGATCCTGCCAGCAATCCTTGCGAGGTCGGTCGCGCCACCCTTGGCGAGGGCCACGGTCTTCCCAGTGTCCAGCGTTTCTTCCTCCTCCTCGGCCGTAGCCTCGATCGTTGCGGTCGGGGCATCGACCGATCCTCCCTTCTCGCACGGCTCGGAGCTCTTGACATTCGTTGGTGTTGTGGGTGTGGAGGTCGTGGTACACACAGTACCGGCTGCCCTTGGAAGACTCGGGCTGATCTCGCCTCGCTTGGTGTGTCGGTTACGCGCTGAGCACGGTAGCCCCTTTGCGCTTCCGTCCTTGGCCTTGGACTTCTTCTCTTACGGTCTGCGGCTAGCAGCTCGAGGAGGGAAAGGCGCCCTTCCTCAGCCCTGGCGCACTTGGTCCCTAAGTTGAACAACTCCAAGGAAGTGCACATATCTTCATGCATCGCCAGCTCCTCCTTCATCTTGACGTCACGCACACCGTCGGAGAAGGCAGAGATGATGGCCTCCTCGGTCACCTTGGGAATCTTGAGGCGTGCGTTGTTGAAGCGCTGGATGTACTTCGCGGGTCTCCCGGCTGCTGCTTGATGCGGCGCATGTCGCTCCGGCAGGAGGCGGTCATGATACCTAGGAAGTTGGCGATGAAGCGGGTGTGCATCTCGTCCGGGAGGAGATCGTGCGAGAGCGAGTTCAGGAGCAGTGCGAGCCCGCCCTGAGTGCCATGGAAACCAGTTCGCCATGACCTTCTGTCCCCGTTGGCGGCCGATGCCCAGCTCGTGAGCTGAAGGAACTCCGCAGGTCGGCCGTGCCGTCATAGCGAGGAGGCAGGTCTGGCTTGAACTTGCGGGACACGCGACTGCTGCGCTTCGGTGGTGAAAGCGCGACGACTCTTGTAGCCACAAGAGGCCTTTGGTGACGAAGAGCCTGGTCTTGCGGGTCCCCATGCGCTGCCGCTGGGAGCAGCGCTGGGTCTTGGCGTCTTTGGAGCAGGGGCGTGGTCGTGTGAACGGTGCGAGGAGCACTCGGGCAGCTTCTTGGGGCGAGGACCTCTTGACAGCTCTGCTCTTGCTGCGCTGGCGCCGGATGGAGCGGGTTCCGCCCAGGGGCCACGCGCCTTGGGGCCAGGGCGCCTTCTTGAGGGGGAGGCGGCTGAGGCGCCCCCGGAGCTTCATCGCCCGCGCAGGGCGTGGCGCGGTGCAGCGAGAAGGATGGCGCGGGGGAGCCCCCTGCGGCGCGGACGAGCTCAGCGACACGGTCTAGCCACTCTTCGTAGACGTTGTCGACAGGGCGGTAGCGCAGGAGCTCGTTTGCCGCGATGAGCGCAGCTCGAGCCTCCATGGGTGCGCGGAGCGTGCGAGACGAAGAACCAGCTGGGGCGAGTGAGGAAGTGGAAGTACGGCCGTCTCGCCTCACTGACGGATGCTGGGACGATGCTTGCTGCTCGTTCCCCGCCGGGCCGGTGGCTGCGTTGACGGCAGGTGACGGGAAACGGTGGGGGTGGCCGCCGACGGGGGCCGTCTGGGCGACGCGGGTAGCGAGAGCGGCTCGACTCTTGGTGCGGGCCCGACGAGCGTCTCACATGGATGCGATGGTCGGCGAAGAACAGGGCGGCGGAAGACGAATTCCGGCGCACCCCTACCGGGCGCGCCAATTGTCGGATTTCGGGTTCCGGCAGACCCTCTAGGTTCGAACACTGGGGTGCGCGCGGAGATCTCGCCCTGTACCTACCTGCACCTCGCCGCCTCGCTAGAATCTAAACTATGAAAGGAACAACACAAGAGACACAGGGTTTATACTGGTTCGGGCCACCATTGTGGTGTAACAC
Source organism: Aegilops longissima (assembly GCA_021605205.1). Taxonomy (NCBI): domain Eukaryota; kingdom Viridiplantae; phylum Streptophyta; class Magnoliopsida; order Poales; family Poaceae; genus Aegilops; species Aegilops longissima. The sequence continues at coordinate 334,255,919 of CM038677.1, forward strand.
CCTACTCCAGTGTGTGGTGTGGTGGATTGCCTCTTGGGCTGATGATGAACAATACAAGGGAGAACAGCCTCGCGAGAGTGAGGTTTTCTTGTGGCTAGGCTCTCGATCGGAGTGGATCGAGCTAGGATGAGGTGCGATGTCTGGATCTCTCCAAGATGTCTCTGCGATGCGTCTACCCTGTGGGTGGCTAGTCCTATTTATAGGCAAAGGCCCTGGGCCTCTTCCCAAATATTGAGCGGGAAGGGCGCGAACAATTGGCCATTTTGAAGGGGAACATCTAGTACACTTATCCTGACTAAAGTTGGTCCTCGCCTGTCAAAGGCTCTGGTGGTGACGCCGGCTTGGGCTCCACGGTGACTTCCTTCCTGCCGTTGCGACGGTCTTGGTCTTGTTGCACCGAAACGGATGCCTTTGCTTGATGGTCTCGCCTACGGTTGCCCCCTTTGCACCAAAGAGGAAACGAGGACACTACGCAGGCTGGCGCTCGCCTGGCGCCCTTGGTCGTCATGGCTTGCGTCATGGGCACCTCGTGAGGTACCCCGCCTTGATCTCTCCGCCTCCTCACGAACCAGCCTGACGAGGCCGTGCCTGAGGAAGCTCCTTGTCTCCCGCCCCGCGAGGCTTGGCCCCTCACGAGGGTCTTGAGCTCGTGCTGATGAAGATGGGCCGTGCTGGGCCACCCCTTGAGCCACGCCGCAGGCCGCATGCAGGCAAGTCTGGGTACCCCCATTCCTAGAACACCGACATGCTCCTCGACTACTGCTATCTGGTGGGTGACCGATGGAGTTTTGATTTCTCCTTGATCGTTTTTAGGCCCGATCCAATCGTAATCTGTGGCGATTCCCAAAGCGGTGAAACGATCGAGGAGCTCATTTAAGGATGAAAATTCTGCCGGATCCATCTGCTTAGACTGTTCGGAGTTGTTGCGAAGGGGTTTTTTGATGGCCCGAGAGGTCATCATCGGCTTAACGGCCGAACGGGCGATCATGGTAAAGCCGCCCAGCCGGAGGGTTTGGCCTGGGGCCAGGACTCCCCCTGAGGTGATGTTGTTTTAAGGATAAGGCGAGTCATCGAACCTTTCGTTGACGTCACAGTGGAACTCTCAATGAAAGCACCAACGTCGGTGTCAAAACCGGCGGATCTCGGGTAGGGGGTCCCGAACTGTGCGTCTAGGATCGATGGTAACAGGGGATAGGGGACACGATGTTTACCCAGGTCTGGGCCCTCTCTATGGAGGTAATACCCTACTTCCTGCTTGATTGATCTTCATGAATATGAGTTTTACAAGAGTTGATCTACCACAAGATCGTAATGGCTAAACCCGAAGTCTAGCCTGTATGACTATGGTAATGAGTATATCCTTTCCGGACCACACCCTTTGGTTTATATAGACACCGGGGGATCTAGGGTTACATAGAGTCGGTTACATAGGAAGGAATCTTCATAGTTGATCGCCAAGCTTGCCTTACACGCCAAGGAGAGTCCAATCCGGACATGGGTAGAGTCTTCGGCCTTCATGTCTTCACCGCCTACCAGTCCGGCCCATGGATAACAGGCCGGACGCCCGAGGACCCCTTAGTCCAGGACTCCCTCAATCACTGCCACGGCCCCACCACTGTTCGCTTTACACCGCGCGCGTGGAAATCGGAAACCGCCCCCAAGATCAATACTAATGAAGCAGCAGAGGAAAACTTCAAGGGGCCAACCCCTTCAGCAGCCCTGCCTGTGCACTTATTAGGCCCTACCCCGCCGACACTCCACAGTGCGATCGGGGTAGGACCGGGGGCTTCTGTCGGTGCAACAGACCCCGGGTATGTTGCCCAACTGTGCACAGTCACAAGATCAAGATTGAACCACCAGCTCAAGATAGGGATTGAAGGCCCAAGAGACTTGAAGAACCAACATGCAGCTCAGAGAGATCGAGATCGAGCCAAAAGAACGGAATATCGGCAAGAGAAGGGCCTCCATTGCTGGGCAGGCGAGCCCGACAGGGGTCCAGGCCACCACCAGGAACAAGCAACCAAGACTCCCCAGCAGCGCCTGCCGGGGCTTGCGGGGCCTGAACCACCCCGCCAACCATGCAAGTACGACCCACGTCATCAATCAGTGCGGTGTCAAGCTGCAAGGTGATTAAGTCGCAGCATTTGCCACATGGCGGCTATCTCCTATAGAAGAAACCCACAGGTGACACCCGTCCAGCGATGTGTCAAGAGAACAGATGCGGAGCTGGGAAGATAAGCCCGGCAGGCCTAGCCGGGCAGCTAGTGATGTGACACTGAGCGGTGCATTTGATGCACCCTGTCAGCCCGCAGAGTTAGGTATGATAGCACTGTTTGCTATCATATCAGTGGGTAATGACCATTTTGGCACTGTGGTGTGTCCTTAATCTATAAAACACTATAGGAATCAGGCACTTTGCCGTCCGCCAAGGCGGACAGCAAAGGCATACCTGGCGGACGATAAAGGCCTTTGCCGTCCGTCAGCAGACGAAAACATGTCCGGCTGAATAGGCTACGGCGAAGGCTTCTTTGCCGTCTGCTAGCGGACGACAAATATGAAATGGTCTTTGCCGTCATCCGGTGGACGGCAAAGGTCCTCGACGGCCCACGTGGCAGCTTATGGCCGTTAGGGGGTTAACGGTGCGCTTTGTCGTCCGCTGGCAGACGACAAAGACCATTGCACGTTTGCCGTCAGCCAGCACACGACAAAGTAACCAAATAGGCCAGCCCCTTGCACAGGTAGCTGCCACGTGGCATCTTTGCCGTCTGCTAGCTTATGGCAAAGCTCTTTGTCTTCTGCCAGCGGACGGCAAAGATCCTGTATAGCCCCTGTTTTTTTAGTTTTTTCTTAAATTCATTCAATTTCAACACACAAGTTTCAACACATAAATTTCAACACACAAATTTCACAGTAGACATATCGAACACACAAGTTCCATCATATATACATACATAACCAACACATAGTTCCATCCATACATATTACAAAAGTTTCACATTATTCATCCAACACTTATCCATCCATCCATATAACAAGTTCCATCCATGCAAGTTCATCGATACAAAATAAAAGCAGAAATGGAAAAGAAGCACTCCGTCCATGCAAGCTTCTGTGAATTAAATGAAATCTGCAAAATGGTAAACAAGAAAGTTAGAAGAAGAAGAAGAAGACTAGAAGAAGAAGAAGAAGAAGAAGAAGAAGAAGAAGAAGAAGAAGAAGAAGAAGTAAGCATACTTAGGTAAAATGGAGCTAACCTAGCTAATTATGCCATTTTTGAGTGAACTAAGCATATTATGCCATTTTTTATATAAAGTAGCTAATTATAGGTCTTTATTGAGCTAACCTATGTAACTAAGCATATTAGAGCTAACTTAGGTCATTTTGGAGAAGAAGAAGAAGAAGGTTTTTACCCTTTTACTTTTCATTCTTTCTTTTTCTTCTCTTTCTTCTTCGATACTTTCTTTTTCTCCTCTTCCTTGTTTTTCTTCTTCTTATTCCTTATTTGTGTCATTTTAGTGCTTATATAGGTAATTATGCCATTTTTAGCTAACTAAGCTTATTATGTCAATTTGGAGGAAAATAAGGTAAGTATGGGTCATTTTTGTGCTAACATAAGTAATTTTGGAGCTAACCGAGCTAAAATGGATCATATTGGAGCTAACCTAGGTTAAATGGGTCATTTTGGAGCTAACTTAACTAATTATGCCATTTTGAGTTAACTAAGCATAATTATGCCATTTTTTTACACAAGTAAGCCAAGTGTATGTCATTATTGAGCAAACCTAGGAAACTAAGCATATTATAGATAACTTAGCATATTAGAGCTAACTTATGTCATTTAGGAGGAAACAGAGCTAAGTATGGATCATTTTGGAGATATGACATACCTGACATAGTTCACTCCTCCTTCTTCTCCTTCTCCTTCATCATCCTGATGCGCCTAGACCGGTGAGGTAGTGGGATGTAGTCTTCTACCACAATTTGCATGGTCATGTCGCCCAGCTGTGGGATCGCCGGCGCCACCACCATCGCGAGGTCATTGGCAGGCACCAACACCATCTTGAGGCCATCTTCAGGCAGCACCATCGCTAGGTCATCATCAACCACCACCATCTCTTGCCCATCGTCAGCCACCACCATCTCTTGCCCATCGTTAGCCACCACCATCATTAGGTCATCCTCTGTCACCACCATCTCTTGCCCATCGTCAGCCAGCACCTCCTCATCCCCACTCTGCTACTCTTGTTCCCCACTCCAATCCAGATCATCCTCGCTACTGCTTTTGCTGCAGCTAGAGTTGCTGCTGCTTTGGCTGTAGCCAGAGTCACTGATGCTGCTCCCATTGCCTGACCAAATGCAACAATGACCGTTAACAATCGATGTGAGACAAAGCCAAATGTAGAGGAAGAAGAGGCACAACGTACTGGCATCATCGTTGTCTTGGTAGCGCATGCGACACATAGTCGTGTTGAACACCTTCAAGGTGACCATGGCGTCGCCGTCGTACCTGAAGAGAAGGAAGTACCTGTGCTGCAGGTCGTAGGCACGGTAGAACTGCTCCCAGCCACAACACAGGTACATGTGGTCGTACCTTATCACCAACTCCACGTCCCAATGCTTGCGAAGCCCGCTACCGGCCTGTCGCAGCTTCACATTCTTTGGCCGATGGTCGTCTGGCATCTTCATAAAAGTGTCAGGCAGCCTTTGCGGATTGGGACAAGAAGTGATGTAGCAAACAGTAGAGTTATTATAATGAGATGGGTGAAGGAGAGATCTCTCCTTTTATATACCTGCCTCCTAGAGGAAGTCCCAAGTATGATACTGAAGAACTCGAAACCATCCAACTCGTACTCCGGTGTGGCAGAGCGGAGCCTGCTGTGGCGGCCTCCCCCCATCTCTGATAAGCAGCAGAAGAGACCAATTACTACCCTTACAACATTATAATACAACATTATAGCAGCATAAGTTTTGAGCTGAAGATAATCAACTACACGAAGTTATCATTTCACATTCAAAAAGCAATGCACTTGTGGACATATGATGGCAACAACTTGAACCCTTCAGAACTAGGGATTTATTTATACATGAAAAAAACCGGAAAAGAAGCAAGAAATATTTTTGGGTTTTCTCAAAGTTTTTCAAACACACAAGAAGAAAGCAAGAAAAATAAATCTAACTTGGATAATACAATGAAAAAATGTGAACACTGACAACTAGAATGAAATGTGTAAACATGAATGTAATGTCGGTGGAAACACGTACTCCCCAAAGCTTAGGATTTTGGCCTAGCTTGGTAATCACCATCCGTAGCCTGCATAGTAATCAGAATGGTAGCTCACGGAGGCTCTTGGTGCAGCCTCCTTAGCCCGCAGAGCAGCCTCGATCTCTGTGTTGTGCGCGCGGGCCTCGCTCTCAAGAACGTAATATCTTCCCTTGCTGTGATAATCAAATAGAGCAGGAGCAGGCAAAACAACAGACACAATAGGTTCCTTATTAAACCTGAAGTTATTTAAAACAAAACAGAGGATGGGCAACTCGCTCCCAGGGAGCTCCCCCGATGGCATCCTTCGTTGGCCGTTCGATCGACGTTGACTAGGTCTTTTTTCGCGCGTTGGCCGTTCGATCGTCGCTAGAATTCTGCGCAGTCGCTGTGGGATCGGTGGATCGTGGCGAGGGATGACGTGTGGGCCGGCGCTGTGGCCACTTGGATCAAAACGGATGGGTGTTGCTTCTCCTGGTGCGGGGGCGCGAGGCAGCCTCTCCTGCCGCGCCTCGTGCGAGCGCACGCGTCATGGGCGCAGCGGGCACAACCACACAAACCCTACCCCCAATCCATAGCCGCCACTCCCTCCCTCCTCCTCTTTCCTCCGTCGTCTGCCGCCGCCACTCCCTCCCTCCTCGTCGCCCTGCCTCTGCCCAGCTTTTCCGCCTCCCGCGCGCTCGTCCTCTCATCTCCCATGGAGGGGAGGGGTGGGGATGTAGGGGAAGGAGGAAGCCGGAGATGAGGAGGTCGATGCAGGGGACGCCATGGATGGTCGAGGCGCTGGCTCCTCCTTTCCCCATGCCACGGCTGCCCAGATCCGGCGATCCCCTCCCACTCCGGCATCCAGGTTGGTTGACTCGATCTCTCAATCACTCCATCGCCACGCTGCACACCATCGTCAAGGACCAAGCCGCCGCCGCCACAGTGTCCTCCTCCTCGGTGGCCGCGGGTGCCCTGCCCGCCAAGCTGCCCATTCTTATCTTTATGGAGGCAATCTGGTAGTGCTGAGCACACGGTGATGCTGTCACGGTATCCCCCTCCCCGGTGCTCTTAGATCTAGCAGTAGCTCAAAGCAGGAAAGCCGGTTGTGCTCGATCTGCTCGCCTCCTTCGCCTCGCAGGCTCAGCAAGCAGCAACAACGTTAGCTCTGTTTCTCCCACTCCCCTCCCCCTCTCCCTCCTATAGATTTCTCTCTAATGGAAACTCCTATGGGTTCGGTGTATCATAGCTTTTTTTCTTTCTTCCAGCTGAAGCCTGCTCTCATTATGCGTGCCACCTCTCTATGAGATCAGTAGGTTTGATCGCCTTATCTGCAATTTGGCTGATTCTAGTTAGTATTCTTATTCTTTATGGGAGATATGAGTTTGGATGTAGCTCACTGGCCAGGAGAACCTGCGATGCCAGCAGACCAATCTAGATCTTCAAGTGTTGAATATGCAAACAGTTATGTAGTATGTGCAGTTTACTTGCTCTGTTTTTACGGGGATTTTGGAATTTTCGATACATGCATGACCCAGATCCGTTATGTTATTTCCATTGTCTATTTACTGGTGACCCAAGTGTGTCTTATTTCCATCTTCCTTTGTCTTGATATAGCTGAAGGTCAACTGCTAGCCCATCCGTGCAATTCACTAATTTAATTATGCCTGCTTGCTCGAAGTCTATTTTATAGATGGCCGACATATTATCGTGGGAGGTGTTTAACTGTTTTCTCTGGAATAAACTGAAAGCTGATTATTTTGAAAATGCATCATACGCGCTGATTTATAATAAGATTGTTACGCATCATCAGTTTTTGGCATATGCTTTTGAGTTATATATCGCCATGCCAAGTTGCCAACTAAGTGATACATGGTTATGGTTGAGGAACAATGTTGAGCAGTACAAGGTTACACCATCACAGTTCAAACACATCTTTTTCGGTTGATAGTTTTTGAGATAGCTTACTGCTTATGCCCAATGGGAGTTTAATTGGGCATCTTTAATATTCTAAGAATCACACCGGCGTAGCACGCTTAGGTTGTTTCCAGATCTCGTGTTTGTCTAAGTCACCAAGTTAACCCACAAGAATTTGTTTACTTTCTTGGCTATTGTGGTTAAAGGCATCCTTTTATTAGAGCTATATATAGTTTTTGGACATGTTCCAGTTTGGTTATTTTTTTATGGATTTTGAATATGTTTCAATTTGATCACTATTGAGACTCAGTTAGAACAGACAATTTTTGTTTCTTTACCATATAGTTCCTAATCAGAAAAGCCTCATATGCAGGTTGGAGGCATTGGCGTGAAGGTGTCGTGTCACATCCGAGCTAGTCCATGCATTAGAGTGTTGCATCATGTTTATCTTCCATCATAAATTTGAAATGGGGAAGACAGAACCCCCAGAACCCCTCTGAATCCAACTAGGGTTACTAAAAAATATTTTCAATGAACCTGAAATGCCCTTCTAAAATGTTCATCACCTTTGCCTTGGTCCTAAACCACTGTCAGAAGTGATGCACAGATTTCTAGGTCACTCTAAGGTCACTGGCTTAAATCTCTAGCTATTTGAATTTGGGCATTTAAATTATATAAAATATTTCAAATGCTCAAATAATACCAAACTAAAATGTTCCATGCTGGATATATTCCAACTAAGGACCAGGTGCAGTTTGATGATTTTTGGAGTTGCCTAGGTATTTTTAGAAATGCAACAAAGTTACAGAAAATAGAAAAGAAAACAGAAATGAAAAACTCTTACCTGGCGCCACCCAGCGGCCCACCTGCCGGCCCAGCCCAGCCACCGCGCCCGGTGAACTGCTTGCTTGGCCAGGCGAGCGAGCAACTGCTCGACGGCGAGCACAGCATGCGTTACACGCAGCTTCCCGCCGCCTCGTCGCTCCCCTCGTCCAGCTGCCGACGTGGGACGAGCTCTCTCGCTCTCCCCGACCCCGCAGACACCCGCTCTTCCCCCTGGCTCCTCCCTCTCGCCCTCCCCGACGTCGCCCCAGACGTCGTCGTCGCCACCGCTCGCCACAGCCACGTCCAACGCCATCCCCGTGCCCTCTCACCGTGTCCGAACGGTTCGCCGTCGTCGACTACGTCGACTAGCCAAGCCGCACGACTCTGGAGCCACTGCATCATCCCCGCCACCGTCGTCTTCAACCTCGGGCCGCCCAGATCACCGTCGCCGTTCCGACCGCACCGAGTCTTCCCCGAGCACGCTGACCACCTCTGCGGCTTCTCTGTGAGCTGCTGAACCTCCCCGTGTTCTCCTTTCCGCCCCTAGCTTACCGTAGACGCCGCGCCTCTTGTGCCCGAACGCACCGCCGCCTGACCACGTCGCCGGCGTTGCTCCGGTGACCATTTGGTCACGGGCTTGTGTCCGTCACCCTCCTCACACGCGTAGAGAGTCAGCAGGTGCTAGTGCCACATCGCCTAGGCCATCGCAGCCACGCCGCACGAGCTGACCCGAAGCCGCCTCCGCTGAACTTCGCCGCCGGCGATGCTCCGCCACTCCCGCCAAGCAATCACCACGGCTGGATGCGGGCGAGCACCAGCTGCCCGTAGCTGCTCTCCGCGTAGCAAATGGAGCCCTGCGGGCAAATCCCGCAGCACGCCGCCGCGTCTGGCCTCGCCGGCAGGCTTTGACCCGCTGACCGGCGGGTTTGACCCCGCTGACATAGTTGACTAGGTGGGGCCCTCTGCTAATTAACCTAGTTTAGGTTTAATCAAAATTAGTTAGTCTAATTAGCTATGACATGCGGGACCCACTGGTCAGGTTGACTGGACGCCCCGTTGACCCGACGTCACTCGACGACTTGCTGATGCAATAATTAATTTCTGGTTTTATTTGTACACAGGAAATTCTAGAAATTGTTGCAAACTTCAAAAAATCATAGAAATTAATCTGTAACCCCAAATGCAAAGTTTTATATATGAATTTTGATCAGAAAAATTCAATCTATCCATTGGTAATGGTTTAATGCATGACAGAACAAGTTAACCTTGCTGTTTAATCAGAATAAGATAATGCACCTTTATGGTTATGTTAAATGAGCTACCATTTGAATCTTTGATTCAAATGAGCTCATCCCTTTCTGTTCTAGCTTGCATTAGGCCAACACACATTCATATTGCCATGTCATAGCATGCATCATATTGTTGCATATTGTCATGTGTTGTTTATGTTTGGTGTGTCTTTCGTGATAGGTTCTGCCTCCGAGGATAACCCCGAATATCCGTCAAAGGCGTATCCTACTACCACTATATCGTGCAAGCAACCCATTGATCATTCGATACAAACCCATGTTCTCGCTTCGCTCTTGTTTACCGCATTAAGACAACGTGATTCAAACTGTTGTGTGTGCATGTAGCTGAAACCACTTCCTTTGCATGACTGTCATTGCCACAAGAACTAGATGAAACCCACTAGTATGTGTAGGAGTTGATTGAGCCATGTTTGTGATTCCTACCATGCTATGCTTGCTATGCTTAGTGTTGTGTCAGGTCTGGCTCATCGGGATGATGAACTGGAGTGAAAGGTTGTATCAGGTTCGAGAGTGAAAGTGTTGAACACGTTTTGGTAAAGGTATCGATGAGAGGCCATGTAGGAGTACATGGTGGGTTGTTTCATTGAAGCCGTCCCTAAGAACTGAGATATGTGTGTGTGATTTAAGACTTAGCCACTACCACGCATTGGGATCCTTAATTGACCCTCTCGACTTATTAACCACTCTTGTCCTCAGTCCGGGAGTTGCAAGTAGTTTCTGGTGTTTGTAGCATGCTGGGGGCCGCACTCAGCGCTGACCTTAGGGGTGGGCCGTGTTGCGGTAGGCACGTGGCTCGGTGTACCGATTCGCCCGTTTGGTATCTTGGGAACCCTGCACACATCGTTCGGGGCCGTTAGTGGAAACCTCGGCCGGACTCCCTGCGGATGGAACCCGAATAGGCGATAAACCTGGACTGGGGACTCGTGTGTTTAGTCAGGTCGTGGCCGACACCCTCGCTGGGCTTCCGCTTGAAGGTTGCCGAGTACATGTCGGTGGCGGCGATAAGTGGTGAGAGCGTGTGTGAAGAAGTACACCCCGCAGGTATAAAACTATTGAATAGCCGCGTCATGTAAAGGACTACTTGGTCACCTATACGGTTCATAGACAAGTAAATGGATACTACTAAAAGCCTCAAGATAAGTGTGAGTATCATGGATGGCCCTCTCGTGGGTTGACGAGAGGATCCACAGTGGAGTATTGTGATGGTGATTAGAGGACTCGTGTGCGACAAATGCTTTTCAAGTGGTGTCACGTAGGATAGCTTAGCCAAGAGTCAAAGCTGGCTTGCTGCAATAACTCCACTACCTTCTTGAGAATGTGCATGTATAACAGGTTTCTGTTGTAAGACTTGCTGAGTACCTCCGTACTCATGTTTGCTTATTTAATGTTTTCAGACGACAACACCGCCCCCTCCGATGGGTTTTATGTAGACCTTGACGTCGACGAGTGAACTAGCCACCCAGGTGGTGATCCAAGGCTTGTGAAGGGCCACTGTAGATAGAAGGGCTTCATCAAGCTTACTTTCTTTCTAGAGTCTGTACTCAGACTAGTTTGCTTCCGCATGTGCTTGTATGTTTGTATGACTTGAGTGTTGGGTCATGTGACCCCTATCTGTATGGATATGTTATGTATGGCTCCTCGGAGCCTCTTAAATAAAGTACTTTGAGTTGTAGAGTTTTATTGTGATGCCATGTTGTATGTACTCATATCGGGCATATTGTGTGTATGATTGAAATGCTTGGTATGAGTGGGATCCGACAATCTAGTTGTTTATCCTTGGCAGCCTCTCATATGGGGAAATGTAGTCTCGTGCTTCCTGAGCGATAGTAGTCCTCTACAGCCCGGTTCACGAGTCCTCGCTAGCCCAAAGACTACTGCTTTGGACACTTGGTAGCCAAGCATGTGTTTCACTTCGTTCCTATGCATCCCTTTGGAAATGTCACGCGATGATATTCGGAGTCCTGCCTAGCCTGCTACAGCCGGGATACCGGAGTCCTGTTAGCCAGTGCTACAGCCGAATTCATACGTTGATGATCGACATGCTCGATGTGATTCATGTATGCATGTCCCCATGGGTTAGCGCGCTTTGGGTTCACGACTAGCCATGTCGGCCCGGTTCTCTGTCATGTGGATGCTAGCGACACTATCATATACGTGAGCCAAAAGGCGCAAACGGTCCCGGGCCATGGTAAGGAGACACCCGTGGGAATACCGTGCGTGAGGCCGCAATGTGATATGAGGTGTTACCGGCTAGGTCAATGTGACTTGGAATCGGGGTCCTGACAGCGTTGGTATCAGAGCCGGACTGCCTGTAGGTTCGCTAAGCCAAATTGGTCGATGTCGAGTCTAGAAATGCTTTAGTTATACGTAGGGGAATTGATTGTGGGAGGGACGTAAGGCTCTTTTTACTCCTTTACCTTATGCCCTCTGATCTGAGTCATCCTCTTCTCATTCTACGTGGGTATAGGACTAGGCTCTCTTCTCTCTATCAGGTTCACGTGTTACTAATCCGTAGTAACTTATAGGATTGTTGGTTACAGCCTTAGTTCAGTTTCTACTATTTTTTAGTATGCTATCAGTTGAACTAGAACCTTGTTATGATGTTGTTGAGTGGTTTTGCAATCTGATTTTGAATGTCTCAAATCCGTTCTTGAGCATTTACAGATGTTATGCTGTCCGATTTTCCCTAGAAATTCTAATGTCTTTGCATTGTGGTTGTGCTTTCATATGGCCACTCGTGCTCAAAACCAAGTGGTTCGTCTGACCAGGTGCATCGATGTGCCCGGTCATACGGCTATGTTTGTCCGGGTTTTGATTGAGACGGGTTACCGTTGGTATCCCGAATACACCGTCGAAGAGCAATTCCGAGACTTTAATCAAAGCCAATACCTCTGCACTGTCAGGATATTTCCTTCATATCCTGGATTGACTGAGCCTCTTCACCACTCCTATGGACTCGGGGTCACTATTGATATGGCTGTGCAGGATGCTGCATACTCTATGATGACCATCATGCGAGTCAGGACTGGCCTGCTTCGGAACACCGACTTCCGTTATATGCCAGCTTCGCTCCCAGGGGCGCAAGGGTATCTTCAGGCCATCTATGCTGATTCCAGTCAGGAGGACTCACTAACCCACACCACTGCTAAGAATCGAGCCTTGAGAATGGAGCTTTTTAACACCCGTGCCGATCATTGGGCCACTTTGACTCGGTTTGCACCGGCTGTGCAAGCTGGATGTATGGATACTGAGGATCTGTATCCTGTGAGATCTGCTCTGCAGACATGATGGATTGGCGTGATGTGGGAGGCATCACCCCACCCCGTGGTCCTCGCAGCCACCGCTTGTTGGTCCAAGACCTCATCCTAGCCCCTATGGTCCACAAGCTCCTCAGACCGTCTGCTTCCGGATAATCATGTTGAGCTTCCGGGCTATGGAGGTGACTTCTATGAGGACTACTACGGGCTGTCTCGAGTTAGTAGTAGTATCCCTAGTATTGTAATAGTTGTATTTCCACCGTCTGCGTGACTGTGGAATATGACTTAGTGTGTATCATTCGGAAGTGTAGAAAATAATGTATAGGAGTTTGGAATGCTTCCGATGAGATGTAACGCTTTCACTTGTAGTTGTACTCCATGGGGCTTGGACTAAACTATGAATGGTGTGTATGACCGTTGGTATATATATGGCAGTTTCTATATTACCATGTCATACGGATGAACATCCTGCATTCCATGTTATCCATTACATTCCGCACTTCCTTGCTAAATTTTGCTATCCTGTCTAAACCGTTGTTTTGTTTCCTAGGATGGTCAACACCAGAACAACCTGCTGCTCGGAGCGGGGAGAAGCTCTGCAGCTAGGAATGTAAATCTGCCTCAACCGCCTTCTTTGGCGAAGTTATGATGGAGGCAGAACACAACAAGCGTGAGACCAATCGCTTCTCGGAGCGGATTGAGCGAATACCATACGCCAGACCAAGGAATGATCTGGTGTCACTCAATGACTTTGTCAAGCTGTATCCACCGAAGTTCAAACATTCCGTTGAGCCTCTCGATGCGGATGACTGGCTTCGCAGCATCACCCACAAGCTACGTTCTGCCAACGTGGCTGAAGCTGATAAGGTTACCTTTGCTGCCTACCACCTCGAAGGCCCTTCTAGCCTTTGGTGGGAGAACTTCGAGGCTATGCGCCCGGTTGGCCAAATCACTACCTGGGCTGAGTTCAGTGCGGCTTTCCGTGAGCATCACATCCCGGAAGGTCTCATGGATCGTAAGAGGGAAGAGTTCTGCAACTTCACCCAGGGTAGACTGACCGTGGATGCATATAGCCGCGAGTTTGGAAATCTAGCACGTGATGCTCCTGAAGAGGTTGCTACCGACGCCAAGAAGCAGGCAAGGTTCCGCAAGGGACTTAGCCCCGAGCTTCGCCGTGATCTTCGTTTGGACGAGTGCTCCTCCTTCTAGAAATTAGTCAACAAGGCTATCAATGCTGAAACTGGACAATCTGACTTTGAAGCTTCACGCAAGCACTCCCGTGACTTTGGTTCTTCATCCGGCTCTGGATCTCAGAAGCGCCGGGTCTGGATTCCAAGCACCGCTCTGCCACCCAGATTCACTCCGAGGCCATCCTTTGAGGCGCCTCGTCCCAACCAGCAGTTTGCACCGCCCAAGGCCTATGGTGGCCTCGCCGCTAATGCTGCTCCACGTCCCAATGTGATAACCTGTTTCAAGTGTGGAGAGACGGGTCACTACATCCGTGAGTGTCCCCAGAACAACCCCAGTCAGATCGGAAAGTCTCTTGGCCATGGTAAGCCAGCAGGAAAGGTGCTCTACGCTAAACCAGCTGCCACTGCTCGTGGCCACGTCAACTACGTTTCAGCTGAGGAAACCCATGAGGATCCCAACGTCGTTCTCGGTACGCTCCTTGTTAATTGCCATCCGGCAACTGTTCTTTTTTATACTGGAGCATCTCATTCATTTATTTCTGAGAGCTATGCTTGATTGCACAACACCACATTATGTGACATGCACACCTCCATGGAAATTCAGACTCCTAGTTCTAGATGGCAAACCTCTAGAATAAGTCATGGGAATGAAATCCTTGTCGACACATTAGTCTTCCTTGCATCTCTAATAGCTCTCAAGTTGTAACGCCCTCGATGCGGCTATATCTCCCACGTGTCGAAGCACGACTTAGAGGGATAACCGCATTGAAAGCAATGTCGCAAGTGAGGTAATCTTCACACAACCCATGTAATACATAAGGGAAAGAGATACATAGTTGGCTTACAGTCGCCACTTCACACAATACATAAATAAACATCCATCATTCAGATTACACTCAAGGTCTGACTACGGAACCAAAATAAAAGAAGACTACCCCAAATGCTACACAGATCCCGATCGTCCCAACTGGCTCCACTCTCGATCATCGGGAAAAGACACATAGTAACGACCACGCCTCGTCGAACTCCCACTTGAGCTCGGTTTGCGCCGCCAGACCGCATCGTCGGCACTGCAACTGTTTTGGTAGAATCTGTGAGTCACGGGACTCATCAATCTCACACCCGAGATCAAGACTATTTAAGCTTATAGGAAGGACAGAGTTATGAGGTGGAGCTGCAGCAAGTTTACTAGCATATATGGTGGCTACATTCGCAAAAGAGAGCGAGAAGAGAAGCAAGGCACGGTCGTGAAGCTAGTAGCGATCAAGAAGTGATCTGAACTACTTACGCCAAACATAAATCCAACATCGTGTTCACTTCCGGACTCCCGAGAAGAGACCATCACGGTTACACAGCGCTTGATGTGTTTTAATTAAGGTCAACTTCGGGTTTTCTACAACGGACATTAACAAATTCCCATCGCCTCATAACCGCGGGCACGGCTTTGAAAGATAATACCTGCAGGGTGTCCCAACTTAGCCCATTATAAGCTCTCACGGTCAACGACGGATATTCCTTCTACCGGGAAGACCCGATCAGTCTCGGAATCCCGGACTACAAGACATTTCGACAGCAATAAAACAAGACCAGCAAAGCCGCCCGAATGTGCCGACAAATCCCGATAGGAGCTGCACATATCTCGTTCTCAAGGCACATCGGATAAGCGAAGCGTACAGGTACCAACGTGACCCAAGTTGCCAAGGGACGGTCCCACACGGTGCTCTAGTTTGGACCAACACTCGAAGGAGCACTGGCCGGGGGTTAAATAAAGATGACCCTCGGGCTCGCGAAAACCCGGGGGAAAAAAGGCTTAGGTGGCAAATGGTAAAACCAAAGTTGGGCCTTGCTGGAGGAGTCTTATTCAAAGCGAACTGTCAAGGGGGCCCATGAATCACCCAACCGTGTAAGGAACGCGAAATCAAGGAACATAACACCGGTATGACGGAAACTAGGGCGGCAAGAGTGGAACAAAACACTGCATAAGGCCGAGCCTTCCACCCTTTACCAAGTATATAGATGCATTAATTATAGCAGATATATTGTGATATCCCCAACAAGTAAACATGTTCCAACAAGGAACAACATCTCCATGTTCCAACAAGGAACAAACTTCATCTTCACCGCAACTAGCAACGCTATAAGAGGGCTGAGCAAAGCAAGTAACATAGCCAATCAACGGTTTGCTAGGAAAGGATGGTTAGGGGCTGGACATGGCAATATGGGAGGCATGATATAGCAAGTGATAGGCATCGTAGCATAGGCATAGCAAAAGAGCGAGCATCTAGCAAGCAAAGATAGAAGTGATTTCGAGGGTATGGTCATCTTGCCTGCAAGGTTCTCAGAGTTGTCGAAAGCTTGATCCTCGAAAGCGTTCTCAACAGGTTCCTCGTTCACGTACTCGTCTCCCGGCTCTACCCAAGCAAGAACACAAACAATGGAACCACAATAAATCACGGTGCAATGCACAAACAACATGATGCATTACATGGCATGATATGCGAGATGTGAGATGCAATGCATATGCGTGCTCCGGAAGGAAAATGATGAACAAGGCAACAACTTGGCAAACCAAGTATGCCGCTGGAAAGGTGAGATGATTTCGGTTGGAATCGATATAAAGATCACCGGAATCGGATGCACGGTTTGCAAATGACAAGCAAAACAAGAATGGCACAAATCTGCCATTAACAGCATGATGCCACTTAGCAAGCAACAAGAAATTAAGCTACTGCATCCAAACGTACCAACAAAATATATGGCAGTGATCTGCTCAAGATGCTTGACAAAAGATGAACACTGAGCTACGGCTAAATCACACCATAACAGGTCCAAACAGGCATGGCAAAAGTGCAAAATATATCAGCTTCACAGACTTAGAGAAATACTGAACATGGCGTAATCAGCATCAGAAGCAATGTTCAGAGCAAGCAAACAACATGCTACAGGAACTTATAATAGCAAAACAAGGCATGGCATGAATCTACTCAAAGCATAGAACAAAAGTCCCTTACTGACCATGAGCCAAAAAGGATCAGAAAATATAATAGCACACATGTCAAAATAGCAAGTATCGTTAACAGATTCAACAACAGGGCATGACAAAAACAGATAACAAGTAGTCATCTTGAAGAGCTCGATGCACTCACTACAGAGCATTTCATGATAACCTAAGCATAAATCCATCAAGAAGACATGGCATAGAAAATATACATGGCAAGAACAACATCATAGCATACACGGATCAACTACAACAACCTTGGCAAAATTGAATAACATGTAAACAATCTGCCAGGAAACATTTTATAGCAAAAGTAGAGCTCGATTGACTCAAGCTATGGCACTCCATAATTGCAAACAAGGGCATGGATGGATAGCGTATAACCATATGTTCAAAACATCCTTACTGAAGAATCTCAAAATATGCATGGATCTCTCTGTAGCATCAAGTTAACATGGCATAAAAATATCAGCAAAACAGGGGCTGAAATCAGCAACATCATGAAGCCTAGTTTGCATGCTTGTGCTAGTCACCATAGAGATCACAAAAATACATGGCATACACCCCTGTAAAGATGGCATGGCATATTACAAAACACATGTAGGACTCAAGTTCATAGGGTGCACACATCAATTATGGCAAAAATGACAAAAGTGCATGTTCTGATAAGAATCTGAAACTAACATCACATAGCCCTCTTCCAACAGCATTTCGGGCATCAAGATGAGCTCAAAAGAAAATGACGCAATGGAATGAAATGATCTACTCTTCGTGGCGAACAATTTGACATATTACACGCACAAAACGGAGCTACGGGTGCAAAGTTATGGCATGATGAAAATGCAACGAAATAACTGCAGAAATATGACTTAGAGGAAAACGGGGCTCGGGGAAAGTCAACCCTTGCGATTTTGGATCTCAGATCCGATCGGATCCGGCTCGAAGTTCGCCGGAGCGGGAGCAGCGGCGGCCGGGGAGGAGAGGAGAGGCCGGGGCGAGGCCTGGGCGGCGAGGCGGCGGCCGGTGGCCGGAGGCGGCGAGGCGAGGCGGAGGCGAGGCGGCCGGGCGGCGAGCGGCGACGGCCGAGGCGGCCGGCGATGTTCTCGGATGGGCGGCGAAGCTCGGTGGTGGGCGGCGGGCGCGAGGGCGCGGTCGGCGGCGGACGCGCCCGAGCGAAGCGGGAGGGCTCCGCGGCGGCCTCTCGGGCCGGGCGGCGGGCTGGCACGGCGTCACGTGGCGCTGCCTGATTCGTCCCGCGCGCGGCGGAAGTGTCCGGCCCGAATCGGACACGTCCGGCGGCGGGGAGAGGAGCGGGGCTAGGGTTAGGGGTAGGAATGATCCGGGATTTGGAAATTGGGGGGGGGTTTTATAGGTAGAAGGAGCTAGGAAGCTCCAAATGAGGTGCGGTTTTCGCCCACACGATCGTGATCCGACGACGGAGAGCATGGAAGTGACTTAGATGGGTTATTGGGCTGTTTTGAAGGGGTTTTGGGCTGCAACTTAAAAGAGGCCTTTGCGAGAGTGCGGTTAACCGTTGGAGTACCAAACGAGCTCCAAATGACCCGAAACTTGACAGGTGGTCTACCGGTGCTGTACCAAGGCCACTTGGCAAACCTCGATCCGTTCCGAGAAAGTTTAGTACCCGCTCACGGAAAAATGTAAAAGGGGACGCCGGGGGGCATAGGAGTGCCGGATTGCAAAACGGACAACGGGGAAAATGCTCGGAATCATGAGACGAACACGTATGCAAATGAGATGCGCATGATGACATGATAAGAAATGCATGACATGGACAAAATGCAAAAATGAAGAAAAACCAAACCACGGAGGGAATATCATATCACAATGCCGAAAATGGCAAGAGTTGGAGTTACAAATATGGAAAGTTACATCCGGGGTGTTACAACACTCCACCACTACAAGAGGATCTCGTCCCGAGATCTAGGACTGAAAGAACTCCGGATATTCGAACGGAGGTGATCCTCGCGCCCTGTGTGGCTTCTCGGTCGGAATGGTGTGACCACTTCACATTCAGGAATTTGATTGACTTGTTGCGAGTCTTGCGCTCGGTTTCTTCAAGAATAGCAACCGGGTGCTCATGATAAGAGAGATCTTCTTGGAGGTCAATTTCTTCGAAGTTGATAGTGCGTTCAGGAGTCTTGAAGCACTTGCGAAGCTGTGACACGTGAAACACATCGTGCACATTCGCGAAGTTGGACGGAAGCTCAAGTTGATAGGCGAGATCGCCTCTTTTGCCAATGATCTTGAAAGGACCCACGTATCTAGGGGCAAGATTCCCTTTGATACCGAAGCGACGCGTGCCTTTCATTGGAGAGACGCGGAGGTAGACATGGTCTCCGATTTCAAAAGCCACATCATGGTGCTTGTCATCATAATAGCTCTTCTGGCGCGATTGCGCGGCTTTGAGATTCTCACGAATGACTTTGCACATTTCTTCGCTTCGTGATCAAGTCGTTGCCAAGAAGTTGGCGTTCACATCTCGGACCAATTGAGAGGAGTATGACACTTTCGCCATAGAGAATTTGAATGGGGCCTTGCCCGAACTCGCTTGGAAACTGTTGTTGTAGGAGAACTCGGCATATGGAAGACAATCTTCCCACTTCATACGAAGGAAATGACACAAGCCACGAGCATGTCTTCGAGGATTTGATTGACTCGCTCGACTTGGCCACTTGTTTGAGGGTGGAAAGCTGTGCTGAAACGAATGTTGGTGCCCATGGCCTTCTGAAAAGAATCCCAAAACTTGGAAGTAAAGATGCTACCACGGTCTGAAGAGATCACTTGTGGAATGCCGTGCAAGGAGACAATCCTGGAGGTGTATAGTTCTGCCAACTGAGCTGCTGTGATAGATTCTTTGATAGGAAGAAAATGAGCCACTTTAGTAAGCTTGTCAATGACAACGAAGATAGCATCATTTCCACGCTTGGACTTAGGAAATCCAGTCACGAAGTCCATCTCGATATGATCAAACTTCCATTCTGGAATAGCAAAAGGTTGGAGGAGACCAGCTGGTCGTTGGTGTTCTGCTTTCACTCTTCTGCAGATATCACACTCATTCACGAATTGAGCAATTTCTCGCTTCATTCGAGTCCACCAATACGACTGCTTGAGGTCATGGTACATCTTCGTACTTCCAGGATGAATGGATAGAAGGGAATTGTGTGCCTCGTTCATAATGACTTTACATAGATCACCCTTAGGAACCATAATCCGGTCCTCGAAGAAAAGAGTATCTTTGTCATCAATGTGGAAGCACTTGTACTTGGAAATGCCCTTGTCGATCCCACGTTTCACCTTTTTCACCATGGTATCCAGGAGTTGAGCCTCACGGATCTGATCTTCCAAAGTAGGAGAGACTATGAGGTTGGCAAGAAAGCCTTGAGGAACAACTTGAAGATTCAGCTTATGAAAAGCTTCACAAAGATCCGTTGGAAGGGCTTGAGGATTAAACTGTTGCGATAAGCCTTCTGCTCAAAGCATCTGCAATGACATTGGCCTTGCACAGAGTATATTCAATACTTGGGTTGTACTCTTGAATCATTTCGACCCATCGAGTTTGCCTGAGGTTGAGGTTGGGTTGAGTGAAAATATACTTGAGGCTCTTGTGATCGGTGAATATGTCCACTTTCCTTCCCAACAAGAGATGTCTCCAAGTTATTAATGCATGGACAACTGCCGCCAACTCAAGATCGTGAGTGGGGTCGTTCTTTTCGTTGGGCTTCAGCTGACGAGAGGTATAGGCCACAACTCTCTTCTCTTGCATTAACACAGCACCGAGACCTTGAAGAGAAGCATCACAGAAAACTTCAAATGGCTTGGATTCATCAGGAGGAGTTAAGACAGGAGCTGTGACGAGTTTCTCTTTGAGAGTATTGAAAGCAACGTCACACTCAGGAGACCAGACATACTTCACATGCTTCTGGAGGAGGTTGGAAAGAGGCTTTGCAATCTTAGAGAAGTTCTCAACGAATCTTCGGCAATAGCTTGCAAGACCAAGAAAACTGCGGAGCTGCTTGACATTCTGAGGAGGTTCCCAATTCACAACTGCAGACACCTTCTCGGGATTAACAGCGATGCCCTTGGCGGAGATGATATTACCAAGGTAAAGAACTTCATCAAGCCAAAACTCACATTTGGAAAACTTCGCATAGAATTGATACTCTCTGAGCTTGTCGAGCACCAATCGCAAATGTTTGGCATGATCCTTCTTATTCTTGGAGAAGACCAAAATATCATCAAGATAGACCAAGACGAATTCATTGGTGTAGGGGTTGAAGATGAAGTTCATCATCCGAGAGAATGTTGGAGGAGCATTGACAAGGCGAAAGACATGACAAGATATTCATAAGAACCAAAGCTTGTTCGAATCTGTCTTGGGAATATCTTGTTCACGAATGCGAATTTGATGATAACCCATACGAAGGTCAAGCTTGGAGAACACTTTAGCACCTTTGAGTTGCTCGAAAAGCTCATTGATGTTGGGAAGTGGATACTTGTTCTTGATTGTCTTCTTATTCAATGGACGGTAATCGACGCAAAGTCGGTCCGTGCCATCCTTCTTCGGACAAAAGAACACCACAACCCCAAGGAGATGAACTCGGTCTGATCAAACCCAGACGCTCTTGTTCATCGAGCTGCTTCTTCAATTCCTTCAGCTCATCAGGTCCAAGCTTGTATGGACGCTTGCAAACGGGTTTAGTGCCAGGCTCAAGATCGATAACGAACTCAACTGGCCGATGAGGAGGCATACCCGGAAGCTCTTCTGGAAAGACATCTTGGTACTCACAAACGACTGGAATCTGAGAGATAGCATCCAATTCGCCCTTCTCATGGAGAGAAAACAACCGAATGGTTTCATCACGAGCGGCATAGATGATCACATCATTAGAAGAGTGAGTCAATTGAATTACCCTGGCAGCACAATCAAGCTGAGCTTTATGCTGAGAAAGCCAGTCCATCCCGAGAATTAGATCAATATCCGAGTCACCAAGGAAAAATGGTTTAGAAAGAAATCTATAGTCGCCCATCTTGATAGAGACATCATGAACTATTGAGTTAGCTCTCATTGACTTCCCCGGAGAAACAATACCCAAAGGTTTATCCAGGTAAGACCAAGTGAAATCATTCTTTGCAAAGAACGATCTTGACATGAAACAATGCGATGCACCAGTATCAAATAAGACTTTTGCAGGAATATCATTAACTGAGAGATTACCCATCATCACATCAGAAGAATCCTCTGCTTGCGCTGCATTCATCATGTTCACCTTTGCAGACTTGGGATTATGCTTGACCACTGCATTTCTTGAAGATTTCACAGGAGGAGGAGGCGGAAGGCGCCTTTGGTTGAAGCATTTGTTCGCATAGTGACCTTTCTGCTGACATTTGTTGCAAGTCACCTCTGAGAGCGGACGGTGATAAGGAGCATTTGACCTTGGAGCTTGAGAATTAGACTTGTTACGATAGCTTTGGGTTGGGTGGGTGGGAAGATCCACGACCACCTGAGTTCTTCTGCGATAAGGCTGTGAACGGAGGAGGAGGAAGGTAGAACTTCTGCTGCTTAGCTGCCACTTGAGAGGAAGAAGAAGACTGAACTGCATCCCTGATTCTTTTCTTAGAAGCCTCACATTTGAGCTGGGCAGCTTCTTGCTTGATGCCATGTTGTAGAATTCATCATACTTTTCGGCTCAAAAGCACGAGAGCTAATTGCAGATCTTCTCCGAGACCACCTCTGAATTGATAGATCATACTCTTTTCATCGGGCCTCTTGCTTAGCGAAGCGAAGCGAGTTTATGGAACTGGATATTGTATTGATACACAGACATGTTGCCTTGCTTGAGATTGCGGAACTCCTCACGCTTGCTCTCAACAACACTTTTGGAATGTGGTGAGCTCTGAAGTCTCGGTGGAACTCATCCTGTAATGACACGACCTCCTCTGGAATCTTTGTATTCTGGTACCACTCAGCAGCTTGGTCCTTGAGTTGAAACGAAGCAAACTTGACAAAGTCCTCGTGTCGACATTGCTACATTCAAAATGTTTGCAGATGTCCACAAGCCAATCGTCGGCGTCTGTGGCCTCGACACAGAAACTGAAAGACTTCGGCTGATTAGCGAGGAACTGACTGAGGGTAGCAAAGTGCGGCTGGTTGTTTCCTTGACCTTGATTTCCTTGATTGCCTTGCCCTTGGATACGCTCTTGCAAGAGTTGCAAAATCATCTGAGCATTGGCATTGGTGGCTGCCATGATAGCTTGCCATGCCTCCGGAGGCGGAGGTGGAGGTGAAGGCTTCGACTGACTCCCATCTCGTTCCGGATTCAGACGCGTTGGCGGAGCCATCCTGAAGAGGGTGGCATCCGTTAGCACTTTGATAGACAGATAGACAAGTTGAATCAACGGATAGAAATTGCAACATATAGTCTTCACAATAAACATTCGAACAAGGATGAACGAATGAATTCCAAAGTTAACATCACACGTCCATTAAGGTGAGAAGCCACTTGTTTAAGGGTTGATGAAAAAAAATAACAAGGTACGACTGGAGCAAATAAGTGGTAAGGATTACCCAATCACAAACCAAATATCTGCGGGAAGAAATGCTAAGAGCTACTTGAATCCCACCTATAAACTCCCGAAACTTTCTGGTTATGAAATCTGGTGTTGGGCATACAGGGGACACAAAATATATCACCCAAACTAACAATACCTAGATCCAGCTGTATCCATCCGTCAACACATAACCAAGAAACCTTCGAAAATCGTGTACCTCGACCTTGAAAAGCATCCGTTATCTGAGTCATGGCAATACTCGAGCTCGCCCGAGATTGGGTTATCGGGTTATCTCACCAACAACTGTACAAAAGAGATTTCGATGTCGGCAAAGCTCGGTATTCCAGAATCTGCAACGATAAAATTGTGACGACAACACCTCGGAGCTCAACACCCCGGACACCGCCACAACCCCTAAATGTCGGGAGGCACCAAGAACAATGTTCTCGTCACAAAACCATCGAACGATTCCAAGATACCAGCGTGATCCTAAAATTTTTTTAGTGAAATTTAAGGAGAGGAGAGTCAAAACTTCGTCGGGAGACCTCACCAGAGCGCGGCGAAAGGACTGGGGAGTAAAAGAATCCTACTCTTCGATATATATAATCCAAGACTCAAAACATTTTTTGTTCTAGACTCAACAACGCCACAAACAATCAGCGAGGGGCTCCTAAGTGGCGATGGCTCGATTACCAACTTAGCGCGCCTCGATGCGGCTATATCTCCCACGTGTCGAAGCACGACTTAGAGGCATAACCGCATTGAAAGCAATGTCGCAAGTGAGGTAATCTTCACACAACCCATGTAATACATAAGGGAAAGAGATACATAGTTGGCTTACGATCGCCACTTCACACAATACATAAATAAACATCCATCATTCAGATTACACTCAAGGTCCGACTACGGAACCAAAATAAAAGAAGACTACCCCAAATGCTACATGATCCCCGATCGTCCCAACTGGCTCCACTACGATCATCGAGGAAAAGACACATAGTAACGACCACGTTCCTCGTCGAACTCCCACTTGAGCTCGGTTGCATCGCACCTTGACCGCATCGTCGGCACTGCAACTGTTTTGGTAGAATCTGTGAGTCACGGGGGCTCAGCAATCTCACACCCGCGAGATCAAAACTATTTAAGCTTATAGGAAGGACAGAGTTGTGAGGTGGAGCTGCAGCAAGCGACTAGCATATATGGTGGCTACATCGCAAAAGAGAGAGAGAAGAGAAGCAAGGCACGGTCGTGAAGCTAGTAGCGATCAAGAAGTGATCCTGAACTACTTACGTGAAACATAACTCCAACACCGTGTTCACTTCCCGGACTCCGCCGAGAAGAGACCATCACGGTTACACACGCGCTTGATGTGTTTTAATTAAGGTCAACTTCGGGTTTTCTACAACCGGACATTAACAAATTCCCATCTGCCTCATAACCGCGGGCACGGATTTCAAAAGATAATACCCTGCAGGGGTGTCCCAACTTAGCCCATTATAAGCTCTCACGGTCAACGAAGGATATTCCTTCTACCGGGAAGACCCGATCAGTCTCGGAATCCCGGACTACAAGACATTTCGACAGCAATAAAACAAGACCACCAAAGCTGCCCAAATGTGCCGACAAATCCCGATAGGAGCTGCACATATCTCGTTCTCAGGGCACACCGGATAAGCGAAGCGTACAGGTACCAACGTGACCCAAGTTGCCAAGGGACGGTCCCGCACGGTGCTCTAGTTTGGACCAACACTCGAAGGAGCACTGGCCCGGGGGTTAAATAAAGATGACCCTCGGGCTCGCGAAAACCCGGGGGAAAAAGGCTTAGGTGGAAAATGGTAAAACCAAAGTTGGGCCTTGCTGGAGGAGTCTTATTCAAAGCGAACTGTCAAGGGGGTCCCATAAATCACCCAACCGTGTAAGGAACGCGAAATCAATGAACATAACACTGGTATGACGGAAACTAGGGCGGCAAGAGTGGAACAAAACACCTGGCATAAGGTCGAGCCTTCCACCCTTTACCAAGTATATAGATGCATTAATTATAGTAGATATATTGTGATATCCCCAACAAGTAAACATGTTCCAACAAGGAACAACATCTCCATGTTCCAACAAGGAACAAACTTCATCTTCACCTGCAACTAGCAACGCTATAAGAGGGGCTGAGCAAAGCGGTAACATAGCCAATCAACGGTTTGCTAGGAAATGATGGTTAGGGGCTGGACATGGCAATATGGGAGGCATGATATAGCAAGTGATAGGCATCATGACATAGGCATAGCAAAAGAGCGAGCATCTAGCAAGCAAAGATAGAAGTGATTTCGAGGGTATGGTCATCTTGCCTGCAAGGTTCTCAGAGTTGTCGAAAGCTTGATCCTCGAAAGCGTTCTCAACAGGTTCCTAGTTCACGTACTCGTCTCCCGGCTCTACCCAAGCAAGAACACAAACAATGGAACCACAATAAATCACGGTGCAATGCACAAACAACATGATGCAATACATGGCATGATATGCGAGATGTGAGATGCAATGCATATGCGTGCTCCGGAAGGAAAATGATGAACAAGGCAAAAACTTGGCAAACCAAGTATGCCGCTGGAAAGGTGAGATGATTTCGGTTGGAATCGATATAAAGATCACAGGAATCGGATGCACGGTTTGCAAATGACAAGAAAAACAAGAATGGCACAAATCTGCCATTAACAGCATGATGCCACTTAGCAAGCAACAAGAAATTAAGCTACTGCATCCAAATGTACCAACAAAGCATATGGCAGTGATCTGCTCAAGACGCTTGACAAAAGATGAACACTGAGCTACGGCTAAATCACACCATAACAGGTCCAAACAGGCATGGCAAAAGTGCAAAATATATCAGCTTCACAGACTTAGAGAAAATACTGAACATGGCAGAATCAGCATCAGGAAGCAATGTTCAGAGCAAGCAAACAGCATCCTACAGGAACTTATAATAGCAAAACAAGACATGGCATGAATCTACTCAAAGCATAGAACAAAAGTCCCTTACTGACCATGAGCCAAAAAGGATCAGAAAATATAATAGCACCCATGTCAAAATAGCAAGTTTCGTTAACAGATTCAGCAACAGGGCATGACAAAAACAGATAACAAGTAGGCATCTTGAAGAGCTCGATGCACTCACTACAGAGAATTTCATGATAACCTAAGCATACATCCATCAAGAAGACATGGCATAGAAAATATACATGGCAAGAACAACATCATAGCATACACGGATCAACTACAACAACCTTGGCAAAATTGAATAACATGTAAACAATCTGCCAGGAAACATTTTATAGCAAAAGTAGAGCTCGATTGACTCAAGCTATGGCACTCCATAATTGCAAACAAGGGCATGGATGGATAGAGTATAACCATATGTTCAAAACATCCTTACTGAAGAATCTCAAAATATGCATGGATCTCTCAGTAGCATCAAGTTAACATGGCATAAAAATATCAAGAAAGCAGGGCTGAAATCAGCAACATCATGAAGCCTAGTTTGCATGCTTGTGCTAGTCACCACAGAGATCACAAAAATACATGGCATACACCCCTGTAAATATGGATGGCATATTACAAAACACATGTAGGACTCAAGTTCATTGGGTGCACACATCAATCATGGCAAAAATGACAAAAGTGCATGTTCTGATAAGAATCTGAAACTAACATCACATAGCCCTCTTCCAACAGCATTTCGGGCATCAATATGAGCTCAAATGAAAATGACGCAATGGAAGGAAATGATCTACTCTTCGAGGCGAACAAGTTGACATATTACACGCACAAAACAGAGCTACGGGTGCAAAGTTATGGCATGATGAAAATGCAACGAAATAACTGCAGAAATATGACTTAGAGGAAAACGGGGCTCGGGGAAAGTCAACCCTTGCGATTTTGGATCTCAGATCCGATCGGATCCGCTCGAGTTCGCGGAGCGGAGCAGCGGCGGCCGGGAGGAGAGGAGAGGCCGGGCGAGGCCCGGGCGGCGAGGCGGCGCGGGGTGGCGGAGGCGGCGAGGCGAGGCGGAGGCGAGGCGGCGGGCGGCGACGGCGACGGCCGAGGCGGCCGGGCGATGTTCGCATGGCGCGGCGGCAGCGGTGGTGGCGGCGGGCGCGGGGCGCGGTCGGCGGCGGCGGAGGCGGCGGACGCGCCCGGAGCGAAGGCGGGGACGGCCATGGCGGGCCTCGCGGGCCGGGCGGCAAGGGCTGGGCTTGGCGCCACGTGGCGTGGCCTGATTCGTCCGGGCGCGGCGGGCGGACGTGTCCGGCCCGAATCGGACACGTCCGGCGGCGGGGAGAGGAGCGGGGCTAGGGTTAGGGGTAGGAATGATCCGGGATTTGGAAATGGGGGGGGTTTTATAGGTAGAAGGAGCTAGGAACCTCCAAATGAGGTGCGGTTTTCGCCCACACGATCGTGATCCGACGACGGAGAGCATGGAAGTGACTTAGATGGGTTATTGGGCTGTTTTGAAGGGGTGTTGGGCTGCAACTTAAAAGAGGCCTTTGCGAGAGTGCGGTTAACCGTTGGAGTACCAAACGAGCTCCAAATGACCCGAAACTTGACAGGTGGTCTACTGGTGGTGTACCAAGGCCACTTGGCAAACCTCGATCCGTTCCGAGAAAGTTTAGTACCCGCTCACAAAAAAAATGTAAAATGGGACGCCGGGGGGCATAGGAGTGCCGGATTGCAAAACGGACAACGGGGAAAATGCTCGGAATCATGAGACAAACACGTATGCAAATGAGATGCGCATGATGACATGATAAGAAATGCATGACATGGACAAAATGCAAAAATGAAGAAAAACCCAACCACGGAGGAAATATCATATCACAATGCCGAAAATGGCAAGAGTTGGAGTTACAAATATGGAAAGTTACGTCCGGGGTGTTACACAAGTCCTCGGACATAAACATCATCTTGGGTATGGACTGGATGTCAGCCC
The DNA here is from genome assembly GCA_021605205.1 of Aegilops longissima. NCBI lineage: Eukaryota > Viridiplantae > Streptophyta > Magnoliopsida > Poales > Poaceae > Aegilops > Aegilops longissima. The sequence continues at coordinate 334,284,203 of CM038677.1, forward strand.
ATTATGCTAAGATTGATTGCTCTACTAGAACTGTTCAACTCAACCATCCTTCGGGCAAGACAGTTAATGTTTCGACCCGAGTGTCTAAGCATCAGATCTACTCCTTAAATGCCAACCCCCTTCCAGACCTCTAAGATATTCTGATAGTCCGTGATTTTTCGGATGTCTTTCCTGAAGAACTGCCAGGTGTTCCACCTGACAGGGATGTCGAGTTCGTGATAGATCTTGTTCCAGGAACCATCCCAATCTCTAGAAGACCTTATAAGATGGCACCCCTAGAACTAGCCGAGCTTAAGAAACAACTCGATGAGTCCTTGCAAAAGGGTTTCATCCGTCCCAGTTCATCTCCATGGGCTTGCCCATCCTCTTCGTCAAGAAGAAGGATGGAACGGATCAGATGGTTGTAGATTACCGACCTGTCAACTTGGTCACTATCAAGAACAAGTATCCGCTCCCCAGGATCAACGATCTGTATTATCACTCGCTGGATCCTCGATCTTTTCAAGATGGATTTGAGGTTGGGCTACCATCAAATCAAAATCAAGAACGGGGACATTCCTAAAACGGCCTTTGTTACTCGTTATGGCCAATACGAGTACACCGTCATGTCCTTCGGGTTAACCAATGCTCCAGCCACCTTCTCTCGGTTAATGAACTCGATCTTCATGGAGTATTTGGATAAATTCATCGTGGTATACCTCGATGATATACTCATCTACTCCAAGAATGAGGAAGAACATGCCGAACATCTAAGGCTAGTATTGATGAAACTTCGAGAGCATCGCCTTTATGCCAAATTCTCTAAGTGTGAGTTCTGGTTACCAGAAGTGACCTATCTAGGCCATGTAATCTCTGGTAAGGGCATTGCTGTCAATCCCGAGCGAGTTCAAGCCGTCCTTGACTGGACTCCACCTGAATCGGTCAAGCAAGTTCGGAGTTTCCTCGGTTTAGCGAGCTATTGCCGCCGCTTCGTCGAGAATTTCTCCAAGGTTGCTAAGCCTCTAACCGAACTCCTCAAGAAAGATAAAAAGTTCGAGTGGACCCCACAGTGCGAGTTCATCTTTCAGGAACTGAAAAGACGCCTGACATCTGCACCCGTACTGGTACCACCAGATTTTTCTAAGGACTTTATTATTTATTGCGACGCCTCGCGACAAGGACTAGGTTGCATACTCATGCAAGATCGTCATGTGATTGCCTACGCTTCCGACAGCGATTCGTCCACATGAGGATAACTATCCCACACGATCTAGAGCTTGCGGCAGTGGTCCATGCACTCAAAACCTGGCGACATTACCTTCTTGGTAATCGTTGCGAAATTTACACTGATCACCAAAGTCCGAAATACATCTTTCACCCAACCGGATTTGAATCTCAGGCAAAGACGTTGGGTCGAGTTGATTACAGATTACGACTTAGGAATATCTTACACCTCAGGCAAAGCCAATGTCATGGCTGATGCACTAAGTCGCAAATCTTATTTTAACAATCTAATGTTACAACAAAGTCAACCACTTATCCACGAGGAATTACGTAAGCTTAACCTTCACATTGTTCCTCGAGGATTCCTTTCCACCCTGGTGGCGAAACCCAACCTTACGGATCAAATCATAACCGCTCAGCGGTATGATAGAGGAATATCTCAGACTAAGGAGAACATTGCTAGCGGAGTTGCTAAGTGTTTCACCATAGATGAGCGAGGTGTTGTCTTCTTCGAGAACCGCTTGGTGGTTCCCAAGAAACAACAACTACGGCAATTGATCCTTAAGGAAGCTCATGAATCTCCTCTCACCATTCATCCCGGTAGTACTAAAATGTATCAAGACCTATGCCAGAGGTTTTGGTGGACTAGGATGAAGATAGAAATCGCTCAATTCATTGCTAATTGCGACGTCTGTCGTCGAGTTAAAGCAGAGCATCAACGGCCTGCTGGCACCCTTCAACCTTTGGCCATCCCTGAATGGAAATGGGATAAAATCGGTATGGATTTCATAACCGGGTTTCCGAGGATCAAGAGAGGGAATAATGCTATCTTCGTTGTCGTCGATCATCTTTCCAAAGTAGCCCACTTCCTACCCGTTCGTGAGAGTATAACCGCTAGCCAGCTAGCTGATTTGTACATCTCTCAAATAGTGTCTCTTCATGGTGTTCCATTGGAGATTAACTCAGACCGTGGAAGTCTCTTGACCTCTCGATTTTGGGGAAGTTTCCAAAATGCTATGGGAACTCGTCTCTCCTTTAGCACCGCCTTCCATCCTCAATCAAGTGGTCAAGTAGAACGAGTCAATCAAATTCTGGAGGATATGCTTCGAGCTTCTGTCATCTATTTCGGCATGAATTGGGAGAAATGCCTTCCATTCGCCGAGTTAAGCTTATAACAATAGTTATCAAGCTAGCTTGGGCAAAGCTCCTTCGAAGTTCTTTATGGACGAAAATGTCGAACGCCTCTTAACTGGTCAGAAACCGGGGAGAGACAACTCTTTGGCCCGGATATGATCCAGGAAGCAGAAGAGCAGGTTCGCGTTATTCGTGAGAAATTGAAAACAACCCAATCTCGTCAAAAGAGCCAATATGACAGCAAGCATAGGCCTATGGCTTATGAAGTTGGCGAGAAGGCTTACCTTCGGGTTACTCCTTTGAAGGGAACCCATCGATTCGGTATCAAAGGCAAGTTGGCTCCTCGTTACATTGGACCCTTTCGCATTCTTGCCAAACGAGGAGAAGTTGCCTACCAATTGGAACTACCTCTGCATCTTTCCAGAGTCCATGATGTCTTCCACGTTTCCCAACTCAGGCGTTGCTTCTCGGATCCTATCCGTGGAGTGGACCACGAAACGCTTGATCTCCAAGATAACCTCATCTATCGAGAATATCCCGTTCGTATCCTTGATCAAGCCAAGCGTACCACTTGATGTCAGAATATCAAGTTTCTCAAGGTTCAATGGTCAAACCATTCCGAGCAAGAAGCAACTTGGGAAAGGGAGGATCGTCTTCGACTTGAGTATCCCACCTTCTTCCCGACGGATCCTAAATATCGGGACGAGATTCTTTTGAGTGGGGGTGAGTTGTCACATCATAGCTAGTCCATGCATTAGAGTGTTGCATCATGTTTATCTTTCATCAGAAATTTGAAATGGGGAAGACAGAACCCCCAGAACCCCTCTGAATCCAACTAGGGTTACTAAAAAATATTTTCAATGAACCTGAAATGCCCTTCTAAAATGTTCATCACCTTTGCCTTGGTCCTAAACCCTTTATGCAAGTGATGCACAGATTTCTAGGTCACTCTAAGGTCCTTGGATTAAATCTCTAGCTATTTGAATTTGGGCAATTAAATTATATAAAATATTTCAAATGCTCAAATAATCCCAAACTAAAATGTTCCATCTGGATATATTCCAACTAAGGACCAAGTGCAGTTTGGTGATTTTTGGAGTTGCCTAGGTATTTTAGAAATGCAACAAAGTTCTGAAAATAGAAAAAAAACAGAAACGAAAAACTCTTACTGGCGCCACCCAGTGCCCACTGCCCGGCCCAGCCCAGCCACCGCGCCAGCGAGCTGCTTGGCTTGGCCAGGCAGGCAGGTAGCTGCTCGACGGCGAGCACAGCATGCGTGCCACGCAGCTGCCCGCCGCCTCGTCGCTCCCCTCGTCCAGCTGCCGACGTGGGACGAGCTCTCTCGCTCTCCCCGACCCCGCAGACACCCGCTCTTCCCCCTGGCTCCTCCCTCTCGCCCTCCCCGACGTCGCCCGAGACGTCGTCGTTGCCACCGCTCACCACAGCCGCATCCAACGCCGTCCCCGTGCCCTCTCACCGTGTCCGAACGGTTCGCCGTCGTCGACTACGTCGACTAGCCAAGCCGCACGACTCCGGAGCCACTGCATCGTCCCCGCCACCGTCGTCTTCAACCTCGGGCCGCCCAGATCGCCGTCGCCGTTCCGACCGCACCGAGTCTTCCCCGAGCACGCTGACCACCTCTGCGGCTTCTCTGTGAGCTGCTGAACCTCCCCGTGTTCTCCTTTCCGCCCCTAGCTTACCGTAGACGCCGCGCCTCTTGTGCCCGAACGCACCGCCGCCTCACCACGTCGCCGGCGTTGCTCCGGTGACCATTTGGTCACGGGCTTGTGTCCGTCACCCTCCTCGCACCGCATAGAGTCTGTAGGTGCTAGTGCCACATCGCCTAAGGCCATCGCAGCCACGCCAAGACGAAGCTGACCGAGCCGGCCTCCGCCGAACTTCGTCGTCGGCGATACTCCGCCACTCCCGGCCAAGCCATCACCACGGTGGATGCGGCGAGCACCACCGCCGTAGCTGCTCTCAGCGTAGCAAATGAAGCCCAATGGGCTAAACCTGCAAGCACGCCGCCACGTCTCGCCCGGCCCGGCTAAACGCCGCGAGCTTTGACCCGTTGACCGGCGGGTTTGACCCCGCTGACACAGTTGACTAGGTGGGGCCCTCTGCTAATTAACCTAGTTTAGGTTTAATCAAAAATTAGTTAGTCTAATTAGCTACTGCCATGCGGGACCCACTGGTCAGGTTGACCTGGATGCCCCGTTGACCCCTGACGTCACTCTGACGCACTGCTGATGCAATAATTAATTTCTGGTTTTATTTGTACACAGGAAATTCCAGAAATTGTTGCAAACTTCAAAAAATCATAGAAATTAATCTGTAACTCCAAATGCAAAGTTTTATATATGAATTTTGATTAGAAAAATTCAATCTATCCATTGGTATTGGTTTCATGCATGACAGAACAAGTTAACCTTGCTGTTTAAGCAGAATAAGATAATGCACCTTTATGGTTATGTTAAATGAGCTACCATTTGAATCTTTGATTCAAATGAGCTCATCCCTTTCTGTTCTAGCTTGCATTAGGCCAACACACATTCATATTGTCATGTCATAGCATGCATCATATTGTTGCATATTGTCATGTGTTGTTTATGTTCGGTGTGTCTTTCGTGATAGGTTCTGCCTCCGAGGATAACCCCGAATATCCGTCTGAAGGGCAGTATCCTACTACCACTACATCAGGCAAGCAACCCATTGATCATTCCGATACAAACCCATGTTCTCGCTTCTACTCTTGTTTACTGCATTAAGACAACGCGATTCAAACTGTTGTGTGCTGCGGTAGCTGAATCCACTTCCTTTGCATGACTTGTCATTGCCACAGTAACTAGATGAAACCCACTAGTATGTGTAGGAGTTGATTGAGCCATGTTTGTGATTCCTACCATGCTATGCTTGCTATGCTTAGAGTTGTGTCAGGTCTGGCTCATCGGGATGATGAACTTGAGTGAAAGGTTGTATCGGGTTCGAGAGTGGAAGTGTTGAACACGTTTTGGTAAAGGTATCGATGAGAGGCCATGTAGGAGTACATGGTGGGTTGTTTCATTGAAGCCGTCCCTAAGAACTGAGATCGTGTGTGTGATTTAAGACTTAGCTACTACCACGCATTGGGATCCTTAATTGACCCTCTCGACTTATTAACCACTCTTGTCCTCGGTCAAGGGAGTTGCAAGTAGTTTCGGTGTTTGTAGCATCTTTGGGGGCAGCAAAGACCGACCTTAGCGGTGGGCTGTGTTGCGGTAGGCACGTGGCCAGTGTACCGATTCGCCCGTTTGGTGTCTCGGGAACCCTGCACACATCGTTCGGGGCCGTTAGTGGAAACCTCGGCGGACTCCTGCGGATGGAACCGAATAGGCGATAAACCTGGACTAGGGACTCGTGTGTTTAGTCGGTCGTGGCCGACACCCTCATTGGGCTTCCGCTTGAAGGTTGCCGAGTACATGTCGTGTGGCGGCGATAAGTGGTGAGCGCGTGTGAAGAAGTACACCCTGCAGGGTATAAAACTATTGAATAGCCACGTCCATGGTAAGGACTACTTGGTCACCTATACAGTTCATAGACAAGTTAATGGATACTACTAAAAGCCTCAAGATAAGTGTGAGTACCGCAGATGGCCCTCTCGTGGGTTGACGAGAGAGGATCCACGGTGGAGTATTGTGATGGTGATTAGAGGACTCGTGTGCGACAAATGCTTTTCAAGTGGTGTCACGTAGGATAGCTTAGCCAAGAGTCAAAGCTGGCTTGCTGCAATAACTCCACTACCTTCTTGAGAATGTGCATGTATAATAGGTTTCTGTTGTAAGACTTGCTGAGTACCTCCGTACTCATGTTTGCTTATTTAATGTTTTCAGATGACAACACCGCCCTCTCCGATGGGTTTTATGTAGACCTTGACGTCGACGAGTGAACTAGCCACCCAGGTGGTGATCCAAGGCTTGTGAAGGGCCACTGTAGATAGAAGGGCTTCATCAAGCTTTCTTTCTTTCTAGAGTCTGTACTCAGACTAGTTTTCTTCCGCATGTGCTTGTATGTTTGTATGACTTGATTGTTGGGTCGTGTGACCCCTATCTGTATGGATATGTTATGTATGGCTCCTCGGAGCCTCTTAAATAAAGTACTTTGAGTTGTAGAGTTTTGTTGTGATGCCATGTTGTATGTACTCATATCGGGCATATTGTGTGTATGATTGAAATGCTTGGTATGAGTGGTATCCGACAATCTAGTTGTTTATCCTTGGCAGCCTCTCATATGGGGAAATGTAGTTTCGTGCTTCCTGAGCGATAGTAGTCCACTACAGCCCGGTTCACCGGAGTCCTGCTAGCCCAACACTACTGCTTTGGACACTTGACTGGTCGGCATGTGTTTCACTTCGTTCCTATGTACGTCCCGGGAAATGTCGCGATGATATTCGAGTCCTGCCTAGCTGCTAGAGCCGGGATACGGAGTCTGGTAGCCGATGCTACAGCCCAATTCATACGTTGATGACCGACATGCTCGATGTGATTCATGTATGCCTGTCCCCATGGGTTAGCGCGGCTTTGGGTTCACGACTAGCCATGTCGGCCCGGGTTCTCTGTCATGTGGATGCTAGTGACACTATCATATACGTGAGCCAAAAGGCGCAAACGGTCCCGGGCCATGGTAAGGCGACACCCGTGGGAATACCGTGCGTGAGGCCGCAATGTGATATGAGGTGTTACCGGCTAGGTCAATGTGACTTGGAATCGGGGTCCTGACATGTCGTGAGTTATCTGCAAGGGCATTGTTGTGACGTGCTCCTCCATGTCTCCCGCGAGTTCTTGGTGTGGGGATCATGGCTCCAGAGAGCATAAAATGTATGCATTGGAGGTGGTAGCATTGCTAAAGATCTACATATTGTAGCAGTAGTTTTTACTGTGAAACATAAGCTCTTTTTACAGTGCAATTATTAAATTGTAGTAGTAGTTTTTCTTGCAGCTTGTAGTAGTAGTTTTTCTTGTCAAAATCGGTCCTTTCTCTGTCTTTGTTGATCTTTTTAGTCTGAATTTTCCAGCCAATTCAGGATTTTTGTTTTGCAACATTATGGACGATGCATGTCTTTTATATTGGCTTGAATTGCAAGCTCTTCTTTACATTGGTGACACATATGACCTACAGCGTTGAATCAGTTTTATTTTTGGTTGAATTTCAAATCAAAAGTCTTGAATTACAATTTCAGTTCTTTCTACTTAGCTTGGCAATCAGTTAACTATCCAAGTACAGCTTACTAAATGACATGTGTTGTCATGAATGAAAGCTGGTCCAGTCCAACTTGTCATTTTTTTATTGGGTCTAAAATTTGACTGAACATGAACTGAAGTTTAGCTCAGCCTCATTTGACAAACAGATATACACACAACGCAGAATATATATACGTTCTTGAATGATATACTATATATACCTTCATCCATACTGTCTGATTACCAGTGCTTTTTGTTGTTGTCAGCGATATCATGGGTGCCGGTGGCAGAATGACGGAGGAGCGGGAGAAGCAGGAGCTGCTCGGACGCGCTAGCGCCAGTGAGATCTTCCAGCATGCACCGACAGACAAGCCGGCATTCACGCTGGCCCAGATCAAGGAGGCAATCCCGCCTCACTGCTTCCAGTGCTCGTCGATCAAGTCCTTCTCCTATGTGGTCTATGACCTCGTCATCAGCGCGTCCCTCCTGTACGCCGCGTTGGTCTGGATCCCAGCACTCTCGAGCATGCAATAGCTGGGCGCCTGTCCGCTCTACTAGGTGCCTCATTTTGATTTTCTTACCTTGGTGGGTTTGTATTCAGAAAATTAATTTGCCTATTTTTTCTTTTTAATCTGTGTTGGGAGAAAGATGTTCCTCTTTGTTGAGAAAATGTTTATTGTATGGACCATACAAGGTTCTTTCTCCAAATGTTATTGTGTGGTGCAACTATGATCTGTTTTCCTTGTGCAGAGGGCTGCGACGAGGCAGACAGGTGGCGGGCGGCAACAATAGGGGTTGGCGGATGCTCCGAGACCAATAGCCTACTTAGTGGTATGCCTCCCTGTTCGTTTTTTGGTGTTTCCTCAAGATTGGTGTCGTGCAGTTATGAGTTGTTTTGTCTGCGTGTGTGTTGTGTGATGCAGATGGAAAGGAGGATCCGACAAGTTAGCCCCCACAATTGTGTTGTTGGAGAACTTCTGCGAGCTCAGTAAAATAATGAATCTTCATCTCCGATATTTTCTCTCGAAAATGGAGCGCGGATCGCAGGAGCAAGGAGCTGGTCGAGTGTAGTGAACAAGCAATCAGCGCGGCACATTTGGAAGTTGTGAGAGCTGTCAATGGCACCGGTCTTGTCATACTAATGAGCAGGAGCACCGGCCACATTACTCTTCATGCCACTCTGAGCAGTCGGCTGCTGCTTGAGATAGATTTCCATGTTCAAGGGAAGGGAGACCGGATTGAGTTCCTGTATATGCAAGAAGAAGGGGCATTGTCGTGGTTGTTGCTGAAGGTGTCGGTCAGGAGCTGATTAGCGGGACTGATGACAAGAACGAAGAGCAAGATGAGTATGTCAACATGCTGTTCCTTAACGTTGGCCTTCTTCTATAAAGTTCACATGCAACTCTCCTCCATGGTTAGAAAAAACTAATTTAAATGTTTTGTTTCTTTGATGGTTACTCATTTCACTTACCATTGTTGTATCAAAACAATTGTATTTTCGCTGATGGACGCTTGGGCTCATTTTCGAAGAGAATGAGATGTGGAATAAACTACTCTGAAATAGTTGGTTCCCTTCAAACAATTTATTAGCTAACTAATTTTGGCTGCTGTTGCACATGATACAATTGTGCTTTGTTGTTGCCATCTTGCATTTCATGTGAGCTTAAACAGACAATCAATTAAACTTTTACTAAGTTCTTACCGTATGTATTTGCTCAAACAGTTATTGAAAAAATGCAAATATTTTTAGCAAGTACATGGTTTTAAATGGGACTCGGTGCCGTTTAGCGCAATGGGCAGTGTTATACAAATATAATTTTTTGGTGCAAGGTTATACATTCTTTTCAAACTTGGATTTCACAATGTGAAAGACATTTTCAAAGAGTATGGTTTAATATATGGGCTTTCTACAACGAGTATTGAAGTCCTTGCAAAATGAAACTATTTTCATCGACAACATGGCTTTGGTGGGTCTCTGCGCCATTTGGCGCAACAGACGAGAAATTGCACTGGTCGACGGCTGAGGAAACGCCTTTGTCACCCAGCTGAGGAACCGGGAAAGAAAGGAAGGGGATAGACAGTCTCCGCTGGATCCGCCCCCTGCCGCTTCATATTCAGCACCTCACGGGCCACAAACATTGCTCTACGTGGGCTGGGCTAAATAACATATGGGCTATCCTAATACCTCTTGATCCCTATATCTCTGTATATGCACAACAAAGGCACATTTTTTTCTTAGGTTTCTTATCTTTTTTCCTCTTTTTTGCAAGAAAAAGATGCACGGCCAGGTTTCTCATCATGATAACCATGTTTTCAAACTTGCTAAGAAAATACAACCATGCCAACTTTACTCCCTTGTCATAGTGGCCATATTTTCAAACTGAACATATTCATATTATGCAAAGTTTCCCTTTTCCCAAACTATTATTTAACAACGTAATAAACTTGTTTAAAAAATAGCATGATTTAGTTGAAGGTTCTTGCAGCATGAAACTATTTTCATCGACAACATGTCTTCAGCAGGTCTATGCGCCATTTGGCGCAACGGGTCAACTAGTAAGTATAATCAGTGGGTGTGCCCATAAGGAATTTATGATGTTTCATGGCATCAAAGTCTAAGTACTGAGTAGGTAGAATGGGATCATCACGCAGAGGTGTTACACCAACCTCTTTAGCTAAATGAGAAGCATAAATCCCACCATAAAAATAACAACTACCAGCGTTGTGTTTCAACCTTCGCATAACAATCACTCCAGGATTATAACATTTAATTCGGGCCAGAGCAGTGTGTATGAGGCTCAAGTCTGGGGCTCATAGTGTGCTACAATCTTGCTTGCTTACGATGCATTTGCCATTAAAGAGTGCAAAGTATTGAATTGATGGGAAATGAATACTCTACCTTGCGTCACTCCTCTATCCTCACCATAGCAAAGGCTAGTCAAGAATGTCCCATATTTAGATCTTGGTGGCTCATCTAGCGAACCCCAAACTGGAATTTTGCAGATATTATAAAACATATCTAGAGGCATGGTATAAGGATGATCATACAAGTTAAACAAAACTCTAGACTCACAAGGAAAGTATTTGAATTTCTTAGTAAAAGTTTCTGTGAGGTTGAGATGCTGAAGACACTTATCTTCAATGTAGGGTCGTGCTCAGCATTGTGAACATACTGCTCAAATTCTTCCTTAATACATGCGTTCACCATGAAATCGTTACACGACCACAAGCATGATTTGATAGGCGCATCCCGCATTTCGCCTGCACTTGTTTCAGCAAAAGACTGACACATTGAGCCACTTCTAGACGATGCCTCCGTAGACCTCCTCCTCGAAGAACTCCTAACGAAACTCATCTTATTCCTATAGATTAAATTTTGAAAATTTTAGTCCACAAAATTTTTGTCAATGAAACTTCACAGGATTGATAGCAACTACTCATGAGGATGCATAGAGGCTATATTAAGCATTCTAACTACTTAGAACTCTAAGAATTCAACATGCGAGCCCATCTACAGCAGGACCAAGAGTAGCTAATTATTCAAATACAAACCACTAAAGCAAAAACTAATTGGAGAAATGAAGGAGTCACATACAAAGTAGAAATCCCCGAAAACAGTTCTGGAAACGGAGCTTCGAGCAAAGAGATCGAAATCCGCGGGTTCGAGAGCAAGAACACGAGAGAGAGAGAGTGAGCAATGGTGATTTTTTCTGGAGGTACGAGATGATCTGGGCTAAAGAGATAAGTGAGGGGACCTACGTGGGACCACAACCCAACATGGCGTGCCTGGGGTTGCTGGTGCCCCCTGGTGTCTTGTGGTCACCAGGTGCACCCCTTCTGATGTTATTTGCACTAAAAATTCACGAATATTCAGAAAAAAATTGTATTAAATATTTAGGGCATTCTGAGAACTTTTATTTTTGGGTCATTTTTTATTGCACGGAAAATCTAGAAAACAGGATAAACATGGCATTTTATTTTATTTAACTAAGAAAAACAGAAAACAAAAGGTAAGGACAGAAGGTAGTGCCTACTAAATTAATCAACTTCTTACCTCTAAAAAATGATCCACTAATAAGGTTGATCAAGTCTTATTAACAACCACCTTCGATTAGCATGAAACTGAAGAACTTCCGTAAAACACTAAGTTACCTCAACGGGGATATGCATGTCCCCAACAATAAGTATATCATATTTCTTTTTGGCAGTATGTAAAGGTAGTTGAAAACTTCCAATAGTGAGTGTCGGAGATTTTTTAATAACATTAATACCATTCACTTGGAATTGTTTCTTCGGCAAGTGCATCGTATGCTCATTACCATTGATATGAAAAGTGACCTTGCTTTTACTGCAATCAATAATAGCCCCTGCAATATTGAAAAAGGGTCTACCAAGGATAATCGACATGTTGTCGTCCTCGGGCATCTCAAGTATAACAAAGTCTGTTAAGATAGTAACATTTGCAACAACAACGGGCACATCCTCACAAATAGCGTAGGTATGGCAGTTGATTTATGAGCCATTTGCAATGATATTTTAGTAGGTGTGAGTTTATTCAAATCAAGTCTTTTACATAAGGAGAAAGGCATTACACTAACACCACCTCCTAAATGACACAAAGCAGTTTTAAGATAATTTCTTTTGATGGAGCAAGGTATAGTTGGTATTCCCGGATCTCCAAGTTTTTTAGGCACTCCATCCTTAAAAGAATAATTAGCAAGCATGGTGGAGATTTCAGCTTCTGGTATTTTTCTCTTATTAGTGCTTTCATATATTTTGTATAAGGGGCCATCTTTAAAATATCAGTCAAGCGAGTGCGCAAAAAGACTGGCCTAAGCATGTCACCAAAGCGTTCAAATTCTTCATCATATTTCTTCTTAGTTCGTTTAGGTGGAAAGGGTATCGGTTTCTGAACCCATGGTTCCCTTTCTTTTCCATGTTTTCTAGCAACAAAAATTCTTTGATCATATCTTTTATTTTTAGGTTGTGGGTTATCAAGATCAACAACAGGTTCTATCTCAACAACATTATATGGTTCTTTATCTTTGTCTCGTTGAGTGTCTTCATGAACATCAACATTTTTTTTTCATTATCACTAGATGAATGTTTATTACCAGATTGAGTTTCAGCATCTGAGATAGAGACATCATTATTATCTTTAGCAGGTTTTTCTATTTCATGTTCACTAGAGGTATGCAAAGTCTTATCATTTTTCTTTTTCTTTTTCTTTTTAGAAGGACAAGGTGCATCAGTGTTAATTCTTTGAGAGTCTTGTTCAATTCTTTTAGGGTGTCCCTCAGGGTAAAGTGGTTCCTAAGTGATTAACTCCTCTAGTCATTACTCTGACAGCATGATCATTTATATTATTGTTCATTTCATGAAGCAACTCTCTTTGAGATTTAGCAACTTATTCTAACTGAGTATGAACCATAGAGGCATGTTTTCCTACACCTCTAACATCTTTACAGATTCTAAATAACAAATTACTCAAGCAAGAAATCATATCAGAAATTTATTTCAACTGTTTCATAACATTTGCATTGAAGTGATCTTGTTTTCTAATGTAGTTATCAAACTCATAAAAGGCATTGGCTAGGATGTTTATTGTAAGGATGTCACTTTCATCAAATTTCATTAAAGAGTTTACCTCTAGCACCTTTGGTGGTGGTGTGTCAAGTCCATGTATATCTTCAATAGGATGTAAATTTTTGATATCTTCAGCTTTAATACCTTTTTCCTTCATACATGTCTTTGCTTCTTGCATATATTCAGGACTGAGATATAAGATACCCCTCTTCTCCAGGGTCGGTTTAGGCGGTGGTTCAGGAAGAGTCCGTTCATCTTAATTTTTCAGTATGTTATGTAACAGTTCCTCAGCTTGTTCAACAGTTCATTCCCTGAAAACACAATCAACACAACTATCTAGGAAGTCCCTAGAAGAATCGCTAAGTCCATTATAGAAGATATCAAGTATTTCATTTTTCTTAAGAGGATGATCAAGCAAAGCATTAAGTAATTGGAGAAGCCTCCCCCAAGCTTGTGGGGAGAATCTCCTCTTCAATTTGCACAAAGTTAAATATTTCCTCTAAAGCAGCTTGTTTCTTATGAGCAGGAAAATATTTTCCGGAGAAGTAATAAATCATATCCTGGGGACTACGCACACAACTAGGAGCAAGAGTATTGTACCATATATTAGCATCACCCTTGAATGAGAACATAAATAACTTGAGAATATAATAGTAACGAATTTTCTCATCATGAGCAAATAGGGTGGCTATATCATTTAGTATAGTAAGGTGTGCCACAATAGTTTCAGTTTCATAGCCATGGAAAGGATCAGATTCAACCAAAGAAATTAACTCTGGCTTGACAGAGAATTCATAATCCTTATCAGTAACAAAGATAGGTGAAGTTGCAAACTTAGGATCACAAATCATTCTAGAATTCAAAGATTTCTCATTCAGTTTGCATAGTAATTTCTTAAGATCATCTCTATCATTGCAAGCAAGAAAGTCTCTAGCTATCTCCCCATCCATAACATAACCCTCAAGTATCATAGGCATTTGATATCTAGGGGAGCTAGGTATAATAGGTGTTTCAAGATTTTCAGTTTCAAGTACTTCATTAGTTTATTTCACCAGTTTGAGCACTCTCAATATCTTTACCTCTAGCAAGTTCTTCATCAAGAAATTCACCTAGTGGCACATTATCATCAAGAAAGGTACTAGCATCATCATAAGCATTATCCATAGCATAAGTAGCATCATCAATAACTTGCGACATATCAGAATTAATAGCATGTGGTGGTGTTGCTAGTTTACTCAAAATAGAAGGAGAATTAAGTGCAGAGCTAGATGACAGTTCATTACCTCCCCTTGTCTTAGAGTGTCACAACCCTAGCTTTAGCCTTGCTTGTGGTCTAGTCTTGGTTGTTGCATCATGTTTAAATTTTGCTTAAACTTGAAATGGGGATGTTCAGACCCTACCACCAAATGAAATCCAACTAGGATCAAAATGAAATATTTTAAATGAACCCAATATACCCTTCAGAAAAGTTCATTATTTTTGAATTGGTACAGAACCTCTACCAAAATGGTGCACATTTTTCTAGGTCACTCTGGATTTTTGAATTAGATCATATTACATTTGACTTTGGGCATTTAAATACTATAGATAATTTAAGTGCTCAAATAATGCTGGAATTATTTGTGGGCCACTCCAATAATCCAGAGAGTGTCCACAAATTATTTCAGGATTTTACAAAATGCTTTAGTATTTTTACTAAAGCCAAAACAGTTGCAGAAAAATAGAAAACAGAAACTAGAATAAAGGAAAGAGAGAGAAATAGTTTACCTGGGCCTTACCTAGCAGAACCAACATAGCCCACCAGGGGCAACGCTGTCTTCTACCCCCTACCAGTAGGAGCAGCTGCGTGCTTGCACGCGCGCGGCCGAGGAGATCAGCTCCTCCCTGCCTGCCTATCCCCTCCCCGACGCGTCTGGACGACGCCACGCGACCCCCCGAGACCAGTACGGCTCTCCCTCTCTCTCCCTTGAGCTCTCCCCCTTCTCTGGCACCCTCTCCCCCTCTTCCCCGAGACACCCAGGAGCACGCAGCCCCTCGCCGCCACGTCCACCGGCCACCCCACACCTCGCTGACACGCCAAGTAGCTCCGCATCAACGTCCTCTACTCCCTCGACAAGCCAAGCATCACCAGGCGCCCTGCATCGCCGCCATCAAGCCATCTTATTCACACACGGCCGTCGGACACCTCTCGTTGATTGGCTTTGTTCAGGCCGTCCCCGAGCCCACTAACCCTCCCAACGGACTCGCGTGAGCCCAGAATCGTTTCCCCCTTCTCCCTTGGTCGCGCTCGACCTCTAGGCCATAGCCCCACCTTGGCCAAGATCTCCATGTCGCCTCCCTATAGCTCGCCATCGTTTGAGCTAGCATCCGTCGCGGCCGAGCACGTATTCGTGCTCCCCGCATCGCCAGGAGTCTGCTGAGCCCTCTGCTAGCTTCCCCGTGCACCAGAGCGCCGTTCTCATTGAGGTTCGAACTCTGGTTGTCACGGTTGTCGCCGTTGCCATCGTCTCTCTCCTCCTCGCGACCCACCACCTACACCACTAGATGCAGAGCCCATCCAGCTGCACGTAGATGACCTCCACCGGCCATTTTGGTCGCTGGAGGAGGAGGCCTCGCCAGCGTTGAGTCGCCGACGGATATGACCCTAGTGGACCAAGGTTTGACCCCCCTGGGTCATTGACATGTGGGCCCGGGCCCTGCTAATCTTAGGTTATGTTCTAATTAACCCTAATAACCCCCCTGACCCACTGACTAGTGGGCCCGGGCCCCACTAATGGTTTAGTTAGTATTAACTTAACGCTAATTAACCCTGTTAATTAGTTGAGCCACTGACCAGTGGGCCCCACAGGTCAGGTTTGACCTGGACCGCCCCTGTTGACTCCTGGCATCACAGTAACGTCATGCTGACGCAATAAGTCATTTTCTGGATTAAGTTTATTTTAGAGTAACCAGGAAATTCCAGAAAATGATTTAAACTTCAAAAAATCATAGAAATTCAACCGTAACTTCAAATGAAATAATTTATATATGAAAAATTATCAGAAAAATGCAATCAATCTATGTGTACCATTTTCATTCATGTTGGAACAACTTATATTAGCTGAATAGGGCAAATCAAATGTTTAGCATTTAAATTATCACATATGGAGTTTGAATTTGAACCTTTGGTTCAAACCAACTTCATTGAAACTGTTGCTAGCTACATTAGCTCAAATCACAGCATATTGCCATGTCACATTCATGCATCATATTGTTGCATTCCATTGATTGTGTTCTTTCTTGTTTGCTGGTATTTGTCCCCTCTCGGTAGACGTTGCTTCTGACGATGTGATCGGTGAAACTGATGAAGACCCAATGCTATCTTCAGAAGTGCCAGGTAAGCAAAACCCCCTTGTTCATTCCGATACAATCCCACTCTCTCGCTTCTGCTCTCTCTTACTGCATTAGGACAACAACGCTTCAACTGTTACATGCTGCGATAGTTGAGCCTCTTTCCTTTGCATGACCTGTCATTGCCACAGTAAATAGATGAAACCCACTAGCATGAGTGGAAGTTGTTTGAGCCGTGATGTGCCTACTCATTCATGCTTGTTGTCATGCCTGCTAATGCTTAGAGTTGAGTCAGGTCTGATTCATCAGGAATGAATTTGAATGTGGTGAACATGTCCTACTGTCAAGAGCTAAGTGTCTGAACACGATTTGGTAAAGGTACCGGTGGGAGGCCATGTAGGAGTACATGGTGGATTGTCTCATTGAAACCGTCCTCAGTAACTAAGTTATGTGTTTGTGATCCATGAACAGCTACTACCACGTATTGGCATGCTTAAGTGCCCCTCTTGACTTATTAATCGCCTAGATCTCTGTCCAGGAGTTGCAACTAGTTTCTGGTGTTTATAGGATATGTGTTGGGGGCCGTGCTTAGCGCTGACCCTAGGGGTGGGCTATGATGTGGTAGAGACATGAGGCACGGTGTACCGAGACGCCCCTTTGGTCCGTCAGGAACCCTGCTCTCATCGTTTGGGGTCGTGAGTGAAACCCCCACCGGATCTCCTTCGGATGGAACCCGAATAGGCGATAAACCTGGACTAGAGACTTGTGTGGTTAGTCAGGTCGTGGCTGACACCCTCGCTGGGCTTCCGCTTGAAGGTTGCCGAGTACATGTCGTGTAAACGGTGATAAGTGGTGAGAGCGTGTGTGAAGAAGTACACCCCTGCAGGGTTAACATGATATATTCGAATAGCCACTTCTGCGGTAAAGGACTTCTGGGTTGCCTATACAGTTCATAGACAAGTTAAAGTGGATACCCTAACATGCGCAAGATAAGCGTGAGTATTATGGATGGCGTTCTCGTAGGGAGACGGGAGCGGATCCATAGTGCTGTATTGATTTGTGAATATGTGGACTCGTGTGCGCCACCGCAAAAGAGTTACTTGCAGTCATAGTTCAGGATAACCACCGAGTCAAAGCTGGCTTGCTGCAGTTAAACTCCACCACCCCTTTGTTGATACTGATGCATATGTAGCTTGTTCTGATGTAAGTCTTGCTTGGTACATTTGAACTCAGGTTTGCCTAATTTATGTTTTTGCAGAGAGACTTCAGTCTCACTAGTAGTTCTGCGTGGACTTCGACGTTCAGCTTGTTACCTCACCTACGATCTTATGGCCTCCATAGGGTCTTGTAGATAGTCAGGCTTCTCAGCCTTTTTCATTTGTAGTTGTCTGTACTCAGACAAGTTAAGCTTCCGCATGTGCTTATTGCTTGTATGACTTGAATGCTGGGTCATCAGACCCATGTTTGTAATTCTGGCTCCTAGGATCCTAATGAATAAATGCTTTGAGTTGTAGAGTTTTGTTGTGATGCCATATTGTATTTGCACATATCGAGCGTATTGTGTGTATGATTTTGAAATGCTTGGTATGTGTGGGATCCGGCAACCTAGTTGTTTATTCTTGGTAGCCTCTCTTATGGGGAAATGTCTCCTGCTGCTTCCACTAAGCCATGGTAGCTTGCTACTGCTCCAGAACACTTAGGCTGGCCGGCATGTGTTCTTCTTTGTTCATGTGTCTGTCCCTTCGGGGAAATGTCATGTGTTGTTCCTTTAAGTCCTTCTAGCTTGCTACAACTTGGGTTCATACGTTGATGACCGACATGTTCGTTGCTGGGTCATGTATGCCTGTCCCTGTAAGTTAGTGCCACTTTGGGTTTACGACTAGTCATGTCGGCCAGGGTTCTCTCTCATATGGATGCTAGCAACACTATCATATACGTGAGCCAAAAGGCGCAAACGGTCCCAGGCCAGGTAAGGTGGCACCCGTGGGGATACCGTGCGTGAGGCCACATAGTGATATGATGTGTTACATGCTAGACCAGTGTGACTTAGGATCGGTGTCCTGACAGCTTTGGTATCAGAGCCTGACTCCCTATAGGATTACCAAGCCAAACTGGTCAAAGTTGAGTCTAGCAATGCTTTAGTTATATAAGGGAATTGATTATGGATGGGAATGTAAGGCTCTTTTTACTCCTTTACCTTATGCCCTTCTGATCCGAATCATCCTATTTTGTCCTTCGGGGTTAAGGACTAAGCTTTCTCTTCTTTCTATCAGGATCAGGTGTTACTAATCCATAGACTTATAGGAATGATGGATTCAAGTCTCAGTTCAGCTCCTACTACTTCCGTGTGTTCATAGATGGCCTGAGAAGCTTGATATGGTGATGTTGAGCAGTTATGCCACCATTTTGCAGGATGTTTCAAATCTTTTTGAGCATTTACATCCGTTATGTTGTCTGAGTCATCCCAGGTTTCTAAATAGTCTGATGCACTTGCAAATCATTCTTCCATGTTCCTGATGTTCCTTTGGGCCAGATTAACCACACTAACTAGTGCGTTGAGGTACTCTATTACCTCAACATATATGTTGGAGCTATTATTATGACCCTAGGTGTCTTCGAGAACCACTCAGTAATCTAGCAATGCTTTGTATCCCTAGTGTGATGATTCTGGCCATTATTCTCAAAAGCATCCCGTGATGCCAATTAGTTAGTAGGCATTCTATTTCTGGGTTCTTGAGCCCAAGATTCACTCTACTTACCTCATTTTGATAGTGTTTGCTCGTTCCTTTAGGATATTAGTAGCCTTTGTGAGAGTCCTCGAGGTCTGTGGTATATCGTTCTTCCAATACCATGAACCATTATGGCAGAAGTTCCTTTGAACCAAAAGATCACAACCAGAGTGCTCTTGATGAGTTCTCCATTCTGCATTTTGAATCTGCCAGTCCTACCTTTCTGCAGGGATTATCTGGAAGAAATATGTTGAACTTGTTTGACATACTAAATCTATGCATCCGTAACTCAGAAAACCATATGTTCCTTTGAGTTCTCTCTCTTTAATTGTATTCTGACCTCTGTCTATCAATTGATAGTCAGGAGTAGTTGTGCATTCATGTTATCGATGCCTATTATTCTTGTAGTCCGTCAAGCCATTCTATTCCGGAATGACTAGGAGAAACAAACTCGAGCACCTCATCCATTTCTTGGACTGGTCAAAGTAGTTCTATTCCGCAGAACAAAATGCCAATCCAACTTTTGTTCTGTTCTACCTCGGAGTATTACCCTCTTTATGTCAGGATTGTCATGATAATTGCACCAACTCTTATGAATTCTTGTTGTAGTGATACTTTTTCAGATCATTATTCATTCCTTGGTCCCGTGTTGTCGCAACCGGAATGCCGACAAGTGAGCTATGATGTGTGAACTCCTAGCAACCCCATTGCTTGATAGTTAAAGGAGTATATTATCATCCTTAGCGAGTTGGTTATTGAATCACCATACTACGATTTATCATGCTACCTACTCCTTACTTCCGGTGCACTCTTTGATCAATGAGTTAGGATTGTGTCAATCCCTCGATATTTTGATCATATCGTCTTTCCCTGAAAAGCAAGATTGTTCTTGAGCCTAGTAACATATCAGTGGTTTGTGATTTTCCGAATATCTTCTTGGAAGTTGAGGGAGTCCTGGATTAGGGGGTGTCCGGATGGCCGGACTATGACCTTTGGCCGGACTCCTGGACTATGAAGATACAAGATTGAAGACTTCGTCCCGTGTCGGGATGGGACTTTCCTTGGCGTGGAAGGCAAGCTTGGCGATACGGATACGTAGATCTCCTTCCATTGTAAACGACTCTGTGTAACCCTAACCCTCTCCAGTGTCTATATAAACCGAGGGGTTTTAGTACGAAGGACGAACAACAATCATACCATAGGCTAGCTCATAGGGTTTAGCCTCTCTGATCTCGTGGTAGATCTACTCTTGTACTACCCATATCATCAATATTAATCAAGCAGGAGTAGGGTTTTACCTCCATCGAGAGGGCCCGAACCTGGGTAAAAACATCGTGTCCCTTGTCTCCTGTTACCATCTGCCTAGACGTACAGTTCGGGACCCCCTATCCGAGATCCGCCGGTTTTGACACCGACATTGGTGCTTTCATTGAGAGTTCCTCTGTGTCGTCACCTTTAGGCCCGATGGCTCATTCGATCAACAATGACGCGGTCCTGGGTGAGACTTTTCTCCCCGGACAGATCTTCGTATTCGGCGGCTTTGCATTGCGGGCCAATTAAGCAGCCATCTGAAGCGAGATGAAGCTTCGCCCCAGCCATCGGTCAGGTTTGGAAGTTTGAACTACGGCCGGCGTCCGGGGACTTGATCTTGACGGGTTGAGCCACAGCCAAAGCGTGCCACACTATTACGATGGGCATGATCTAGCTCTGCCGCGAGCAGTGTCACGGAGGCGCACGGTGTCGCTCCGACCCTTAGCTTCGAGCCATTGCGCCCTATCGAGGGCGGGTGGCTGGACACCGCCTCGGGAGCTGCAATCTCTACGGCGATCGAGCCGAACACCGTACCTGTCCTTTGTGACACTCGTGACTCCAAGGTGTCGGACTCCTTTCCGGACTCCGAATCGTCTGCGCCCCTGCCAATTGAATTTGATTGGGCGCCGATAATGGAGTTCACCGCGGCGGACATCTTTCAGCACTCTCCTTTCGACGACATTCTGAATTCTCTAAAGTCTCTCTCTTTATCAGGAGAGCCCCGGCCGGATTATGGTCAGGAAGGTTGGGATGCCGACGACGAAGAAATTCAATGCCCACCCACCACCCGCTTTGTAGCCCGCGCCGGCGATTTAACCGACATGCTTAACCCGACTCGAAGACATCGGCGGTATGGGCGGCGATGCGGAGACAAGCGATTACCGGTGCCTATAGGCCGCTGGACAACCACCATCTCACGATGTATACATGGTTGATACACCTAGAGGAAGCGGCGGCGAGAGCGAGAGGGGCGCGAGGACCGTTCCTCGAAAAGCAATCAAGCGGCGGCGTGGCGCGCTCAAACCCCACCTCGGCGGAGAAAACAGCCATCTGAGACCCAGCCATAGAGCAGAGGCGAACCGGCGGACGGCGAACATGCCATCGAGCAAACACCGAACAGGGCAACTTGGATAAACAACCCGTCCCGGCGAAGACAACAGTCCGGACGGCGTCACGCCGGACAAGTTCTTTGGAAGCGGAAGAACCTCAAAAAGGCTGCGTCGCCCGCTGCGTGTAGCCTTAAAAAGCAAGCGGAAGCTCAAAACAGTGGAAGATGCACTCAGAATTAGATGGAGCAAAGTACTCAACACCGCATGAACAAATCTGGCGACGATCGCCACACAAAGAGCTATCCAAGCGAAAATTATTGCGAGAATTTGATGATGAGGCCTTAGAGCCTCCATAATCAAAAAAAAATAAAGGAAGCCACCGGTCGGACAAGCGACCCCATGGCCAACACAAGGCGGCAAGGGCGTCGCACACAAGGCGGCACGCGATCTGCACAAGGATTCGCATCAAAGCGATGGCCCAGCCAGATCCATCTATGGGCCAAGAAAGCAAGCTCTAGTAAGCAATGCAACACATCAAATATCCGAACATCACAGTGCGCCTAGATATAGAGGCGCGCACACCCCTATGTTTCACCGATGAGGTTTGGATCATGAATTTCGGTGAGATTCAAGCCCGTAAACATAGAGGCATCTGACGGAACAACAGACCCTGGAGTCTGGATTGAGGATTACATCCTCCACATACACATGGCTAGAGGAGATGATCTCCACGCCATAAAACACTTACCCCTCAAAATCAAAGGGCCAGCCCGGCATTGGCTCAAAAGACTTCCCGGAAACACCATCGGAAGTTGGGAAGAGCTCGAGGATGCTTTTCGGGCAAATTTTCAAGGGACTTATGTCCGACCTCCGGATCCAGATGATCTAAGTCACATAACTCAACAACCCGGAGAGTCAACCCGGAAACTCTAGAACATATTTCTTACTAAAAAGAACCAGATAGTCGACTGTCCGGACGCCGAAGCCTTAGCAGCTTTCAAACACAGCGTCCGAGGCGAATGGCTCGCCAGACACCTCGGCCAAGAAAAACCAAGAACAATGGCCGCACTAACAAGCCTCATGACCCGCATTTGCGCAGGAGAGGACAGCTGGTTGGCAAAATGCAGTACCAGCGACCCAAGTACATCCGAAGTTAGGGATGGAAACGGGAAACAGCGACGCAGCAAGGACCAGCGCCGGACCATGGGAAACAGCCCGAAGAGCACGACAGTCAACACCGGATTCAAAAGCACTCGGCAGAATCAGAAAAAGCTGCCCCCCAAAGATAACAGGGACGAGCTAGCTAACTTAAACAAAATCTTGGACAAGATATGTCAGATACTCAGTACTCCCGGGAAGCCTGCAAACCATACCCACAGAGATTGTTGGGTCTTCAAGAAATCCGGCAAACCCAACTCCGAACACAAGGGGCTCGACACACCAGCGAGGGCGATGGCGAACCCCACAAGCGAGCACCGGAAAACAAAAGAACTTCCCACAAGAAGTCAAAACTGTAAATTAACTGAAGTGACAAAAGGAGAAAATAGTGGCGCCCATAGAGATCGCGCCACACGGCCTATCGAGAGGAGTCCGCCCTTTGGTTGTTAAAGCCAATCACCTTCGAACATCAGGATTACTCTAGAAGTATCCGGAACGTAGGATGGACTGCCTTGGTATTAGATCCGATAATTGATGGACTTCACTTTACACAAGTCCTAATGGACGATGGCGATGATTTACACGATATATCGAGGACACAACCCATAAGCGGGGATAGACCCAAAAACAATCTGCCAAAGCAACACTTCCTTTCAAGGGGTGACGCCAGGCCCAGATGCCCATTGCACGGGCTCTCTCCTGTTAGAAGTTATGTTCGGCTCACCCGACAACTTCCGCCGCGAAAAGCTAACCTTCCACACTGGGGTGCCTCGGGTTTCGGGTGCACCTCGCCGAATCACAGGGACCTAAACTACTAAACGGAAAAGCACAAGAGACACGAGATTTATACTGGTTCAGGCCACCATTGTGGTGTAATACCCTACTCCACAATGTGGTGTGGTGGATTGCCTCTTGGGCTGATGAGGAACAATACAAGGGAGAACAGCCTCGTGAGGGTCTGTTCTTGGCGGATGCGATGAACTGCTAGGTGGTGTTCAGTCGCTCTAGCTACTGGTTTCTTGATGAGGATTCCGATCTTTTCTCTTCCTACCCTTGGGGTGGCTACTCCTATTTATAGGCGAAGGCCCTGGGCCTCTTCCCAAATATTGAGCGGGAAGGGCGCCAACAATTAGCCATTTGAAGGGGGCAGTGGTACACTTATCTGACTAAAGTTGGTCCTCGCTTGCCAAAGGCTCTGGTGATGGCCTTTGCTTGGGCTCCATGATGACTCCTTCCAGCCGTTGGGCTGGTCTTGGTCTTGTTGCACGAAGCGGATGCCTTTGCTTGATGCTCTACGCTGCGCTGGCTCCCTTTGCACCAAAGAGGAAAGGAGGACCTTTGCTGGGCTGGCGCCCAGCCTGGCGCCCTTGGTAATCATGGCTTGTCATGGGCACCTCGCGAGTACCCTGCCTTGAACTCTCCGCCTCCTCATGAGCCAGCCTGACGAGGCCGTGCCTGAGGAAGCACTTTGTCGTCCGCCTCGCGAGGCTTGGTCCCTCGAGAGGGTCTTGAGCTTGCGTTGATGAAGATGGGCCATCTGGGCCTCCTTCAAGCCACTCCATGAGCCTTGAGCGAGCAAGTCTGGGACCCCGTTCCTAGAACGCCGACAGTAGCCCGGGCCCATGGCGCGCCCGAACTTGGCGCAGAGAGGCGAAAGGGCAAGTCTTGAGCGTCATGAGCCCTAACAGCCTGCGGCCTTGGGCGCCGTGTGGCGGTTGATTGGGCGTGGGCGACCTTGTTCCCCACGGCTCCTTATTTCGTGCCTTGCTAAGCGGACACGCTGCTGTGTACATCCGTTCCCCCTCTGCTGCTTGGCGCTCCATGTCCTTCCTTCTCTCGAACTCCAGCTCTTGCATCCACTCGATCTCGAACCTTCCGATCTCCTTCCTGCCGTCATGGCCCGGCGAGAAGGAAAAGGAAGAAACCCGATACCGCCGCCTCGCTTCGCCGTCGGTGGCGGCCCCGTCGTCGATTGGCGGCCATAGTCAACCAAGAGGGCCTGGGCAAGGTCCGCTCGGCCCACAGCCACCATTTTCAATGAGTGCGGGGAGGGCGGCGGCCTGGCCTGCGTCTCGCTTCTCCGTTGACAGGATTCCTACCGAGGTCCGGTACTTTGCCGACGCCCTTTGGGCAGGACTGGTTCCCCCCTTCTCAGATTTCTTCAATGTCGTGCTTTCCCATTACCAGATCCATATGATGCATCTGGGTCCTGAATCCATCGCCCTTCTCGCGGTATTTGCATTCGTTTGTGAAGCAATGACGGGAATCATTCCTTCGGTTGCCTTGCTGTGCCACTTCTTCTCCCTGCGCCTCGTCAACCCCATTCAATGCTCGAGGTGCGTGAGCTTCATCGCTGCGCCCGGGACAGCGGCGTCAGGAATTGACTTCAGCCTTCCTCCGCCCTCGCCTGGGTTTCGCGAGCGGTGGCTGTACGTGGACGTTGGGGTGCCCAGCCCCCTGCTGATGGAGCCATCTTCACCTGTTGTCCCCAACTCAGGCTGGGGCCAAGTGACACTCGAGGGCCCCCGGTTTGCCTTCTTTGGCACGCTTGAGTTCTGAGAAAGCTTGGCGTGTGGCGCCCAAGGTGGTGAAGGAGGTCCTGCTATCTTTATGTCGCTCCTCTCCAACGCCACTCCCACGGATGTGGGCCTTGGTGAGCTTGTTGATCGTATGAGGCTTGAAAGAGGACTGGCGCTGAAGTCTTTGAGGCAGTGCTCTGGTCTGTTGGTGACCCCTAACCCAGTGGCATCGGCATGGAGGGCCTTGTTGTACCTCTGCCGAGCAGGCGACTTTGTGAACAGATGCTGTCTTTGTGAATGGGGGCGCCCCCAGCCTCAGGGGCCTCATGAGAATCCAGTGGTGGTGGCTGCCCTTCCGGTCAAGGCGACTCCTCCTCAAGTGGCGGGGCAGGGAGGCCTGAGCCACCGAGGCGAAGGACCCCGGCGGGGGTGACAGCGAGGCGGCGCTCATGAGGAGCAGCTCCTGAGGCTCATGCCGTCGTGGCTGAGGCGGGCAGCCGCCCATGGCGCATCTGGATGAAGCCCCGAGGCCCCTGCTGCTTCTCTTGGTGAGGCGACCAACAGTAGCGTCGGTGGCGGCCCAGACGAAGGTCGCCTTGATGCTTCTCCTCGTCGCGGGCTGACCCTGCGCTCAAATCTTAGGTCGCTTCGCATGGACCGAGGCCCTCCGGAAGAGAAGGGAGGCCCAGGCGATGATTACCCTTGCCCTTTCTGAAGCGTGGGAAGTGCCGCCATTGTGAGTAAGCCTTCTCCTTCTCAGCTCTGATCCTTCTCTTGCTTGTCTTGATCCTTGCCCTGCAGTCCCTTCTGTCGAGCTCACGGAAGCGGGTGAGGCCGTCCCCTCGGCCGCCCCTCCCCGCCCTTGAGTGCTCCGGCGGTGGAGCCCTTGTGGTGAGAAGCGATCGAGAAGCGAACCGCCCAGGCGCGTCGAGGCCCTGCGCGCCCGACCCTTCTTCGTGAGCCTTCTCGTGGCATAGCTAGCTGCCGTGGGCTTCTCGCTGGTCGTGGGCGGCGATTGGCTGGCGCTTCTGCGCTCTTTATGCAGGGGTGGGCTGGCTCGGGCGGGCTTCCGGCGTGCCCGGCCGTCGCGAGTGCCAGCCCCAGCCCCTACCCGGAGGAGTGCTGATTCGTGGCTCGGCGCCCGCTTGGGGCGGTTGATGGTGTGGAAGGCGTGCAAGAGCGCCCGGCAGCGCCCGCACCCTTCTCAAGGATTTCTTGAAGGGCGGTGACGCGGTGAGCCTTCTTGGTGAAGAGCTCGCTGATGAAGACGCGCGCCTTGAGGCCGAGGCCTGCGCTGGCCCGAGAGGCGTGAGCTGGGCGTTATCGCCCTTGTGCGCCATCAACGCGATCTTGACAATGAAGGCGCCGAGGTGTGTTGGCAGCCTCTCGGGAGGCCTGTTCTTGGGCCGTCGAGGAGGCCGGGAAGCTAACGGCGGCGAGGCGGCGGAGGGCGGGCACGGGAACTCTGGCCGGTGTCACTCCTTTGGAGGAGCAAGTGGAGTTGCAGCGAGGCAGCCCTCGCGTCGATGAAGGTGGCCTCCGGCGACCGGCGGAGCTCGAGCGTGAGGCGTTGGCTTGAAGCCGCCCGAGCGTCTTGCAATCTGGCGCTTGGAGGCGAGGCGCTTGGTGGCGCAGGCGGAGGATGAGGTCGCTGCAGGAAGCCCGCTGTCTGGAGGAGGTCGGACGCTGAGTGGCGGCAGCTAGAACCTCGGCGGGAGTTCGGCGAGGCTGGGGTTGATCGGGACCGAGGCTGAGGCGGGACTGCTGCCTTGAGGCCAAGCTGGAGGAGGCGGCGGCGGGCCGATGCTCTTCGGGCCGCCCTCGAGGTGGGCGGGGAGTCAACCACCTCTCGGGCCGAGGTGCTCCTTCTTCGCCAATGGGTGGAGGAGGCCGAGGCCGTCACTTGCGCCGAATCTTGGACGAGATCGTCGTGGCGAATCTGGAGCACGAGCATGGCCCCATGCTCCTGCGCCGGAAAAGAGCCAACACAGCCTTGGGTAACATCTGCAAAGGCGGCTGTTGGCGAGCCGCTACTGATTAACTCGCGGCAACCTTGAGTTCTTCACCGGCGTGGTGGCGTGGCTGGGCCGCGGTCGGTCAGGGCCAAGAGGTTGGTGGAGGAGAGGCAGCGCGCTGCTTGGCGCGCCTTTTCTCATGTCTTGATCATGTCGGAACATGGACCCCCACCCGACTTTGCGCAGCTATCGCCCTGTTCCCCGAGCCGTCCGGGCGACTGGCGCCTTGGGTGGAAGACAATGTGGATGCTCTTGTCGGGGCCTTTGCCGGACAATGACAGCGTGATCATGGCTGCCGATGAGGCGGCGTGGTGAACGCCACGATGCGCCCGATGGCCCCTTGAGATAGTCCGGCGAGGCCAGCGGCGCCCGACAACGACTTCGGGAGGTGCTCTGAGGCGCATGGGGATTTATCGACTGATTATGTATTGTCCCTGTTCCATTACCTGCATGAATAGAACTCAGGTTTGGCCTGATGGGCGTGAGAGCATTTTGGGAGGGGAGCCCTCATGTAAAACTTGTGTTCATCGTATTAGCAGGTGTTACATCGCCCATACGCCAGCGCCAAGTGGTTGGTGCGACGTGCTGGTTGGCTGATTTACCTTTGTTTCGTCTGAGCCACGAGATAGCCCGTGGGAGGCTGTGGTGACCGAGTGTCTCTGATCGAATCCGTAGGATCTGCAGTAAAACCCTCCGGAGAGGGCCAGCGGCGGCGGCAGGCTGGGCTGCGCGCAAGCTAGGCCTGGCCCGGCTCATGAGGGGCTCGCGAGGGAGGCAGCTGAGGCAGAGTGGTAGCAAAAGCGAGAGATTTGCTCGAATGAGACTAAGCACCCCTTCCCGAGCATACGCAAATCTCAAATTGAAACCAACTTAAATCCAGTGAAGCGACAACCAAATGGAAAGGCGAAGAAAGCGGAAGAAAAGTCGCGTCGGCACCTAGTCTAGTCTTGGGCGTCTTCTCACCAGCATGAGCTAAGTGCTGCCAGCTGGGCGTGGGAGGAGCCCGAGGCTGAGGCGGCACCCTCGAGACTCAGGCGTGTACAGCCCCACTCATTATTACGTGAGAGTGTCACAGGCGGCGAGCTTCACGAGCCTGGGCCTTCTTCACAGTACCGGCCTTGCTTCATATCGCCAGAGCGAGGCCCGCCTTGCGCCACACTCTAGTGCCATCAGCGACTACCGGAAACCAGGGCGCGCCCGATGGGGTAGGCGGTGCGCCGGCAGTTCCCCAGCGACCACAGGTCCTCCGCCAGAAGCAGGCCACGAGGCACCTCCCGGATGAGGCCTACCTCCACGAAACGCCTTGCTCGAGCGCGCGATGGTGATGTTGGATCTCGGCCCCTCTCCGCAGCTCCCCGCGCCCTCCTCCCGAGGGGTAGGAGACTGCGGGAGCAGGGCAGCTGCTCGCGGCGGCGTCCTTCACCTCCTGCGATCCATGGTTAGCGTATGCTTGCTCTTGAGGAAGTAGCGGTACCCGATAGTCGTCGCCACCGGCGCGACCAGTGGGACAATCCGAGGCTCTGGAAGAGCTCAGCACGGCGCCTCATCCCCAGCTCGGGCTGAGGCGAGCCTTGTTCTCCCTCATCACGGGTGCCCTTGGTCCATCATGTGGGGCACGTATTCTTCTGGCGCCGTCATCCGAAGGCCACGCCCGTAGTGCTCAGCGTACCATGCGGCTCTGCTTGATCGCCCACCGTGGGGTGGTGGTGGCGGCCCAGTCCCTGGGCCGTGGGTTCGTCGAGTCCTTCTTCTCCGCGGGCGGGGCGGGGCATCCCGCCGCCGCCCGGTCAGTCTTGACTGATTTCGCCGGTGTTGGGTAGCTTTGGAGCCCAGCGGACGCTTGGCGGAGCCCCGTCTTGGGCCGCCCTGGGCTGAGATGGAAGCTGGGTGCGAAGGGTGAGCCCCGGCGGCGAAGCCCAAGCTGTCACTCGCTCCGGCAGACACGTCGTGGCGCTCTCCGGCAGCCTGCACTGCAGCAGCTCTCGGGCCACCGTGGCGCTGCCCTCGAGTTCGCCTTGCTCGGCGGGTGTATGGTGGCGTGGTCGTGGCGTGATTGGAGGCCCTTGCTGCCGACCGCGCCTGCAGCGTGAGAGCCGTCGAAGCCTGTCGCGTCGCCCGCGGCCCGCGCGCGCTGCGGACCGCGAGCTGCACAGGGCGCGGGTCGCCGAGGCGAAGCGGCTCTCTGTGGGCGGGCCACGCCTAAGGATCTTGGTTGCCAGCAGTCGCGGACATGGTGATGATGATCGACGGAACATGAGGTGGCAGAAGGTGGATTCCGGCGCACCTACTGGCGCGCCAAATGTCGGTTCGGGTTCAGCGGACCCTTGAGGTTCGAACACTTTGGGGTGCGCGTGGAGATCCAACCTTCCACCGTCTCGCACCTCGCCCGAATCGCGGGGACCTAAACTACTAAGCGGAAAAGCACAAGAGACACGAGATTTATCTGGTTGAGGCCACCATTGTGGTGTAATACCCTACTCCGGTGTGTGGTGTGGTGGATTGCCTCTTGGGCTGATGAGGAACAATACAAGGAGAACAGCCTCGTGAGGTCTGTTCTTGGCGGATCGATGAACTGCTAGGTGGTGTTGATCGCTCTAGCTACTGGTTTCTTGATGAGGATTCGATCTCTTCTCTTCCTGCCACAGGGGTGGCTACTCCTATTTATAGGCGAAGGCCTGGGCCTCTTCCCAAATATTGGCGGGAAGGGCGCCAACAATTAGCCATTTGAAGGGAACAGCGGGTACACTTATCTGACTAAAGTTGGTCCTCGCTTGCCAAAGGCTCTGGTGATGACACCTGCTTGGGCTCCACGATGACTCCCTTCCGGCCGTTGGGCTGGTCTTGGTCTTGTTGCACGAAGCAGATGCCTTTGCTTGATGCTCTCGCCGCGCTTGCTCCTTTGCACCAAAGAGGAAAGGAGGACACTGCTTGGCTGGCGCCCGGCCAGGCGCCCTTGGTCATCATGGCTTGCGTCATGGGCACCTCGCGAGTACCTGCCTTGAACTCTCCGCCTCCTCATGAGCCAGCTGACGAGGCCGTGCTCGAGAAGCTCCTTGTCGTCCGCCCGCAAGGCTTGGCCCTCGCGAGGTCTTGAGCTGCGTTGATGAAGATGGGCGTCTTGGGCCTCCTTGAGCCACGCCGCGAGGCAGGGCGAGCAAGTCAGGGACCCCATTCCCAGAACGCCGACAGCCCCATTTACAAGCAGCTATCAAGCACTACTGGGACGCGAAGCTTTCACCCGCTTTATCACAATACCGCATTATGCATCCCTTATACTTAAAATGCCCTGTCCACGAGGCATCATCTCATTAAAGGGAAATATCGAGTGTTCCTCGAGCACGGAAGATTGTGCGGCTGCATTAACAGCCACACACTAAACCGGCCTCATTAGGCAAAGCACCTAACCAGGTCGTTCAGACCCCGGACATGGTTAGACGAGTCCGGCGTAAGGGCTTACTAGCCGCATACCCCCGTTCAAGGGTGTCACAGCCCAGTTCAGCCCTTGCTTGACTTTGCTTGTTCATCATGCCATCATGTTCATTCCAAAGAAATTTGAAATGGGGGTTGTTGAAACCCTAGCACCAAATGAAATTCAACTAGGTTCGATAAAAATATTTTCAATGACCCATAATGCCCTTTGGAAATGTTCATGATTTCTGTTAAAGGTGAAAACCTCTTCCAAAAATGATGAACATATTTATAGGTCATTCCTGGATTTTTGAATTAAATCTTAAGCTATTTGACTTTGGGCATTTAAACATTATAAATAATTTAAATGCTCAAATAATGTTGGAACTATTTGTGGGCCACTGAAATAATTCAGAAGGTGCTCATGAATATTTTCAGGATTTATAAAATTGATTTGGTTTTTAAAACTAGATCAAAACAAACCAGAAGAATTAGAAAACAGAAACAAATAAGAGAGGGAAACCTACCTGGCCCAACCTACCTGGCGCCCACCAAGCCCACCTGGGCCTCACCTGTGCCGGCCCAGCCCACCAGGGCTCCTCCCTGTCGTCTTCCACCTCCTGCTAGTAGGCAGGAGGGCGTGTGGCCGCCGTGCACGCACACGCGCCCCGGCCACCTCCTGCTTGCCGCTTCCCCCTCGTCGCACTGGACCTCTCTCGCGACGCCACGCACCCCCATGGACCTCTCTCACCCTCTCCCGTGCTTCTCCTCCCTCCTCTGCTCTCTCCCGCGGCGCCACCTAACGCTGTCGTCGCTGCCGACCGTCACCACCGCGGCCACCAGCATCCCCACGCCCAGCCAGCTAGTGCCCGAGCTCCGCCTCCTCGTGCTGAACCTCTCCATGCCGAAGGAAACAAGCCGCAGGGCCCCGCTTCATCGCCATCATCGCCGCCTTCGCCATCAGTCGCCGGAGATCCGCCTCGCCACCCCGCTCGCTCCGACGCTTCCCCGGCCCCTCCATCTGCACCGGCCAACTCGCCGTGAGCTCCTCTTTCTTCTCCCCCTAGCCACGTCGCTCGAGCTGCCCCCTAACCCCATTGGCCATCACGACCGAGAGCTCGGCTCCGCCGGGCATGTCGCCGCCGTGGCCACATATGTGTAAGCTAGAAACCGAGCGCGTCATCGTGCTCAGCACATCACCAGGAGGCCATAGCACCCAGCCGTTCGCCCCGCCGTGCCCCACAGCACCATTCCCAACCTCGCCCGAATGCCGGCGCCGCCACGAGCTCGACTCCGGCGAGCTCGCTGCACCCTAGCCCCTCCCGCTCGCACCATTCGATGCGGACGAGTCTCCTCGTTCCGTAGATGGTCTCGGCCTTCGATTTGGTCGCTGTGAGATGAAACCCGAATGCCTCCGCCGTCTCTGGCCTCGCCGGCGTCGAGCCGCCGGCAGGTTTGATCCGCTGACGTGGCACCATCATTAGGGCCTAAGCACCCTACTAATTACCCCCTGGAGTCAATGACAACCGGGCCCCACCGCCCAACTAACCGGCTAACTAAAAAATATTAGGTTAGTGTAACTTACCTGTTTAGATTAGTGCTAAACTATGGACCCCACGTGTCAGATTTTGACTAGGTCAAGTCAACGTTGACCGGTCCCACCTGTCATACACTCAAACCAGCCTGAGACACTGATGTATGGGTCCCACAGGCCAGGTTTGACCTAGACGACCTGCTGACGTCACACCTATGTCATGCTGACGCAGTAACTTATTTTCTGGATTTTTTCTTATATAGGAAATTCCAAAAAATGTTGCAAACTTCTAAAAATCATAGTAATTCAACTGTAACTCCAAATGTAAATTATATATGAAAAATTATCAGAAAAATTCAAGGAATCTGTTTATGGCATTTTCTTGCATGTTTGAAAAACCTAGGTTTGCTGTACAGGGCAATTTGCATAATTGACATTTAAATAAGCACATATGGAGTTTGAATTTGAACCCTTGGTTCAAACCAGCTTCATTTAATATGATTGCTAGTTGCATTAGCTCAATCAACAACATATTGCCATGACATTATCATGCATCATAATTGTTGCATTGCATTGATTGTGTTCCTCCTTGTTTGCCGGTGTTTGTCCCTCTCGATGAGCGGCGTATCGACGATGAGTTCGATGACACCGATGAAGAACTATATTATCTTCAGAAGTGCCAGGCAAGAAAAACCCCCTTGTTCATTCTGATACAATCCCACTCTCTCGCTCCTGCTCTCTTTTACTGCATTAGGACAACAACGATTCAACTGTTACATGCTGCGGCAGTTGAACCCCTTTCCTCTGCATGACCTGTCATTGCCACAGTAAATAGATGAAACCCACTAGCATGAGTAGGAGTTGTTTGAGCCCTGTTGTGCCTACTCATTCATGCTTGTTTATCATGCCTTCTATTGCTTAGAGTTGTGTCAGGTCTGATTCATCGGGGATGAATCGGAGGTGTATGAACATGTCCTACTGTTGAGAGCTAAGTGTGTGAACACGATTTGGTAAAGGTAGCGGAGAGAGGCCATGTAGGAGTACATGGTGGGATGTCTCATTGAAACCGTCCTCAGGAACTGAGTTCTGTGTTTCTGATCCATGAATAGTTACTACCACACATTGGGTTCCGGTAACTCGACCCCTCTCGACTTATTAATCAACATGATCTCTGTCCAGGAGTTGCAACTAGTTTCTGGTGTTTGTAGGTAGTGTTAGTAGTCTACCAAGTGTCACCCGGTACAGGTGGGCTTGGGACAGACTAGGCACCATGGCACAGTGCACCAAGCATAGAACCACCCATCGAGGTGGGCTTGGGAACCCTGCACACATCGTTTGGGGTCGTGAGCGACACCCCGGCCGGATCTCCTTGCGGATGGAACCTGAATAGGCGATAAACCTGGACTAGAGACTTGTGTGGTTAGTCAGGTCATGGCCGACTCCCTCGCCAGGCTTCCGCTTGAAGGTTGCCGAGATACACGAGGTGTACATGGCGGTAAGTGGCGAGAGCGTGTGTGAAGAAGTACACCCCTGCAGGGTTAATATGATCTATTCGAATAGCCGTGTCCACGGTAAAGGACTTCTGGGTTGCCTGTACAGTTCATAGACAAGTGAAAGTGAATACTCTAAAATGCGCAAGATAAGCATGAGTGCTATGGATGGCGTTCTCGTAGGAAGACGGGAGCGGATCCATAGTGGTGTATTGATATGGTGAATATGTGGACTCGTGTGCGCCACCTCAAAAGAGTTACTTGCAGTCGTAGTTCAGGATAGCCACTGAGTCAAAGCTGGCTTGCTGCAGTCAAACTCCACCCCCCCCCTTGTTGATAATGATGCATATGTAGTTAGTTCTGATGTAAGTCTTGCTGAGTACATTTGTACTCACGTTTGCTTATTTTATGTTTTGCAGAGAGTCTTCCGTCTCGCTAGTAGTTCCGCGTGGACTTCGACGTTTAGCTTGTTACCTCAGCTACGATCTTGTGCCCTCGGCAGGATCTGATAGTTAGTCGGGCTTCTCAACCTTTTTCATTTGTAGATGTCTGTACTCAGACATGTTAAGCTTCCGCATGTGCTTGTTGCTTGTATGCTCTGTATGTTGGGTCATGAGACCCATGTTTGTAATATCTCGCTCCTCGGAGCCTAATGAATAAAATACTTGAGTCGTAGAGTCATGTTGTGATGCCATGTTGTATTTGCACATATCGAGCATATTGTGTGTATGTTATTGAAATGCTTGGTATGTGTGGGATCCGACAATCTAGTTGTTTATCCTTGGCAGCCTCTCTTATGGGGAAATGTAGTCTAGTGCTTCCTTGAGCCATAGTAGTCCGCTACAACCCGATTCACCGGAGTCCTGCTAGCCCAGACTACCTCGGGGCGCTTGGTGGCCGACATGTGTTTCACTTCGTTCTGTCATCCTTCGGGAAATGTCACGCGGTGACATCCGGAGTCCTGCCTAGCCTGCTACAGCCCGGGTTACCGGAGTCCTGTTAGCCCAGCGCTATAGCCCGGATTCACACGCTGTTGACCGACATGCTCGAAGTTGATTCAGGTATGCCTGTCCCCATGGGTTAGCGTCGCTTTGGGTTCACGACTAGCCATGTCAGCCCGGGTTCTCTGTCATATGGATGCTAGCGACACTATCATATACGTGAGCCAAAAGGCGCAAACGGTCCCGGGCCATGGTAAGGCGACACTCGTGGGAATACCGTGCGTGCGGCCGCAAAGTGATATGAGGTGTTACCGGCTAGATCGATGTGACTTGGAATCGGGGTCCTGACAAAGGGGCTTCGCACATGTACAACAAGAGACAATAAAGCTCAATTTTATTCATAAAAAACCTACTTTGTTTATTTAATGTAACGTACATTTTTGCATGATCTTTTTCAACTAAGTTCCTCTCTTTTACAGATGAACACCGTGCTACACCCGTCCAGGATACGGCACAACGGAGACACAGGCGCAGACGTGCAGTAGGGACCCGTTGCAAGGATTCTTTTCAGATTAAGACCCTGCGTAAACCTTTTTTACTATCTCTTGTTGATACACATCCCCCGGTTTCTTGCTATAACCGAGGTGGAGGCTGGCACCAGGAGAACTACTGCGATTGTGCCCGGTTAATTGGGCGAGCACCTCAAGAGAGAAAGCCAAAACTGATCTGTCATGATGTAGCGTGAGACTGGTCAACCACTCGATGACCCACCGGAATCTTTAGGATTCCTCCGCATTAACGAAGGGCCGTTTCCCGGCCAGGCACACACGCGCCCAATTGAGGCGGCGGTGCCCCTAGGGGCTATATAGTAGCCCCACTGTCAAACTCCTATGGCTAAGTGAAAGTGATAAAGCATTATAGTCCGGTTGCCTAGTTCGCTACGCTATCACCTCCTTTATAGGACCAAGACATTGGATCAAGTGTGAAAACGCGCCTTTTGCGAACACCCCCGCATTATAGGCGTGAAATTGAAGTCAAGACTGGCATCTTTCAGGTTATATACACATATACATTAACGGCCGCACATGAGGTATTTTAATTCTTGCAGGCACAAGTATAAAAAGGTTTTATATTCCATTGAAACATTGTCTTACAATTATACATGTCATTTGAACATGATGTCCTTCGACCACTGCGTCTCTATTAAGCGAGCGCCCTGCAGAACTTCCTGAAAATAGTGCTCGGCAGGTATTCGGCTCCCTTCCAAATCTTGGGTTGCAACGTCGGTGGTCTTCATCTCCGCCCAGTATGTCTTGACACGGGCTAGAGCCATCCGCGCACCCTCTATGCATGCTGACCTCTTCATTGCATTGATACGGGGCACCGCACCAAGGAAATGCTACACCAAAACCAAAATAACTCTTCAGCTCAGGCCCCTCCGGCCACAGATGACTCACGACTTCCTTCATGGCGAGTCTGGATAACCTATTCAGCTCCGCCCATTCGGCCAAGCGCTCGGATAATGGAAGTGGGCGCTCTGGATTGTGGAACTGCGACCAAAAAAGCTTTTCCACTTCGTGATCCTTTTGATCTCGGAAGTGTTCGGCCGCGTCCGCAGCACTTGCCGCCAAATCTAGATAAGTATCCGCCACACTCCACAGCTGGTCCAACTGAGCATACTTAGGATCCCCAAACTTCATCCGCAGCATGAAGGGCTTTCCAGCCGCGATATCTCCGGCCTGACGTAGCTCCTGCTTCATGGCTCTCATTGCAGAGCGAGCATCCTTGGCCTCGGTAGTGGCCTTCTCTAGGTCCTTTTGTTCCGCCCGATCTTCCTTTTCAAGAAGCTTGCAGCGGTCGGCAGCATCCTTTAACTTCACCGCCATCTCGGCCATTTCCTTCCTGCTTCGGCAGTGAGCAGCATGTTCGGCTTTCAGCTCTTCGGCCTCCTTCAAGGCAGCCGCATCACTTTTTCTGGCCTGCTCCTTGGCTCGGGCGAGTTCCGCCCGAAGGTTCTCCATGGCAGCGGCACCATCTGCATCAAGCATACATGTTGTAAGGCAAGGGCATCAAGCCCCCTTACCAGGTGTCCGCGGAGAAAATTTCATACCTTGCGACTCGTCCAACCTCTTGTTGACAAGCGTGATGTCGGCATCCGCCACGTCAAGTTGCCGCTTTAGCTCGGCAAATTCATCAGTCCGGCTAGCCACCGAACACTTCGCCACCTACATAGGAAGAGTGGCATGTTATACCTGGGTTTACGATCCTCGGCGCGCTGTCATCTTTAACTACGCACCGAGTCTCAGGGGCTACTATCTATAGAGGGCGCATCTCTTTATATGCGGAACTGTCAAAAGGTACATCATTTCGCGTACCTCAAAACCTGTCAGTAAACTCCTGACGGCCTCGTGCAACCCACTCTCCGCGGATGAAATCCTTTCAATCACCGTGCCCATCAATGCACGATGTTCTTCTGAGATAGACGCCCGCCCGAGCAGATCCTTCAAATCCTCCGACCGTGCACCGGATGGTGCCGGACTCGTCTGATGGCCTTTTTCGAAGGTCGGGCGCGGAGGGCTTTGGTGAGCCATACGGCTGCTTTCCGGCCCTGCCGGATTTGGAGAAACCCTCCGCGACGACACCTCAGGGTCGCCCGCCTCGCAAGGCGGTACGGCAGGAGAGGGTGTTCCACTCTCCATCATCTCCGGACGAAGATCCCCCGAAGATGAGCTCTGCTGCAAAGGGCGGAGACCCGAACTACAAGGTAAAAATTCAGTTGTCTTTCTCAGGAATAAAATAGGGATGTCTCTTATTTGGAAACTCCCCTCTCTACTTACGACTCGCTGGAGGGCTGATCCCCTTGAGGGCACAGTGCAGCCGAGGCACTTCCCGACGCAGGACCCTCTGACGAAGATCTCTTCCCCCGCTTTGAGATCAAGGTCTCCGGGTCTTCCGAGGCGGTCCTCTTCTTTCCCTGGATAGAGGGATTCTCGATCCCTCCTTTCCGGATAGCCTCCTTCGAGGAGACGGTAGCTTCCTTGTTCCCCCCTTCGCCTCCTTCCAAAGGCGCAACCTCCAGCATCCTGGTTAACACTGGATCCGGCGTGGTCTCGGGGAGGGGCGCCGGACACCTGATTAGCTTTGCTTTCGCTATCCACTCCTGTTTAAAGGGACAACTCCTTTAAGCGCAATTTTATGACGAATATACGGATAGCGTGTCCGGGTACAGGGCTACTTACTTGAGTATCTGGGCGATTGCAGCTTAGACCTGCATCCTCGGTCAAGTCCGGACACATTGCTTGTGGTCCGAAGAACAATTTATACATCTCCATGGGCGTCATGCCCGCAAAGTGTTGTAGAACTTGTGGTCCCTCTGGATTAAACTCCCACAGGCGGAGGGGGCCACGTTTGCAGGGCATAGTGCGGCGAATCAACATGACCTGCACCACTACGGCCAGGTTGATGTCTCTTTCCAGGAGATCTTGAATGCGGCCCTGCAACAAGGGCATGTCCTTGGACGGCCCCCAGTCGAGCCCTTTATTGACCCATGAAGCCAGCCGTGGGGGAGGACCCGTGCGAAAGACAGGAGGCGCCACCCACTTGGTGCCCCTGGGCGCTGTGATATAAAACCACTCTCGTTGCCATAAGCTGAACTCCTCTAGAAAAGAGCCCTCGGGCCATGGAGCGTCAGCATTCTTGCTTATAACAGCCCCTCCGCACTCCGCTTGCCGCCCCTTGATCATCTTCGGCTCTACTTTGAAGGTCTTGAGCCACAATCCAAAGTGAGGGGTAATGCGGAGGAAGGGTTCGCACACGACGATGAACGATGAGATGTGGAGGATGGACTCCGGATCCAAGTCGTGAAATTCTAACCCATTAAAAAACATGAGCCCCCTCACGAAGGGGTCCGTCGGGAAGTCTAACCCCCGAAGGAAGTGAGACGTGAACACCACGCTCTCACCGGGCTTGGGAGTGGGAATAACCTTCCCTTGAGCAGGCAGCCTATGCGAGATTTCGCTGGTTAAATACCTGGCATCTCTCAGCTTTAGCATGTCTTCTTCCGTAATGGAGGAAGGCATCCACCGGCCTTGAAGGTCGGAGCCGGACATCATCGAAGGTCCGAAGCGCCTAAATCTGGAGCTTTGGGTGTTGGAACTCGAGGCAAGGGGCGGATTCGATTGAAATTGAAAGAGAGGAGTAGAGCCTTGGTCTCTTTATAAAGAGGTTGAATACCAAGAGCCCTCCCCCGTGACCGTTTGGGACTCACCTTCGATAGAGGAGACGTGCCAACGGGAGCGATTGGGTTACCCACGCCCGTATTAACTCCCGGAATAAGGGGACACGATCTCTGCTTTGACAAGATGTGCCAAGGAAACCGCTTCGCTAAATGCGCTGAGGTGGGACAATAAAAACGATTCGAATAAAGGCTTGGTCGTTGTGTGATGACATGCTGCGAAATACGTCAGCAGATTAGATTTGTGTAAATATTGTTCTCTCTACGGTGGTATGTGGAAATTATTTTGCAGAGCCGGACACTATCATTGTGTTCAAAATCTTCTATGAAGTATTCGGAGGAGGAACCCGCCTTGCAATGCCAAAGACAATATGCGCGCGCGGACTCGTTACCATTGAAGCCTGGTTCAGGGCTCTTGAGGAGTCTGGATTAGGGGTGTCCGGATGGCGGACTATGACCTTTGGCGAACTCTGGACTATGAAGATACAAGATTGAAGACTTAGCCCCGTGTCCGGATGGGACTTTCCTTGGCGTGGAAGGCAAGCTTGGTGATACGGATCGTAGATCTCCTTCCATTGTAACCGACTCTGTGTAACCCTAACCCTCTCGGTGTCTATATAAACCGGGGTTTTAGTCCGTAGGACGAACAACAATCATACCATAGGCTAGCTCCTAGGGTTTAGCCTCTCTGATCTCGTGGTAGATCTACTCTTGTACTACCCATATCATCAATATTAATCAAGCAGGAGTAGGGTTTTACCTCCATCGAGAGGGCCCCAACCTGGGTAAAAACATCGTGTCCCTTGTATCCTGTTACCATCCACCTAGACGCACAGTTCGGGACCCCCTACCCGAGATCCGCCGGTTTTGACACCGACAGAAGTATTACCAGGTTGTCACCTGACCGCTATGTTGAGTTCGTGATCAAGTTGGTTTTTCCATAAATCACCCTTTCTCCAAGGATCTGTGTTGGATACATCTAAACTAGTTGGATAAGCTAAACAATAACTTGGAGAGTTGGAAGATAAAAGCTTTATCTGACTTGGTTCATTCAAAGGGATATCTTTTGTTTGTGTGTGTATTGAAGAAAGATGATATCTTCATCGATTGACACTCATGATCAGTTGTTGGATCTATTATCTTACCAATCTTTGATTTGAGTATGGGATGTCGTCAAATCAAATCAGAACCAATGGTGTTCATAATGTTGTCTTACTCGTGGTTGTTTCCTCGGGCATACACCATTATATCCTTTGGTCTGACCGATGCTATCACCTTGTTCACATAGTCGTGGAATTCCATATGATGGAAATCTTGATAAATTGTTGTTGATCCCATCGACAACATCCTTATTTTCTCCATGATTTTGTTGGACATTAAGCTAGTGCCGGAAACTTTTGTAAGCATCATCTTTGTGTTAGCTCATGAAGTAGATGTTTTGATGCAAGAAGTGACTTCCTCTAATTCATGTTCATTTGATGCAAGTTGCCGCCATGAACTCGAGAAAGCATGTTTTCGCTTCCTCTGGAATCATCCCAAGTCAGTCATGCATATGTGCGAAGTATTATGTGGTATGGAGACTTGCAACCTTCATTCTATGTGTATCCATAGCACACCAAGCCACTAATTGAATTGTTCTAGATAAAGGAGTCTGTTCCAAGGTGAATACTTTAGACTTTTGTGCGGAGACTTCGATATCATTAATGATGGTTCCCCACCTGAACTAGGTAGTGTTTTGTTGTAATACTAACATGTCGTCATGCTTGTCTGGGACAACATGTTAACATGTGTGTACAAGAGCAAACTCATGTTTTGGAGCTTGCTATCATAGTTCATTCCCCGAGAATCTTGCAACGTCATCTCTTCTATTTGTGTTGCAAACTTTCTTTTACAGACATGTTGTCTGAATTATCCTGTTACCAACCAGATCCGAATCTCAGGCAGATAAGATGGTTGGGACATTTCAAAGATTTTGATCTTGGGTTTTCTACAATTCGGGTAAGTCAATGTAGTGTCCATGTTTTGATGAGTCAAGATATAATCCACTCTCCATGAGGATTTGACTTATTTTGGAAGTTGTTCCTTATGGATTCTCTATGTTCCCAAAGTCCAACCTTTACTTGATGACCATATTGATGCTACTCTGAAGCATGATCATGATATCTAGAAC
Source organism: Aegilops longissima (assembly GCA_021605205.1). Lineage (NCBI taxonomy): Eukaryota > Viridiplantae > Streptophyta > Magnoliopsida > Poales > Poaceae > Aegilops > Aegilops longissima. The sequence goes on from CM038677.1 coordinate 334,325,230, forward strand.
GTCAAGGAGATCATTAGAAGCGGAGTGCAAAATGTCTCTCGGTCGATCATCTAGACTTTTTTGCCCTGGCCTTGCTAAGGACAAATCTGAGAAAGTGTTGTCTTCCTTTGCATCTGCATCATCCATCACTATTCATCATGGTAGTATGATGTGTTGCCAGGATCCTTGCTACGGATGCTGGTAAGATCTTGATGAGTAAGGAAATGCTCAAGTTCTTGAGATCACACTCAATCACTAGGTTATATCCTCGACATCATCTAGAATGTGCTTTCCATTTGCTGAGTTGTCTTATAACTCTAGTTTTCTTTCCAAACTGAGTATGCCATTTCTTCAAACTCCTTCAAATGATCGTTTGTGATCTTCCTTGGGCTGGTTTAGAGAGTTTCAATGATTTCTATAAGGAAAGTAATTCTGTTTGACACTCAAGTGAATATTTCTATGAGTCACCTTCCCCGAGGTGTCCCGTTATGGAATCATGGCAATTATCTCCACACTACCTTGAAAACCATGCACCATCCTACTCCAGCGTGGAATTGTTGCCTACTAATTGAGGAATCGCCATCTATCTCTTTCCGTTGCACCTGATGTGTGGTTTATGTCTCAACTCAATTGATGTTTCCACGTCTCACTCCATGAGTTGATCCTGAGTTGCTCAATCTTCGAGGAGATCAATTCATATAGAGTTTCTTTCTATCAACATCGTCTTGGATGAAGATCTTGAGAGCAAGGACATCACGATCAATTTGAAGCAATGATTCAACATCTTTGAGAAGGTAAATTGGATCATGAAGATTGTGTTAGCTTCGTGTCCCGTCTGTCTTCTTGCCTCACGTCTTGAATCTCGGGACTAGATTCTTGTTCGGTGGGGGTGAGTTGTCACCGCCCTAGCTTTAGCCTTGGTTGGGTTCTAGTCTTGGTTGTTCCATCATGTTTAAACTTTTCTTAAGCTTGAAAAGGGGATGTTAAAACCCTAGCACCAAATGAAATCCAACTAGGATCAAAATGAAATATTTTCAATGAACCCAAAATGCCCTTCACAAAAGTTCATCATTTTCGAATTGGTACAGAACCTCTACCAAAAATGGTGCACATTTTCTAGGTCACTTTGGATTTTTGAATTATATCATATTGTATTAGACTTTGGGCATTTAAATACTATAGATAATTTAAGTGCTCAAATAATGCTGGAATTATTTGTGGGCCACTCCAATAATCCAGAGAGTGTCCACAAATTATTTCAGGATTTTACGAAATGCTTTAGTAGTTTTACTAAAGCCAAAATAGTTGTAGAAAAATAGAAAAAAAACTAGAATAAAGGAAAGAGTGAGAAAGTGTTTACGTGGGCCTTACCTAGGAGAAGCAGCCCAGCCCACCAGGGGCAACGCTGTCTTCTACCCCCTGCCAGTAGGAGCAGCTGCGTGCTCGCACGCGCACGGCCGAGGAGGCCAGCTCCTCCCTACCTACTTGCCCCCTCCCCGACGCATTTGGACGACGCCAGGCAACCCCCCCCCCCAGACCCGTCCGACTCTCCCTCTCTCTCCCTCGAGATCTCCCCCTTCTCTGGAACCCTCTCCCCCTCTTCCCCGAGATGCCCAGGAGTGCGCCGCCCCTCGCCGCCACGTCCACCGGCCACCCCACACCTCGCTAACACGCCAAATAGCTCCACATCGATGTCCTCTACTCCCTCGACAAGCCAAGCATCACCAGACGCCCTGCATTGCCGCCATCAAGCCATCTTCTTCACACATGGCCGTCGGACGCCGCTTGTCGATTGGCTTTGTTCAGGCCGTCCCCGAGCCAACTGACCCTCCCAACGGACTCGCAGTGAGCCCAGAATCGTTTCCCCCTTCTCCCTTGGTCGCTCTCGACCTCCAGGCCATAGCCCTGCCTTGGCCAGGAGCTCCATGCCGCCTCCCTATAGCTCGCCGACGTTTGAGCTAGCATCTGTCATGGCCGAGCACGTATTCGTGCTCCCTGCATCGCCAGGAGTCTCCTGAGCCCTCCGCTAGCTTCCCCGTGCACGAGTGCGCCGTTCTCGTTGAGGTCCTAACTCCGGTTGTCGCGGTTGTCGTCGTTGCCATAGTTTACGGCCTCCCCACGACCCACCACCTACACCACTAGATGCGGCGCCCATCCCGCTGCACGTAGATGCCCTCCGCCGGCCATTTTGGTCGCTTGAGGAGGAATCTTGGGCCTCACCGCCATGTCTGGGCTCGCCGGCGTCGAGTTGTTGACGGGTTTGACCCGAGTGGACCAGGATTTGACCCCCCTGGGTCAATGAAAGGGCCCCGGCCCTGCTAATCTTGGGTTAAGTTCTAATTAACCCCAATAACCCCCCCCCCTAACCCACTGACTAGTGGGCCCGGGCCCCATTGACGATTTAGTTAGTTTTAACTTAACACTAATTAACCCTGTTAATTAGTTGAGCCACTGGCCAGTGGGCCCCACAGGTCAGGTTTGACCTGGATGGCCCCTATTGACTGTTGACATCATAGTAACGTCATGCTGACGCAATAAGTCATTTTCTGGATTAAGTTTATTTTAGAATAACCAGGAAATTCCACAAAATGATTTAAATTTCAAAAATTCATAGAAATTCAACCGTAACTCCAAATGAAATAATTTATATATGAAAAATTATCAGAAAAATGCAATCTATCCATCTGTACCATTTTCATGCATGTTGGAGCTACTTACAGTTGCTGAATAGGGCAAATAAAATGTTTGGCATTTAAATTATCACATATGGAGTTTGAATTTCAACCTTTGGTTCAAACCAACTTCATTGAAACTCTTGCTAGCTACATTAGCTCAAATCACAGCATATTGCCATGTCTCATTCATGCATCATATTCTTACATAGCATTGATTGTGTTCTTTCTTGTTTGCCGGTATTTGTCCCCTCTCGGTAGACGTTGTTATGACGATGTGATCGGTGACACTAATGAAGACCCAATGCTATCATCAGAACTGCCAGGCAATCAAAACCCCCTTGTTCATTCCGATGCAATCCCACTCTCTCGCTCCTGCTCTCTTTTACTGCATTAGGACAGCAACGCTTCAACTACTACATGATGCGGTAGTTGAACCCCTTTCCTTTGCATGACCTGTCATTGCCACAGTAAATAGATGAAACCCACTAGCATGAGTAGGAGTTGTTTGAGCCTAGATGTGCCTACTCTTTCATGCTTGTTGTCATGCCTGCTACTTCTTAGAGTTGAGTCAGGTCTGATTCATCGGGGATGAACTGGAATGTGGTGAACATGTCCTACTGTTGAGAGCTAAGTGTGTGAACACGATTTTGTAAAGGAAGCGGTGAGAGGCCATGTAGGAGTACACGGTGGGTTGTCTCATTGAAACCGTCCTCAGTAACTAAGTTTTGTGTTTGTGATCCATGAACAACTACTACCATGCATTGGAATGCTTAATCTCCCCTCTCGACTTATTAATCGCCTTGATCTCTGTCCAGGAGTTGCAACTAGTTCTGGTGTTTGTAGGATATGTGTTGGGGGCCGTGCGTAGCGCTGACCCTAGGGGTGGGCTATGATGTGGTAGAGACACGAGGCATGGTGTACCGGGATGCCTGTTTGGTGCCTCGGGAACCCTGCTCTCATCGTTTGGGGCCAGGAGTGAAACCCCGGCCGGATCTCCTTGCGGATGAACCCGAATAGGTGATAAAACTAGACTAGAGACTTGTGTGGTTAGTCAGGTCATGTTCGACACCCTCCCTGGGCTTCCTCTTGAAGGTTGCCGAGTACATGTCGTGTAAACGGCGATAAGTGGTTGGAGCGTGTGTGAAGAAGTACACCCCTGCAGGGTTAACATGATCTATTCGAATAGCCGCGTCTGTGGTAAAGGACTTCTGGGTTGCCTATACAGTTCATAGACAAGTGAAAGTGGATACCCTAACATGCGCAAGATAAGCGTGAGTTCTATGGATGGCATTCTTGTAGGGAGACGGCAGCGGATCCATAGTGGTGTATTGATTGGTGAATATCTCGTGTGCGCCACCCCAAAAGAGTTACTTGCAGTCGTAGTTCAGGATAGCCACTGAGTCAAAGCTGGCTTGCTACAGTTAAACTTCCGCATGTGCTTATTGCTTGTATGACTTGAATGTTGGATCATCAGACCCATGTTCGTAATATCTGGCTCCTCGGAGCCTAATGAGTAAATACTTTGAGTCGTAGAGTTCTTTTGTGATGCCATGTTGTATTTGCACATATCGAGCATATTGTGTGTATGATTTTGAAATGCTTGGTATGCGTGGGATCCGACAACTTAGTTGTTTGTTCTTGGTAGCCTCTCTTATGGGGAAATGTCTCCTAGTGCTTCCACTGAGCCATGGTAGCTTGCTACTACTCCGAGACACTTAGGATGGCCGGCATGTGTCCTTCTTCGTTCCTGTGTCTGTCCCTTCGGGGAAATGTCACGCTTTGTTCCTTCAAGTCCTTGTAGCTTGCTGCAACTTGGGTTCATACATTGATGACCGACGCGTTCGTTGCTGGGTCATGTATGCATGTCCCTTTAAGTTAGTGCCACTTTGGGTTTACGACTAGTCATGTCGGCTCGGGTTCTTCTGTCATATGGATGCTAGGACACTATCATATACGTGAGCCAAAAGGCACAAATAGTCCCGGGCTAGGTAAGGTGGCACCCGTAGGGATACCGTGCGTGAGGCTGCAAAGTGATATGATGTGTTACATGCTAGATCGGTGTGACTTAGGATCGGGGTCCTGACATAGAGGGAAAAGTCTTAGTCTTGGTATCCTTCGGATTCTTCATAGTGATAAGTTAATAATAATCCCAAGTGACTCAACAAATATAGCTATGCTCCCCAGCAACGGCCCAGAAAAAAGGTCCTGATACCCACAAGTATGGGGGATCGCAACAGTTTTCGAGGGTAGAGTATTCAAACCAAAGTTATAGATTCGACACAAGGGAAGCCAAAGAACATTTGTAAGTATTAGTAGTTGAGTTTTCAATTCAACCACACCTGGAGATTAAATATCTGCGGCAAAGTGATCAGTAGCACAATAATATGATAGTTTTGATATTAGTGGTAACATCCGTAGTAACAGTGACAGTGACAACAATGATTTTGTACCCAGTGTAACACATGGTGAATACATGAACTCCTCAGACTACGGTCATCACCGGAAAGTATCCCAGTTTCTGTCACCCCGGGGTTTACGGATCATAACACTAATAGGTGAATATGACTTGCAAGATTGGATATAGAACATAGATATAATGGTGAAAACATAAACGGTTCATATCTGAAATTATGGCACCCAGGCCAAAAGTGACAACATTAAGCATGGCAAAGTCATAACAACATCAATCTCAGAACATAGTGTATACTAGGGATCAAGCCCTAACAAAAGTAACTCAATTGCATATGATGAATCTCATCCAACTCCTCATCGACCAGCGAGCCTATGAAGGAATTACTCACTCCCGATGGGGAGCATCATGGAATTGGTGATGAAGGAGGGTTGGTGATGACGACGAACGAAGACCCCCCCCCCTCTCTGAAGCCCTAAATGGACTCCAAATCTAGCCTCCCGATGAAGAACAGGAGGCGGCGACGGCTCCGTATCGTGAAACGCTATGAAACTTCATCCCTAATTTTTCTCCGTAATTAGGTATTTAAGGAGTTGGAATTAGGGTTTGCGGGGCCACCTGGTGGGTTGTGCTCAACGAGGCCCTCCCTCCGGTGGTTCTTGGCTCTAGTATTTTTCTTTTATTGCAAAATAATTCTCCAAAAAGTTTCATTCCAATCCGAGAACTTTTATTTCTGCACAAAAACAACACCATGGTAGTTCTGCTGAAAGCAGCGTTAGTCCGGGTTAGTTTCATTCAAATCATTTAAATTAGAGTCCAAAACAAGAGCAAAAGCGTTAGCAGAAGTCGATACAACGGAGACATATCAGGGGTCCTACCCACACGACCCGAAAACCATCGGGGATAGGCCCTCCGCCCACACACGCGGGGCAAAATGAACTCGTGTGCGATCGGGCGAGGCATCGAAGCCCAATCGTTTTAGTTCGTATGTGTCGCATTTCAGGTTCCGGCAAAACCTTTGAGGTTCGAACACTAGGGTGCGCATGAACATATCTCCCCCTCTAGCTCACGCCCTCACCGCGATCTCAAAGCTTCAATGCGTCGAGCTCGAAGAACAAAGGGACAGAAGGTTTATACTTGTTCGGGCCACCGATGTGGTGTAATACCCTACTCCTGTGTGGTGTGGTGGATTGCCTCTTGGGCTGAGGATGAATGGTTACAAGGGAAGAACAGCCTCCTGAGGAGAGGTGCTCTTGTGCTTGGTGAGCTCGTGTGGTTGAGGATCCAATCCAAGATGAGATGCCTCCTACGGTAGTGGCTAGCCCTATTTATAGAGGCCCTGGTCCTCTCCCCAAATGTTAGGCGGGAAGGGATGCCACAACGGCCAAGTTTGAAGGGAGACAACTAGGACAAGCTATCCTGACTAAAGGTGGTCTTCGCCTGCCAAAGGCTCTGGTGGTGACGCCGTCTTGGGCTCCACGGTGACCTCCATCCTGCCGTCCTGCTGGTCTTGGTCTCATTGCACCGATATGGAAACCATTTCCTGATGCCCCGGGACTCCTCGCCTGCGCTTGGCTCTTTAGCACCAAAGAGGAAACAAGGACACTGCGCGCGCTGGCACCCGCCTGGCCCCGGTCGTCATGGCTTGCGTCACAGGAACCTCGCGAGGTGCCCCTTGCCTTGATCTCTCTGCCCCTCGCGAGCCTGCCTGGTGAGGCCGCCCCGAGGCGGTCTTGCGTCGTCCGCCTCGTGAGGCTTGGCCCATCGCGAGGGTCTTGAGTGTTTGCTGGTGAAGATGGGCCGTACAGGGCCGCTGGTGGAGCCACGCCGCGGGCTGCAGGTAGGCAAGTCTGGGGACCCCCGTTCCCGGGACGCCGACAGTAGCCCTCGGGCCCAAGGCGCGCTCGGACTTGTGTAGGATCGAAAGTATGTCTAGAGGGGGGGGGGGGTGATTAGACTACTTGACGAAATAAAAATGTATCCTTTTCCCAATTTTAGTTCTTGGCAGATTTTAGCAACTTTGGACAAGTCAAGCAATCTTAACACAATTCAAGCAAGCATGCAAAGAGTATATGAGCAGCGGAAAGTAAAGCATGTAACTTAGAAGAACGCAATTGGAGACACGGATGTTTTTGTCGTGGTTCCGATAGGTGGTGCTATCGTACATCCACGTTGATGGAGACTTCAACACATGAAGGGTAACGCTTGCGCGAGTCCACGGAGGGCTCCACCCACGAAGGGTCCACGAAGAAGCAACCTTGTCTATCCCACCATGGCCGTTGCCCACGAAGGACTTGCCTCACTAGCGGTAGATCTTCATGAAGTAGGCGATCTCCTTGCCCTTGAAAACTCCTTGGTTCAACTCCACAATCTTGTTGGAGGCTCCCAAGTGACACCTAGCCAATCTAGGAGACACCACTCTCCAAGAAGTAACAAGTGGTGTGTTGATAATGAACTCCTTGTTCTTGTGCTTCAAATGATAGTCTCCCCAACTCTCAACTCTCTCTCTCTCTCACAGGATTTGGATTTGGTGGAAAGAATATTTGAGTGTAAAGCAACTTGGGGAAGGCTAGAGATCAAGATTCAAATGGTAGGAATGGAATGTCTTGGCCTCAACACAAGTGTAGGTGGTTCTCTCTCAGAAAATGCAAGTTGGAAGTGTAGGTTCGTTCTGATGGCTCTCTCCACCAATGAAGAGGAGGTGGAGGGGTATATATAGCCTCCACACAAAATCTAACCGTTACACACAACTTGCCAAACTCGATGGGACCGAATTGGTAAACTCGGTCGGACCGATTCAGTAAATCTAGTGACCGTTAGGATTTTCGGTGGGAGCGACATGCAACTCAGTAGGACCGATATGGTTAGGGTTAGGGCATAACGTAATATCGGTGAGACCGATTATACAAACTCGATGAGACCAATTTTGGTAATAAGCTAACCAGAGAGTTGGTCAGGTAAACTCGGTGGGACCGATTCGCTCATTTTGGTGAGACCAAAATGTTACAAAAGGGAAACATAGAGTTTACATTGCAATCTCGGTGGGACCGATCGCTCATCTCAGTGGGACCGAAATGTTACGAAGGGAAACAGAGAGATTACAATCCCATCTCGGTGAGACCGAGATCCCTATCGGTGAGACCGATTTGCCTAGGGTTATTGGCAGTGGCTATGACATCTGAACTCGGTGGCGCCGGATACAAAGGATCGGTGGGGCCGAGTTTGACTTTTGATTTAGGTCATATGTGGATGTGAGAAAGTAGTTGAGGGCTTTGGAGCATATCACTAAGCATTTTGAGGAAGAGCCTCATTAAGCAACACCTCGTCCCTCCTTGATAGTATTGGCTTTCCCTATAGACTCAATGTGATCTTGGATCACTAAAATAGAAAATGAAGAGTCTTGAGCTTTGAGCTTGAGCCAATCCTTTTGTCCTTAGCATTTTGAGGGGTCCAGTTTTCTCATCCATGCCATGCCAATCATTGAGCTTTCCTGAAATATTAATCTTGAAATAGTATTAGCTCAATGAGCTATATGTTGTTAGGGATTACCAAAACCACCTAGGGATAGTTGCACTTTCAATCTCCCCCTTTTTGGTAATTGATGACAACATATAGATCAAAGCTTCGACAAATGGTAATAAGAGTGAAAAAAATTGTCGCTTTGAGAAGTATGTGAAAAGCAAGAGCTCCCCCTAAATTTGTGCATAGTTTAACATTTGCTTTGGACTGCAAATGCACAAAGAGTTAGGATCATGAGTCACTCTTCCATGTCACATACATCTTGGTGGAGCGCTCAAAATGATAATAATTAAATACATGCACTCATCACCAAGCAAAGTGAATGATCATATGGGGATATAAAAGGATAATGTCATCCAACAAGCATTAAGGTAGCATATGATCAAACACATGATCATCTAAGTATCACACAAAAGCATAAAGTATCTCAAACAAGCAAATAACAAAGTTCAACCACCAAAAAGACAAGAGAGAACAAAGAGCAACACTCTCTCTCGAAGCCTATGATCTATACATTTTCTCCCCCTTTGGCAAGAAGTTACCAAAAAGTTCATAAAAAATGCATAGTGCTAGATCGACTCTTAGGCTTGGTCTTCAGGTGGTGGTGTAGATAGAACTCCATGGACGACGGCTTCAGTTGATGTAGATGGAGCTGGTGGAGTGGGTGCTGGAGCTGGTGGAATTGAAGCTGTAGCTGGTGCAGATGAAGTTGCTCTGGTGTCTGCAATAGGCATATCAGCAGATCTCTGACCTCTGGGCACTCTAGCAAAAGCATCATTTGTAGACTTGCCCTTCTTCTCCTGCACTTCATCCTGAAGTTGCTCAACAAATGACTGTATCTCAGTGACCTTCACACCTAAGTCATATAATTTCTGCTCCATGATCCTCTCCAGGCTGTCCTGGTTTTGAGTCAGGGTGGTCAATCCCTTCTCAATTCTCAGAGTGGAGGCAATCAAGTAGCCAAGCTGATCTTGCTTGCCTTTCAGAAGATACTAAGATGCCTCATCAATGGTTGGCATCTTTGCATCCTTTTCAGTCCTTGCCTTCTTCCTCTTTGCTTGAGCTTGCACAGAAGATGGTTCATTTTCATCCATCACCACAGTGTTGTCCTCAAAGTCTGGGTAGATGGGCAGGTGCTCCTTATCCAAGAGATATGTGTTAGTGCCCATCTTGGAGTTGATTAGCTCCTGGATCTGTGGGGCATACCCACAACTTCTCTTCTGATCTGCAGCTGTTCCCTTTGTAGTTTCAACCATCAGACTCATGACTTTGAACTTCTGTGGGACATCAAATATGTGCAGCAAGTTGATGGAATGTCCTCTGATCATTCTGTGATCTCCTGTTTCACAGACCCAAGTTGGTGAGTCTCAAGATCTACATCAGGAATCTCCTTGTACATGCTAGCCATTGAGTTGTGATCCTTCTTCTTCTTGGCATAGACATCCAAGTCATCTTCATTTTCCTCATGAGCATTGATCAATTTAGCCCATTCTTCAACTGTTGACTGGTACCTAGTACCTTCAGACATCCAGATAATCCTTCCATCTGGGTAGAAATGAGCTGTGGAGTAGAACTGCATAATAAGCTCATCATTCCACTTTGTGAGCTTCTTCCCAACAAAGTCCTCTACTCCACAAGACTTGAAACTTTCATAGACTCCAGGATAGTGTTCTTCATTTTCCTTGATGTACTTCCAGTCCACCCATCTCATATCACAGACTATAGGCTTCTTGTCAAGCAACACTGTCTCATAGAAGTCCTGTTGTTCCTTTGTATGGAACATGTAGTCCACAACAGTCCTTCTCCTGGTGGCATGTGGATCTGACTCTCTCCATAGTCTCAATCCTGAATCCTTTCTGATTTTCATGTTCTCGACCATCGGATGAGCATCGCAGGATCTGAATTTTGGGCTTCAACTTCCTCAAGACTTGTGACTCATCATCTTCTTCTTCTATAGCAGCTTCAGGCACTGGGGCCTTGTTCTTCTCTGTAGCTGGAATATTCCTTGTACTCCTCTTGGGTGCAGTTTTGGGTTTTGGAGCAGCTGCTTTGGGACCTTCTTTCGGCCTAGATGGAGCAGCCCCTGATCTTATAGCATCTCCCAGAAGATTTTGAGCTTTAGGAGCTGGTGCAGCAACCTCTTCCTCTTCCTCTTCTTCAGAATCTCTCACCATTGAAGGTTTTCCAATAACTCTGCCAATGGTCTTCTTGACCCTTTCTTTCCTCTTCTTGCCATCTCCAGTTTCCTTGGGTTCAAGAGTGAACTCCATTGTTTCTCCTGTGGCAACTTTCCTTGCCTTAGACATGGGTTGTCTCCTTGCTGGCACTTTAGTCTTCAGGCCTGGCTTGGTTGCAGCAGCAGTGCCATATTCCTTTTTCAGCACTTTCTTCTTTGAGGTGGCCTCTTCCTCAACAGCCACATAGTCCTCATCCTCAGAATCTGAGGTTCTCTTCTTTCTGGCCCTGGAGGCTGCCTTAGGTAAGTTGCTGGGTGTGCTCCTGCTTCCATCATGAGAGCTACTAGAGGGACTAGTGCCCTCACTCATGTGAACTTGCTCCTCAGACTTGTTCTGACTGTCACTCTGATCTAACATGATGCAAACACTGCAGCAGACCCTGTGAATAGATTATAGATGAGGTAGATTGGATGAGCGTCACAAAGTGCAGAGGTTTTTTCAAAAGAATGAGTCAAAAACTTAGTTTTAGTTTTCCACAGAAAGCATTTCGGATCTACAGATTTGTCAACTCAGTGATACCGAAGCAGCTTTTGGAACCTAAACTAGTGAACTCGGTCAGACCGAGTCACAGTTCGGTGGCACCGAGACTGCTAGGGTTTCACAAAGAATTGAACTCGGTCACACCGATTTGCAATTCTCGGTCAGACCGAGAATCACATGTGCAATGGCCTTAGCCAAATCGGTGGAACCGATTTCAACAACTCGGTTGGTCCGAGATAATTTTGGCAGAAACCTAACCCTAATTTTCAATCCACAACTAAACTACGGAGTGATTTCGTTGGATAGAGTGATCTCAATCATGGCAAGATACATGGCAAAACAATGTGCTAGGAATCGGAGAGAGATTAGCACAAAGATCAAGTCCATACCCTAAGTGCGGCGATGGACCTGCTACGGCGGAAACGGCGGAGATGATTTCCGTTGACGGCGGTGGAGTCCAGCGGCGGGAGGCAGCTGGCGATGAGGAGGATGATCCGGAGACCCGGGGAGGCAGAGCAGGCTGAGAGAGGCCGAAGGAGTTCAGAAAATTTTCCAAATTTTGGCCCGGGGATATATATAGCCCGACCCTGTCGGTGTGACCGAGTGGAACAACTCGGTGGCACCGAGATGCATAATCGCAAGCGATATCGCAACTCATTGTGACCGAAAAGTTCAAATCGGTTGCACCTAGATTGAAAACCTAGATCGACTTAGTGATCTCGGTATGACCAAAATGGATGAATCGGTTAGACTGAAACGCACAAAGAAGTTTTGGAAGTTTAAGTCTATGATGAATCGGGGACTCCGAGTGCTCCTCACACAGAGTGGTTCGAATCTCACTTGATCAAACTTTGTGATGTAGCATGAATAGAGTTTGAGACGAGAAAAGCATAGATAGATAGAGAAGGTTCTTAGGCATTCTTGTTCATCCACTTGGCAAAAGAAAAATAACCAATCAATCAAAACAACAAGTGGATGTCCTCGAATGAGTAAATTATGCAACCAACATGCTCACACAATAAAATGGCAAATGAAATATGTGGCAAAGCATGCACAACCAATTCTAGCATCTATCAAGCAATTGGCGATGACTAGGTCATCTATATATGAGTATATTGACTTAGGAGTCAAATGAGAACATTTGATCATAGGTCATACTCATCGTTTAAGCACAAGTGGGGTTACCACTTTTACAGAAAGCATTGTTGTGTTCACATCATTAGAGTTGCTTTAGCTCAATTCTTAGTGTAAAGCTCCCCCTAGATGTGAGATCCCCCCTAAGAGGGATGAACTAACCTTGGGTTTTGTTGATGATGGCTTCATGTAGGTGTTGAAGATGTGGATGCTCAATGTTGATGTAGATCATTTGGAGCAATCCTTTGGAGTGAGTTGCACTTTCAATACCTACACGGGTTAGTCCCACAAGGAAAAAACAAGGATATCCATAGACATAGAGTGATGCACACACAGGATGGTGTCTATGAAAGCATTAGTGTCGGTGTCAAAACCGGCGGATCTCGGGTAGGGGGTCCCGAACTGTGCGTCTAGGCGGATGGTAACAGGAGACAAGGGACACGATGTTTATACCCAGGTTCGGGCCCTCTCGATGGAGGTAAAACCCTACTCCTGCTTGATTAATATTAATGATATGGGTAGTACAAGAGTAGATCTACCACGAGATCAGAGAGGCTAAACCCTAGAAGTTAGCCTATGGTATGATTGTTGTTCGTCCCACGGACTAAAACCTCCGGTTTATATAGGCACCGAATAGGGTTAGGGTTACAGAGTCGGTTACAATGGTTGGAGATCTACATATCCGACGCCAAGCTTGCCTTCCATGCCAAGGAAAGTCCCATCGGACACGGACGAAGTATTCAATCTTGTATCTTCATAGTCCAGAGTCCGCCAAAGGTCGTGGTCCGCCATCCGGACACCCCTAATCCGGACTCCTCAAGAGCCCCTAACCAGGCTTCAATGACAACGAGTCCGACGCGTAGATTGTCTTCGGCATTGCAAGGCGGGTTCTTCTCCAAATCCTATGTCCCTGTTTGAATAGTGTTCGGCTTCTTGTAAACATCGCATTCCTTGGCTTCCACGCCCAATAATGGCCATCTTCCACGTGTTGAATGAATGCGAAAAGCCAGGGTATTTTTACATTTATCTCCCTGGCTGCGCAAATGAGCTGCCTATATAAGAGACGAGGATCTAGATCCACATCACACCACCTTCCCTTCGCGAGCTTTCATCGGAGCGCATCTGACAAAAACCCATTCCATCATGGACAGTCGACGCGGCTCCTCCTCTCGCCCTCCTAGTCCTCAACCCAGAGATTGGGAGAGATGCTCCGTCCCGCACAGCGAGTTAGTGATGCTCCAAACCAAGGGGCTTCTTCCCCTAGCCTTCATGGTTCCGGTTCGAGCCGGACTCGCCACCTATAAGGGCGGAAAACAAGCGGAGAGCATCCCTAGTCCCTCACGAGGAGAGCGGGTATGCCTTGTCCCCTATTTGATAAGAGGGCTCGGATTTCCAATTCATCCATTTCTCCGGGGGCTCCTAGAGTTCTATGGCCTCCAGTTGCACAACCTTACGCCTGCCTCCATTCTGCATATTGCGGGCTTCGTGGCCCTTTGCGAGCTGTTTTTGGGCATCGAGGCTCATTTCGCACTGTGGAAGAGGTTGTTCTGCCTCGTATCCCGTTCTCAGGAGGGGTCGATATATCAAGTGGGCGGAGCCGAACTATGGCGCATCGCCGGGACCGGATATCGACCCGAAACCCCGAAGAAGGCGTCCAAAGACTGGCCTTCGGAATAGTTTTATATAGAAGATGTCCCCTTGCCGGACCCTGTTTGGATCGGCCTCCTGGAGTTCAGTAATGCTCCTTTGAAGAAACGCCTAAGTTGGCGTCCACAGAGCCCCTAGAGGGAGAATGACAGGGACGTCCTTTACCTGATGAGCCGAATAAGGTTGTTGGCTCATTCCGGACTGACCATGATCGGGGTCATGGCCACATGCATTATGCGGGGAGTGCATCCGCTCCAATATAGGGGCCACCCCATGTGGGATTTCAACGGGGAGGATGATGCCACCCGCCATGGCCGTAAGGGGCTGGGATCGGTCGCCGATCTGATGAAGATCTTGTCTGCATTGTACAAGGGAGAAGAGGAAGAAGTTCTTCGCGTCAATCCTCAGGACGGGTTTTCTATGAACAATCCTCCAAGCTGGGTAAGCGGACATTTCTTTATGCCCATCCGTTCCATATTCCCATAGTTAAGTATCTTATCTTGTGATTTTGACGCAGGAATTGCGCCGGTCAGAAGGATATAAACATCCCACCTCCACAACCCGAGGATCCGAACGGTCCTCGATCCGCCTCCCAAGAGGATCCGGACATATCTGTGGAGCTGATCGATGGGGTATTTTACCAACTGAGCATCGACAATGCCTTGGTTGCCATTACGACCGATTACCCCGGAATATTTCCAGCCTCACAGGTAATTGAGACCGAAGTCCCAATACTTTAGAAATGATCCCTCCATGCTTATCTTTGACCACTATATATCAATGGTGTTTTGCAGGGGGAGCCCTTGAGGCGGAAGGCCGAACCTGCGGTGGCTAGCCAACAAGGGGCCGCACGGCCTAGCAGGCTAAAAAGAAGTGCAGTCTGGACTGAAGCGTTGGCGCAACGGTATGGTGTGTCGCCTTATTCCCAGGTTTTATTCCGGAAGGCATACTAACGCTCGCGCTCTTTTCAGGAAAAGAGCGCCACGGACTATATCCGGAGAGGTTGCCAATCGAGCCTCCGCCACCAAAGCTTCAAAGCCGTGCCTGTAAGCGGAGGCGAACACTAGGCGTCGTCGGACGCTCCTCGGATGAGGATGCCGACAGATTGTCCGCCACCAACTCCGAGGTGGAGAGTGCCATGAATCACAGCGCCACGGACAATTCTTCGTGACGACATGTTTCTCCCAAGAGGCATTGGATGCCTTCAATTGAGATGCGCACTCCGTGCCGCCAAAATGGTCTAGCCAGAGCCACGGAGCAAGATGTGAAAGACATACGGTGAGAAAATTTGATGGTTATATATACCAGTAGCCCCCGAGACTTAAAATAGTTAGAATAACTGGTTTAAGGATCATTTATTGTGCAGGATCTTACAGAAAAGAATACCCAATTGTCCCAGGAGCTTGAAGAGTGCAAAGCCCAACTTGAGGCCACACAAGCCGTGACAGGGGAAGCCAAGGAGACCCCCACTGGTAACATACGCTTTTTAAAAGATAAGTATGTTATGAAGCGCGGCTGTAACATCCCAAAATTCTAATTTTTGGAATGTTATAAACAAATAGATAGATTTGATTGATTTCTTGATTGATTGACTGAAAGTGAGTGAATTCGAAACTTTTTTTTTGAAAGTTAAATGAGAGGGAATAAAAGGACTTTCCCAAACTTTCATTTTGCTTTTATGCTCTCCGGGAATTCAAATTCTTTTCATCACGAAACCCTCGAGAAAAGATGACATGACTTCTTCCATTTATTTAAATGACAAGGGGTGTTGAAAATATTTGAATTTCATTTGAGAATATTTCCAATTCTGAAACTTTATGCAACTCAATGATTTTCACGAGCGAAGATAAAATGACTTCTTCAAATTATATGAAATATGAGTTGGGAGTTTTAAAAAGAATTAAATTCAAAGTTCTTTTGAATTTGTTTTTCAATTTGGAGTTATTTGGGTTTTATTCAAATTATTTTCTCCAAAAATAAAATACATGGAAAAAGGGTAACATGATTCCTACAACAGAGAATTGAGAGGAATAAATTTAAATTCATTTTGGTATTTTTAAAATGATTTTATTGATTTTATTAGAGCAGGAGCACTATTTGAATTATTTAAATTTATGTGAATTTTATTTAATACTATAATAATGTCCATGTTGTAGAAAATCTTTTTCTGCAAATTTTGATATATTATATGCCTATATAAAAGTTTTACTCATTTTATTTTTTTTTATTTTAGTTCTCTGAAAATTTTGTTAAAACAAATTCCCACAGCGCCTTGGGCCAAAAGGCCCAAGCCGCAAGCCACCGGCCGGCCAAGGCCAACACCATCGCGCGCACCAAGAAGCCAGGGAGCCGCCGCTTCCTTTTTCCAATCCTAGTAGGACTCTTGTCCTACTTCCGTTTATTCCGTATTTGTTTCTAGATCTTTTCTCTTTGTTTCCTAATCCTAGTCTATTTCTTGTCCCCTACCCCAAGCAAAAACCCTCCCCTCCTCAATATAAATACCCAAGCACCCCCCCCCCTCTAACACATCAAACCAACACCTCTCCTCTCCTCTCCTCTCCCCAACGCCGCCGCCACCCAACGCCGCCACCGCCGCCCCACCGCCGCCGCCGGCCGGAGTTCGCGGACCACCGCCGCCATTGCCGCCCGCCCCACCACCTCCGCCATCCTAGCCACCCACCGACCCCACGGTCCCTTCCCGACGCCAGAGGGCCACCGAGGACGCCGCCGAGCTCCACCAGGAACCCATCATCGGAACTGCTACAGTAAATCCCGACCTACTTTTTTTTCGTTCTGTTTTTAAAACAGAATAGTTTCAATCTTGTAAAATCCATAGTTAATTATCTACGAGGTATTTTTGAGTGATTCCAACTGCCTTGGATCACAAATTTTATGAAGTTTCTGTTAGTTCAATTTTATTTCACATTTGAGCAGTTTAAATTTGTGTTTGCATGAATTTCCTCAAATCACTAGATTTGAGCTATATTGAGTTTGGAATATTATTTTTGACCGATTCTTTTTGCTCCTGGTCTCTAGGACCTTTGTTTATCCATTAGTATTTAGTATTTTATTTATAGGTTAATTTAAATTAGGTTTTTAGCAAAACAGTACTGTTTTATTAATAGTTCTGTTTTAGCTTTTTCTTTATTGTTTTATTAGTTTTTAAATTATTTCTTTTTGTCACTTTTGACAAAATTAGTTGTGTTTCTGTTAGACAACAGGAGAAAAATTTATTTTATTTTAAAAATTTGTTTTCCTTTAGTTTTGTATGAAACCTTCTATAGGTCATAGTTAGAGTTTTATAAAAGCTTTCTATTTGTTTCTTTTCGCAAATAGAATTTTATGAAAAAATACTTTCTGTTAACTTAGTTGTTTTACTTTTTATTTTCTGTCAAATTATTAGTTTAGTGTTTTAATTGCTGTTATGTTTTTTTTACTTAGGCAAAACTATGTTAGATGCTTGTAGCAAAGTCATAGATTTTCGTTAGTAGTTTTTCTTTCTAGTTTTATTTGTAGCTTATTTGGAATTTGTTGGAATTTTATTATTGAGTTTTTTTAATTGTTATTCTGAGTGTTAGTATTGCTTGCTAGAGTGATTGCTTATGTGAATGCTATGTTTGACTTGTATAGAGTTTCTTGAGAGTGACGAATAGTCCTATCAAATTTTGTGAGAGCGTTGTTATCTTCATCAACGCATTCGTGCAAGTTCACTTTGACCATGTTTTTCATACCTATGTGTTTTATTGCATCTAACGTCATCTTCGCAGCAATCCCTCCAGTAGTGATATTGAATCCTTGTAGTTGAGTAGTATGCATGAGGTAGGAACCCATCACCTGTTACCAAGCCCGGACGTTATTTATTTTAATGCTACGCTATAGTAGACGGGTTGGTATGAGTGCTCGGAGTGGTGTGAGAATGGAGGACCTACGTCGGTGATTTATTAACTCCATGATGGAATCTGCAAGGACTGCATCTTCAAGGCCTCAAGACTTTAAGACTCGAGACAAGAATTCAATACACACTCATTGGGTGAAGGATGGTTGACGGGCACCTGGAGAAACCAGTGGTTGGCGGGATGCATGGAGAAGCGCCATGACATCTTTGGAAAGCTTCACCCAGACTCAAAGAGACGGAAGAATACTTCATGCCCGGAAGCTTACCTGCAACCGCAAGTCACTATGGGCTCGCTTGGTTGACCTTAGTGGTGAATCTGGCTGGGACGGTGCTAGCAGATGTAGAACTACGGTAGGATTGGATGAGCACCGGACAGTGGTCAGAGGAACTCTTCGGAAGACCATGTTTCGGTCATCTTGTTCTCAAACACCCTGAAGTGCGAGAACGTAAAAGAGGGATCGAATCTTGCGGGTAAAGTGTACAAACCTCTGCAGAGGGTTTAAACCTAATCGATTAGCCGTGTCCCCGGTTACGGACAATTTGAGCCTCTGGACTTGGATCTATCTCGGAACTCTCAACACCGGGTTGATAACTTAATTGTGGGCAACTTATGATGATGTGGGCTATGAGACATCGGTAGGCGGAACCATGTCATGATAGAAAACTCCATAGTACAGACTCCAGTTATTCCTTTGATGTAGGGAAAATAAATCAGCTTTTACGCAAACAAAACTCGCATACGTGAGCCACAAAGCCATATTGCATATAGTATAGTTTTATCATCTGTTTTCTCATGTTGTGATCTTGCGGTACATTCAATGTAATCGACGTACACGCCGCAACGCTGCATGTTGCGCGATACTTTCTTCCGACGAGTAAGAGCACGGTATAGGGTTACGGTCTACACTCAACCTGCCGATGGCGTTGATGGGACTCCACACCGACTATTGGTTTCATTGTGACTTATGAGGTATTTATCAGTTTTACGTTAATTATACATGTGATTGCACTTTGATATATACATTGATGTCTTGTGTGTGCCAAAGATACCGATCCGTGGATGGCACAAGAACACGTAGACTTGATCGTTTTGGTCGGGTCGCCATGATATGGTATCGAGCACATGTTGTTGTAGGACCTGACCCTAGGAAATGACTTAGTAATATGAAGACCCCAACAGAACGACCTTTGTTTTGTTACTACTCGTAACACCTGATTCCTTTTATGAACCTTCCTTATTTCAAACTATAGATGGAGAGCTACATTCGAACAAAAGAGAACACTACGAGAAGGTTCTTGGAGGCCCTTCCTTGTGGAGCTAGTCAGCTGCTGAAGTTACCGATACCGAGATCAAGGCAACTAAGAGGACGCCTAGATCATGGGGAGTCAAGACCCAAGTTTTCGGCCGTAATGAAGACCCCAAGACTGCAGACATCAGCTTCGCACCATAAATGGTGATCGTGATATGGGCATCAACACCGCCGTCCATGATGCTATTGCACGCTTATGCTATCGCCATCGTGCTGCACTAAACCCACACTTCTTTGGAAGGATTGGATGGCAGAAGTTTGATGGAGCAACAATTGCCTTGACGGAAGTGCAAAAGATGAAGTTCTCCCCATCGTTAGTGTACAATCGGGATCTAGAACAATACATCAAGAATCTTCAGATGGACCTCCGGAAGCCCTATTTGACAATGAAGCACTACGAGAAGAGGTTGAGACTCGAGAGATCAAGGTAGACAACCTGGAGGAGGAGAACCTCGAGATCCCGAGAATGCGCCAGAACTGAAAAGCAGCAGGACCATGTCTCATGCCAAGGACGTTGAGATCCGTAAGCTCAAGGAACAACTTCGGGACATACAGGTCGTCACAAGAAACTCCGCATCGACAGGAAAATCTAGCGAGTAAAATTGGAGGAGATCAAGTCCACACAGAAGAAGCCCCAGTGGGGACAATGATCAAGTTCCCGGTAAATTAGCTTAGTAGTAGCCCACCATGAGAGAAATAAAGATGAACGCTTTCTCGATTTAATTATCTGACCATACCAACTTATGTGGGTGGCGATACTATAGAATTGATTGAATAAATGAATGCTTGGTTGCTATTATTTTCTATGTTTATTGAATGGTTGGATAGATGCGATATTCGTAGGCTTGTTATGTCAACCTTGAGAGACGTAAGTTACGGAAGAATGGTAGAAGGCCTTCATATGGGAAAAGCATAAGGAATTGGAAACTCCCGAGCATTGAAGACCTGAAGAAATGAAGACTTAGAAACGAAACCATAGTAGAACGGCCCATTACAAACGATTTTTTCTTTTGAGCTCGGATTTGTTTGTTGATGGGTGGGTATTCTCTTTCTCTTTCTATCTCAACCAGACCCCGAAACCTCGAACCCATGGACAGCTGAACACCAAACTTTTCTGGAGACAAAAAAAAATATCCCCATGGAGATACACTCTTTGTTCTGAGTACCCCTCTTATCCTACACATGCAGATGACAACCCTTCTTTCCTTAAGGGCCCTGAAACGATCATGACCCTGACAAGTGATCATGATTACCCGAAGATCCTGAAGGACATGATGAAGCATATTCACCTTGAAGGAGATGCAGTCTACAAAGGCTACCCCTTCATGCAAAAGGGAGTGGAACTTTGGTATGTGGAGGTACACCTCCACCGTATGAAAGGAGTTTGCCCAAAGAGGATGGGGCAGTACTTTTTCATCTCACGTGTACCACAAGCAACTTTCATCGACGCTGTTCGTGAAGCAGCCATGGAAGCCATACGCCGATCGAGAAATACTTGAAGCAAGACTTCGTTATACTCAGAATACCTAAGAGAAGTGCATGCAGAGATGATGGAGATGAAGCTCAAGGCCACCACGATGAAATGTAAGATTGAAGATTTCAAGGCGATGTCGCACAATTCCAAATGGGATCAAGAATCCTCAAGGAGGAAAAATGAATAAAGTTGGAAGTAATGTCCACCATACCGAACCATGTGGGTGGCAGCATTTGTAATAAACTTTTGGAATTTGGATTTACTGAAAAATGGTTAAGGATGTAATAAAAGATTGATATGAAAATAATGGGATTTATGGATAAACTAGTGCATTTTTTGGTGTCGAGTATTCGTAAAGCCATAGGATCAATGAAGAAAGAAATGTGTTATTCATGACGGTCCATAGAAGGAAGCTGGACAAAATAAGTTGGAGTTTTGTATGATCGTCACCACAAGGGTATGAAGGAAGAAGTACTATTGGATTTACATGAGATGTAACGTTGGAATATGGAATGATAATCCTCGGAAAGATGAGTTAAACTTGTACAAGAGTTGAAGTGGGCCATAACCCACAGGCCCAGGAGTTAATAAGAAGCAAGCACACTCTTGCTGTAGGAACATATTTCGGAAGAAAACTCTGAGTTTAATCATCCGACATTTTTAGGAGGATACGAAAACCCGAGGGTTGTGAAGAAACGTTAGATGTCTTGTTCAGCTTGCAGAAACCATGGATTTATTCAAACTCAGTTCGTCGACAAGGGAAATTCTGCAATGCTTGTGAGTATGACCAAGTGTTAGAATACGTGATTCAATGTCTACATAGTTAGTAATGGTTCAAGTACGGGATGGATTGGCCCCCATACCGGAGACTTCTATCATGAACTATCATATGTTGATGGAAAATCAGAGAGCCTTGAAAACCTTAGAAGAGTGTCGACACGTCAAGCCATAAAGCCTTAGAATTGTATGATGATAAACCCATGTACATGGCAGTTGTTGCCAACCGTAGGTTATACAGTGAGGTTCAGCCCAGACCCTTTCCTGCAGGACAAACCATAAATTGATGACCACCATGAGATATCGATAGTTGTTTAGAATTGGCGCTGCACCGTCGCCTATGAAGACCCAATCTCGTAATAACCTTACCAAGAGGAATGGATAAAGGAATTGAGGAAAAGGTTATGCCACTACCGTAAGAGCCTAGAGAAGGAATTTTCCTTACGATCCGAGAAGACCGACATTGTCAACGATAAGGATGGGGTATATGAGTTTTGATGGAACCGTAACCATGCTTCTAAGGGTGGTAGCACCCTGCACCCCTTGTGTTGATCGATGGATTTTGAAGACCCCAAACCCTAACCTATTTCTTTCTAGTTTCTCCGAATCTCGAGGACGAGATTCCTTTTAAAGTGGTAGGTTTGTAACATCCCAAAATTCTAATTTTTGGAATGTTATAAACAAATAGATAGATTTGATTGATTTCTTGATTGATTGACTGAAAGTGAGTGAATTCGAAACTTTTTTTGAAAGTTAAATGAGAGGAATAAAAGGACTTTCCCAAACTTTCATTTTGCTTTTATGCTCTCGGGAATTCAAATTCTTTTCATCACGAAACCCTCGAGAGAAGATGACATGACTTCTTCCATTTATTTAAATGACAAGGGGTGTTGAAAATATTTGAATTTCATTTGAGAATATTTCCAATTCTGAAACTTTATGCAACTCAATGATTTTAACGAGCTTAAGATAAAATGACTTCTTCAAATTATATGAAATATGAGTTGGGAGTTTTAAAAGAATTAAATTCAAAGTTCTTTTGAATTTATTTTTCAATTCAGAGTTATTTGGGTTTTATTCAAATTATTTTTCTCCAAAAATAAAATACATGGAAAAAGGGTAACATGATTCCCTACAACAGAAAATTGGACAGGAATAAATTTGAATTCATTTTGGTATTTTAAAATGATTTTATTGGATTTTATTAGAGCAAGAGCACTATTTGAATTATTTAAATTTGTGTGAATTTTATTTAATGCTATAATAATGTCCATGTTGTAGAAAATCTTTTTCTGCAAATTTTGATATATTATATGCCTATATAAAAGTTTTGAATATATTATATGCCTATATAAAAGTTTTGAAAATCTTTTTTATTTTAGTTCTCTCAAAATTTTGTTAAAAAAAATTTCATAGCGCCTTGGGCTAAAAGGCCCAAGCCGAAGCCACCGCCGCCAAGGCCAACACCATCACAAGCACTAAGGGAAGCCAGGAGCCGCCGCCTTTTTTCCAATCCTAGTAGGACTCTTGTCCTACTTCCGCTTATTCTCAGATCTGTTTCTAGATCTTTTCTTTGTTTCCTAATCCTAGTCTATTTCTTGTCCCCTACCCCAAGCAAAAACCCTCCCTCCCCAATATAAATACCCAAGCACCCCTCCCTCTAACACATCAAACCAACACCTCTCCTCTCCTCTCCTCTCCCCAACGCCGCCACCCAACGCCGCCACCGCCGCCCCACACCGCCGCCGCCGCCTCGCCGGAGTTCGCCGGACCACCGCCGCCATTGCCGCCCCGCCCCACCACCTCCGGCCATCCTAGCCACCCACCGACCCTACCATCCCTTCCCCGACGCCAGAGGGCCACCGGAGGACGTCGCCGGAGCTCCACCAGGAACCCATCATCGGAACTGCTACAGTAAATCCCGACCTACTTTGTTTTTTCGTTCTGTTTTTAAAACAGAATAGTTTCAATCTTGTAAAATCCATAGTTAATTATCTACGAGGTATTTTTGAGTGATTCCAACTGCCTTGGATCACAAATTTTATGAAGTTTCTGTTAGTTCAATTTTATTTCACATTTGAGCAGTTTAAATTTGTGTTTGTATGAATTTGCTCAAATCACTAGATTTGAGCTATTTTGAGTTAGGAATATTATTTTTGACCGAATCTTTTTGCTCCTGGTCTCTAGGACCTTTCTTTATCCATTAGTATTTAGTATTTTACTTCTAGGTTAATTTAAATTAGGTTTTTAACAAAACAGTACTGTTTTATTGTTAGTTCTGTTTTAGCTTTTTCTTTATTGTTTTTATTAGTTTTAAATTATTTCTTTTTGTCACTTTTGACAAAATTAGTTGTGTTTCTGTTAGACAACAGGAGAAAAATTTATTTTATTTAAAAAATTGTTTTCCTTAGTTTTGTATGAAACCTTCTATAGGTCATAGTTAGAGTTTTATAAAAGCTTTTATTTGTTTCTTTTCGCAAATAAAATTTTATGAAAAAATACTTTCTGTTAACTTAGTTGTTTTACTTTTTATTTTCTGTCAAATTATTAGTTTCGTGTTTTAGTTGCTGTTATGTTTTTTTTACTTAGGGCTAAACTATGTTAGATGCTTGTAGCAAAGTCATAGATTTTCGTTAGTAGTTTTTCTTTCTAGTTTTATTTGTAGCTTCTTTGGAATTTGTTGGAATTTTATTATTGAGTTTTTTTTAATAGTTATTCTGAGTGTTAGTATTGCTTGCTAGAGTGATTGCTTATGTGAATGTTATGTTTGACTTGTATAGAGTTTCTTCGGAGAGTGACGAATAGTCCTATCAAATTTTGTGAGAGCGTTGTTATCTTCATCAACGCATCGTGCAAGTTCACTTTGACCATGTTTTTCATACCTATGTGTTTTATTGCATCTAGTGTCATCTTCGCAACAATCCCTCCAGTAGTGATATTGAATCCTTGTAGTTGAGTAGTATGCATGAGGTAGGAACCCATCACCCTGTTACCAAGCCCGGACGTTATTTATTTTAATGCTACGCTATAGTAGACGGGTTGGTATGAGTGCTCGGGAGTGGTGTGAGAATGGAGGATCTACGCCAATGACGATAACTCCATGATGGAATCTGCAAGGACTGCATCTTCAAGGCCTCAAGACTTTAAGACTCGAGACAAGAATTCAATACACACTCTTGGGTGAAGGATGGTTGACCGCACCTGGAGAAACCAGTGGTTGGCCGGGATGCATGGAGAAGCGCCATGACATCTTGCGGAAAGCTCCACCCAGACTCAAAGAGACGGAAGAATACTTCATGCCCGAAGCTTACTGTGCAACCGCAAGTCACTATGGGCTCGCTTGGTTGACCTTAGTGGTAAATCTGGCTGGGGACAGTGCTAGCAGATGTAGAACTACGGTAGGATTGGATGAGCACCGGACGGTGGTCGAGGAACTCTTCGGAAGACCATGTTTCGGTCATCTTGTTCTCAAACACCCTGAAGTGCGAGAACGTAAAAAGAGGGATCGAATCTTGCGGGTAAAGTGTACAAACCTCTGCAGAGGGTTTAAACCTAATCGATTAGCCGTGTCCGATTACGGACAATTTGAGCCTCGACTTGGATCTATCTCGAACTCTCAACACCGGATTGATAACTTAATTGTGGGCAACTTATGATGATGTGGGCTATGAGACATCGGTTGGCGGAACCATGTCATGATAGAAAACTCCATAGTACAGACTCCAGTTATTCCTTTGATGTAGGGAAAATAAATAAGCTTTTACGCAAACAAAACTCAAACACAGAGCCACAAAGCCATGTTGCATATAGTATAGTTTTATCATCTGTTTTCTCATGTTGTGATCTTGCCGGTACATTCAATGTACTGACCTACACGGCTGCAACGTATCATGTTGCAGATACTTTCTTCCGACGAGTAAGAGCACGGTATAGGGTTACGGTCTACACTCAACCTGCCGATGGCGTTGATGGGACTCCACACCCGACTATTGGTTTCCCCTGTGACTTATGAGGTATATATCAGTTTTATGTTAATTATACATGTGATTGCACTTTGATATATACATTGATGTACTTGTGTGTGCCAAAGATATTGATCTGTGGATGGCACAAAGAACACGTAGACTTGACTGCTGGTCGGGTCGCTCTGTTGGCGCGTGTGTAGATCTGACAATGATGTTGCAGATGGCACCGGGGTAGATCCGGACAAACAACAGCTCTTGCGCCGGTTAAAGGCCGGCGAGAATGTGCTTACGAGGGTGAGGCAGGAGAAAAGTAATCTCCAAGATGCCAACACCCACCGGGCGAGGAGCTAAAGGATGTTCGTGCCAAATGTCTCGACTGTTAGGAGAATTGGCGGCTTCGACGCGGCATTTTTAGTAAGTGCTTAAACGAACTTTGAGAAAAGAGTTCGGCGAGGAAGTTGATTAATAGAATTATGTGCAGAGGTATGCTCACAGGCCGCCCTGCAGAGGAAATGCCCGTTCTACGGGTGATCTTCTTCCCGAAGTTTCTAACCGCATTTAACGAAGTTCGGCGGTGATGAAAGGCGCCGCCTGTGCCTTGTGGCTATCTATCTCCCTGCCCAAGGCCTTGGGGAGCTTGCAGAGAGGCTCCGTGAGCGCGGGCGGCGCTTCCTATTATGGAAGATATCGGCTCACCGTCAAGGCGCCAGGAGGCTCGGGCCATGGTGAAGACGCGATACACGGTTGTTGACCCAAACCACATGGCCGAGGTCGGACCTGTGGGGCCGATGGGAAGGAGATCCTGTGAGCTTAGTGTACGCCGGTGGAATTGGCATAAAGTATTCCCAGCAGGACTGTAAACTAGACAGCCCGTTAGATGGTATTGAAGAGGAATACAATCACCAAATTGACTATGTAATTTAAATTGACATGTAAAATGCCTTCTAGCCGGATTGTAGATCGCTCATCTTAGCGGACCTTTTCGCTTCAACCTCGGGACCCGATAGTCCGTAGTTTGTCCGAATACCCTCGCGGTTATATAAAACCGGGCATGCGTGGAGACCAGGCGTAGGGTCATTAGTGCTTTATCGCATAAGTGCCCAACTAGTTATGTTATATTACATGGTTAGTAAGAAACATCTTCCAGGAGAATAGTTCCGTTAGGGGTTCCTTTCTCGGTGGCATGCCCTAAAGTGCATGTCCGGACTACTAAAAAAGCAGAAAAACATCCGGGGCAGATAAATAAATAGGTAAGAAATCTTATTTTAGTTCACCGACCGAATATTCTCTTAAGAACGCTTAGCTTTCGGCTTCACCCACCGAGGTACACATCTGGCTGACCCGCAAGTAATAATCGCAGAGGTGCTCCCTTTACCACCTAACCAAACAATCAGAACGAGGGTAAGCACAGAGCCAGCAACCCAGCTTGGCCAAAACTTAAGTCATATCGATGCATATAATGGCTAATAAAAGGTACATGCGGAAGTGTGACACATGTATTTGGGCATGAAGCCCTTATAATTAAGCTTCGTGAATGAAGCCCCAGTACAATGAGCGGATAGCGCCAAGGGTAAAGCGAACAATGCGCTAACGAGCCTGCCAAAGCTTGAATGAAAAAGGAGGAGAAGGAGAAAATAGAAGACAGCTAAAATGTAAAATATGGACAGAGGAAGGAGACGAACTCGTAACCCGCGCTAGGCGTAGAATCTTCGGAGACGTGCTGCGCTCCATGGGTTCGCTCGAGTCGCTTATCCGATGCATCGCGCAGACGGTACGCTCCGCGGTCAGGACTTGGTCGATGATAAAGGGACGTTCCCATTTGGGCTTTAGCTCGTCCTTTTTCTTGTCCGCAGCGAGAACTAGCTCGCCAACATTGTAAGTTTTGGACCGTACTTCGCTTTGATATCTTCGAGCCTGCTGTTGATAGAATGCGGAACGGATTTTGCTACGCGCGCTCCTCCTCCAAGGCGCCCAACTGTCCCGCCGATCGAGCTCGGCATCTCTTTCTTCGTACATGCGCATTACCGAGGTGAGTCATGAATTATGTCGCAGGCGTAAACGCCTCTGCCAGATACCATAAAGAATGGTGTGAATCCGTCGTGCGATTCGGAGTGGTCTGCAGCCCCGTGAGTACGGAGTCGAGCTCCTCTACCCAAAGGCGTGTTAGATTCCTTGAGGGACCGCACTAATTTGGGTTTGATGCCGCTCATAATTAGACCATTTGCTCGCTCAACTTGACCGTTAGTTTGAGGGTGATAGACTGAGGCGTAGTCTAGTTTAATGCCCATGTTTTGCACCAGAGTTTGACCTCTTCGGCCGTAAAGTTCGTGCCGCTATCGTGATGATGCTGTGGGACGCCAGAACGATGTACGACCCTAATATGAAGTCTATCACGGTCCGGATTCGCCGCCTTGACAGCTTGGCCTCTATCCATTTGGTGAATTTATCCACCATGACCAGTAGGTATTTTTTCCTGTGGGTTCCCCCTTTAAGGGGTCCGAACATGTCAAGCCCCCAGACCGTGAAGGGCCAGGTGATGGGTATAGTTTTGAGGGCGGTAGGTGGCATGTGGCTCTGATTAGCAAAGAGCTGGCATCCGACGCATCGTTGGGCTAAGTCCTGAGCATCTGCCCGGGCCGTCGGCCAATAAAATCCTGTACGGAAGGCCTTGCCTATAAGGGCCCGGGCTGCGGCGCGGTGCCCGCCGAGTCCGGCATGTATTTCAGCTAGATTCCGCCCTTCTTCTTCGGAGATACACCTTTGAAGGACTCCGGTTGTGCTTTTCTTATAAAGCTCTCCCTCATGGACTTTGTAGGCTTTAGATCGCCGCGCTATGCAGCGGGCCTCGTTTTGGTTCTGGGGAGTTCCTGCCTGGTTAGGTAGGTTAGGAATGGTTCTATCCACGGGGCAATGACTGCCATTATTACGTGGGCTGAGGATGTTATTTCGGTGGTAGAACCACCAACTGTGTCAAAATGTCCGGTGTGGGGCAGCGCGGTTGGGTCCGGATTGTTATTTCCGGACTCTCCCTCCCATAATACTGATGGCTTGAACAGCCTCTCTAGGAAGATATTGGGGGGACAGCATCGCGTTTTGCGCCGATGCGTGCCAACATGTCTGCTGCATGGATGTTGTCCCGGGCTATATGGTGAAATTCGAGCCCCTCAAACCGAGCTGACATTTTTAGGACTGCATTGCGATAGGCTGCCATTTTTGGATCCTTGGCATCAAAGTCTCCATTTATTTGTGATATCGCGAGGTTCGAATCACCGCGCGCCTCTAGGCGTTGAATGCCCGTGGAGACTGCCATCCGGAGACCATGTAGAAGGGCCTCGTATTCGGCTGCGTTGTTGGAGTCTGTATACATTATCTTGAGTATGTATTGAACTGTATCTCCGGTTGGGGACGTCAGAACGACGCCAGCCCCTAGGCCAGCCAACATTTTGGAGCCGTCGAAGTGCATTATCCAGTTGGAATATGCGTCGTACTCTTTAGGGAGTTCGGCTTCGGTCCATTCGGCGACGAAGTCGGCCAAAACTTGCGACTTAATAGCTCTCAGTGGCTTATAGGTTATGTCGAACGGGAGGAGCTCAATGGCCCATTTGGCAATCCGGCCCGTCGCGTCGCGGTTGTTTATAATGTCATTACGAGGTACTTCGGAGGCTACGGAGTGTTCGTTTCCGCATATTATTTGATGCGAAAGTCTCGAAGACTGTCAATACCGTACTGGTATCCTTGGGTTGGTGCTCTAGAGCTAGAAGCTCTTCGCCGCTTTTGGCCACCTGCTGTAGTATCCAACATGCTCTAAGGCTATGAGTTGGAGTGGCGCCCTCTGTATTATGAATTTTACAGGGTCCATTGAGCCATCCCTCCAGTACGGTTCCATGCCCTATAGAGGGTTTTTGCTTTTTGGTACTTAACCCAGGTGCCTGGCGATGATGCACCCTTTTATTTTGGACTGGGGTTGTATTCAAGGCCGGATTGTCCCAAAATCTCCATCGCACAGTAATTTCGTACTATGGTCGCCAAGTCCACAAAGCGTGTAATGTCACGGCGACCTATAGCGTTTAGGATCCCGTTGTGCGTGCAATTGTTGCTGAATAATGAGACTGCGTCCTCCTCGCGGCAGTCCTTTATCCTGTCCATAACCAGGAGGAATCTGGCCCAGTAATGGTGTACTATTTTTGCGGGCTCTTGCCGAATTTGAGATAGGTCGCTTATGTTTGGGTGGGCGGGTGTAATTAAATCTAGGAGCTTCCGAACTTGGAAGCTTGGATTCTTGGATGTTGTCCAATGAATCTAGCCCGTTGCCTGACTTTAGGTTCAGGGCTTGAGTGATGGCGTCTCCTCCGCGGGAATCCGGCATGGTGGGATTGGGAATCCGGACGTGGCTAGTCCCTAAGATAGAAGAAGGGTCGCCATATTGTTCCTCCACCACTGCAACGTGGTGGGTAACCTGGGGAGAGTTAATCTCTCTCAGATCGGGTTTAAGCCCAATCTGATCATAGTCTGTAGCGACTCCTGTGGCAGCGATGCGATCCAAGAGCTCGTTTAAGGAAGAGAGCTCCATCGATCTAACTGCTCGGCGAGCTCGAGTTAACGTGAAGATTGCTTTCGATGACCCGAGAAGTCATCGTCGGTGGCGGCGAACAGCGGTCATAAGAAACCGCCTAGCCGAGAGTTTGGCCAACAGCCGAGCTTCTTTAGCAACAGTCCGTCTTTAAAGACGGATGAGGCATCCTTCCCGACGGCGATTTACACGTAGGAGCTCTCAATGAAAGCACCAATGTCGGTGTCAAAACCGCGGATCTCGGTAGGGGGTCCCGAAGCGTGTGTCTAGGCGGATGGTAACAGGAGACAAGGGACACGATGTTTTTACCTGTGTTCAGCCCTCTCGATGGAGGTAAAACCCTACTCCTGCTTGATTAATATTGATGATATGGGTAGTACAAGAGTAGATCTACCACGAGATCAGATAGGCTAAACCCTAGAAGCTAGCCTATGGTATGATTGTTGTTCGTCCTACGGACTAAAACCCTCCGGTTTATATAGGCACCGAATAGGATTAGGGTTACACAGAGTCGGTTACAATGGTAGGAGATCTACATATGCGTATCGCCAAGCTTGCCTTCCACGCCAAGGAAAGTCCCATCTGGACACGGGACGAAGTCTTCAATCTTGTATCTTCATAGTCCAGGAGTCCGGCCAAAGGTCATGGTTCGGCCATCCGGACACCCCCTAATCTGGGACTCCCTCGATTAGGTTACCTTGTCCCTTGTCTTACCAACAAAAGGGTTTGTGACTCCTTGAACTAGTGCAAGATGTGGAAGTTGATTGTACTTGTTCTTGCCAAAATGATAAGAGTGAGGTATGTTGGCGGAGTCACCCTCAAGAACACTTTAGTTCTTATTCTTCGGGATCCACACCATCTTGATGGGAATCCTCGGAGTTGTAGTTGTACTTGATGAAGTAGAACTTGATGTAGTCTTGGGAACCCACTTGACCAACGCCTTAGGTGCTTCTTCAAATGCATCAATTTCCTCTTGAAGCTTGTCCTTGCCTTTTTGCTTCTGGTCTTGTGGTGGAAGATCATCTTGAGGTTTTGTCCCTTTGAAAGAAGTAGGATCATACTTCTCTTGTTGAGGAACAAACTTCATCTTGGGGTATTGATCTTCTTCCCACTCAACTCCATTGGCATTGAACTTTCGTTCAAAACCAACACCTTGGTTCTTCCGGTGCCTTCTTTGCTTGCGTACAATTTCCTCGAATTGCTTACTCCTAGCAAGGCTCTTGTAAACACCTTTCTCTATGATTCCCTTCAATAAGGTATTTTCTTGCTCAAGTGTAACTTGGCTAAGAGAATCATTAGTGGAATCAAGAGAACTACTAGAAGCAACAACATTGGATTTAGCATGATTATTGTTACTACTAGAGGAAGAATCCTTCTTGTTCTTGTTACTAGACTTGACTTGAGGCATGTAAGTGGACAAGAGTAAATGATTGGCAATGTAAGAAGTACTTTTCTTGCAAAGATCATCATTGATTGCCTTTAAGAACTCATGCTCTTGCTCAAGGTTGATCTTTTCAAACCGTAATTTCTCATGAGTCCTTAAAAGTTCTCGATGATCTCCTAAGATAGTTTCATGAGCTAACTTAAGAGTGTTTAGTTCTTTAGTTTGAGACTCAATCTTCTCCTTATCATTGTCGTTCGTTTTATCTTGATTACCGTGATTAATTGACGTTTCATCATAGTATTCATCACTAGAGTTGTCAACAAGTAAATCATCATCACCTAACAAGTCATCTTCATCACTATTGAAATCAACATACTCGGGATGTGTTACCTTTGGACCTTTGGCCATGAAGCATCTTCCAATTCCTTCATTTGGTGAGTCAAATATGTCGTAGGACTTGGTTGACACAAGTGCTAGACCGGCAACACCTTCAACTTAAGTATATTCGGGGTCGGTGATAGCTTCTCTCGGAGTGATTGTCGGAATCGGAGCCGGATACCCATTCACCAACATGAGCTTGATGTCTTCATTTTGTGTAGCTCCTTGATGACTTGTCCTTCTGTCAGGACCCCGATTCCAAGTCACATCGATCTAGCCAGTAACACCTCATATCACTTTGCGGCCTCACGCACGGTATTCCCACGGGTGTCGCCTTACCATGGCCCGGGACCGTTTGCGCCTTTTGGCTCACGATATGATAGTGTCGCTAGCATCCATATGATAAAGAACCCGGCCGACATGGCTAGTCGTGAACCCAAAGCGGCACTAACCCATGGGGACAGGCATACATGAATCACATCGAGCATGTCGGTCATCAACGTATGAATCCGGGCTGTAGCATGGGCTAATAGGACTCGTAACCCGGCTGTAGCAGGCTAGGCAGGACTCGGATGTCACCGCGTGACATTTCCCAAGGGATGTATACACGAACGAAGTGAAACACATGCCGCCTATCAAGTGTCCAGAGCGGTAGTCTTTGGGCTAGCAGGACTCGGTGAACCGGATGTAGCGGACTACTATCGCCAGAAGCACTAGACTACATTTCCCCATATGAGAGGCTGCCAAGGATAAACAACTAGATTGTCGGATCCCACACATACCAAGCATTTCAAACATACACACAATATGCTCGATATGTGTAAATACAAGAAGGCATCACAACATAACTCTACGACTCAAGTATTTATTCATTAGGCCCGAGGAGCGAGATATTACAAACATGGGTCTCATGACCCAACATACTGAGCATACAAGCAACAAGCACAAGCGGAAGCTTAACATGTCCGAGTACGACATCTACAAATGAAAAGGGCTGAGAAGCCCGACTATCTACCAGATCTGCTGAGGGCACAAGATCGTAGCTGAGGTAACAAGCTAAACGTCGAAGTCCAAGCGGAACTACTAGCGAGACCGACATCTCTCGCAAAACATAAAATAAGCAAACGTGAGTACAAATGTACTCAGCAAGACTTACATCGTAACTAACTACATATGCATCATTACCAACAAAGGGGTGGTGAAGTTTGACTACTGACAAGCCAGCTTTGACTCGGTGGCTATCCTGAACTACGATCGCAGATAACTCTTTTGAGGTATTACACGAGTCCACATATTCACCATATCAATACACCACTATGGATCCGCTCCGCCTTCCCACGAGAACGCCATCCATAGCACTCACACTTATCTTGCGCATTTTAGAGTATCCACTTTCACTTGTCTATGAACTGTTATAGGCAACCCGTAAGTCCTTTACCACGAAACGGCTATTCAATAGATAATGTTAACCCTTCCGGGTGTACTTCTTCACACACGCTCTCGCCACTTACCGCCATGTACACCTCGTGTATCTCGGCAACCTTCAAGCGAAGCTTTGGCGAGGGAGTCGGCCACGACCGACTAACCACACAAGTCTCTAGTCCGGTTTATCGCCTATTCGGGTTCCATCCGCAAGGAGATCCGCCGGGTGTCGCCACGGCCCCAAATGATGTGTGCAGGGTTCCCAAGCCCATCTCGACGGATGGATCACGCTGGTACACCGTGCCACGGTGCCTAGTCTGTCCCAAGCCCACATGCACGGGTGCCACTTGGTAGACTACTAACACTACCTACAAACACCGTAAACTAGTTGCAACTCCCGGACAGAGATCAAGTTGATTAATAAGTCGAGAGGGTCGAGTTACCGAACCCAATGTGTGGTAGTAACTGCTCATGGATCACAAACACGTAACTCAGTTCCTCGAGGACGGCTGCAATGAGACAACCCACCATGTACTCCTACATGGCCTCTCACCGCTACCTTTACCAAATCGTGTTCACATACTTAGCTCACACACAGTAGGACATGTTCACCACTTTCCAATTCATTCCCGATGAATCAGACCTGACACAACTCTAAGCAATAGCAGACATGACAAACAAGCATGAATGAGTAGGCACATCAGGGCTCAAAAAACTTCTACTTATGCTAGTGGGTTTCATCTAATTACTGGGGAATGACAGGTCATGCAGAGGATAAAGGGGTTCAGCTACCGCAGCAAGTAACACATGAGTCGTTGTTGTCCTAGTGCAGTAAAATAGAGCAGGAGCGAGAGAGTGGGATTATATCGGAATGAACAAGGGGGTTTTGCTTGCCTGGCACTTCTGAATATAATATAGTTCTTCAATAGTGTCATCGATCTCATCGTCGAAACCACGTCTATCGGGAGGGAACAACCACCGACAAACAAGAAGAAACACAATCAATGCAATGCACAAACAAATGAATGACATGTCATGTTAAGGAACTGATTTGACCTAATGCAGCAGTAAGCCAAGTTAATTGAAGTGGAATTCAAACAATGTTAAACTGCAACTCCAAATGCTAGTTCATAAATTGCCCTAATCATGATTCATCCTATTCAGTGAGGTTAACTTGCTTAATCATGCATGAATGTTGTACAGATGGATAGATTGGATTTTTCTGATCATTTTTCATATATAAATTATTTGATTTGGAGTTACGGTTGATTTTCTATGAATTTTAGAAGTTTATACTAATTTCTGGAATTTCCTGAATAAGAATAAATCCAGTAAATGATTAATTGCGTAAGCATTGCGTCAGGGTGACGTCATCAAGTCAACAGCAGCTGGTCCAGGTCAAACCTGACTAGTGGGGTCCACTAGTCGATGACCCGATGCTACGAGAGTCGCGCATGTGGGGTCGTCAAAGGCCACGTCGACAAGTCACCGACGCTGGGTCCGCTGGTTTTGTTAATTAATCTAAATTAATCTAACTAGCGGCTTAATTAGGCAGCAGGCCCCCGCCGCTGTCAGTGTCTAGAGAGTTAATTGAGCGGTGATTAGCACCTAACTAAGCATCCATGTCAGC
Source organism: Aegilops longissima (assembly GCA_021605205.1). Taxonomy (NCBI): domain Eukaryota; kingdom Viridiplantae; phylum Streptophyta; class Magnoliopsida; order Poales; family Poaceae; genus Aegilops; species Aegilops longissima. The sequence goes on from CM038677.1 coordinate 334,360,116, forward strand.
CCGCCGGAGTTTTGGCCGGCGCATCAACAACGCGGGCGGCGATCACGGACTTGCGCTTACGAGCAATGGCCGGGACGCTGGAGACCACCGGGACGTAGCCCGTCGTCGTCCGCATCCAGGGAAGCAGGTGGGAGGAGCTGGGGAGGTCGGAGCTCGCCGGAGCGGAGCTCGGCCTTGGTGGGAACGGTGGCTAGAGGACGAAATCGATGCGGGGAGAAGAGGGGAGTCGACCGGAGGCTCACAGGGGTCACCTTGAGATGGTCAGCGAGCTCGGGGGAGCGACGACGGTGGCGAATCGACGGTGAAGATCCTCGGCGGCCATGGCGGAGAAGGCGACGGTGGATACGATGGAGGCCGTCCGGGGTCGTGTGGTTCGGCGTAGAGGTGCGCGGCAGTGAGGCGGAGCTCGTGGGCGGGATGGCTGGCCGTGGGGAGGTCAGTGGTAGCGGCGAATGGCGGCGGTGGCGGCGGCTCCATTCGGTGGTGAGAAAAAGGGGTCCAGGGGAGAGGATGAGGGCGAGGGAGAGAGCAGAGAGTGAGGGGAAAGTGAGAGAGGGGCCTCGGAGCGTCTCGAGCGGATCCACGGCGCAAGATGAGGCGCAGGAGGCGTCGACAGCGCGAAGCAGGAGGTGGCCTCGCGCGTGCTCGGCGGCGGTGCGCTGTCCCCCTCCTCTGCCTACTGGCAAAGGTAGGTGGTGACTGGCATGGGCCAGGTGGGCCGGCCCAGTCCAGGTACCTGGGGCCTCTTCTCTCTCTCTCTTTTAATTGTTTTTATTTTCTAATTTTCTTTAAACTTTGTGGCTTTACTAAAAATACTAAAACAGATCCAAAAATCATAAAACTGCTCAATGCCACTGTTTGGAATATAACAAACATCAACCATTTTAGTTTATGATTATTTGAGCATTTAAACTATTTATTAGCATTAAATGCCCAAATGCAAATACTTTATGAATTAATCCCGTGACCAAATATGTCATGAAAAATGTGCATCACCTCTGGTTATGGTTTATAGCATTTTTCCGGAAATGATGAACATTTTCTAAAGCCATTTGGATTTACTGAAAAATATTTTTGGTTGAACATATTTGAATTCCTTTAATGCTAGGGTTTAGGCAATCCCCATCTCAAAATTCCTTTGAAATCAGACATGATGCATGGATGCAGATGCCACTAATTACAACCAATTCTGGGGTTGTGACAACTCACCCCCACTAAACAAGAATCTCGCCCCGAGATTCGTGACGGAGGTAAGAAGACGAGGGGCACAAAACTATCACAATCTTCTCGATCCAATTGCCCCTCTCGAAGATGTTGATTCATTCCATCATCTTGGTCTTGACGTCTTTGCTTTCGAGATCTTCACTCGACACGACAACAGAAAGAAACTCCACAGGAATTGATCTCCTCGAAGGTCAAGCACTTAGAATCAACTCATGGAGTGAGACGTTGGAACATCTCTTGAGTTGGGACACAAAACATACATCAAGATGGATGGAAAATAACGGATGGTGAAGTTCGATTCGGTAGGCAACTATTCCACGCTTAAGAAGATGGCGGATGGTTCAAGTAGCGAGGAGATAATTACCACGATTCTATTACGGGGAACCCTAGAGGAGGTGACTCGTAGGATTATTCCCTGAGGTGGCAGAAAGAATTACTTTTGATTCAGAGATCATTGAAACTCTTATACCAACCTAAGGCAAATTCACAAACAATCGTTTGAAGGAGTTCGGAAGAACGACACACCCGGGCTAGAATGGATGATATGGACTACCTTGTTGAAGAAAACGCAATGGATGATTTTTGCTTATCATCGAGAATGGATGGGACCCATGGTAGGACCACCTCTGAAGATGATCCTGAACAACAATTGCTGAGAAGGGCAATCCAAGGGAGATTGGAACAATGCGGTGCAAGCTTGGAACAAAATGCAAATGCTGGGAATGTTCCAACCATCATATCTGCCTGAGATTCAGATCTGGTTGGTGTCAGGATATACCAGACCCATCCAGTCTAGAGAGAAAAATGAAGTTTGCAACAAAAATCGACGAGATGGCATTGCGAGATTCTCAGGAGATGAACTACGATAGCAAGCTCCAAAACATGAGTTGGTTCTGCTAAACATGTGTGAACACGCTGTCCCAGACAAACATGACCACATGGTAGTCTTATGATAAAACACTACCGAGTTCAGGTGGGGAACCATCATCAAGGATATCGAAGTCGTGTGCATCAACTAGTATTCGCACCTCAACTCCTTTTCCTTGAACAAATCAATCAGTGGCTTGGTGTGCTAGGAATTGCATATGGAATGAAGATGATCAGTCTATCAAACCACAGAATACTTTGCACATGCGTGACTGACTTGGGATGATTCCACAGGAAGTAAACAAGCTTTCTCGAATCCACGGCGACAACTTACATCAAATGCACGTGAGTTCGAGGAAGTCACTTCTTCCATCCAAGCATAGGCTTCATGAGCGGATCACGAAGGCATTGCTTACAAAGTTTTCAACACTAGGTTGATGTTCAACATGAATCATGGGGGGGACAAAATGCTGTTGATGGGCTCAACGGCAACTCATCGGAATTTCCATATCACTGGACTTCCACCATCATGTGAACACGGTAATAGCATTGGTCAGACCCAAAAGATATAATGGTGTATGCTCGAGGGATCAACCACGAGTAAAACAACAGTACGAACATTGTTGGTACTGATTTGATTTGACGATAGCCCACACTCAAATCAAAGGATTGATAAGACAATAGGTCCAGCAACTGATCACAGGGACCAATCGATGAAGATATCATCTTTCTTCAACACACACTACACAAGAATATCCCTTTGGAACGAACTAAGTTAGGCAAGCTTTTATCTTCCAACTCTCCAAGTTGTTGTCTAGCTTAACCAACTAGCTCAGGGATATCCAACACAGATTCTTGGAGAAAGGGTGGTTCACAAGAAACCAACTTGATCACGAGCTCAACATAACAGTCAGGAAACAACCCAGTAACACTTCCAAGAAGATATTTGGAAAGTCTCGAACCACCGGTATGTTACTAAGCTCGAGAAAAATCTTGCTTTTGAGGGCAAGACGATATGATCAAGGAGTGAGGGATTGTCACAATCCTAACTCCTTGGTCGATGAGTGCACCCGGAAAAATGGACTAGGTAGCACGATCAATCTTAGGGTGATGATTTAACAACCAACACGCTAGAGTGAGGGTATTGTCCATTAACTACCAAGCAACGGGGTTGCTAGCAGTATTGATTTTCGCACATCACAGTACACTTTTCGGCATTCCGGTTATAATAACACGGGAACCGAGGAATGAACAATGATGGGAAGAAGTATTACTGCGTCAAGAATTCATAAGAGAAGGTGCAATTCTCATGACGTTCCTGACATAAAGTGGGTAACACTTCAGGATAGAACAGAATCAAAAGCTTGATTGCATTTGATCTGCGGATAACAACTGCTTTGACCCAATCCTCGATATGGATGAGGTACTGGAGTTTGTTTCTCCTAGTCATTCCCGAATAGAATGGCTTAACGGACCACAAGAATAATAGGCATCGATGAACACGATCGCACACATACTCTTGACTATCAATTGATAGACGGGGGTCAGAATACAACTAAGGAGGAACAACTCGAGGAACATATAACTTTCTGAGTTGTGGATGCATAGGTTAGTATGTCGAGCAAAGCTCAACATTTCTTTCGGATAACCCATGCAGATAGGTAGGACTGGCAGAGTCACAATTATGGATGGAGAACTCCTCAAGAGTACTCTGATTGTGATCTTTTGGTTCAAAGAACTTCTGCCAAGAATGGTTCATGGTATTTGGAAGAAGGAAATACCACGGACCTCGAGGACTAATGCAAAGGTTACTAATATCCTAAAGGAACTAGCAAAAACTATCAACATGAAGCAAGTAGGGTGAATCTCAGGTTCAAAACCCAGGAGTAGAATGCCTACTACTAAGTGGCATCACGGGATGCTTTCGAGAATGATGGCCAGAATCATCACACTGGGGACACAAGCATGGCTGGATTACTAAGTGATACTCCAGACACCTAGGGTCATAATAATAACTCCAACATATATGTCGAGGCAATAGGGTACCTCAACTCACCGACTAGTGTGCTTAATCTGGCCCAAAAGGACATCAGGAACGGGAGGAAGGGATTTGCAATGCATCAGACTAATTAGAGACCTGGGATGACTCGGACAGCATAACGTCTGTAAATGCTCAAAAAGATTTGAGACATCATGCAAAATGGTGGCATAGCCACTTAACAACATCATATCAAGGTTCCGAGATCAACAGTTAACATACAGAAATAGTAGGGACTGAACTGGGGTTTAAATCCAACAATCTTAAAGGTCTATGGATTAGTAACACGTCATCCTGATAGATAGATGAGAAGCCTAGTTCTTAAACCCCGTAGAAAAGAAGAGGATGACTCATATCAGAAAGCCATGAGATATAAGGAGTAAAAAGAGCCTTACGTTCCCTTCCACAATCAATTCCCTTACATAGCTAAAGCATTTCTAGACACAACTTCGACCGGTTTGGCTTGGTAATCCTACAGGCAGTCAGGCTCTGATACCAACATTGTCAGGACCCCGATTCCAAGTCACATCGATCTAGCCAGTAACACCTCATATCACTTTGCGGCCTCACGCACGGTATTCCCACGGGTGTCGCCTTATGTCACGCCCAATATGCGACCCTATCCAAAAGGAACTCGAAGGTCCCATCAAGGATAGACCCGCATATTGAAACGCTTTTGCAAGGTGGATATCATTACATCAACATTACATAATAGTGGGGATACATACATAAGGCACAAATGTCACAATAATACATCAACATCATATACAAGATCAACATCCGACTATGGATGAAACATAAACAGAAGCTCAAACGACATCCACCCTGCTAGCCCAGGCTGCCGACCTGGAACCTATCCCCTGATCGAAGAAGAAGCAGAAGAAGAACTCCAATACAAGCAAACATCGCTCTCATGTCATGATCATCGCAAACCCGTACCTGCAACTGGTGGTGTAGTAATCTGTGAGCCACGAGGACTCAGCAATCCCATTACCATGGGTATCAAGACTAGCAAAGCTTAATGGGAAAGGAAGGGGTAAAGTGGTGAGGTTGCAGCAGCGACTAAGCATGTATGGTGGCTAACATACGCAAATGAGAGCGAGAAGAGGAACAAAGGAACGGTCGTCAACTAGCAATGATCAAGAAGTGATCCTGAACTCCTACTTACGTCAAACATAACCCAGAAACCGTGTTCTCCTCTCGATCAACCCCGAAAAGAGACACTCACGATTCGCATTACGGTTGGTGTATTTTAATTGAGATCAACCGGGTTTTCTACAACTGGACATTAACAAATTCCCATCTGCCACATAACCGCTGGCACGGCTTTCGAAAGTTCAAACCCTGCAGGGGTGTCCCAACTTAGCCCATGATAAGCTCTCGCGATCAACGAAGGATATTCCTTCTCCCCGGGAAGACCCGATCAGTCTCGGAATCCCGGCTACAAGACATTTCACAGCAATAAAACAAGACCAGCAAGACCGCCCGATCGCCGACAATCCCGATAGGAGCTGCATATCTCGTTCTCGTGGCAACACGGATGAGACTAGCTACTGAGTAAAACCAACCTCGGGTTGCCTCAAGGTGGCCCATGCAGTAGCTCGGTTCGGGCCAGCACTTAGAGAAGCACGGTCCGGGGGCTAAATAAAGATGACCCTTGGGTTAATTACTCCCAAGGAAATATAGGTGGTGGTGAGGCAAATGGTAAAACCAATGTTGGGCCTTCTGGACGAGTCTTATTCAAAGCGAACTGTCAAGGGGTCCCATAAATCACCCGACGCGTTAGGGACGCAAAAATCCGGGAACATAACACCGATATGACGGAAACTAGGGCGGCAAGAGTGGAACAAAACACCAGGCATAAGGCCGAGCCTTCCACCCTTTACCAAGTATATAGATGCATTAATTAAATAAGATATATTGTGATATCCCAACAAGTAAACATGTTCCAACAAGGAACAACATCTCCATGTTCAACAAGGAACAAACTTCATCTTCACCTGCAACTAACAACGCTATAAGAGGGCTGAGCAAAGCGGTAACATAGCCAAACAACGGTTTGCTAGGAAGGGTGCAAAAGGTTAGGGGCTGACATGGCAATTTGGGATGGCTTGAGGAGCAGGTAATAGGTAGCGCAGCATAGCGAAAGAGCGAAGCAACTAGCATAGCAATGATAGTAGTGAGATCCAGGGTAGCGGTCATCTTGCCTGAAATCCCGCAAGGAAGAAGAACGAGTCCATGAAGAAGATGAAGCCAAGAAGTCAAACCAAGCGTGAGCGAGCGAATCCTCACGATCGCAACTAAACGAAACTAACAAGAAGAAGCACATAACATAGTAAACACACCACACATGAAAAAGACATGATGCACAACAAGCATGATGCATGACAAAGCTACATGAAGCTACTCATGGCAAGAGATGATGCAAACAAGAGCAACACATCAAAGCAAGTTTAAATGAGGCCGAACAACATATAACAATTCTAGAAGTCCTCATATGCAAATTTCGAAATTGGTCCAGATCTGGATAACTTTAGGTTCAAGTTGTTAAACAGCAAGTTAAAATGCACCACGATGATCTACACGAAATTCGAGTCAAGTTGATTATAAAGTTCATTAGATTCGAGACTCGGCCTAGAAGATATGAGGAAAACAAGATAAACATGGCATTGATGCAAAATGCACACAAACATCAAGCAAAACACCTCAAAACAAGGATCCAACATGATAATATGAAACTACATGCAAAATCAAGCAAGTTTCATATAGAGCACAATCAAAACGGAGCAACGGTTCAACACATACACCCTTTACGAGATATGACAACACTCTGTCCAAAACAACCACTAGGCATATTGCAAGCATCAAAACAACAAGCTACAACATCTCAACATAATAACAAAAGGCATGGGCATGATGTACAGGTAAAGCATTACAAAACATGGACACTGAGCTATCTCCAGAAATCACTAGAACATGCTCAAAATGACATGGCAAGATTGCAACTAATAACAGTTTCAGGCATTGGCAGAAATAACATCAGGTTGCAATGTTTAGAGCTATGAAACAACATGTTACAGGAACTCATCATGGCAAACAAAGGCATGGCATGAATCTACTAATTGCATAGAACAAAAGTCCTTTAGTGACCATAAGCCAAAATGGATCAGAAAACATAGTAACTCCCATGTCAATATTGAAAGTTTCGTTAACAGATTCAGCAACATGGCATGTCAAAAACTGATAACAAGTAGGCATGTTTACAAGCTCAATGCACTCACTACAGAGCCTTATATGAAAAACTAAGCATACATACATCAAAGGATAGACCCGCATATTGAAACGCTTTTGCAAGGTGGATATCATTACATCAACATTACATAATAGTGGGGATACATACATAAGGCACAAATGTCACAATAATACATCAACATCATATACAAGATCAACATCCGACTATGGATGAAACATAAACAGTAAGCTCAAACGACATCCACCTCGCTAGCCCAGGCTGCCGACCGAACCTATCCCCGATCAAGAAGAAGCGTAAGAAGAACTCCAATACAAGCAAACATCGCCTCATGTCATGATCATCGCAAACCTGCATCTGCAATCGGTGGTGTAGTAATCTGTGAGCCACGAGGACTCAGCAATCCCATTACCATGGGTATCAAGACTAGCAAAGCTTAATGGGAAAGGAAGGGTAAAGTGGTGAGGTTGCAGCAGCGACTAAGCATGTATGGTGGCTAACATACGCAAATGAGAGCGAGAAGAGGAACAAAGGAACGGTCGTCAACTAGCAATGATCAAGAAGTGATCCTGAACTCCTACTTACGCCAAACATAACCCGTAAAACCGTGTTCTCCTCTCGATCAACCCCAAAAGAGACACTCACGTTACGCATTACGGTTGGTGTATTTTAATTGAGATCAACTTCGGTTTTCTACAACCGACATTAACAAATTCCCATCTGCCACATAACCGCGGCACGGCTTTGAAAGTTCAAACCCTGCAGGGTGTCCCAACTTAGCCCATGATAAGCTCTCGCGATCAACGAAGGATATTCTTCTCCCGGAAGACCCGATCAGCCTCGGAATCCGGCTACAAGACATTTCACAAGAATAAAACAAGACCAGCAAGACCGCCCGATGCGCCGACAATCCCGATAGGAGCTGCGCATATCTCGCTCTCGTGGCAACACCGATGAGACTAGCTACGAGTAAAACCAACCTCGGGTTGCCTCAAGGTGGCTCATGCAGTAGCTCGGTTCGGCCAAGCACTTAGAGAAGCACGGTCCGGGGGCTAATAAAGATGACCCTTGGGTTAATTACTCCCAAGGGAAATATAGGTGGTGGTGAGGCAAATGGTAAAACCAATGTTGGGCCTTGCCGACGAAGTCTTATTCAAAGCGAACTGTCAAGGGGTCCCATAAATCACCCGACCGCGTTAGGGACGCAAAAATCCGGGAACATAACACCGATATGACGGAAACTAGGGCGGCAAGAGTGGAACAAAACACAGTGCATAAGGCCGAGCCTTCCACCCTTTACCAAGTATATAGATGCATTAATTAAATAAGATATATTGTGATATCCCAACAAGTAAACATGTTCCAACAAGGAACAACATCTCCATGTTCCAACAAGGAACAAACTTCATCTTCACCTGCAACTAACAACGCTATAAGAGGGGCTGAGCAAAGCGGTAACATAGCCAAACAACGGTTTGCTAGGAAGGGTGCAAAAGGTTAGGGGCTGACATGGCAATTTGGGATGGCTTGAGGAACAGGTAATAGGTAACGCAGCATAGCGAAAGAGCGAAGCAACTAGCATAGCAATGATAGTAGTGAGATCCAGGGTAGCGGTCATCTTGCCTGAAATCCCGCAAGGAAGAAGAACGAGTCCATGAAGAAGATGAAGCCAAGAAGTCAAACCAAGCGTAGACGAACGAATCCTCACGATCGCAACGAAACGGAAACTAACAAGAAGAAGCACATAACATAGTAAACACACCACACATGAAAAAGACATGATGCACAACAAGCATGATGCATGACAAAGCTACATGAAGCTACTCATGGCAAGAGATGATGCAAACAAGAGCAACACATCAAAGCAAGTTTAAATGAGGCCGGGAACAACATATAACAATTCCGGTAAGTCCTCATATGCAAATTTCGAAATTGGTCCAGATCTGGATAACTTTAGGTTCAAGTTGTTAAACAGCAAGTTAAAATGCACCACGATGATCTACACGAAATTCGAGTCAAGTTGATTATAAAGTTCATTAGATTCGGAGCTACGGCCTAGAAGATATGAGGAAAACAAGATAAACATGGCATTGATGCAAAATGCACACAAACATCAAGCAAAACACCTCAAAACAAGGATCCAACATGATAATATGAAACTACATGCAAAATCAAGCAAGTTTCATATAGAGCACAATCAAAACGGAGCAACGGTTCAACACATACACCCTTTACGAGATATGACAACACTCTGTCCAAAACAACCACTAGGCATATTGCAAGCATCAAAACAACAAGCTACAACATCTCAACATAATAACAAAAGGCATGGGCATGATGTACAGGTAAAGCATTACAAAACATGGACACTGAGCTATCTCCAGAAATCACTAGAACATGCTCAAAATGACATGGCAAGATTGCAACTAATAACAGTTTCAGGCATTGGCAGAAATAACATCAGGTTGCAATGTTTAGAGCTATGAAACAACATGTTACAGGAACTCATCATGGCAAACAAAGGCATGGCATGAATCTACTAATTGCATAGAACAAAAGTCCTTAGTGACCATAAGCCAAAATGGATCAGAAAACATAGTAACTCCCATGTCAATATTGAAAGTTTTAGCTAACAGATTCAGCAACATGGCATGTCAAAACTGATAACAAGTAGGCATGTTTACAAGCTCAATGCACTCACTACAGAGCCTTATATGAAAAACTAAGCATACATACATCAAGAAGACATGGCATAGAAGACATACATGGCAAGAACAATAACATAGCATACATGGATCAACCACAACAACCTTGGCAAAATTGAATAACATGTAAACAACCTGCCAGGAAACATTTTATAGCAAACGTAGAGCTCGATTGACTCAAGCTATGGCACTCCATAATTTCAAAAAAGGGCATGGATGGATAGAGCAAGACATGTTTAACAAAACATCCTTACTGAAGTATCTCAAAATATGCATGGATCTCTCTGTAGCATCAAGTAAACATGGCATCAAAATATCAGCAAAACAGGGCTGAAATCAGCAACAATAAGACACCTAGTTTGCATGCTTGTGCTAGTCACCACATAGATCACAAAAATACATAGCAAGCACCACTGGAAAGAAGACATGGCATATTACAAAACACATGTAGGACTCAAGTACATAGGATGCACACATCAATCATGGCAAAAATGACAAAAGTGCAAGTTCTGATAAAAATCAGAAACTAACATCACATAGCACTCTTCTAACAGCATTTCGGGCATCAATATGAGCTCAAATGAAAATGATGCAGTGAGATGAAATGATCTACTCTTCGAGGCGAACATTTTGACATATTACACGCCCAAAACGAAGCAACGATGACAGAGATATGATGCAATGAAAATGGCACAAAATATCAAAATGCTCGGGACTTGGATGAATTTTAGAGGGGGGGGGGGAAGTCAACCCTTGGCACGGAAATCGAAGCACAGCCGGCTCGGGGCTCGCCGGAGTTCGGCGCCGGAGTGGGGGAAGAGGCCGGGGAGGGCCGGAGAAGGTGGATCCGGGCCGGATCTCACCGGATCCGGCCGGATCCCGGCAAGGAGCGGCGATGGCGCGGGGAGGAGGCCGGAGGGAGGTGCGCCGGCCACCGGGCGCACGCCCACCGGTGATGGGCGCGCCACCGGAGGCGGGCCGAGGCGGCGCAGCCGGGCGAGGAGTTGGGCGAGAGGGCGCGGAGCGCGCGGCGGGAGAAGGGCGCCGGGCGAGGGAGAAGGTGGCTGGCGGCGAGGGCTCGGGCTGGCCGGGCGAGGGCGGCCGCCGCGAGGCGCTGGGCTCGGGCGGCGGCGCCGACCAGGGAGCGGGCGCAAGCTGGGTCCGGTCGCGCCTGGGCGGCTCCTCGCTGGCCGAGCGACGGGCGGCGGGCTCCATGTGGCGCTGGATTGGCGCTGGGCGGCGGTTGAGGGCGGCGGACATGTCCGTCGGTGGGAAGAAGCGTCCGCGGCGGCGGAGAAGGTTAGGTAGGTTTGATCGCGCATGAAAAATCCGGGTGCACATATTTATAGGTAGAGTGAGCTAGAGAGTCCAAATGAGGTGCGGTTTTTGCCACGCGATCGTGATCGAACGATCGAGAGAAAGGAGGGAGTTTGGTGGGTTTTGGATAACTTCAAAGGGGTGTTGGGCTGCAAACAAAGAGGCTTTTGCGGTTACCTGTTAACCGTTGAGTACCAAACGACCTCCAAATGATCCGAACTTGACAGCGGTTCACGGTGCTATACCAAGGCCGCTTGACAAACCTCGGTCCATTCCGAGACCGCTTAATACCCGCACATGAAAAAGAGGTAAAAGGGGGCGCCGGGAGACATAGGAGTGCCGGATTGCAAAACGGACAACGGGGAAAATGCTCGGATGCATGAGACTTAACACGTATGCAAATGCGATGCACCTGATGACATGATATGAAATGCAGATGATGACATGGCAAAGTACAACACGCAAGCAAATGACATGGCAACGACGGCGTAATAATCGCGGACACTGGCGATCGAATCCGGGCGTTACACCTTACCATGGCCCGGACCGCTTATGCGCTTTTGGCTCACGATATGATAGTGTCCCTAGCATCCATATGACAAAGAACCCGGCCGACATGGCTAGTCGTGAACCCAAAGCGGCACTAACCCATGGGGACAGGCATACATGAATCACATCGAGCATGTCGGTCATCAACGATGAATCCGGGCTGTAGCACTGGCTATCAGACTCAGTAACCCGGCTGTAGCAGTTAGGCAGACTCCGGTGTCACCGGTGACATTTCAAGGGATGAACATTGTGAACGGCGAAACACATGCCGCCACCAAGTGTCTAGAGAAGTAGTGCTGGCTAGCAGTGACTCCGGTGAACCGGCAGTAGCGGACTACTATCGCCAGAAGCACTAGACTACATTTCCCCATATGAGGGGCAGCCAAGGATAAACAACTAGATTGTCGGATCCCACACATACCAAGCATTTCAAACATACACACAATATGCTCGATATGTGTAAATACAACAAGGCATCACAACATAACTCTACGACTCAAGTATTATTCATTAGGCTCCGAGGAGCGAGATATTACAAACATGGGTCTCATGACCCAACATACAGAGCATACAAGCAACAAGCACAAACGGAAGCTTAACATGTCTGAGTACAGACATGTACAAATGAAAAGGGCTGAGAAGCCCGACTATCTACCAGATCCTGCTGAGGGCACAAGATCGTAGCTGAGGTAACAAGCTAAACGTCAAGCCCACGCTGAACTACTAGCTAGACCGACATCTCTCGCAAAACATAAAATAAGCAAACGTGAGTACAAATGTACTCAGAAGACTTACATCGTAACTAACTACATATGCATCATTATCAACAAAGGGGTGGTGGAGTTTGATCGCAGCAAGCGAAGCTTTGACTCGGTGGCTATCCTGAACTACGATCGCAGATAACTCTTTTGAGGTGGCGCACACGAGTCCACATATTCACCATATCAATACACCACTGGATCCGCTCCGCCTTCCCACGAGAACGCCATCCATAGCACTCACACTTATCTTGCGCATTTTAGAGTATCCACTTTCACTTGTCTATGAACTGTTATAGGCAACCCGTAAGTCCTTTACCACGTACACGGCTATTCAATAGATAATGTTAACCCTGCAGGGTGTACTTCTTCACACACGCCTCGCCACTTACCGCCATGTACACCTCGCGTATCTCGCAACCTTCAAGCGAAGCCTGGCGAGGGAGTCGCCACGACCGACTAACCACACAAGTCTCTAGTCCAGGTTTATCGCCTATTCGGGTTCCATCCGCAAGGAGATCCGCCGGTGTCGCCACGGCCCCAAACGATGTGTGCAGGGTTCCCAAGCCCATCTCGACGGATGGATCTACGCTTGGTACACCGTACACGGTGCCTAGTCTGTCCCAAGCCCACCTGCATCGGTGCCACTTGGTAGACTACTAACACTACCTACAAACACCGTAAACTAGTTGCAACTCCCGGACAGAGATCAAGTTGATTAATAAGTCGAGAGGGGTCGAGTTACGGAACCCAATGTGTGGTAGTAACTGCTCATGGATCACAAACACGTAACTCAGCCTCGAGGACGGCTGCAATGAGACAACCCACCATGTACTCCTACATGGCCTCTCACCGCTACCTTTACCAAATCGTGTTCACATACTTAGCTCACACACGTGAGGACATGTTCACCACTTTCCAATTCATTCCCGATGAATCGACCGACACAACTCTAAGCAATAGCAGATATGACAAACAAGCATGAATGAGTAGGCACATCAGTGGCTCAAACAACTTCTACTCATGCTAGTGGGTTTCATCTAGTTACCGTGGAATGACAGTCATGCAGAGGATAAAGGGTTCAGCTACCGCAACAAGTAACACATGAGTCGTTGTTGTCCTAATGCAGTAAAATAGAGCAGGAGCGTAGATAGTGGGATTATATCGAATGAACAAGGGGTTTTGCTTGCCTGGCACTTCTGAAGATAATATAGTTCTTCAATAGTGTCATCGATCTCATCGTCGAAACCACGTCTATCGGGAGGGAACAACCACCGACAAACAAGAAGAAACACAATCAATGCAATGCACAAACAAATGAATGACATGTCATGTTAAGGAACTGATTTGACCTAATGCAGTAGTAAGCCAAGTTAATTGAAGTGGAATTCAAACAAGGTTAAACTCCAAATCCAAATGCTAGTTCATAAATTGCCCTAATCATGATTCATCCTATTCAGCGAGGTTAACTTGTTTAATCATGCATGAAAGTGGTACAGATGGGTAGATTGGATTTTTCTGATCATTTTTCATATATAAATTATTTGATTTGGAGTTACGGTTGATTTTCTATGAAGTTTAGAAGTTTATACATATTTCTCGAATTTCCTGAATAAGAATAAATCCAAGAAATGATTAATTATACAAGATTGCGCCAGGTGACGTCATCAAGTCAACAGCAGCTGGTCCAGGTCAAACCTGACTAGTGGGGTCCACTAGTCGCTGACCCAAAGGTCGCGAGAGTCACGCATGTAGGGTCGTCAACGGCCACGCCAAGAAGTCAACCCGACGCGTGGGTCCGCCGGTTTTGTTAATTAATCTAACTTAATCTAACTAGCGGCTTAATTAGGCAGCAGGCCCACCGCCGCTGTTCAGAGAGTTAATTGAGCGGTGATTAGCACCTAACTAAGCATCCATGTCAGCTCACCAAGTTTTGCCGGGCGGCGATTAACAACGCGGCGGGCGATCACGGACTTGCACTACGAGCAGCGGCTGGACGCGCGGAGACCACCGGGCGTAGCCCGTCGTCGTCCGCATCCAGGGAGGCAGGTGGGAGGAGCTGGGGAGGTCGGAGCTCGCCGGAGCGGAGCTCGGCCATGGTGGGAACGGTGGCTAGAGGACGAAATCGATGCGGCGAGAAGAGGGGAGTCGACCGGAGGCTCATAGGGGTCACCTTGAGATGGTCAGCGAGCTCGGGGGAGCGACGACGGTGGCGAATCGACGGTGAAGATCCTCGGCGGCCATGGCGGAGAAGTCGACGGTGGATACGATGGAGGCCGTCCGGGGTCATGTGGTTCGGCGTAGAGGTGCGCGGCAGTGAGGCGGAGCTCGTGGGCGGGATGGCTGGCCGTGGGAGGTCGGTGGTAGCGGCGAATGGCGACGGTGGAGGCGGCTCCGTTCGGTGGTGATAGAGAGGGGTCCAGGGGAGAGGATGAGGGCGAGGGAGAGAGCAGAGAGTGAGGGGAAACTGAGAGAGGGGCCTCAGAGCCTCTCGAGCGGATCCACGGTGCAAGATGAGGCGCAGGAGGCATCGGCTGGGCTGGCAGGTGGCCTCAAGTGCTCGGGCGGTTGTGCGCTGTCCCCTCCTCCGCCTACCGGGCAAAGGTAGGTGGTGACTGCATGGGCCAGTGGGCCGCCCAGCCTGTAAGTGGCCCGAGGCCCTCTCTCTCTCTCTTTTAATTGTTTTTGTTTTCTAATTTTCAGAACTTTGTGGCTTTACTAAAATACTAAAACAGATCCAAAAATCATAAAACTGCTCAATGCCACTTTTTGGAATATAACAAACAGCAACCATTTTAGTTTATGATTATTTGAGCATTTAAACTATTTATTAGCATTAAATGCCCAAATGCAAATACTTTATGAATTAATCCAAGGACCAAATATGTCATGAAAATGTGCATCACCGTTATGGTTTATAGCATTTTTCCGTAAATGATGAACATTTTCTAAAGCCATTTGGATTTACTGAAAAATATTTTTGGTGGAACCTATTTGAATTCCTTTAATGCTAGGGTTTAGGCAATCCCCATCTCAAAATTCCTTTGAAATCAGACATGATGCATGGATGCAGATGCCACTAATTACAACCAATTCTGGGGCTGTGACACCTTCCTTTCTGAATCCTTGCTTCTCCGGGATGTTCTTCGTTCATAACGATCATCTCTACTCCTTCTTTCTCTTGATGGTGATTCTTCTCTTCTACTCCTTCTTTTTGGAGAATCTTCTCTTCTCTTGTAGGGTGCCGTACACTCATTGGAATAGTGTCCGGGTCTTCCACAATTGTAGCAGTTTAGCTCTCGACTAGAAGATCTTTTGTCATTATAGGACCTTGACTTGGAACTTCTCTCTTTGCTTCTACTTTTGTAGAACTTGTTGAAGTTCTTCACCATTAGGCTCAATTCTTCATTGAAGATTTGTTTCTCACTTGATGATGTGTGAGCTTCACATGAGGCTTTGTAAGCACCACTTGAATTGTTATGGAGCTCCTCCTTATCCTTGAGTGACATCTCAAGAGCAACAATTCTTCCAATGACTTCCGTTGGCTTGAGATCTTTGTAATTGGGCATCATTTGGATCAATGTGCATACGGTATCATATTTTCCATGCAAAGCTCTTAGGGTCTTCTTGATGATGAATTTTTCAGTCATCTCTTCACTTCCTAAGCCGGCGATCTCATTTGTGATAAGAGCAAGCCTAGAGTACATTTCAGCGACACCTTCACCATCCTTCATTTTGAACTTGTCAAGATGACTTTGAAGAACATCCAACTTGGATTCCCTGATGGAGTCGGTACCTTCGTGCATATCAATCAAAGTATCCCAAATTTCCTTTGCATTCTCAAGACGGCTGATTTTGTTGAATTCTTCGGGGCACAATCCATTGAAGAGAATATCACAAGCTTGAGCATTGTATTGTAGCATCTTCAATTCTTCCGCGGTAGCTTCACGGTTTGGTTCTCTCCCATCAAAGAATTCACCTTGCAAGCCAATACACACAATAGCCCAAACAGCGGGGTTATGTCCAAGAATATGCATTTTCATCTTATGCTTCTAACTAGCAAAATTTGTACCATCAAAGTAAGGACCTCTACGGTGGTAATTTCCATCGCTAGACGCCATACTCTCCTAGGTTGTGAAACCAAGGCTATGACTACTAAAAGCTATCGAAATCAAAGCAAATGGAGACCAAAGCTCTGATACCACTTGTAGGATCGAAAGTATGTCTAGAGGGGGGGGGGGTGATTAGACTACTTGACCAAATAAAAACTTATCCTTTTCCCAATTTTAGTTCTTGGTAGATTTTAGCAACTTTGGACAAGTCAAGCAATCTTAACACAATTCAAGCAAGCATGCAAAGAGTATATGAGCAGCGGGAAGTAAAGCATGCAACTTGCAAGAATGTAAAGGGACGGGTTTGGAGGATTCAAACGCAATTGGAGACACGGATGTTTTTTGTCGTGGTTCCGATAGGTGGTGCTATCGTACATCCACGTTGATGGAGACTTCAACCCACGAAGGGTAACGGTTGCGCGAGTCCACGGAGGGCTCCACCCATGAAGGGTCCATGAAGAAACAACCTTGTCTATCCCACCATGGTCGTCGCCCACGAAGGACTTGCCTCACTAGCGGTAGATCTTCACGAAGTAGGCGATCTCCTTGCCCTTACAAACTCCTTGGTTCAACTCCACAATCTTGTTGAGGCTCCCAAGTGACACCTAGCCAATCTAGGAGACACCACTTCAAGAAGTAACAAATGGTGTGTTGATGATGAACTCCTTGCTTTTGTGCTTCAAATGATAGTTTCCCCAACACTCAACTCTCTCTCACAGGATTTGGATTTGGTGGAAAGAAGATTTGAGTGGAAAGCAACTTGGGGAAGGCTAGAGATCAAGATTCAAATGGTAGGAATGGAATGTCTTGGCCTCAACACAAGTGTAGGTGGTTCTCTCTCTAAAATGCAAGTTGGAAGTGTAGGTTCGCTCGATGGCTCTTCCACCAATGAAGAGGAGGTGGAGGGGTATATAGCCTCCACACAAAATCTAACTGTTACACACAACTTGCCAAACTCGGTGGGACCGAATTGGTAAACTCGGTCGACCGATTCAACAAATCTAGTGATCGTTAGGATTTTCTTGGGACCGACATGCAACTCGGTAGGACCGATATGGTTAGGGTTAGGGCATAACGTAATCTCGGTGAGACTGATTACACAAACTCGTTGAGACCGATTTTGGTAATAAGCTAACCAGAGAGTTAGTCAGGTAAACTCGGTGGGACCGATTCGCTCATTTCGGTGAGACCGAAATGTTACAAAAGGGAAACAAAGAGTTTACATTGCAATCTCGGTGGGATTGATGGCACATCTCGGTGGGACCGAAATGTTACGAAGGGAAACAGAGAGATTACAATGCCATCTAGGTGAGACCGAGATACCTATCGGTGAGACCGGTTTGCCTAGGGTTTGTGGCAGTGGCTATGACATCTGAACTCGGTGGCGCCGGATAGAAAGGATCGGTGGGGCCGAGTTTGACTTTTGGTTTAGGTCATATGTGGATGTGAGAAAGTAGTTGAGGGCTTTGGAGCATATCACTAAGCATTTTGAGCAAGAGCCTCATTAAGCAACGCCTCATCCCTCCTTGATAGTATTGGCTTTTCCTATAAACTCAATGTGATCTTGGATCACTAAAATAGAAAATGTAGAATCTTGAGCTTTGAGCTTGAGCCAATCCTTTTGTCCTTAGCATTTTGAGGGGTCCACTTTTCTCATCCATGCCATGCCAATCATTGAGCTTTCCTGAAATGTTAATCTTGAAATAGTATTAGCTCAATGAGCTATATGTTGTTAGGAATTACCAAAACCACCTAGGGATAGTTGCACCTTCAACTTGGCTTCGAGGCGAAGCCAAGGGGCAAGTGTGCAGCGCTGCGGGCCCCAACAGCATGCGGCCTTGGTCGACGCATGGTGATTGATTGGACGTGGGCTTCTCCGCTTCCCTATGCTGCCTCGGCAACTGCCAGACTTGACGAATCATTGCTGCATGCAGAGAAAAATCATCATTACCTGTGATCGTGGGGATCGCCGGTCATCCTTCTCCCGCTATAAATGAGGAGGGGGGCAGAGCCCCCGTCACTCATCTCTTCCTGCTCCGCTCGCTTCTTCTGCCTTGCTTCATTGCTAGTAGCGACACCCATGGCGCCCGCGAAGAAGTTCTCGGCTGCAGAAAATGGGAAGGCCCGCCAGGAGGGGCCCGGCTCACCACCGCCTAAGAGGGGGCGCGGCCGTCCCCGCAACACACCGCGGCCCCCGTTGTGGCCCTTCGCAGCCGCGGCCGCGCCTCTTCACGCGGTGGGAGTCGTCTAGTTCGTGGCAGCCCCGTCGATGAGGGAAGGCACGCCATGGTCGCGCGACCTCCCCGGCCGTTCTTTCACTCGGCGGAGGTGCTACCGGAGTTCGTTGTGTGGTCAGAGAACCCGGCTGGCACCTGGCTTCAGCTCCCACGCTTCTTTGCAGGCGAGCTACCAGCCACGGGTCCAGGCGGTCTCTGGCTGCAGGCGGACGGCTACTGCAGCAAGGCTTCATGGGTTGCGGTCGAGGTCTCTATTGCGGGCAACGCAGCCCTGGCCCGCGGCTGGCAGACGTTTGCCCGCGCGCGCGGCCTGTGCCGGCGGTGCACCCTCCACTTCAAGTACGATGGCAACGCGACCCTCTACGTGAGGGTGTTCGGGGAAGATGGTCGCCGCATCGGGTGCTTCCCTGAGGACAACGATGGTGGTGAGGTGCTCAGCCTCGGCGACGGCCGCGACGAGTGTGAAGGCTGGCTTGTCCTTGGCGCCGGCCATGGCTTGTCCAGCTACAGCGACTCTTCTTCTGGCGACAGCTCCAGCGGCGGTGACTATAACCAGCCGCCGCGCCCGCT
Organism: Aegilops longissima; assembly: GCA_021605205.1. Classification (NCBI taxonomy): domain Eukaryota; kingdom Viridiplantae; phylum Streptophyta; class Magnoliopsida; order Poales; family Poaceae; genus Aegilops; species Aegilops longissima. The sequence goes on from CM038677.1 coordinate 334,379,743, forward strand.
TCGAGGGTGGCAGCGGGTCGTCTCGTCGCCGTGCCCCAATGAAGTGCTAGGAGGGGTCTGGCTGAGCCTAGGAGAGCGCCATGGGCCCATCCTCACGAACTGCTGCGGGAGAGCGCGCCACTTTTGTTTCGTTCTTCCTTTTCTTCCTACATTAAGAGAGAGACAAGTATGGGCCCCCACAGGGCGTGCAATGAACCATGATTTCCAAGTTGCTATGATATGTTTATCGTTCCTGTGTCATGTTGCAGCATCGACGTTTAATGTAGGCGCGTAGGAATAACTTAGCTTGACGTGCTTGAAGTACTTTCCACCTCGTGAGGCGCGCATTTCCCAGTACCTGGCGAGGCCTCCTTGGCTTGGGAGGCGTCTAGGAACTGCAAAAAATCATTAGGAAACTCTTACTCTTCCGAGCCCTGGTCGCAGGCGCAGCCAGCCACGACCCAGCGCTTCGCATCGCGGTATCCGAGGGGAACGGATTGAAAGAGGTGCGCCAACTTGCGAGCTCGAGTGAGGGTGCCTCAAGAAGAACAGGAAAATCGCTCACGAGGGCACCTGTCCAGCCCCCTCACGAGGCATGCGAGGGAGAGTACGGGTCAAAACAAGGAACCGAGGGCAAAAAATGGAGGCAAAAGGAGATGGAACCAAGCCGGCAAGGAACACCAGAAAACAAATTTTCATTAAAGAGGGGCAAGCCAACTACGGAAAGCAATTGAAAAGCCGCGTCCGGCTCCTAGTCTAGTCTTCTCACCAGCGTGGAGCTAAGTGCTGCCACTAGGACGTGGGAGGGAGCCCCCGAGGCCCGAGGGCGGCACTCCTGAGACTCTGGGGCATGTATAGCCCCACTCATTATTACATGAGACTGTCACGAGCGAAGACCTTCACAGGCACTGGGCCTTGCTTCACAGGCGCCGGGCCTTGCTTCATGGGTAGAACTTCCGGAGGTGGTGGATGTTCCAGGCGTTCTGGATGGGACCCCGTCTAGCGTCTCCAGGCGCATGGCGCCAGGACTGGAGATGTGGGCGACCCTAAACGGGCCCTCCCACATGGGCGAGAGCTTGTGCAGCCCTTCCCTGGAGAGCACCCGCCTTAGGACGAGATTGCCCACCTCGAGCATCCTGGGGCAGATGTTGCGGCAGTGATACCGCCGCAGCACCTACTGATATCTTGTTGCTCGAAGCATGGCTTCACGGCGGCGTTCCTCCCCCAACACAAGTTCCATCCCCTGCATGGCGTCCTGCTGCGTCTCATCAAACGCCAGGACCCGTCCGCAGCGATGCCTGACCTCGTGTGGGAGAACCGCTTTAGCTCCGTAGATGAGGAAGAACGGGGTCTCGCCCGTTGGCTTGGTGGCGGTGGTGCGGATGGACCACAGCACAGACTGGATCTCGTCATGCCAGCCTCTGCCGTAGGCCTCGAGCTTCTTCTTGAAGGTCCTATTCTTGAGGCCTCTCAGGACCTCTGCGTTATGCTGCTCGCTTGACTGCTGTTCTAGGGTGTGCCACCGAAGCATAGCAGATCTGCGTTCCAAGGTTAGCACAATGTCATGAAGAGATTGCTAGTGAACTGTGAGCCATTGTCGGTGATGACGCGATTAGGGTGTCACGCCCAATATGCGACCCTATCCAAAAGGAACTCGAAGGTCCCACCAAGGATAGACCCGCATATTGAAACGCTTTTGCAAGGTGGATATCATTACATCAACATTACATAATACATAGGGATACATACATAAGGCACAAATGCCACAAGAATACATCAATATCATATACAAGAACAACATCCGACTACGGATGAAACATAAATGAAGCTCAAACGACATCCACCTCGCTAGCCCAGCTGCCGACCTGGAACCTATCCCCGATCAAGAAGAAGCGTAAGAAGAACTCCAATACAAGCAAACATCGCCTCACGCCATGATCATCGCACAACCTATACCTGCAACTGTTGGTGTAGTAATCTGTGAGCCACGAGGACTTAGCAATCCCATTACCATGGGTATCAAGACTAGCAAAGCTTAAGGGGAAAGGAAGGGATAAAGTGGTGAGGTTGCAGCAGCGGCTAATCATATATGGTGGCTAACATACGCAAATGAGAGCGAGAAGAGAAACAAAGGAACGGTCATCAACTAGTAATGATCAAGAAGTGATCCTGAACTCCTACTTACGTCAGACATAACCCAGAAACCGTGTTCTCCTCTTGATCAACCCCGGAAAGAGACACTCACGGTTACGCACACGGTTGGTGTATTTTAGAAGAGTTTGCTTCAAGTTTACTACAACCGGATATTAACAAATTCCCATCTCGCCACATAACCGCTGGCACGGCTCTCGAAAGTTTATACCTGCAGGGTGTCCCAACTTAGCCCATGATAAGCTCTCGCGATCAACGAAGGATATTCTTCTCCCGGAAGGCCCGATCAGTCTCGAATCCCGCTACAAGACATTTCACAGCAATAAAACAAGACCAGCAAAGCCGCCCGGATGTGCCGACAAATCCTGATAGGAGCTGCACATATCTCGTCTCGTGGCACACCGGATGAGCCAGACGTCGGGTTGGCATAAACCTTGATTGCCTGTGGGGCGCCGGACATCGCTTCGGTTTGGACCAGCACTGAAGGAGAACTGGCCGGGGGCTAAATAAAGATAGCCCTCGGGCCCGAAACCCAAGGGAAAAGGGCATAGGTGAGGCAAATGGTAAAACCAATGTTGGGCCTTTTGGAAAAGTCTTATTCAAAGCGAACTGTCAAGGGGTCCCATAAATCACCCGACGCGTTAGGGACGCAAAATCCGGGAACATAACACCGATATGACGGAAACTAGGTGGCAAGAGTGGAACAAAACACAGGCATAAGGCCGAGCCTTCCACCCTTTACCAAGTATATAGATGCATTAATTAAATAAGATATATTGTGATATCCCAACAAGTAAACATGTTCCAACAAGGAACAACATCTCCATGTTCCAACAAGGAACAAACTTCATCTTCACCTGCAACTAACAACGCTATAAGAGGGGCTGAGCAAAGTGGTAACATAGCCAAACAACGGTTTGCTAGGAAGGGTGCAAAAGGTTAGAGGCTGACATGGCAAATAGGGGGGCTTGAGCAGCAAGTGATAGGTAGCGCAGCATAGCGAAAGAGCGAAGCAGCTAGCATAGCAATGATAGTAGTGAGATCCAGGGTGACGGTCATCTTGCCTGAAATCCCGCTAGGAAGAAGAACGAGTCCATGAAGAAGACGAACGGATGAAGCCGAACCAAGCGTAGACGAACGAATCCTCACGATCGCAACGAAACAGGAACTAACAAGAAGAAGCACACAACAAAGGTAAACACACCACACATGTACAAGGCATGATGCACAAACAAGCATGATGCATGACAAATCTAGATGAGGCTACTCATGGCAAGAGATGATGCATACAAGACCAACACATCAAAGCAAGTTTAAATGAGGCCGGAAACAACATATAACAATTCCGGTAAGTCCTCATATGCAAATTTCGAAATTGGTCCAGATCTGAATAAACCTTATGTTCAAGTTGTTAAACAGCAAATTAAGATGCACCACGATGATCTACATGAAATTCTAGTCAAGTTACATATAAAGTTCATTAGATTCGGAGCTACGGCCTAGAGGATATGAGCAAAACAAGTTAAACATGGCATTGATGCAAAATGCATACAAACATCAAGCAAACACCTCAAAACAAGGATGCAACATGATAATTTGAAACTACATGCAAAAGCAAGCAAGTTTCATATAGAGCACACTCAAAACGTTGCAATGGTTCAACACATACACACAATACAAGTCATGACAACAATCTGTCCATAACAGCAAGTAGGCATATTGCAAGCACCAAAACACTATGCTACAGGACATCAACATAATAACAAAAGGCATGGGCATGATGTACAGGTAAAGCATTACAAGACATGAACACTGAGCTATCTCCAGAAATCACTAGAACATGCTCAAAATGACATGGCAAGATTGCAAATAATAACAGTTTCAGACTTTAGCAGAAATAACATCAGGTTGCAATGTTTAGAGCTATCAAACAACATGTTACAGGAACTTATCATGGCAAACAAAGGCATGGCATGAATCTACTAAATTCATAGAACAAAAGTCCTTTACTGACCATAATCCAAAAAGGATCAGAAAATATGATGTCACCCATGTAAACATGGCAAGTTATATTACAGATTTAAACATGGCAGGAACAACAATAAGTAGGCATGTTGGTGAGCTTGAACCACTCACCACAGAGCAATACATGGCATGGCAAGGCAGCAACCGTAAAAAGGCATGGCATAGAAGCTATACATGGCAAGAACAACATCATAGCATACACGGATCAACTACAACAACCTTGGCAAGATTGAATAACATGTAAACAATCTGCCAGGAACATTTTATAGCAAAAGTAGAGCTCGAATGACTCAAGCTACGGAACTCCATAATTGCAAACAAGGGCATGGATGGATAGATAATAACCATATGTTCAAAACATCCTTACTGAAGTATCTCAAAATATGCATGGATCTCTCTCGGTAGCATCAAGTTAACATGGCATAAAAATATCAGCAAACAGGGGCTGAAATCAGCAACATCATGAAGCCTAGTTTGCATGCTTGTGCTAGTCACCACAGAGATCACAAAAATACATGGCATACACCACTGTAAAGATGGCATGGCATATTACAAAACACATGCAGAACTCAAGATCATAGGATGCACACATCAATCATGGCAAAAATGACAAAAGTGCATGTTCTGATAAGAATATGAAACTAACATCACATAGCCCTCTTCTAACAGCATTTCGGGCATCAAGATGAGCTCAAATGAAAATGATGCAATGAGATGAAATGATCTACTCTTCGAGACGAACAATTTGACATATTACACGCCCAAAACAGAGCAATAAGAAGAGAGTTATGGTGCGATGAAAATGCAACAACTTCGGGGACTTAGAGAAAAATAAACCTCGGGGAAAAAAGTCAACGCGGGCGCGGATCTCGCCGGAGTGTCGCCTGAGAAGAAGCAGACGGCGGCCGGGGCTCGACGGCGAGGGCGCCGGTGGCCGGATCGGCGAGGGAGGGCCGGCGGGAGGCCGGGCGGGCGGGCCGGAGGCGGCGCGGGCGCCGGGCGTGGAGGCGGGCGCCGAGGGGGCCGCGAGGGCGGCGGCTTGGCCGACCCGGGCGGCCGGAGGCGCGGGCGGCGGGAGGAAGGGCGGGCGGCGGGGCCGAGGCCGGGCGGCGAGGCCTGCGGTGGCCGGGCCGGGCGAGAGCACTCCGCGCCGGGCGAGGGCGGGCGGCCGGGCGAGGGCGGCGGGAGCACGGGCGCGGCGCTGGCACGATGGGTCGGGCGGGCCGGATGGGCCCTGCTGGGCTCACCCTGGGCTCGGGGGGCTGGCGGCGGCGGGAACGGCGGCAGCCACGTGGCGGCCCGTGGTTGGCTGCGGCGGCGAGGCGGACGTGTCCGGCGAGGGAGCGGACGCGTCCGGTGGCGGCGGAGGGCGATTTTTAGGGTTTGGACTGCGGGATTTCGGGGAGGAAGACATATTTATAGGTAGAGGGAGCTAGGAGAGTCCAAATGAGGTGCGGTTTTCGCCCACACGATTGTGATCGAACGACCGAGAGCATGGAGGGGAGTTTGCTGGGTTTTGGGCCACTTTGGAAGGGGTGTTGGGCTGCAAAGAGAAGGGGCTTTTGCGGTTACCCGGTTAACCGTTGGAGTATCAAACGACCTCCAAATGATCCGAAACTTGACAGGCGGTCTACCGGTGCTATACCAAGCCCGCTTGACAAACCTCGGTCCATTCCGAGACCGTTTTACACCCGCACATGAAAAGAGGTAAAAGGGGGCGCCGGGAGACATAGGAGTGCCGGATTGCAAAACGGACAACGGAGAAAATGCTCGGATGCACGAGACGAACACGTATGCAAAATGAGATGCACATGATGACATGATATGAAATGCAGATGATGACATGGCAAAGTGTAACACGCAAGCAAATGACATGGCAACGACGGCGAATAACTGGCAGAAACCTGGCGCATCGAATCCGGGGCGTTACATAGGGACCCCGAACCGGCTTATGAGGCCCTTGATGAACTTGACCGCAGACCTGGCTAGGATGGTGCGGACAGCTTCTACCTCCTTCCATTGGATGAATTTGTCGATGGCGACATAGAGGTAGCGGTAGCCCCCAGGCGCTCGAGGGAATAGGCCCAAGATATCCAGCCCCCAGACTGCGATTGGCCACGAGAGCGGGATGGTCTGGAGGCCCTGAGCTGGCTAATGGATCTGCTTGGCGTGGAATTGACAAGCCTCACATGACTTCACCAGCTCAGTCGCGTCGTTGAGCGCCATAGGCCAGTAGAACCCACTGCGGAACGCCTAGCCGACGAGGGTTCGTGACGACGAGTGGTGCCCGCAGTCTCTGCCATGTATGTCAGCTAGCAACTCTTTCCCCTGTTCCCTCGAGATACAACGCAGGGAAACGTCATTCGACCGCTTCCTGTATAACTCACCGTCCTGGATGCAGTACGTCGTGGCCTGTCGGGCCACGCGCTCCGCGTCCTCCTCTTTCTCCGGCAGCATCCCTTGCATCAGGTATTCCTTGAATTCCTTGTTCCAGCACCCCTCCTGAGGCTCGAGCGCCAAGAGTAGGCGCTCTCCCGAGGTCGAGCCACAGGCCGGGGCTCCCGAAGCAGGTGGCTAGGGGAGCTCCTCCCGAGGCAGTGTCGTGGTATTCTCACGAGGGGGTGCAAGACGACAGATGCCACAAGGTGGCTTCGTGTGAGGGCAAGACTGCTGCCGGAATATCCAGGGAGGGGTATGCGAGTAGCACGCGCTAGTTGACCCAGGTTTGGGGCTCTCCGGAGAGATAATACCCCTACTCCTACATGTCTGAGTATATGTGGTATATCTGGTACATAGTGCTCCTGGAGCTGTATCTCAGCTCAATGCCATAGGCTTCTGGCTTTACATATGTGGGTGGCCGGATGAGCACAAGTGTGTGCATGGCCGAGTGGTATGTGGCTGCATGAATTGGATGAGTGCGTGTGTGCTAGCTATCTATCTTGCTAGCTAGCATGCATGCGTGAATGTGATCCCCCCATGGATGGATGGATGGATGCTCATATATATAGTGTGGCTAGCTTAATATCAAGCTAAGTGGTGGTATGGGCAAGGCATGGTGGGGTGTCATGCTTGTCCCCTGGGACACTTCATAAATAGTGCTAGGGGACAAGTGACACTATACATGATGGCTAGGGTGACACGTGAACAGTGCTCAGGTACAGCCATCTCGTCGGTGTCTTGTTGGTGTCAGGTCGGGCCGCAGTCGGCAGCCGGCTGGTTGGCGCAGTCAGTAGTCGGCAGCCGGCCGGGCTTCAGTCGGACAAGGAGCTGGCAGGAGCGGCCGGGCAGTCGGACTGAGGGGCTTTGCTAGCCCCGATGTCTTGAATTATTGTCTTGCCGTCTTCAGGGTAGCCATCGCCAATTACTCCGACAGTAGCCCCTGAGCCTCCGGGCAACTTGGCAAAGTTGGGCGGAGGTTCTTTGGCAGGTGTTAATGTACCCTCCGAGCCTCCGAGCGAGGAGGGGGGTTCCCCATGGAAATGATCATGCAAAAAGACAAAGTTAGTCCACACAGATATATCAAATGCTTGCTTTTAGAATTACAAGTTTATGCGGAGGGTGCCGACTCGATTTCGTCCGAGCCCCCTTAATCTTTTTCATGTTCCCTCCATTCTTTGGCTTGTGCTCTCGCTTGCCGGGAAGCCGCTCTGCGGTCTGTGGCTGAGAGTGGGCCGCGAAGTGGAGTGTACAGTACTCAGAGTCTGGGAGCAGATTTGAGTGAGCAGATACTTGTAAAGGAAACGGCCGGGTCGACCGAACTGTTTTTCTTCCCAGACGTTTTTCGCGTGGGTGGCCTCCAGCGTTCACACTTGCCAGCCGGACAGCCGCTCTGCGGTCTGTGACTGAGAGTGGGCCTTTGGTACCGCGCATGCTACTAAGCCGTCTGTGGGAACTAACGTCTCAGGCCAAGCAGCCAGCCCCCAGGCCAACTCTGGTTGGCGCCGAGGCGAACAGTGATGCAACTATAATAAAATGCGGAGATAGCCCCCGAGCATCGCTCGAGGTTATCCGTGCTCTCGCGGTGCAAAAATATACGGGTGAGGAGCTCATATTGATTTTCATGTAGTCGCGGCAGAGGTCGTCGAAGACAGCCGACGTGGCTCGGCGCTCGCGGAGCACATCGGCGCAACCGCTGGGTGTAGCCCTCGAGCCTCCGGACAATCGAGGAGGGTCCACCCGGTCGGGCTTGACCGGCCAGGGGGCGAGCGAGACGCGGCTGAGCCGGCTTGGCATAGCCGGCCAGGCGGCGAGGCGTCTGGCAGCGCCCTTTTTCTTCTTTCTTCTCTTCTGCCGGCTACTGGCAGCCGGACAAAACTCTTCTTTTGTCTCTTGTTTTTTGTTTTCTTGCAATCTTCCGTGGTGCGCGCCAGCGCACCCACTGGGTGTAGCCCCCGAGATTCAGGCCGACTGCTGAGCAGTCGGGCCGGATCTCCCGGCGACTACCTCATCTTCCTCGCGAGGCGCGTCACAAGATCCGCTGGATGTAGCCCCGAGATTCGGCCGATCACGAGCAGTCGGGCTGGATCTCTCGGCAACTGCTTTGTCTTCTTCTTCGCGGGGGCGTGTCAGCGCACCCACTGGGGGTAGGCCTCGAGATTCGGGCCGACTGCTGAGTAGTCGGGCCGGATCTCCCGGCAACTATTTTGTCTTCTTCTTCACGGGCGCCATTTCCCGAAGGAACGGAACACAGGCGAAGTGAAACACATGCCGACCAGTCAAGTGTCTAGAAGTAGTCTTGGGCTAGCGGACTCGGTGAGCCGGGCTGTAGCGGACTATATTTCGAGGAAGCTAGACTACATTTCCCCATATGAGGGGCAGCCAGGATAAACAACTAGATTGTGGGATCCCACATACCAAGCATTTCAAACATACACAATATGCTCGATATGTGTAAATACAACAAGGCATCACAACATAACTCTCGACTCAAGTATTATTCATTAGGCTCAGGGCGAGATATATACAAACATGGGTCTCATGACCCAACATCTGAAACATACAAGCAACAAGCACAAGCGGAAGCTTAACATGTGAGTGCTGAGACATGTACAAATGAAAAAGGGCTGAAAGCCCGACTATCTACAGATCCTGCGAGGGCACAAGATCGTAGGCTGAGGTAACAAGCTAAGCATCGAAGCCCATGGAACTACTAAGGAGGCCGACATCTCTGCAAAACATAAAATAAGCAAGCGTGAGTACAAATGTACTCAGCAAGACTTACATCAGAACTAACTACATATGCATCATTATCAACAAAGGGGTGGTGGAGTTTACTGCGACAAGCGAGCTTTGACTCGGTGGCTATCTGAACTACATTGCAGATAACTCTTTTGAGGTGGCGCTGCAGTCCACATATTCACCATATCAATACACCACTGGATCCGTTCCGTCTTCCCTCACGAGCATGCATCCATAGCACTCACACTTATCTTGCGCATTTTAGGTATCCACTTTCCTTGTCTATGAACTGTTATAAGCAGCGAAGTCCTTTACCACAGACACGGCTATTGAATAGATAGTAACCTGCGGGGTGTACTTCTTCACGCTCTCGCCACTTACAGCCATGTACACCTCGCGTCTCGGCAACCTAAGCGGAGCCTGGCGAGGTAGTGCGACCTGACTAACCACACAAGTCTCTAGTCGGGTTTATAGCCTATGGGTTCCATCCATGCAAGGAATCCGGCGAGTGTCGCTCACGGCCCCAAACGATGTGTGCAGGGTTCCCAAGCCCATCTCGTGGATGGATCTCGCTTGGTACAGACCCACAGTGCCTAATCATCCAAGCCCACCTGTAGGGTGCCACTTGGTAGACTACTAACACTACCTACAAACACGAAACTAGATTGCAACTCTGGGAGAGATCAAGTTGATTAATAAGTCGAGAGGGGGTCACGGAACCCAATGTGTGGTAATGGCTTGTGGATCACAAACACGAACTCAGTTCTGAGGGCGGCTGCAATGAGACAACCCACCATGTACTCCTACATGGCCTCTCACGCTACCTTTACCGTCGTGTTCACATACTTAGCTCACACAGTGAGACATGTTCACCACTTTCCAATTCATTCCCGATGAATCGGACACGACACAACTCTAAGCAATAGCAGACATGACAAACAAGCATGAATGAGTAGGCACATCAGGGCTCAAACTTCCTCATGCTAGTGGGTTTCATCTAATTCTTGTGGAATGACGGGTCACGAGGAGGATAGGGGTTCAGCTACATGACAAGTAACACATGAGTCGTTGTTGTCCTAATGCAGTAAAATAAAGGGAAGCGAGATAGTGGGATTATATCGGAATGAACAAGGGGTTTTGCTTTTTGGCACTTGAAGATAATATAGTTCTTCAATAGTGTCATCGATCTCATCGTCGAAACCCGTCTATCAGGAGGGAACAACCACCGACAAACAGAAGAAACACAATCAATGCAATGCACAAACAAATGAATGACATGTCATGTTAAGGAACTGATTTGACCTAATGCATTAGTAAGCCAAGTTAATTGAAGTGGAATTCAAACAAGGTTAAACTCAAATCAAATGCTAGTTCATAAATTGCCCTAATCATGATTCATCCTATTCAGCGAGGTTAACTTGTTTAATCATGCATGAAAGTGTACAGATGGGTAGATTGGATTTTTCTGATCATTTTCATATATAAATTATTTGATTTGGAGTTACGGTTGATTTTCTGAAGTTTAGAAGTTTATACATATTTGGAATTTCACTGATAGAATAAATCGATAAATGATTAATTCGTCGACATTCGTCGTGAAGTGACGTCATCAAGTCAACAGCAGCTGGTCAGGTCAAACCTGACTAGTGGGGTCCACTAATCGGTGACCCGATCTCTTGTAAGTCCGCGAACGGTGGTCAGGTCAGCGACCCGCGTCGACAAGTCAACCACGGCGTGGGTCATTGGTTTGTTAATTAATCTAACTTAATCTAACTAAGCGGCAATTAGGCAGCAAGACCCGCCGGTGTCTAGAAGAGTTAATTAATGGCCAGTGATTAGCACCTAACTAAGCATCCATGTCAGCCGCTTGATTTTGGCGTGGCGACTAACAGCAATGACGACTCGCGGACTTACTCTGACGGCCATGGGCCTTGAGACCACCAGCGTAGCCCGTCGTCGGCCGCATCAGGGAGGCAGGTGGGAGGAGCTGGGGAGGTCGGGCTTCGCGGAATGAACTTCGGCCATAGTGGGAGCAGTGGCTAGAAGGGCCGAAATCGATCTGGCGAGAAGAGTCGGCCGGAGGCTCATAAAGTCACCAGAGATGGTCGTGAGCTCGGGGAGGCGACGGCAGTGGCGAATCGGCAGTGAAGATCTCGGCCATGGCGGAGAAGTGGCCAGTGGAATCTGATGGAAGCGTCCGGGGTCATGTAGTTCGGCGTGAGGTGCGCGTGATGGCCCGCTTCGTCGTGGGATGGCTGGCCGTGGGAGGAGTCGGTGGTAGCGGCGAATGGCGGCAGTGGGCGGCTCCGTTGATGGTGATAGAGAGGTCGGGGGAGAGGATGAGGCGAGGAGAAAGCGAGAGTGAGGGAAGCTGAGAGAGGGCCTCGAGCCTCTCGGCGGATCCAGAATGCAGATGAAAGAGCGCGGAGGGCATCGGCAGTATGAAGCGGTGGCCTCGCCCAGCGTGCTCGGCGGTGTCTTGTCCCCTCCCCTCGCCTCTTGGCAAGAGTAGGTGGTGGCGGCATGGGCCAGTGGGCGGCTCGAGTCAGAAATGGCTTTGAGGCCTCTTCTCTCTCTCTCTTTTAATTGTTTTTGTTTCTAATTTACATAAACTTTGTGGCTTTACTAAAATACTAAAACAGATCCAAAATCATAAAAGCTCAATGCCACTTTTGAATATAACAAACAGCAACCATTTAGTTTATGATTATTTGAGCATTTAAACTATTTATTAGCATTAAATGCCCAAATGCAAATACTTTATGAATTAATCCGGTGACCAAATATGTCATGAAAAATGTGCATCACCTACGGTTATGGTTTATAGCATTTTCGAGAAATGATGAACATTTTCTAAAGCCATTTGGATTTCTGAAAAATATTTTGGTGGAACCTATTTGAATTCCTTTAATGCTAGGGTTTGAAGCAATCCCCATCTCAAAAATTCCTTTGAAATCAGACATGATGCATGGATGCCGAATGCCACTAGAATCTCGGGCTTGTCGGCGTAATCCGGTGATGCTCATCGCCGGATTCTCCCATGCCAACAACGGGCCTTTAATTTGTGGGAGTTCGATCCGGCAGCACGAACCTTGATCCGGCTCTTTGACACTACGTGCGAAGATACACGGAAGGTGCTGTTCAAAAGAGGCTGAAGCCCCAACATCGCTAACAAAGATCGCGGATCTGCTCGCGCGTCAAGCGGCGAGGTAAGTTATTTACCCTTCACGGGAATCTTTTTCATAGATTGACTCTATGTGGGATCTAAAACTCCCTAATCTTTGGTGGGGACTGGCTGAAGGCGTCAGGACAGATTAACTATTCGGCTCCTTTGCGGAAGACCCAGCCGGGCCTTGATTAGTGAGGCTGCTGGCTCCGGTACCCATGTGGTGCGGAGAAGAAGGCCAGAAGGAGGCCACGCAGGAACTCGAAGGATCTCCGACACGAGTCTTGTCGGATTCTGAAGCAGAATCTTCTCCAGGGGCGAGGAGGAGGAAAAAGCTTCTCCCCAGCGAGAGGAGAGAAAAGGAAGCCGCAAGCTGGGGAGGCGGAGGAATCAAGAAGGAAGAACCCTTCCCGGACTTCTCAACCAACGTCGGCGGCAGCGAGGAGGATTGGCCAACAAGGGCCAAGCCCCCAGCAGATCGTAAGTGTCAGGATACCATGGCTTTTTTATCATTTCATAGTGTTCTCTAATGCCGAACAATCATGCAGCCGCCCAAAATGAGTTCTCACCGTCGGCGGGTCCCTGCGTTCGTCGGAAATGGAAGTACTTCACTTCCGACCGCCTCCTCACCTCACGCTGCAGACGGCAGCTGCGGTGGGGCCTAAAGGGCCTTGGTCAAGAAGGAGGTGGCGCGAGGCGCCACAAGGCAACCTCCGGACTCGTAGCGTGGAGGCAAGACCCCGGGGGCTCTAAGCCCGACCCTTGTCCGGACTCGATGCGGAACCTTCAGCGGTTCGAGTCCGACAAGCGGTCCCTCGTAGAAAGCGTAAGGCGCGGTGTCCTCCGTCCAGCAGGAGGCACGGATAGCTCTTGGGTAACAGGCGCCTCCATCGAGAAGAAACACCGCACTGTTATGAGTGCGGTGATCCGGACAGTTCAGATCCGCCAAAGCGAGTGACCAGCTGTACCAGCCTTCTAACGGGCTTTGAGGTAAGTTTAGAATATGTAAAAATATTACGCATAGGCGGTAGCCCCGATGCTTAGTTGGTGTTGGAAAGACAAGCGGACTAAGGATCTAAAAGATATCGTAGGAGTCTAACATAAGTATGTCAATATGGGAATCAGGCTGCTGCTGTGACCTGCCGCATTGGCTGCGAGAGGTCAATGCATTGAAAGCGAGCCTCGGCGGTCCGAGCGAGCTCGGCCAAGCCAAGCAGCTCGAGGACAAGGAAGGTAAGTAGTACCTTATTAAAGAAATACCTTATAGAAAGGTTTGGTTGCAAAAAATAACAGGAATAACATGGAGTGCTGCGGGGGCCACGAGCAGGTGGCGACCACGAAGGCAGGTGTCGTGGTGTGGCTCATGGCTGCAGCGCACCCAGCGAGAAGGGGGGCGCAGCTGGCCAAGGTCTGACAAGAGCTCAAGCTCTCGTGGAAAAACATGAGAGTTTGGGCGTGACTCGAAGAACTCGAGTCAGGCTCGCCTCGGCTCTTGAGAGTGCCAAAGCTGCTAAGGCCGATGCCCAAAAAGCCCTCGAAGAAATTGAATCATTAAAGAAGATAGCGGCGGGTAAGGCATTCTTTATGCAAAGCAAGCATGTGAAAGTGCATTACCTATTACTTACCGGTTCGGAGCTCTCTAGGAGCATTCGCACATTTGCCCGTGGTGTGTCGATCTTTGCCGCATTCTACTGCGCCAGGAGGGGCTCGAAGGAAAGGTGTTACGGTCTCGGTATCTTTGAGGCGGACATCCAGTGCCCTGGCGACTAGCTGAAGTAGCTGGTCGAGCTCCACAAGGTCGCCGAACAGGCCATGAAGGGCCTTATAGAGCGGCTGTGGCCATTGGAAGCCATGCCTGGGAGCTACTTCGACTTAGTGCAGCGGATTGAAGTCATCAAGCGCTCCGTCTGCATTGAAGGTGTCCATCGGGCCCTTGCCGTGCTAAAGTGCACGGGGCAAGCTGGATGCGGAGAAGCTTGTGTGGACGGGCCCCCCGAAGGGCAAGGAGCATCATGCGCTGAAATGTACTATGAGGGCCTCTTGAAGGGTGCTGCCGAATAGCGGATGAGTGCTCCAAAGATGTAATTTTGAATAGGCTCGCATTTTTTATCTGTCGCTGAAAACTTGTTCATATCGCTAAGCAACGCTTGTTAATTTAAAATATTACCTTCAATGCGGCCGTTTATCAAATTTGAGAGATGGCAAGTCGTTGGCTTCAGCCCCCATGCCACAGTCTTTGGGGTGTTCGGGATAAACTTGAGCACTCTTGTTCCCATTCTTGGGTCCATCTAGGGGCGCTCAACACAACGAACAAGGCAACGGACTTATAATGCTTGAACACTCTCACTTAGCCATAGAATTCTATAATTTTAAATTTGGTGAAGCCCTAGTATTCGGAAGACCGAGTTCGAGGCGCTATCACGCCTTGGCGGACAATTCGGTTCCTCGCTCTAAGCGGCATAAGTCTTTAGGGACCGAAAAACCTCTCGAACAGCGACCGGCTCTCGCCCTATCATGACGGTCAGTTTAGCTTTCTCCAGAGGTGCTCGACCCAGCTCAAGCTGAGGCACAATCGTGATGGTTCTCCGGTGCTACCTTAGCCGATATAACGGAACATAAAGTACCAAAACACGGGGCCGGGCAAACCCAACTATTGACCCAAGACATGATTGAGTCGATTCATATAATGCTATAAGTTGAGGTGCCGCACTTGTGAAAGTGTTCGGACTTATCACACCATAATTTTGGGATACTTAAGCCCCTGGTGTATTAGCCGTACCAAAGTGTCTGGTTGCAACATGTCATGAAATGAACATATGTATAGATAAAGGAAGTAGTGCAATAATAGGCAAAGGCTATGTATTGTTTATTCAAAAATACTTGCAATGAAAGCGAGCGATACAAATAGTGCGATAAGCAAGGGATGGGACTATCTAACATGTCCCCCTCTCGGGTAAGCCGGGATGGTATGTAAAAGCAGGTATATTGCTCGTAATAGAGACCACTGAACACTCGGCGTGGCTACCTTCTCTGGCTGTTGCATCGTGAGTTCGGCGATTCTAGTGCCGGACAGGACTTCTGAAAGACGGAGTCCTGAAATTAAGAAAGAGGAAGAAAAATGAAAAAAGAAAAGGAATGACACAATCGGGAGCCCCTGGTGCGGTCGAGCCGCATTCTTGGCGTGTCGTGGTCTTGTCCCTCCCCATATGCCCATGGTATCTCCAGAGCATAATTATGTACGCGTAATACTAGTTTCGCAATTTCGCGAGGGCTGGGGTTGGGGCGGATTACTCTGGCGATGCTTGAATCGTGCGAGGCGGTCTTGTTGTAGAGTTACTCGGGCGCTTAGCGGTGTCCGGACGCTTAGTGGCGGACTCGAGAATTCTTGTGAGAGGCTGCTTTGTACCTCCGCCGCAAGGGCGCCGTGTGCTCCTCCGTTCGGAGAGAGCGTTCGGTGTTTCCATTGACCGTGATTACTCCTCGAGGCTGGCATCTTGAGCTTGAGGTATGCGTAGTGCGGCACCACATTGAACTTTACCGTCACGGTTCGTCCGAAGCGATGCATGATAGCCGCTGCGGAATGGGACAATGTCGAAGATTAACTCTTCGCCGGAAGTTATCCGGGGATCGAAGACCACTTCGAGTGTAAGCGAGCCCGTACAAGCTGGACTCTACACCCGGTATGGCGCCTTTAAAGGTCGTCTTTGTAGGCTTAATCCTGGAGGGTCTATGCCCATTTTGCGCCTTTGTATCCCGATAAAGCAGAGTTGAGGCTGCTGCCGCCGTCCATCGGGACTCTTGTGAGGTGAAATCCGTCAATAATTGGGTCAGAACCAATGCGGCGAACCCGCCGTGGCGAATGCTAGTGGGGTGGTCCCTTGATCGAAGGTGATCGGGCAGGAAGACCATGGGTTGAACTTTGGGGCGTGGCTCCATCGCATATCGTCCCTTAGTGCGCTTCCGCTCCCTTTTGGGTATGTGGGTTGCGTATATCATGTTCACCGTCCGCACTTGTGTGGGAAAACCCTTCATCCTCTATTGTTCAGCAGCCAGGGGCTCTTCCTCGTCATCGCTATGCAGCCCCTTGTCATTGAGTTCGACACTTAACTTGCACCTTGCTTGAACACCCAACAATCCATGTTGGTGTGATTGGCTGGTTTTCGGGGTGCCATATATCGCAAGCGATCAGTATTCGGTCCAAGTTGGGCCGGGCCCAGGTATTTCTTTTGAATGGCTTCTTCCGCCGACCGGGTTTAGAGCCTCTGAATCCGGCATTAGCGGTCCGTATCTTGATATTATCGCCGTTAATCTGGCGCTTATTCTTGTTATGACGCGACCTGCCATTGCTGTCCTTGGTATCCGAACTATCGGGATGTTTGGCCAAGTTGTTGCTTCGAGCTAGCCAGCTGTCCTCTCCCGCAAAAGCGGGTCATGAGTGTTGTGAGGGCTGCCATGGATTTTGGCTTTCCTGTCCTAGGTGCCGGGCAAGCCACTCGTCATGGATGTTATGTTTGAAGGATGCAAGGGCCTCGCATTGGACGATCAACGATTTGATTTTTCTTTGTTAGGAACCGTGTCGAATTGTGCGGCGATTCTTATGGCTGCTGAATTATGTGGCTAGGGTCATCGGCGTCGGTGGTCGCACATATGTGCCCGGGAAGTTATCAAGGAATGCGGCTTCGGGTCCTCCCAACAACCAATTGATTCTGGCGGCAAGTTGTTGAGCCAATGCGAGCTGGTCCTTTAAGCTTGAGTGGGAGGTATTTGATGGCATGTAGATCATCACATGGGCCATGTGGATATGGAGGAGATAGTCCTCGATCCGGACCCGCAGGATCTGTGGTACCATCGTATGATTCGATGTTCTGGGTTTGAAACCCTCGAGTTTGATGACCCATTACTTCATCTGTGAAGCATAGTGGGTGTCTTGGCGCCTCGTATTGGGCTATATCACGGCGTAGCTCATATGAGCTTTGTCTCTCGTGTTCGGCCCGGCTGGGTTTGTTGTATCCGCGCGACGGTAATCATCCCGTGTCGTTGGCCCCGCGATCCGTAGATCGATCTTGTATATTTTGCCTTGTCCTCAATATATCTCGCAAGTCCGTAGCGTTTTCCGTGCCTTGTTACTTTTGAGCGGCGTCGGGTGTGGCTTGGCGGAGGGGCGAGGCTTCTCTGCCGAGACCACGGGTGGCGATCTGCCATGTCGTCGCTGGTGACTTGGGTGCTTCCTCCTCTGATCGAGGCAACGGCCTGCGTTTGGGGTAGCTTTGGAGGGGCATTGAGTTCATACTCTTGGCTGCAAGGACTTGATCCATCTGTCGACTAGCAGGTCTTGGTAAGCTCTAAGCTGTTGCTGCTTTTTCTTGGCTGCTTGCCGTGGCTATAAGCCTGCGTTTGAAACGCTCTTGTTCGGCGGGATCCTCAGGCACGACAAATTCGTCGTCATCGAGGCTTGGCTCATCTTCGAAGGGAGGCGCATAATTATCGTCCTCGACCTCTCTTTCTGCTGCACTATCGTGCGGACTTGCTTCTCCCTCCTCCCGCGCTGAGTCCTGCTGGAGGGGGTTGTCTTCGGTACTGTCCGGGGTGTTATTATCTCCCGTGCAGGAATCACCATTTTTGCTGTGGCGGGATTTAGAGCGGCGCCGCTGACGTCGGTGCTTCGGTTGCTTTTTGGAGGTGTCATCCTCTGTTGTTCCATCATCGTTCCCATCTTTTGGGATATCCACCATGTATATGTCGTATGACGAGGTGGCCTTCCAGTGCCCTGTAGGTGCTGGTTCTTGGTTGTCTCCGGCATCGTCGTCCATACCGTCGATGTCTTCGGAGTCGAAGTCGAGCATGTCGGTTAAATCATCGACAGTGGCTACAAGGTGGGTGGTGGGTGGGCGTTGAATTTCTTCGTCGTCCGTATCCCAACCTTCTTGTCCGTAGTCCGGGCAGGGCTCTCCGGATAAAGAGAGAGACTTTAGTGAATTCGAGGATGTCGCCAAGGGCGAGTCTTGAAAGATGTCATGGCGATGAACTCCATGGCGCGCCCAATCGGATTCGATTAGCGAGCGCGGAGGGTTCGGAGTCCGCACTCTGGAGTTGAGGTCTTCACAAAGGACAGGGATGGAGTTGGCTCAATCGCCAGAGATTGTAGCCCCAGGCGATGTCAACCACTGCGTCCTCGATCGGGGAATCCGGCTCCGGATTAAGGGTCGGAGCAGATCTTTGGTGCAGCCTCCGAGCCTTTGTTCGGCTGCGAGCTAGATCATGCCCATCGAGGCGAGTGCGGCACGCTTGGCTGCGGCTCGAATCGTCGAAGATCAAGTCTCCGCGGATATCGGCGGTATAGTTCAAACTTCAAATCTGACCTGATGGCCAAGGCGTAGATTCGATCTGCTCCGGATGGCTGCGAATTGTATGATGCAAAGCCGCCGAATCGAAGATCTGTCCGGGGAAAAAGTCTCACCTGGACCGCGCCGTTGTTGATGATCGAAGGAGCCATCGGGCCTATCGGTGGCGACACGGAGGAACTCTCAATGAAAGCACCAATGTCGCTGTCAAAACCGGCGGATCTCAGGTAGGGGTCCCGAACTGTGCGTCTAAGCGGATGGTAACGAGGAGACAAGGGACACGATGTTTTACCCAGGTTCGGGCCCTCTCGATGGAGGTAATAACCTACTCCTGCTTGATTAATATTGATGATATGGGTAGTACAAGAGTAGATCTACCACGAGATCAAGGAGGCTATACCTAGAAGCTAGCCTATGGTATGATTGTTGTTCGCCCCTCGGACTAAAACCCTCCGCTTTATATAGACACGGATAGGTTAGGGTTACACAGTCGGTTACAATGGTAGGAGATCTACATATCCATATCGCCAAGCTTGCCTTCCATGCCAAGGAAAGTCCCATCCGGACACGGGACGAAGTCTTCAATCTTGTATCTTCATAGTCTTGGAGTCCAGACGTGATGATAGTTCGGCTATCCGGACACCCCCTAGTCCAGGACTCCCTCACCTAGTTTTGACGAGTGAGGGCTGCGCCCGGCTGACCTTAGGGGGCCTCACGAGAACCCAGTTGCCATGGTCACTCTTTCGGTTGCCCAAAGTGGCTCTGTCTCAGGTGATGGAGCAGGGATACGAGAACCGTCAGGAGTTGAAGGGGACGACGTTGAGCTGGTGACGCCGTGCGGAGCCCTGAGGGCGGCATCTCCCAGAGCTCGTTCCTGAATGGCGACAGGTGAGGAGTTGCGGCCTCCGGCTCCCGAGGATGGGGCTCCCGAGGCCCCGATTGTCCCTCATGAGGCGGCGCCTGGTAGCATCCCCCAGGCTGGTCCCACTGGTGCCGATCACCTTACCGCCTCCTCCATGCCACAAACCGACCCCTGCGCCGAGCGCTTAGGCCGTTTTCGGTTAGACTTCGCGGCCCTCCGCAAGAGGAAGGAGGCCCCGGGCGGTGACGATCGCACTTGCCGCTTGCTGAAGTGCAGGAGGTACTTCGCCACGGACAAGTAAGTCCTCTTCTCTCTATGCTCCTCTACTTCTCGGTTCTTGCAGCTGACCATAACCTTTCAGGGCCCTTCCTACCGAGTTCGCGGAGACGGCCAAGGAGCCATCTCCCCAAGCTCCGTCCTCGTCACTGCTCCTTGGTGCGTCGGGTTCGAGCGGCGCCCTAATCACTCTGCCGGTCGGAGAGGTGGCCCGTTCAGCTGGGCGTCCCGAGCCTGTGCGCCTGCTGTCCTCCCTTAACGAGTTTTCCTGGGGCATAGCCAGCTTGCCCCGCGCCCCTTCCTCGATCGCGGATGGTAGCTGGTTGAATTCAATCTTGAGCTCTTCTTCTGGGGACGGACCGGCGCCAGGCCCTGCCCCTGGCGAGGCCCGTCCGGTGATTGTTGGGGTGCCAGCCCCCTGCCCTGCACCGGGAGGGGGCGCGCCGCCTCCGAGCCCTCCACATTCACTAGCAGCAGAGGGTGACAAAGAAGACGTGCTCAGGCGTGCTTGCGAACGCCGCGCCCTTCGTCAAGAGTTTCTCCATGGGGCGACAGACGTGGTGAAACGGCTCGGGGCGGAGCTTGCCGGCGAAGATGCGCGTCTCGTGGCCGAAGGTTTGCGCCTTACTAAAGAGAGGCGCAAGCTGAAGGTAGTCGTTGCCCTCGCGCGTCACCAGCGTGACCTTGACAATGTGAAGGCTGAGGCGTCGCAGGCGGCCTCGCGAGAGGCTCGCTCTCGAGCCGTCGAGGAGGCCCTGGAAGAACACCGACGGCGCAGGGACGCGGAGGAGCGTGCGTGGGAGTTCCAAGCGTGGAGCAACTCTCTAGAGCAGCAAGTGGAGTTGCGCCAGGCTGCGCTTGTGTCGTTGAAGGAGGCTTCCGTCGACCAGGCGGAGCTCCAGAAGCGCGAGGAAGCACGGTTGCTAGAGGCCACCGAGCGCAACCTCGACCTTGAGCGGTTGGAGACGAGGGAGCGCCTGGTGGCTCAGGCGGAGGATGATGTCGCCGCGCGCAAAGGCCGAGCCCAAGAAGAGGTCGACCGCCGCGTAGCGGAAGCTCGCTCCGGCCTCGAGCGTCAGTATGAGTTGAGGTTGGAGATGGTTAGGGCCGAAGCTGAGGGTAGGACCACGGCCCTCAAGCCCAAACTAGATGAAGTGACGCGGGGTGCGGACTCCTCTGCAGCCGCCCTTCGCGCAGCACAGGCGGAGCTGACCTCCTCCCGCGCCGAACTGCTTCTTCTCCGACAGAGGGTTGATGGCGTCGAGGCCACCGCATGGCAGAACGAGGACGAGATTCATCGGCGGCGGGTTCTGGAGCACGAGCATGCCCCCATGCTCCGTACGCTCAGGGAACGGGCAAACGCGGCCCTGGGCAACATTTGCGAGGCTGCTGCTGAGGAGCCGCACGAGACCAACTATGCTGGCAACCTCCAATATTTTGCTGACGTGGTGACGCTCCTGGAGAACCTCTCCGAGAGGTCTCGTTGGCTTGTCGAGGAGTGGAGCCGAGCCTTGCTCGGGCATGCTTTCTCCCGTGTCTTCAGTTATCTGGGGGACAGGGATCCCCACTTCGACTTCGATGCCGCCATCGCACCGGTGCCCATAGTCGTCCGGGGCGACCTGGCGCAATGGTTGGAGGATCACGTGGACGACCTTGTCAGGGCCTTCGCATCTGATGATGACATCGTGATTGTGGCCGCCGATGAAGGCAGCATGGTGGACGGTCCTGGTGCTGGCTGAGGTGTTGGTGGCGGTGATGATGTCAGCAACGCCAGCGACGCCTCTGGAGGTGACCCAGAAGGCGCGGCGAGTGACATGTCCGACTGATTGTTTGTCACCGCTGTTTATCCTGCACGAAAAAGGTTCAGGCTTGGCCCTAAAGACTGTGAGAGCATTTTGGGAGGGGAAGCCCCTCATGTAAAGGTTTGCGGTAAATGCCCTAGTAATCTTAACGCAGCGTGTGATCTTAGCGGCCGGCCCGGTGGTGGGTCAGCTGGCTCGTTTACCTTTGACCACCCGGTGAGCCAGCGGGCTCTGGGGCCATAGCGCCATATGTGTCTTCTGGGTGAACCCATTCATCCTGCGATAAGAACCTCTGGAGAGGGCGTGGCGACAGCCGTCCGAGCTGTGGACGCGGTTGGCCCGGCCCGGCTTGCGAGGGGCTCGCGAGGGGAGGCAGCTGATGCTAGCTTTGGACACAAGGCCGAAAACAGAACACGAGAGATTGCTCGAATGAGACTAAACACCCCTTCCCCAACGCACGCAAGGCTCGAACTCAAATCCAACTTAAATTCAAATCGAGGAAACTTGTCAACTGAGAAAAGGCAAAAAAGCAAATGGCCGCGTCTGGCACCTAGTCTAGTCTTCGACGTCTTCTCACTAGCGCGGAGCTAAGTGCTGCCACTGGGCGTGGGAGGGAGCCCCCGAGGCCCAAGGGCGGCTCTCCGGAGACTCCGGTGCGTGTACAGCCCCACTCATTATTATATGAGAGTGCCACGGCGCGGCGAGCTTCACAGGCACTGGGCCTTCTTCACAGGTATCGGCCTTGCTTCATCGCCAGATGAGGGCCCCGCCTTGCGCCACACTCTACCGCCACTGACGGCGGCTGGAGACCAAGGACGGCGCCAATGGGGTAGAGCGGTCGCCAGCGGTTCCCCCGATGACCACGGGTCCTCTGCCGGGGGCAGGCCCTGAGGCACCTCCCCGGCAGAGGGCCTACCTCCTGAGAACGTCTTGCGCCCGGCGCCATGGGAGCGAACCGGATCTCGGCCCCTCTCCTGCAGCCCCCGGTGCCCTCCTCCTGAGGGGTAAGAGGCTCCAGTGTTGGGGCAGCCACCTGTCGCGGCGACCTCTACCTCTTGTGGCACATGGTTAGCATAAGCTTGCTCCTGAGGAATTAATGGTACCAGATAGTTGCTGCCGCCAGTGCAGTTGTCAAGGCCCTCTTGGGGTTCCTAAAAGGGCTCAGCTTGCGGGGTCTCCTCGCCCCAGCTTGGCCCAAAGAACGAGCCATGGTCTTCTTCCCGTGCGCACTCTTGATCCATCATGCGGGGCACATAAGCTTCTGGGGACGCTGCCCCGTAGGTCTCGCTCTAGTGCCCCACATGCCATGCAGTCCGGCCCGGAGTGCTGTCTTGAGAGTGGTGGCGCGGTGGTCCGCCGAGGCCAAAGTTCACGGTGTGCGCTCCTTCGCCGGCTGGAGATGGGGTCTGCGCGGCTTGCCGCCTGGTGCTGCTGGCCAGGTTGGCGTCGAGTAGGCCCTGGAGCCTGCTTGAGGTTGCATGGGCGCGTATGGGGTCGCCATACGGCACGCTCTGGACCTGGGGCGACAGCCGGACGTAGAAAGGAGGTGCTCCCGAGGCGGCGGCGTCCAGGAGCTCGGCCACTCGCTCCAACAGCACATCGCGGCCGCCCTCTAGAAGCCGGCACCGTAATAGCTCTCGGGCCACCGTGATCGGGGCCACAGGTTTACTGCTCCGTTAGGTGTGCGGCGCCGTGGCATGGCGTGGCTTGAGGCCACGGCGCTGACCGCACCTGTCGCGGCGTGAGGGCAGGCGGCGTCTGGCCGCGTCACCCGCGCCCCGCAACGCCTTTTGGAGCACGAGCTACCTGAGGTGCAAGGTTGAGGTCACCTTGGGCTGGCGGCACGGCGTGGGCGGGCCACGCTGCCCAGCGGTCGGCGTTGGCTGCCGGGTCGCTTGACATCGAACGACGAGGCGACGAGACGCAAGGCGGCGGAGGAACGATTCCACCGCACCCCTACCTGGCGCGCCAAATGTCGGATTTCGGGTTCCGGCAGACCCTGGAGGTTCTAACTATGGGGTGCGCACGGAGATCTTTCCCCTTCCAGCTCACGCGTTAATGGTTTGCAAGGGATCTAAACTAGGAACGATGAACAACACAAGAGACACGAGGTTTATACTGGTTCGGGCCACCGTTGTGGTGTAATACCCTACTCCAGTGTGTGATGTGGTGGATTGCCTCTAGGGATGATGAGGAACAATACAATGGAAGAACAGCTTCGCGAGGGGCTGTTCTTGAGCTGGTGCGATGAACTGCTTGGGTGAGTCCAGCCGCTTCTCTCTCTCACTCTAGTAGGTTCGACCTGTGTCTCGTTGATCGATCCCCTTTCTGTCCTCTCCCTTTCTCTTTATGGTGGCTAGTCCTATTTATAGAGGGAGGCCCTGGGCCTCTTCCCAAATAGTGAGCGGGAAGGGCGCCAACAATTGACCAGTTTGAAGGGGAACATCTAGTACACTTATCCTGACTAAAGTTGGTCTTCGGCTGCCAAAGGCTCTGACGGTGACGCCGTCTTGGGCTCCATGATGACCTCCGTCCTACCGCTCTGCTGGTCTTGGTCTTGTTGCACCGAAGCGGTAACCTTTGCCTGATGCCTTGGCCTGTGCTTGCCTCCTTTGCACCAAAGGGGAAACGAGGACACTACGCAGGCTGGAACCCGCCTGGCGCCCTTTGATCTCGATCGTCATGGCTTGCGTCACGGGCACCCTCGTGAGTACCTGCCTTGATCTCTCCGCCTCCTCGTGAGCCTGCCTGATGAGGCCGCTCTGAGGAAGGTTCTGCTCGTCCGCCCAGCGATCTTGGCCCCTCGCGAGGTCTTGAGCTTGAGCTGATGAAGCTGGGCCACGCTGGGCCCCCACTTGAGCCACGCCTCAGGCTGCAGGCAGGCAAGTCTGGGGACCCCCATTCCCAGAACGCCGACAAGCTGTGCTGCCGGCCATGCACACAGGTGTGCTTGTGGTCGTGCAACCGGCCATGCATGCATACATGCATATCTTGTTTTCTCACTTTTTTTTCAGCAAGTCGGCAGGAGTGGGACGGCAGCAGCCGGCGTCCAGGCTGCGGGGGAGCCAGCCAGCGCGGGAGCCGGCCGGCCGGATTGCGGGGGAGCCCGCGGGCATGACCCGGGAGGCCGGACACCGGATGGAGGGACGAGCAGTGGCGAGCTGGTGTCGGGGGCACGCCAAGGAAGGACGCAGGAGCCGGTGGGCGGAGCTAGCACGGAAGGCGGCAGCGACCACTCGGCGGGGTTTGAGCGCGGTCGGATTGTGACGCAGGGAGGCGGGGGCGAGAGTGTAACGCCCCGGACACACCCGCCGGTGGTCGTTACTCCTGGCGGGATCTAGACTGGCCCCACAGATCAATACTAGTCTTTTCTGCGCACTTTGTCCTCGATCGTGCGCACCGGGAGCAACTTCGGTCGGTCACCCATCCTGAGACTACTCCAAGCTGAGCACGCTTAACTTTGGAGTTACGCGAATGGGATCCGAAAAGAAGAATTCCTTATTGATATGAGTAGTCTATCATCCCTAATAAGCCAGGCTATTACATACACCCCCACTCGGAGGAACCGGCGTCCTCGTCGGGCCACGAACGTTCCCTCTTGGCACAAACATCGTGCTTCCATCCGTACATGTGCCATGTCGGGTGCCACGACGGGTCAAGCGTCATGAACAACATGACCACGCACCTGTCTGCAACCATCCGTGTAACCGCGAGGGTCGGCTCGATACCAACTTGTCACGCCCGGACACACCCGCCGGTGGTCGTTACTCTAGCGGGATCTAGACTGGCCCCCAGATCAATACTAGTCTTTTCTGCGCACTTTGTCCTCACTCGTGCGCGCGGGAGCAAACTTCGGTCGGTCACCCATCCCGAGACTACTCCAAGCTGAGCACGCTTAACTTTGGAGTTACTGTCGAATGGGATCCCGGAAAAGAAGGAATTCCTTATTGATATGAGTAGTCTATCATCCCTAATAAGCCAGGCTATTACAGAGAGGCACGCGTGGCAGGAGCCGACCCAGAGCAGGGGCCGACTGGAGGCGAATGCACTGGGCGGGAGCTGGCCCGAAGCCGCGGCCGAGTGGAGGTGGAGGCGCAGGGCGGAGCTGGCCCGGAGCCGCGGCCTACTAGAGGCGAAGGCGCGAGCCGGCGGCGCTGCAGGGATGCCGGTGAGGAGCCGTCATGGGGGCGAGGGGCGACGAGCCGACTAGCGGACGAGGCGGACCCTTATTCTTTGGGTCGAGGGCGAGGCAGCGGGCGCTGAGAAGGCCAGCGCAGAGGCGGAGCGGCGAGCAGTGAGCGACGGCGACTGGAGCCGCCAGCGAAGCGTGAGCCGTCGGCGCTGGCGGAGGCGGAGGCGGCCGAGCCCGGGTCGAGCGAGGGCGGGCGAGGCGGCGGAAGCCGAGTGCGTCCAGACAGCGGCGGGAGAAACCAGCGGACGCAGCCACAACGCGGGCTGGGTTGGAGCCGGCCCCAATTTTTTGTCCGCGAGCAGCCGGACCCTTTCTTTCTTCGTGGGCAGCCGGCCACGGCGGTTGGGAGGAAGCGGCGGCGGCGATAGCGGCGGGCTTGAGTGGAGCCGGCTGCGGCGGCAGCCGGCGCACGAGGCGGAGCAGGCGGCCGAGGCGGCCCGCCCAGCTGGCCGCTGGCGATGGCGCTTCGAGGTGCAACGGGCTCAGCATGGCGTAGCAGTGCATGCGGGAGCAGCAAGCGGGCTTGGCGAACAGCGCGCGCTTCTGCTGGAGACGAGGACGAGCGCGGGCAAAGTTGTGCGCGCGGCGGGGCGATGCGGCGACGCGTGAGGCCGAGGCAGCACGGAGCGGAGCGGAGTCACGGCCACGCGGGGCGGAGCGGCGTGGGCCAGTCAGAAGCGACGCAGGCGCTAGGTGCGGCCAGGGTGCAGTGGGGCTGCGACCGCTGGCGGATCAGCGAGCGAGTTGGGGTCGACCCCGAGTCTGGGTAGCATACAGGCAATGTTTGACTTTGATTGACTGATGCATGATTAGCTTAGGAGTGGTGTATGTATGACTTGCATCTAGGAAATGTATGAGTTGGGTGGTAGGTAGCAACGGAAACAGCGCAGCACAACGACGGAGTCGCCGGCCGGAGCGACGATGAGGCTCACACGTCCGGCGGGTCACATGCGCGCACACGAACTGAGCTAGCTAGCGAAGCTAGTACGCATGCTGCTGCAGCCGAATCCATCGGGTTCGCTTGCTAGCAATGCACAAACGCGTGCATGCATAGAGACCGGAGGTGCTCGAGACAGCCGTGGAGCAGAGCGGAGCTGCAAGCGCGTAGAACAAGGGCAGACAACGACGACGATGCGTCGTCCTGCACGGTCGCGCCGGGGGCATGCTGATGTTGAGCCCCCGACCGATGCCGGAGAGATGGCAGCGACGTCGCGGTGATGATGAAGATGGCGAGGCCGACGGCGAGGACGCGCCATCCCTCGCGGCCACTCCGGGGGCATGTCGATGTCGAGCCCCCGACTGCTATCAGAGAGACGGCGTGATGCCGCGGCGGTGAAGACAAAGATGGTCCTGCCTGGACTGCGAAACCAGCAGCAGCTTGCCCCACGATGGGTGCCAACTGTCGTGGTATACTCACGGGGGGTGCAAGACGACAGACGCCACAAGGTGGCTTCGTGCAAGGGCAAGACTGCTGCAGGAATATCCAGGGACGAGTATGCGAGTAGCACGCGCTAGTTTACCCAGGTTAAGGGCTCTCCAGAGAGATAATACCCCCACTCCTGCATGTCTGAGTATATGTGGTATATCTGGTACAGAGTGCTCCTGGAGCTGTATCTCAGCTCAGTGCCATAGGGTTCTGGCTTTACATATGTGGGTGGCCGGATGAGCACAAGTGTGTGCATGGTCGAGTGGCATGTGGCCGCATGAAATGGATGAGTGTGTGTGTGTGTGCGCGCGCGCGCTAGCTTGCTATCTTGCTAGCTAGCATGCATGCGTGAATGTGAGCCCCCCGTGGGATGGATGCTCATATATATAGTGTGACTAGCTTACTATCTAACCTAAGCGGTGGTATGGGCAAGGCATGGTGGGGTGTCATGCTTGTCCCCTGGGTCACTTCATAAATAGTGCCAGGGGACAAGTGACACTATACATGATGGCTGGGGTGACTCGTGAACAGTTCTCAGGTACAGCCGTCTTGTCGGTGTCGGGTCGGGCTGCAGTCGGCAGCCGGCTGGTTGGCGCAGTCGGCAGCCGGCTGGTTGGCGCAATCGGCAGCCGGCTGGTTGCCGCAGTCAGCAGCCGGCAGCCAGCCGGGCAGATCAGTCGGACGGGGAGCCGGCAGGATTGGCCAGGCAGTCGGACTGAGGGGCTTTGCTAGCCCCGATGTCTTGAATTATTGTCTTGTCGTCTTTGGGGTACCCATCGCCAATTACTCCGACAGGCGGCGCCTTCTTGAAAGCGGAGGTGCTGCCGACGGCTTGAAGAGTTGCTCCTCGAAGACGCCAGGCTCTTGGGGTAGTCACTTGGATTCTCTCTTGGCGATGTCGCCGGCCTCCTTGTTGGTGCCGCGGGGCATGTGCTGCAATTCTAGGCCCAAGAACTACTTTTCCATTTTGCGTACCTCCGCGAGGTATGCCTCCATATGCTCGTCCCTCGGCTCGTACACCTTGTTGGAGAAGTTGACGAGAAGCTGCGACTCGCCCCTGATGGTGAGGCGCTTCACCCCCAGGGCCACCGCAGCCTTAAGGCCAGCTATGAGGCCTTCGTACTCCGCTATGTTGTTGGAGACCTTCTCGCCCTGCTGGAAGCAGAGCTGCATGGCGTAGTAGAGCTTGTCCTGAGTGGGCGAGATGAGCACTGCTCTAGCCCCCGCGCCCTAGCGCGCAAATGGGCCATCGAAATACATAACTCAGCCGTCTGGCGCTTTACTTCCCGGTGAGAGGGATCGATCCTCGCCTGCTTCAAGCCCCAGGGCGTCCATCCATTCTGCCATGAAGTCGGCGAGCGCGGCTCTGTTGATGACCCTGGTTGTGCTGCACTCCAGCTAGAATGCCTTCAGCTCGATATTCCAGTCGGCGACTCTTCCAGCAGCGTTGGGGCTCCTGAGTACCCTCTCCAGTGGGTAGGCCGAGACGACCTTGATTGGGTGACCTTGAAAGTAGTGTTGTAGCTTGCGCGATGCCACCAAGAGCGCGAGCAAGAGCTTCTGAGGCATGGGGTACCATGCCCTTGCATCCCACAGTACCGTGCTGACGAAATACAGTGGGTGCTCGACGAGGGCACGCGCGTAGACGGGGCCTACGTCTGTCGGAGGTTGAGGCGCCTCCTGAGGCGACGGAACCCCCGGAGCCTGGTCGCTCATTGGGGCCTCTGCAGGCCCAAGGGCGCCGCCTTGCTGAGCCTGGTCATCCAATGTCATTGCTACAGCCCTTGCGGTGCCCTACGGGTCTTTTATCGCCCTGGCTGGGGGCGTGGCTTGGCGCGATGTATCCTTGGCGTGGCGCTCTTCCCGGACCGCCACCAGAGCTGCGATGTCGGAGTAAGGAGTGGTGGCAAGGTAAAGCACCAGGGGCTCGAGAGGGCGAAGCGCCACCAACACCAGAGGGCTGGTCAGGTATCTCTTGAGGTCTTGAAACGCTTGGTCAGCCTCCGGGGTCCACTCAAATGGGCCCTTCTTCTTCATCAGCTTGAAGAATGGTAGGGCGCGCTCTTCCAGTTGGAGATGAAGCACCCCAGCAAATTCATGCAGCCGGCAAGCTTTTGCATCTCCTTGAGGGTTTGCGGTGGGCTCATGTCTTCGATCGCCTTGACCTTCTCCGGGTTGTCCTCGATCCCCCTGTGGGGCACAAGGAAGCCCAGCAGCTTTCCGGAGGGGACACCAAATACGCACTTCTCCGGGTTGAGCCGCAAGTCCACCTGGCGCAGGCTCGCGAAGGTCTCTTCCAGGTCCTGAATCAATGTCCTCGCCTCCCGAGACTTTACCACAATGTCGTCGACGTAGGTTTCAGCGTTCCTCCTGAGCTGCTTTCCCAGGGCGATGTGCATCGGCCATTGGAAGGTCGCGCGTGCGTTGCGCAGGCCGAACGGCATGCAAGTGTAGCAGTACACCCCGCACGGGGTCAGGAAGGCCGTCTTCTCGACATCCTCTACCGCCATCTTGATCTGGTGATAGCCTGAAAAACGCATCCAAGAAGCATAGCAGGTCACACTCAGCGGTGGAGTCAACGATCTGGTCGATGCGTGGAAGCGGGAACGGATCTTGGGGACAGGCCTTGTTGAGGTTGCTGAAGTCGACACAAATGCGCTCCTTCCCGCCTTTCTTTAGCACAACGACGGGGTTCGCCAGCCACTCGGGGTACCGAACCTCGCGAATGACACCTGCTGCCTCCAGCTTGCGGTTTTCTGGACGATGAAGGACTGCTTCTCCGTGGACTGTCGCTGCGCCTTCTGCTTCATAGGGCGCACATTGGGGCACACCCTCAAGTGATGCTCGATCACCCCTCTTGGGACCCCTATCAGCTGTTTGGGCTCCCAGGTGAATACTTCCTTGTTTGCATGCAAGAACTTCACCAGTGCCTCCTCTTGATCCGGGTCAAGGTTGGCACCTATGGTGAAGGTGGCTCCAGAGGACCCATCTTCCTCAACCGGCACCTGCTTGGTTTCTGCCCGATCTTGTGTAAACAACTGCTTCTTCTTGGCTGGTGCAGCCTCCTTAACCCTGGAGACGACCTCGTTGGCCGGTCGCACTGTCGCGGCAGTTTTGAGGGCCATCTTGAGCGCTATCAGGGATTCCTTGGTATCTCCAACTACGGTGAGGATGTCCTTGCTCCCGGGCATCTTCATGAGGTTGTAGGCCGGATGGGTTGCTGCCATAAACTGAGCCAGAGCCGGGTACCCGAGGATGGCGTTGTACGGGAGGCCAATACGGGCGATGTCGAAGTCGATCAGCTCAGTGCGATAGTTGTCGCGGGTGCCGAAGGTCACGGGAAGACGGATCTGCCCCAGGGGTCTAGAGGAGCCGCCGCCGACCCCGGAGAAGGGCTTGCGAGGGCGGAGCTGCTCGAGCGGTACGTGAAGGAGGCTAAAAGCCTCCACAGAGAACAGGTTGAGGCTGGCGCCACCGTCGATGAGGGTCTTGGTGACGGCTACGCTACAGATGGTGGGCTTGCAAAGCATTGGGAGCACGCCCGAGCTGACGGTGGTGACAGGGTGATCCCCCGAGTCGAAGGTCAGGTCGGCCTTGGGCACCGCCCAACCCGGGGGAGCCCCTTCCGCGCGGAGGCGGAGCCGATCTGGCGGAAGAACGGCTTGGTGTGACGGTCTGAGGACGGCGCTTGCGAGCCGCCGTCGAGGGCCGCAGCAGTGAGGGGTGCCTGTGCCGCGTAACGCGCAGCGAAGAGGCTGCTTAGCTCCTCCCAAGGTGCCATCGCGCATCCTGGGAGGTTGAGCAGCCAGTCGCGCGGTGCGCCGGTGAGGGCCATGGGAAGCCAGTCAGCCATGACCTTGTCGTCGCCCCCAGCCTTCAGGATGGCCTCTTCATACGCCAGCAGGAAGGCCGACGGGTCTGCCGTGCCGTCGTAACGCGGCGGCATCTCCGGCTTGAACTAGGGCGGCCACTGCACCGGCCGCAAGGCAGGGGCAAAGGCTCTAAGCCCCCTGGCCCCGCCATGGGCATCCGCAATCGTAGCTGGAAGAGCAAGGCCGGCCATGGGGGCAAGGCGCTGCAGTGGTGGGGCGTGGATTGACGAAAGGAAAGCTTCGACGCACCCCTACCTCGCATGCCAAATGTCAGATTTCGGGTTCCGGCAAAACCCTTGAGGTTCGAACACTGGGGTGCGCACGAAGATCTCTCCCCCTCTAGCAAACCCCTCTCACCGTGATCTCAAAGCTTCAGCGCGTCGAGCTCGAAGAAAAAAGGGACACAAGGTTTATACTGGTTCGGGCCACGGATGTGGTGTAATACCCTACTCCAGTGTGGTGTGGTGGATTGCCTCTTGGGCTGAGGATGAACGGTTACAAGGGAAGAACAGCCTTCTGAGGAGAGGTGCTCTTGTGCTTGGTGAGCTCATGTGGTTGAGGATCCAGTCCAAGATGAGATGCCTCCTACAGTGGTGGCTAGCCCTATTTATAGAGGCCCTGGTCCTCTCCCCAAATGTTAGGCGGGAAGGGATGCCACAATGGCCAAGTTTGAAGGGAGACAACTAGTACAAGCTATCCTGACTAAAGGTGGTCTTCACCTGCCAAAGGCTCTGGTGGTGACGCCGTCTTGGGCTCCACGGTGACCTCCGTCCTGCCGTCCTGCTGGTCTTGATCTCATTGCACCGATATGGAAACCTTTGCCTGATGCCTCGGGACTTCTCGCCTGCGCTTGCCTCTTTAGCACCAAAGAGGAAACAAGGACACTGCGTGCGCTGGCGCCCGTCTGGCGCCCGCCTGGCCCCGGTCTTCATGGCTTGCATCACAGGAACCTCGCGAGGTGCCCCTTGCCTTGATCTCTCCACCCCTCGCGAGCCTGCCTGGTGAGGCCGCCCCCGAGGAGGTCTTGCGTCATCCGCCTCGCGAGGCTTGGCCCCTCGCGAGGGTCTTGAGTGTTTGCTGGTGAAGATGGGCCATACAGGGCCGCTGGTGGAGCCACGCCGAGGGTCGCAGGCATGCAAGTCTGGAGACCCCCGTTCCCAAGACGCTGACAGTATGTACATCCCACACAATGAATCCCAGAAAAACGTTTATGTTCGTATGTATCACACACAGTTTTTTGTGTGGAAACGTTTGTGCAAGGTGGCCTAACGCAAACAGTTCTTTGCCGAAAGCCATGTGTGATTGATAGTTGATCCAACACGCCTACTTTCTAGAAACCGTGTGGGTTGTTTGAGTTTATCGCCCACAGTGTTGTCTGAGTACCCGTCTGCAATAGAAAACCCCAATAAGCAGGGTAATTAGCCTATTATTGATAATCCATGTACTAATCAAATTGACATTTCTTATAAAACACACCAGATATTTCATACACGTATAACGGCAACCAGGATTTGATATCGAATTACATCAGATAGCTTCAGCACTCAGTTACACCAAAGAGGGATATAGCTAGCTATGCCATTACACAACAACGCCAAGTTTCACATGCAACATCGAAAACCTTCGGAACGTAGCATCATACATGGTAAATAGACAGATGAATCTCATCTAGGAAACTACAGAAGCGGAAGGCAAATATTGAGCCTTTAGTGATGTTGAATGTCCATGCAACTTTAGGCCAGTGGCTATGGATAATTACCCGCCCAACCTTCGTCCTCTTCAGGAAGACTTCAATATTGTACCATGGCTATTGAATGTATACCTTCCTCGCCTCTTGACCACGCAGGTGGTTTGAGAGGTAATCTTCGGTGAACTACTTTGAAAAGTACTGAAAACAAAGATATGCATAAATCGTTGTTGTAAATTTTGAAATGACACAAGGCGTAAAAACAAGGTAAAAGAGTTAGTACCATCCTATAGTTGACTAATGTCTTCTTCATTGTGCAAAAAAATATCTTGCTATTATTCGTCGCAAGTTTCTTTATCCTAACAATATTTCTGAGTTTCTTGACTTGACTGATATTCACGGACATCTCATTTCCACATATGCAAAATAGGTTGAACAGTGGGTCTAAGCCTCTAACAGCAGGACCTACATGTGCAAGACCAAATCGTAAGAAACCTAAATATTAGAATGATTCCTGCAACTGCACAATAATGTGCTATTAGCGAAAGGACCAT
The DNA here is from genome assembly GCA_021605205.1 of Aegilops longissima. Lineage (NCBI taxonomy): Eukaryota > Viridiplantae > Streptophyta > Magnoliopsida > Poales > Poaceae > Aegilops > Aegilops longissima. The sequence continues at coordinate 334,413,254 of CM038677.1, forward strand.
GCATGAGCAAACCTCGATGGTAAACCATGGTGCCTCCCATTATTTACCTGCAACACATATAAGGAAGATATTGATCAGGTTAACTGAGAGTTGCCATACTATCAGTAGAATATGCATTGAGTACAACCAAATTCGATTTATTTCTCACATGCATAACAATACAAAATTGTACGCACAACAAATGAAAATAAAAATTGTAGAATTGAACCAAACAGTTAACTAGACAGCAGACCAAATGAACCAAAACAGTTAACTCAGCACGACATTGCATAATAGAACATATACTAGAAGATAGGACAGTTAACAAAACCAAGAATGCTTGAGAACAGTACTACAAAATGTAGCAATTGTTGGACCAAACTGTTAACTAAACATTACATTTCAGAATATCAGATTGCATATTAACATTACAGAGGACAAATCACTAGAAGGCACTGGTGGTGGCCTCAAAAAAATAGCATGAACTGTATTTTAAAGCAGTCAACCGCGTGGCGGTGTCGACGGTGGCCTCGGAGACCAGGTGCTCCTCCAAGATCTGGCGGTCGACACACATAGCAGCCATAGCGACCTCGACCGCGCGTGCGGCTGCAATTTGCTTCTCCGCTGCCAGATGCTACTGAGCTCCATGTTATACTGCGTGCAAAATGGATGTGGGAGGCGGTTAATTGGAGAATGGGGCCAGTGCTTTGGGTGGAAGGTGTTGCGCTATCTATCGGGGCATGTGGGATGGGAAAGGAGGAGGATGGTGTGGATGGGGTGTGGATTACCTGACCATATCAATGAGGCCGCACAGCAAGAAGTAGGGTCGCCAGCGAGGAAGCAGCGCTATAAGAAGAAGGGTCCCCAGCGAGGAGGCGGCCCTGCCAGTAAGCAGTAGTGAAGGTTTGAACTTGGAAACCAAGGAGGAATAGTGGAAATGTGGCTTTTGGTGTGGGGAGGGGGGTAGATATTTCCGTGGTGGTAGAAAAATTACGCTCGGTGTCGCGAGAAACTGGCGCGCAAGTGTGGTTCAAGCGCGGGCAGTGGACTGTAGATGACGATGCTTCCTGCATAAGCCAGACTAGACGATCGCCAAGATATTTTATATTGCATCTCACACGATTCTTGCTAGTAAATTGTTTGTGGTATACCTGATTTTTTTATTCTGTTTTGAAAGACAAAATGGTGTTATAGAGGGAAATGATGGTGTTTGAATTGGTAGAACATTTATCTACAGTGAACATGCAACTATGTGAGTGTCATGTTAAAATTTGGAATTATTTCGGGCTCGTTTGGCATTTTTATGCATTAATTGAGTTTCTAGGCATTTAATGTGCATAATTCAAATTTGAACTACAAGCACATGCTCCAGTGCACCAAAGTTTGTTGAAAAATCACATGTGTTTATTTTAGTGAATTTATAGGTCCCATGCAAGAATGGGAATGAAATTCAAACATCTAGGCATCATGGCTCGGCCGAGAACATTGAGAAACTTGGTTTTTAAATTCCTGTAAATCCCAAAATCGCCTGAAAATTATGAAACTTGGCATGGTGTCATTTCATGGCACCAACAAGCTGTGGTAAAAAAAATTGCCGAATTGGGACAAGTTTTCCTATAAGCTTCTTACAAATTGGAGCTTCTCTAAAGAAGGTGTGTGGTTTCAAGAGGGAATGTGTCACCTTTGTGTGTGAAACAACATATGCTGCCCCCCCTCTTGATTTTTTTACAGAGCAAACATAGAACTATATGATTCTTGTGTTAAAATTTAGAATTATTCCGGGTTCGTTTGGCCTTTTTGATGCATCAATTGAGCTTCTTGGCATTTAATGTGAATAATTCAGATTTGAACTACAAGCACATGCTCCAGTGCACCAAGGTTGGTTGAAAAATCACATGTGTGTCCTTGGGTGAATTTCTAGGTCTGATGCAAGAAATGGGAATGAAATTCAGACATCTGGATGTCGTGGCTAGGCTGGTAACATTGAGAAACTTGGTATTTTAAATTCCTGTAAATTCAAAACTCGCCTGAAAATCATTAAACTTCGCATGGTGTCATTTCATGGCACCAAAATGCTGTGGTAAAAATTTGGCCGAATTGGGACAAGTTTTGGTGTAACCTTCTTGCAAACCGGAGCTTCTCTCAAGAAGGCTCGTGGTTCCGAGAGGGAACGTGTCACCTCCGTGTGTGAAATTACATACATTGCCTTGTCCCGCCTTGATTTTTTTTACATAGGCGGCTTAAACCAATAGGAGTTTCATGCTAAATTTTGGAATTATTCCGGGTTCGTTTGGCCTTTTTTCTACATTAATTGAGTTTCCGGGCATTTAATTCACATAATTCAAATTTGAACTACAAGCACATGCTCCAGTGTGCCAAAGTTAGTTGGAAAATCATTTATGTGTACTTGGGCGAATTTATAGGTCCCATGCAAGAAATGGGAATGGAATTCAAACATCTGGGCGTCTTGGCTCAACTGCAAACATCGAGAAACTTGGTTTTAAAATTCCCGTAAATCCCAAACTCGCCTTAAAATCATGAAACTTGGCATGGTGTCATGACATGGCACCAACATGTTGTGGTACAATTTTTGTCCGATTTCGAAGGCGCACACATTAACAATCAACAAAGTCCTTTTGGAACAAATGTTGTCACGTTACAGTCGGAAACACAAGTACTATTGAAAATTGGGGGCGTTCTACTTACCATTTACGTGCTGCCACGCATCCCCTTGTTTTATTGGGTAGGAGGTGTCGTGCAGGTAGCTATTTGAGTACGGAAGGCGTGCGATCAGACCCCTGCACATGCTTATCGGGAGGAGAGCCCTTTGACCTCCATCCGCCGCACAACTGGCTCCCAACGTCTCCATTAATGGCTCCTGAGCCCCTGTTTAATGGCGTGGCTATGGCTCACTCGACTGAGATTTAAGAGAGAGAAAAGAAGATCTGAAGAGAATGCGCAGATCTTGATGTAGGATCCGACGGACCTATGTAGCATTGACTATGACTCATAACAAGATTGATGAATATAACGACGATGACAGTGGATAATAATTGTCTTACATATTTAGGAAGGTAATTCAAAAGGCCACATGCAGCAATGCCCGAAATACACAAGGGCAAAACAAGAAGGAAGACACAGACAACAATCTGGCTCGCTGATCTCTATTATCTCGATGCGCAGCAGGCCGCGGAGACTCGTTCTCATGGAAAGCGGTGATGATTTCTTTCATGTCCTCAACATGTTTCTTGGGAGCATCCACAGATTCCTCCACCAGCCTTTTGCGCTCGATGTGGAGGATGGAATTCTTGTCCATAAGTTTCTTGAGGATGATGCATGTCCTCTTCAACAAGGAAGTAGTCTCCTCATGCTCCTTCACCCTAAGCATGTCACACTCGGTGCGGAGCTTCGCCTTGTCCTCCCTATTCCCTCGATGACACCGATAGCATTTTCAAACGAGGCATTCATCTCGTCTTGCAACTTCATCCAGTCGGAGATTCGACCCATCAGGTCATCGACCTTAGTGCGCATGTGTCTGTGAGAGTCCTCGCCTGCCCGCGAGACATTTTCCTAGGCCGCCGTGATGCGGGAGGACATCTCTGCTGAATTCGCGGTGCGGCGGACATCTCTGCTATTTTCGCGGCGCAGCTGGACCAGTCTACTGCATCAACGTTGCGGTGGGACCTCTGTGCTGCTTTGGTGGCACGGCAGGACCTCTGTGGTGCTACGAATGTGCGGCGGGACATGTTGGCTGCTTTCACGGCGAGGCGGGACATCTCTCATGCTTCCGCTTCCATGCTCGCCTCTCCCTGCTAGTAATCTCTCGACCCAGAACTCATGCAGGCCATGGCAGACACAAGGGAACGACGATGAGGACTTGTTTGTTTTTGTGGATGAGGAGTTGAGGAGGAATATGCAGTCATCTTGGAGTAGGTAGTATTTATAACCGAGTACTAATACGCTCCTATGTGGGAAACCGTTTAGGTTTTGATCGGTGTGGACAGGTTTGCAATTAAATATAGCGTGGTAGCAATTTGGAATGTGACAGGGCACATGCTCAAAATTTATTGACGGTTCTAATTTCTAAATGCGGTACTATTCCTGGATACTGTAACGTGGGCACGCGTTCTCGGCCGCGTACATGGCGTTTGCACCATTGGGTGCACCGCAATAGGCAATGTCAGCACACATCTTGTTCCATCAACCATGTGTGGTCATTATTACCATCGCGCATGCTTATTTTAGTTAGAATGTGTGCTCGTCTAGAGCACACACGTTGATTTGTCTAACTGTTTATGTTTGTTGTGGCTAATCGCAAACAGTTCATCCGTGTGAAGTGTATGCCGTCAATCGCAGACACCTTGATCTAGCTGACCGTTTCTATTGTGTTGCCTAATCGCGAACAGTTCATCTGACTGAAGTGTATGCCGCCAACCGCAGACACCTTGATCTGGTTGACTGTTTTTGTTGTGTTGCCTAATCACAAACAGTTAATGAGTGAACTGTATGCCGTATATCGCACACACCTTCATCTAGCTGCCTGCTTCTGTTCTTTTGCCTCATCGCAAACAGTTCATTGAACTGAACGGTATGTCTCGCATCGCCCATGCAACTAAAATCTGAACTGTGTTTGATGTATCCGCCATCGCAAACGTCTTGCATCTTTTTTGATGGATTTTTTACATCACGTTTGCGATTAATGCAACACACACAGTTTCATCGATGGGTCTCTGATTGTAGTGTCGTGTTAGTAGCATCCTGCAGTAGTGACATGAGGCTTATTGGGCAATTAAAGAACTCAACTATGATTTCAAACTTGCCGATGAAAATAGGTTATTTGATATTAGTTCTCTAGATGAATGGAGGACACAAGCTTATGAAAATGCCAAGTTGTTTAAAGAAAAAGTTAATAGATGGCATGCCAAAAAAATACAAAAATTGAAATTCAAAGTTGGTGATCAAGTTCTATTTTACAACTCTCATTTCAAATTCTTTGTAGGAAAACTTCTCTCTAAATAGGAAGGGCCATGTATCGTTGAAGAAGTTTATCGCTCCGGAGCTATCAAGATCAACAATGCTGGGGGCACTAATCCGAGAGTGGTTAATGGGAAAAGAATTAAACATTATATCTCATGTATGCCCATTAATGTTGAAACTAATATTATTCAAACAATTACACCGGAGGAACACATAAAAGAGACCTTCCAGAATGCTCCAGAACCCTAAAAAGGAGTAGGTATGTGATATGGTAAGTAAACCGACTCAAAAGTTCCATAAAAGTACTTTTTTGTTTTGGAATATATAAAAAGCTAGGAAAATAATAAACAATCAGGAAAGTGCACGAGGGAGCAGCGAGCTCAAGGGGCGTGCCCTACCCACCAGGGCGCGTCGTGTGAGGTCATGACTCCCCCGTGTACTTTCCCGACTCCATTTTCTTCCAACTTACTTGTCCTGCACGGGAAAATTTTATTATATATACTCCTCGCCGCTTTGACCACCGCATCGCTAATTTCCCCTCTGTTCTTGTTTCGGGCTGATTTTCTGGCAGGACTTGGTCGTCGAAGCTCCCCATGGGTCCCCAAAGGCTTTGTACCAACCACAGGATCATGCAACCTTCATCGGGCAAACGCCCTTTCAGCGAAGTTTACTATGAGTGATCGTTAGGAGAGGAGGATAGCGAAAAGCAAGAGGAAACAAAAGAGGTTGTAGGAAGCCAGATCCATGCCCACAGGAGAGACTACAGAAGAAGGAGTGATACGTCTCCAACATATCTATAATTTATGAAGTATTCATGCTGTTATATTATCTATCTTGGATGTTTAATGGGCTTTATTATACACTTCTATATGATTTTTGGGACTAACCTATTAACCTAGAGCCCAGTGCCAGTTTCTGTTTTCTCCTTGTTTTAGAGTATCGCATAAAAGGAAAACCAAACGGAGTCCAATTGATGTACAACTTGATGGAGATCATTTTTGGACCAGAAGAAGCCCACGGAGTACCGGAAGTAGGCCAGAGGAGTCCTGGGCTGCCCACGAGGGTGGGGGGCGCGCCCCCTGCCTCGTGGACAGCTCCGAAAATCAACGCCAACACCTCCCATATATACCCAAACTTCCTGAAAGAAACCTAGATCGGGAGGTCCGCCACCAGAAGCCTCTGTAGCCACGAGAAATCAATCTAGGCCCTCCCCGGCACCCTGTCGGAGGGGGCCATCATCACTGGTGGCCATGGAGGAGTATCTCGGAGAGGCCATCATCGCCATGAAGGCCAAGGACCATAGGGAGAACCTTCCCCATCTAGGGGGGAGGCCATGGAGGAGGAAGCACAAGGGGGAGAACTTCTCCTCCTCCCTCTTGGTGGCGCCGGAGTGCCAACGGGAGGGGAATCATCGCCGCGGTGATCATCTTCATCAACATCACATTCATCATCACCATCCTCATCTCTTTTACGCGGTCCACTCTCCCGCACCCCGCTGTAATCCCTACTTGAACATGGTGCTTTATGCCACATATTATGATCCAATGATGTGTTGCCATCCTACAATGTTTTGAGTAGTTATCCTTTGTCTTTTGGTTGATTGATGATCTAGATTGGTACGAGTTGTATGTCTTATTTTGGTGCTGTCCTATTGTGCCCTCCGTGTCGTGCAAGCGTGAGGGATTCCCGCTGTAGGGTGTTGCAATACGTTCATGATTCGCTTATAGTGGGTTGCTTGAGTGGCAGAAGCATAAACCCGAGTAAGGGGGTTGTGGCGTATGGCATAAAGGGGACTTGATGCTTTAATGCTATGGTTGAGTTTTACCTTAATGATCTTTAGTAGTTGTGGATGCTTGCTAGAGTTCCAATCATAAGTGCATATGATCCAAGTAGAGAAAGTATGTTAGCTTATGCCTCTCCCTCATATGAAATTGCAATGATGACTATCGGTCTTGTTAACAATTGCCTAGGACAATTACGCACACCGATCCATCATTATTCCACACACGCTATTTATAATATTTAGTAATAGATTCTAACTTTATGATAACAGCACCTACTTTTATATTTTAGCTTTCAGACACCATGCAAAATTATCCTCTTCATACCCACAACGTATTTTTATTTCTCGTTTCTAGTTGGAAGCAAACATTCGGTGTACGTAGAGTCGTATCAGTGGCAGATAGAGCTTGAGAGAATATTGATCTTACCTTTAGCTCCTTGTGGGTTCGACACTCCATACTTATCACTTCCACCTTTGGAAATTGCTACGATGATTCCCTTCACTTGGGGATTATCAAGCTCTTTTCTTGCGCCGTTGCCGGGGAGCAATAGCGTGGGGTTGATATTCTCGTGTGTGCTTGTTTGCTTTCTTCACTAAGTAGATTTTGTTTTTCCTTTTTTTTTCTGTTTAGTTGTGTGTGAAACATAAAAAATTTAAAGAATGAAAATACAAAAAAAAATATTACTTGCCTTTCATGCCTAAAAAGTTTTTCAAAAAGAGAAGTGATTGGACAGTTATGCATTGAAGAAGTGAGGGTCGACCTTGAGCACTTGTGTTCATGCTCACGGAAATAATGTAGAATTTTTCATGGAAGTTTCTCTGTAAATAATTATCCCCTTGTATATATCCATTGTATTATAAAAGTAATGTGCCAAGCTTTGGTTTTAGGATGATTAGATTGCTTGCTTACTATGTGCAGAACAAAAACAGAAACTTTGGCTGTAGTGCGTGAATTTACATTTTTTACTGGAAAGTCAAATGGGTCTGAAACTTTTTGCACATTACTTCTGTACAAATTTTTCAAATTTTCAAATTTAGTTCATAATTTTAGGAGTTACAGAAGTTTACTAAACTTCCAGATTACTACAGACTGTCCTGTTTAAGACAGATTCTGTTTTTGATGCATTGCTTGCTTGTTTTGATGAAACTATCGATTTCTATCAGTGGATTAAGCCGTGGAAAAGTTATATTGCAGTATCTATAATGCAAAAACAAAATATGAATTGGTTTGCAACAGTACTTATAGTAGTGATTTGCTTTGTTATACTAACGGATCTCACAAAGTTTTTGTTAAGTTTTTGTGGATGAAGTGTTTGAAGAACGAGGAGTTACCGATGTGAGAAGAATAAAGAGAGGCAAAAGTTCAAGCTTGGGGATGCCCAAGGCACCCCAAGTAAATATTTCAAAGGATACTCAAGCATCTAAGCTTGGGGATGCCCCGGTTGGCATCCCATCTTTCTTTTTCAACAATTATCGGTATACCTCGGTTTTTTTTGTTCACATGACTTGTGTCCTTTGTGTTTTTCTTTTTCTTCAAGAACCATGCTAGTATGAGATGTCCCTTCATAAATTTATAGAATACTTCATGTGCTTCACTTAAATCTTTTAAGTATGATATTATAGAATTGCTCTTTGTGCTTCACTTAAATCTTTTGAGTATGGTTTTATAGAATGCTTCATGTGCTTCACTTATACATTTTGAGCTTGGATATTGGATAGTCTATATTAATTGTAGAATGATCCATGAACTTCACTTATATCTGTTGGAGTATGAATAATACTATAATTTAAATTGGGTTTAGAAGAGTGTCGACTTTAGGAATTAGCGATCCCACTATTTTGGAGGGTGTTGAATCTTAGTGTGATATTTATGAAAGTGGATTTGGAAGAGTGTTAACTTTAGCTAGTAATGATTCCACTATTTCGGAAGAGGTTCCAATTGATTATGAGAACAAAGTTGCTATCCATGATGCTACTGAAAATTATCATGAGGGAGGAATACATGCTTGTAGGAGTTGCAATAATATCAAGTTTCCTCTCTATGTGCTTAAAGTTTTGAAGTTATACTTGTTTTGCCTTCCTATGCTAGTTGATTCTTTGTACCATAAATTGTGTGCTCACAAAATCCCTAGTCATAGTAAGTGTGTTAGATTTAAATGTGCTAGTCATATTCTTCAATATGCTCTCTTTGTGTTCCGATTCTTGTCTATTATGTGAGCATCATTGAAATCATCATGCCTAGCTAAAAGGCATTAAAGAAAAGCGCTTGTTGGGAGACAACCCAATATTTACCCTTACTATTTTTTTGTGTTCACATGATTAAGCTACTGTATTAATCATGTTTTATAGCTTTTGTTTCAATAAAGTGCCAAGTAATACCTTCGGGAAGACTTGGGAGAAAGTCAATGTGATCTTGCTGTAAAAAACAGAAACTTTGCGCTCACGAGATTAGCTATCATTTTTTACAGAAGAGTGATTTTTAGTTGATTCTTTTTGCATAAGATTAATAGACAAATTCCCCACGTCCAACAATTTATTTCATAATTTTTGGAGTAGCAGAAGTATGGTTTATGTTCAGATCATTACAGACTGTTCTGTTTCTGACAGATTCTGTTTTCATTGCATAGTTTGCTTGTTTTCTAGTTTCTATGACTTATATTTCTCAATATAAATTGTATAAATGACATGGTACAGTAGGCATTGTGTGAGAACAATTATGAAACTTGTCCTTAACAGTACCAAAGTGAATGTTTTACTCTTTATCATACTAACCTATCTCACGAAGTTTGGTTAAGTTTTGTGTGATTGAAGTTTTCAAGCTTTGGGTGAGATATCGATATGAGGAGAATAAGGAGTGGAAAGACCCTAAGCTTGGGGATGCCTGTCACGCCCAATATGCGACCCTATCCAAAAGGAACTCGAAGGTCCCACCAAGTATAGACCCGCATATTGAAACGCTTTTGCAAGGTGGATATCATTACATCAACATTACATAATAGATGGGGATACATACATAAGGCATACAATGCCACAAGAATACATCAACAACATAAACAAGATCAACATCCGTCTACGGATGAAACATAAACAGAAACTCAAACAATATCCACCCTGCTAGCCCAGGCTGCCGACCTGGAACCTATCCCCTGATCGAAGAAGAACTCCAATACAAGCAAACATCGCTCTCGTGTCATGATCATCGCAACATGTACCTGCAACTGGTGTTGTAGTAATCTGTGAGCCACGAGGACTCAGCAATCCCATTACCATGGGTATCAAGACTAGCAAAGCTTAATGGGAAAGGAAGGGGTAAGGTGGTGAGGTTGCAACAACGGCTAAGCTTATATGGTGGCTAACATACGCAAATGAGAGCGAGAAGAGAAACAAAGGAACGGTCGTCAACTAGTAATGATCAAGAAGTGATCCTGAACTCCTACTTACGTCAGACATAACCCAGAAACCGTGTTCTCCTCTCGATCAACCCCGAAAAGAGACACTCACGGTTACGCTACGGTTGGTGTATTTTAGAAGAGTTTACTTCAAGTTTACTACAACCGGATATTAACAAATTCCCATCTGCCACATAACCGCGGCACGGCTCTCGAAAGTTTATACCTGCAGGGTGTCCCAACTTAGCCCATGATAAGCTCTCGTGATCAACGAAGGATATTCCTTCTCCCGGGAAGACCCGATCGGTGTCGGAATCCGGCTACAAGACATTTCGACAATAATAAAACAAGACTAGCAAAGCCGCCCGATCTTGCCGACAATCCCGATAGGAGCTGCACATATCTCGTTCTCAGGGCAACACTGGATGAGCACACCGTACAACTAAAACCAGCCCTCGAGTTTCCCCAAGGTGGCGCTGCAAAGGACTCTAGTTTGGACCAACACTTAGACAAGCATTGGCCCGGGGGGGCTGAATAAAGATGACCCTTGGGTTGGCCGACCCAAGGGAAGGGTATAGGTGGTGGTGAGGCAAATGGTAAAACCAAGGTTGGGCCTTGCTGGACAAGTTTTATTCAAAGCGAACTGTCAAGGGGGTCCCATAAATCACCCAACCGCGTTAGGGACGCAAAATCCGGGAACATAATACCGATATGACGGGAACTAGGGCGGCAAGAGTGGAACAAAACAGCAGGCATAAGGCCGAGCCTTCCACCCTTTATCAAGTATATAGATGCATTAATAATATAAGAGATATTGTGATATCCCAACAAAATCCTGTCCACCATGGAGCAATCTTCATCTTCACCTGCAACTAGCAACGCTATAAGAGGGGCTGAGCAAAAGCGGTAACATAGCCAAACAACGGTTTGCTAGGAAGGGTGACAAAGGTTAGAGGCTGACATGGCAATTTGGGAGGCTTGAGCAGCAAGTGATAGGTAACGCAGCATAGCGATAGAACGAAGCAACTAGCATAGCAATGATAGTAATGAGATCCAAGGTGACGGTCATCTTGCCTGAAATCCCACTAGGAAGAAGAACGAGTCCATGAAGAAGATGAAGCCACGAAGACGAACCAAGCGTAGACGAACGAATTCTCACGATCGCAACAAAACGGGAACTAGCGAGAAGAAGCACACAACATAGTAAACACACCGCACATGAACAAGACATGATACTCAAACAAGTATGATGCATGGCAATTACTACATGAAGCTACTCATGGCAAGAGATGATGCAAACAAGAACAACACATCAAAGCAAGTTTAAATGAGGCCGGAAACAACATAGAACAATTCCGGTAAGTCCTCATATGCAAATTTCGAAATTGGTCCATATCTGAATAAACCTTATGTTAAAGTTGTTAAACAGCAAGTTAAGATGCACCACGATGATCTACACGAAATTCTAGTCAAGTTACATATAAAGTTCATTTAATTCGGAGCTACGACCTAGAAGATATGAGCAAAACAAGTTAAACATGGCATTGATGCAAAATGCATACAAACATCAAACAAACACATTCAAGACATGGATCCAACAAGGTAATATGAAACTAAATGCAAAACTAAGCAAGTTTCATATAGAGCACACTCAAAACGGAGCAACGGTTCAACACATACACTCTATACAAGGCATGACAACAATCTGTCCAAAACAGCAACTATGCATATAGCAAACATCAAAACGACATGCTACAGCACCTCAACGTGAAAACAAAAGGCATGGGCATGAAGTACAGATAAAGCATGACAAAACATGAACACTGAGCTATCTCCAGAAACAAGTAGAACATGCTCAAAAAGACATGGCAAGATTGCATATAATATCAGGTTCACAGACTTAGCAGAATTTACAGGACATGGCAGAAATAACATCAGGTTGCATTGTTTAGAGCTATCAAACAACATGCTACAGGAACTTATCATGGCAAACAAAGGCATGGCATGAATCTACTAATCTCATAGAACAAATGTCCCTTACTGACCATGAGCCAAAAGGGATCAGAAAATACAATTGCAAGCATGTGAACATAGCAAAAACATAAACAGATTCAGACTGAAAAACTGGAGCATGGCATAAACAGATAACAAGTAGGCATGTTAACGAGCTCGATCCACTCACTACGAGGCATTGCATGACAAACTAAGCATACAACCAGCAACTAGACATGGCATAGAAGCTAGACATGGCAAGAACAACAACATAGCATGCTTGGATCAACTACAACAACCTTGGCAAAATTGCATAACATGTAAACAATCTGCCAGGAACATTTTATAGCAAAAGTAGAGCTCGATTGAGTCAAGCTAGGTTGATCCATAAATTCAAATAGAGGCATGGCTGGATAGAGCATAACCATATCTACAAAACATCCTTACTGACCATACTCAAAAGAGGCATGGATCTCACTGTAGCAACATGAATACATGGCATCACAATAACAGCAGAACAAGGGCTGAAATCAGCAACATCACGAAGCGTAGTTGGCATGCTTGTTCTAGTCACCACATAGATCACAAAAATACATGGCATACACCCCTGTAAAGATGGCATGGCATAAATTAAAACACATGTGGACATCAAACTCATAGGATGCACACATCAAACATGGAAAAAATGACAAATGAGCATGTTATAACAGTTTCAGCAGATTAACATCACATAGCACTCTTGCAACGATGATTCAGGCATCAAGATGGACTCAAATGAACATGATGCAATGGAATGAAATGAAGTACTCGTTGAGACGAACAATTTGACATATTACACGCACAAAATGGAGCAGTATGCAGCAAGTTATGATGCGATGAACATGACATGAAAATGCAAATATACGGGGACTTAGTGAAATAATCAGGGTCAACCTCTGGATCTGCACGGTTCTCGAGGTTTGCCGGAGTTCGTCGCCGGAGACGAGGAGGAAGAGGCCGGCGAGGCTCGGGGAGGCGCAGGGAGGTGGCCGGGCGGCACGGCGGTCGGAGAAGAGACGAGGCGGCGGCGAGCTCGGGTGCTCGGGGCGGCTGCTCGGACCCGGCGGCCAGTTCGGCCCGGGCGGGCGGATCTGGGCCCCGGGTGGCCGGTGGCGAAGTGGGGCGGCGCGGGCGCTGACGTGGCGTGCTGTGAGTGGAGGAGGGAGGCGGAGGAGGCGACGTGTCACCTCGTGATTGGCCCGAGTGACGTGGAGGCTGGCGGCGGACATGTCCGACGCCGTGGGGAGGTTTGTCCGGCGGCGCGGAGGGAAGAAGGCTAGGGTTTGGACTGCGAGAATTTCGGGGGAGGCACACATATATATAGGTAGAGGAAGCTAGGAGTGTCCAAATGAGGTGCGGTTTTCGCCCACACGATCGTGATCGAACGACCGAGAGCATGGAGGGGAGTTTGCTGGGTTTTGGGCCACTTTGAAAGGGGTGTTGGGCTGCACACAAAAGAGGCTTTTACGGTTACCCGGTTAACCGTTGGAGTATCAAACGACCTCCAAATGATCCGAAACTTGACAAGCGGTCTACCGGTGCTATACCAAGGCCGCTTGTCAAACCTCAGGCCATTCCGAGAAGGTTTAACACCCGCACAAAAGAAGAGGAAAAAAGGGGGCGCCGGGAGACATAGGAGTGCCGGATTGCAAAACGGACAACGGGAAAAATGCTCGGATGCATGAGACGAACACGTATGCAAAATGAAATGCACATGATGACATGATATGAAATGCAGATGATGACATGGCAAAGTGCAACACGCAAGCACATGACATGGCAAGGACGACGAATAACTGGCAAACACCTGGCGCATCGAATCCGGGGCGTTACAACACTCCTCTACTAACAAGAGATCTCGTCCCGAGATCTTAGGGCCGAGACAGAGGAAAAAGAGGAAGAGGTGAAGCAAGAACTCAAAACAAGAAGCAAAGAATCGAGAGCACTCGAGAAGAAGAGAGGAATGACGAGAATGACGAGAATCGAAAACTGACGGAATCAAGATAGACTCTGAAAGCACTCCGGTTAGAACAAGATAAGAAACGAATAAGATTGAAAGGATTTAGGCAGCACTCCGGTTGAACAAGGACAGAATAGAACACGAACTTCAGAGGATGGAATGATACTTGATGAACTCTTGAAGAATGAATTAAATCATGAAGAACCATCATGAAGAACTCCGGTGACAAAATACAATGAGATAGAATGAAGGATGAAAGAATAAGATGAGCCTTGCGATGATTTGGATGGAGCTTCGTGACGGAACAAGCGAAAAGACTTGGAACTCCGGAAAAGAAAAGACGAATAACTTAGAACCGAGAAATTATTCAACATGAACGATCTCCGAAGGAAGGAATTAATCAACTGATGAAAGAAGAATAAGAATTACGTTATGCCTATCCTCCACCAATTAAATTGATGCGAAGCAATGGATTGCAAACTACTTATTCACGTTGGGAAAAGATTAAGGGAAGATATAGCGCCAAATTTGGGAAGGTCTTCGTTAACCACCGGTAAGATTGAAAAGAACGAATGAATATATGATGAGAACGGAATAGGAATCTTCAACGAACCACCGTGAGAATTTAAAATTGAATGACGAAGGAGGATGAATCACCGGGAAGAATTAGAGCAAGAACGAAGATACTTGAGGGAATTTAGAGACAAGAGAGCGAAGAGATCGCGAACTGATTGAAGAAAGCTTGAACGAAGCACCAGAAGAATATTGAGACGAACGAAGGGGAACTGATATAGAATATTTGAAGAACGAATCTGAAACATAGAACGAAGAAATCTTCTGAAAAGATGGCCTCCGGATGATCGAGAGAGAAAGCAACTCCTGAAATACTCCGGATGAATGAAAAGAATTTGCATGACTGGAAACAATTTGATAGGATAACTTCGCACTAGCACCGGGAATCTCCGGGAGAACGAACAAGATTTAAGAGAAAACTCTACTTCGGTCTTCAAATGTCGATGATAAACACCACCAAAATTTGTTGAGACACTCCGGGGAAATTAAAAGAGTCAGGTAAGATCCTGGGAAAGACATGTGGGTTAGGGCCCACTAAAAGAAAACACCGTTGGAAAGGGATGTTGAACAGATAGATGATGCACCGGAAGAACTGAAATATTTGACTGAGGTGACAACCTCGAATTAATTGGAACACAGACGAATCTCCTGAGATGTCTTCGGGACTCCGGAATGATAAACTGGCGAGAGGCGAACGAGCAAAGAGAACACTTCGAAGGAAAAGAATATGATTAACCCGAAAAACTTGAATTGAGTCCACCGGAGAAGAAAAGAGATGAAGAATGTCGTACAAAACGAGAATTCACCGGTTGAGATAATTTACGAAAGACTGAAGAGACTCCGGGAAGAAAAGGCTGGGAGGGCGGGAAAACAAAGGCAACTTGGAAGGGGAAACCGATGAACAATTTGAAGAGAAAACACCGGTTGAAATCATTGAGGAAAGAAGGCAAAGACTTCGCACGAGTAGGAAGGATACTCGATTACGGACTCCGACTCTGAGATGAAAAGGGTGGGCGGGTGGGAAAAGAAAACAACTGAGGATTTCACTTGGCAAAGATGAAGAGGCTCGAGTCAACTTGACGGGAAAAACACCGGATGAAAAGAGCTGAGAGCCAACGATCGGAAAACCAACTGCGTGAACCTAAATAAAAATTTGAAGGGGAAGGGAAGTAATTCAAAACACCTACGTCAAGATTCCTGACCAGAGCGACGAAGGGGCTGAGGAGTAAAAGAATTCCTACTCTTCGATATAACTAGACTCTGAAAACTAGTTTTCTTCTAGACTCAACAACGGCCAAACTACATGATCAATCAAGGGGGCTCCTAAGGTCGGTCGAGGCTCTGATACCAATTTGTCACGCCCAATATGCGACCCTATTCAAAAGGAACTCGAAGGTCCCACCAAGGATAGACCCGCATATTGAAACGCTTTTGCAAGGTGGATATCATTAAATCAACATTACATAATAGATGGGGATACATACATAAGGCATACAATGCCACAAGAATACATCAACAACATAAACAAGATCAGCATCCGTCTATGGATGAAACATAAACAGAAACTCAAACAATATCCACCCTGCTAGCCCAGGTTGCCGACCTGGAACCTATCCCCTGATCGAAGAAGAACTCCAATATAAGAAAACATCGCTCTCGTGCCATGATCATCGCAACCTGTACCTGCAACTGGTGTTGTAGTAATCTGTGAGCCACGAGGACTCAGCAATCCCATTACCATGGGTATCAAGACTAGCAAAGCTTAATGGGAAAGGAAGGGGTAAGGTGGTGAGGTTGCAACAGCGGCTAAGCTTATATGGTGGCTAACATACGCAAATGAGAGCGAGAAGAGAAACAAAGGAACGGTCATCAACTAGTAATGATCAAGAAGTGATCCTGAACTCCTACTTACGTCAGACATAACCCAGAAAGCGTGTTCTCCTCTCGATCAACCCCGAAAAGAGACACTCACGTTACGCTACGGTTGGTGTATTTTAGAAGAGTTTACTTCAAGTTTACTACAACCGGATATTAACAAATTCCCATCTGCCACATAACCGCGGGCACGGCTCTCGAAAGTTTATACCCTGCAAGGGTGTCCCAACTTAGCCCATGATAAGCTCTCGCGATCAACGAAGGATATTCCTTCTCCCCGGGAAGACCCGATCAATCTCGGAATCCCGGCTACAAGACATTTCGACAGTAATAAAACAAGACCAGCAAAGCGCCCGATGCGCCGACAATCCCGATAGGAGCTGCACATATCTCGTTCTCAGGGCAACACCGGATGAGCACACCGTACAACTAAAACCAGCCCTCGAGTTTCCCCAAGGTGGCGCTGCAAAGGACTCTAGTTTGGACCAACACTTAGACAAGCATTGGCCCAGGGGGGCTGAATAAAGATGACCCTTGGGTTGGCCGACCCAAGGGAAGGGTATAGGTGGTGGTGAGGCAAATGGTAAAACCAAGGTTGGGCCTTGCTGGACAAGTTTTATTCAAAGCGAACTGTTAAGGGGGTCCCATAAATCACCCAACCGCGTTAGGGACGCAAAGTCCGGGAACATAATACCGATATGAAGGAAACTAGGGCGGCAAGAGTGGAACAAAACACCAGGCATAAGGCCGAGCCTTCCACCATTTACCAAGTATATAGATGCATTGATAATATAAGAGATATTGTGATATCCCAACAAATTCCTGTCCACCATGGAGCAATCTTCATCTTCACCTGCAACTAGCAACGCTATAAGCGGGGCTGAGCAAAATCGGTAACATAGCCAAACAACGGTTTGCTAGGAAGGGTGACAAAGGTTAGAGGCTGACATGGCAATTTGGGAGGCTTGAGCAGCAAGTGATAGGTAACGCAGCATAGCGATAGAACGAAGCAACTAGCATAGCAATGATAGTAATGAGATCCAAGGTGACGGTCATCTTGCCTGAAATCCCTCTAGGAAGAAGAACGAGTCCATGAAGAAGATGAAGCCACGAAGACGAACCAAGCATAGACGAACGAATCCTCACGATCGCAACGAAACGGGAACTATCGAGAAGAAGCACACAACATAGTAAACACAGCACACATGAACAAGACATGATACTCAAACAAGTATGATGCATGGCAATGACTACATGAAGCTACTCATGGCAAGAGATGATGCAAACAAGAACAACACATCAAAGCAAGTTTAAATGAGGCCGGAAACAACATAGAACAATTCCGGTAAGTCCTCATATGCAAATTTCGAAATTGGTCCAGATCTGAATAAACCTTATGTTCAAGTTGTTAAACAGCAATTTAAGATGCACCACGATGATCTACACGAAATTCTAGTCAAGTTACATATAAAGTTCATTTAATTCGGAGCTACGGCCTAGAAGATATGAGCAAAACAAGTTAAACATGGCATTGATGCAAAATGCATACAAACATCAAACAAACACATTCAAGACATGGATCCAACAAGGTAATATGAAACTACATGCAAAACTAAGCAAGTTTCATATAGAGCACACTCAAAACGGAGCAACGGTTCAACACATACACTCTATACAAGACATGACAACAATCTGTCCAAAACAGCAACTATGCATATAGCAAACATCAAAACAACATGCTACAGCACCTCAACGTGAAAACAAAAGGCATGGGCATGAAGTACAGATAAAGCATGACAAAACATGAACACTGAGCTATCTCCAGAAACAACTAGAACATGCTCAAAAAGACATGGCAAGATTGCATATAATATCAGGTTCACAGACTTGGCAGAATTTACAGGACATGGCAGAAATAACATCAGGTTGCTATGTTTAGAGCTATCAAACAACATGCTACAGGAACTTATCATGGAAAACAAAGGCATGGCATGAATCTACTAATCTCATAGAACAAATGTCCCTTACTGACCATGAGCCAAAAGGGATCAGAAAATACAATTGCAAGCATGTGAACATAGCAAAAACATAAAAATGATTTGATCGAAAAACTGGAGCATGGCATAAACAAATAACAAGTAGGCATGTTAATGAGCTCGATGCACTCACTACGAGGCATTGCATGACAAATTAAGCATACAACCAGCAACTAGACATGGCATACAATCTAGACATGGCAAGAACAACAACATAGCATGCTTGGATCAACTACAACAACCTTGGCAAAATTGCATAACATGTAAACAATCTGCCAGGAACATTTTATAGCAAAAGTAGAGCTCGATTGAGTCAAGCTAGGTTGATCCATAAATGCAAATAGAGGCATTGATGGATAGATAATAACCATATCTATAAAACATCCTTACTGACCATACTCAAAAGAGGCATGGATCTCACTGTAGCAACATGAATACATGGCATCACAATAACAGCAGAACAAGGGCTGAAATCAGCAACATCACGAAGCCTGGTTGGCATGCTTGTTCTAGTCACCACATAGATCACAAAAATACATGGCATACACCCCTGTAAATATGGCATGGCATAGTTTAAAACACATGGAGACATCAACCTCATAGGATGCACACATCAAACATGGCAAAAATGACAAATGAGCATGTTATAACAGTTTCAGCAGATTAACATCACATAGCACTCTTGCAACGATGATTCAGGCATCAAGATGGACTCAAATGAACATGATGCAATGGAATGAAATGAAGTACTCGTTGAGACGAACAATTTGACATATTACACGCACAAAACGGAGCAGTATGCAGCAAGTTATGATGCGATGAACATGACATGAAAATGCAAATATACGGGGACTTGATGAAATAATCAGGGTCAACCTCTAGATCTGCACGGTTCTCGAGGTTTGCCGGAGTTCGTCGCCGGAGACGAGGAGGAAGAGGCCAGGGAGGCTCGGGGAGGCGCAGGGAGGTGGCCGGGCGGCACGGCGGCCGAGAAGAGAGAGGCGGCGGCGAGCTCGGGCTTCAGGCGGCGACTCGGACCCGCGGCCAGTTCGGCCGGGCGGGCGGATCTGGGCCCTGGGTGGCCGGTGGCGAAGTGGGGCGGCGCGGGCGCTGACGTGGCGTGCTGTGAGTGGAGGAGGGAGGCGGAGGAGGCGACGTGTCACCTCGTGATTGGCCCGAGTGACGTGGAGGCTGGCGGCGTACATGTCCGACGCGGTGGGGAGGTTTGTCCGGCGGCGCGGAGGGAAGAAGGCTAGGGTTTGGACTGCGAGAATTTCGGGGGAGGCACACATATATATATGTAGAGGAAGCTAGGAGTGTCCAAATGAGGTGCGGTTTTTGCCCACACGATCGTGATGGAACGACCGAGAGCATGGAGGGGAGTTTGCTGGGTTTTGGGCCACTTTGAAAGCGGTGTTGGGCTGCACACAAAAGAGGCTTTTACGGTTACCCGGTTAACCGTTGGAGTATCAAACGACCTCCAAATGATCCGAAACTTGACAGGCGGTCTACCGGTGCTATACCAAGGCCGCTTGTCAAACCTCGGGCCATTCCGAGAAGGTTTAACACCCGCACAAAAGAAGCCGGGAGACATAGGAGTGCCGGATTGCAAAACGGACAACGGGAAAAATGCTCGGATGCATGAGACGAACACATATGCAAAATGAAATGCACATGATGACATGATATGAAATGCAGATGATGACATGGCAAAGTGCAACACGCAAGCACATGACATGGCAAGGACGACGAATAACTGGCAAACACCTGGCGAATCGAATCCGGGGCGTTACAATGCCCAAGGCACCCCAAGGTAATATTCAAGGAAGACTCAAGCACCTAAGCTTGGGGATGCCCCGGAAGGCATCCCCTCTTTCGTCTTCAAAACTATCGTACCTTACTCGGAGCTATATTTTTATTCGTCACATGATATGTGTTTTGCTTGGAGCCTATTTTCAATTTTACTTGTTGTTTGAATAAAATCATTGGATCTAAAATATTAAATGAAAAATAATCCTCCCATGGCTAGTTAATTATTTGACTACTCAGTGTTCTTCACTCATATCTTTTGGAGTAGTTTGTCATTTACTCATGTGCTTCACGTATATCCTATGAGTAAATGGTTGAATAAATTGAATGTCATAAACCTGAAATTATATATGTTTCATATGCTTATAACATGGGGAGTAATGACTTCACACATAATAAGTATAGGTAGTAAACTTATTGAAAGTTAGCAAACGTAGAATTGGTCACTTGAACAATTCATGAAAGAATATTGAAGGAAGAGAGGTTTCACATATAAATGTACTATCTTGGACATATTTTGTAATTGTGAGCACTCATTAAAATATGACATGATAAAAGGTTGATGTTGGACAAGGAAGACAACGTAATGGGTTATGTTTTCTTATATCTGAAATAAAGTATATTGTCATGGATCTCCCAACACGTGGAGTTTGCCTTTCCCCCTCATGCTAGCCAAATTCTTTGCACTAAGTAGAGATACTTCTGGTGCTTCCAAATATCCTTAAACCCGGTTTTTCCATGAGAGTCCACCATACCTACCTATGGATTGAGAAAGATCCTTCAAGTAAGTTGTCATCAGTGCAAGCAATAAAAATTTCTCTCTAAATATGTATGATTGATTAGTGTGGAGGAAATAAGCTTTATGCGATCGTGTGATGTGGAAGAAATAAAAGCGATGGACTACATAATAAAGGTCCATTTCACAAGTGGCAATATAAAGTGACGTTCTTTCGCATTAATATTTTGTGCATCCAACCCTGAAAGCGCATGGCAACCTCTGCTTCCCTCTGCGAAGGGCCTATCTTTTACTTTTATCTTCTACCTTATGCAAGAGTCATGGTGATTTTCACCTTTCCCTTTTTACATTTTATCCTTTGGCAAGCACATTGTGTTGGAAAGATTTGATATATATATATATATATATATATATATATATATATATATATATATATATATATATATATATATATATATATATATATATATATATATATATATATATACAATTGGATGTAAGGCATCATGAACTATTATTGTTGACATTACCCTTGAGGTAAAAGGTTGGGAGGCGAATCTGTAAGCCCCTATCTTTCTCTGTGTCTAATTAAAACTTTGAACCCATAAATATCGCGTGAGTGTTAGCAATTGTGAAAGACTAAATGATAGTTGAGTATGTGGAGTTTGCTAAATCAAAGCTCTGACATAGACTCTTCCTGAAAATAAGATGAATTGTAATTGTTTGATGACTGATAACACGATTTGTTAGTTTTCAAGAAAGTTTATGATCTATACTTTAACATGTGAATATCTTGTTACTTTATCATGAGAAGTTTTATGAAATGAGCTACTGTTATGACATATAATGATGCTAGAAAAGGTGACTGAGATTATCATTGATCAAACTTGTGCACCCGCTAGCATTCACACTTCATAAATTATTTCTTTTATCATTTACCTACTCGAGGACGAGCGGGAATTAAGCTTGGGGATGCTGATACGTCTCCAACGTATCTATAATTTATGAAGTATTCATGCTGTTATATTATGTATCTTGGATGTTTAATGGGCTTTATTATACACTTTTATATGATTTTTGGGACTAACCTATTAACCTAGAGCCCAGTTCCAGTTTCTGTTTTCTCCTTGTTTTAGAGTATGGCATAAAAGGAAAACCAAACGGAGTCCAATTGACGCACAACTTGACAGAGATCATTTTTGGACCAGAAGAAGCCCACGGAGTATGGGAAGTAGGCCAGAGGAGTCCCGGGCTGCCCACGAGGGTGGGGGCGCGCCCCCTGCCTCGTGGTAACCCCCCTGACGTGAAATCAACGCCAACACCTCTCATATATACCCAAACTTCCAGAAAGAAACCTAGATCGAGAGGTCCGCCACCAGAAGCCTCTGTAGCCATGAGAAATCAATCTAGGCCCTCCCCGGCACCCTGCCGGAGGGGCCCATCGTCACCGGTGGCCATGGAGGAGTATTCCGGAGAGGCCATCATCGCCATGAAGGCCAAGGACCAGAGGGAGAACCTTTCCCCATATAGGGGGAGGCCATGGAGGAGGAAGCACTAGGGGGAGAACTTATCCTCCTCTCTCTTGGTGGTGCCGGAGTGCCATCGGGAGGGGAATCATCGCCGTGGTGATCGTCTTCATCAACATCACCATCATCATCACCATCATCATCTCTTTTACGCGGTCCACTCTCCCGCACCCCGCTGTAATCCCTACTTGAACATGGTGCTTTATGCCACATATTATGATCCAATGATGTGTTGCCATCCTATGATGTTTTGAGTAGTTATCCTTTGTCTTTTGGTTGATTGATGATCTAGATTGGTACGAGTTGTATGTTTTATTTTGGTGCTGTCCTGATACGTCTCCAACGTATCTGTAATTTTTGATTGCTCCATGCTATATTATCTATTGTTTTGGACTATATTGGGCTTTATTTCCACTTTTATATTACTTTTGGGACTAACCTATTAACCGAAGGCCCAGCCCAGAATTGTTGTTTTTGCCTATTTCAGTGTTTCGAAGAAACGGAATATCAAACAGAGTCCAAACAGAATGAAATCTTGGGAACGTGATTTTCTCATCGATAAGACCAGAGACTTGGACCTCCGTCAAGAAAGCCACGAGGCGGCCACGAGGTGGAGGGCCCCAGGCGCGCCCCGCCTCGTGGGCCCCTCAAGCTCCACCGACGTACTCCTTCCTCCTATATATACCTATGTACCCCAAGCAGATCGAATCTGAGCCAAATACCTAATTCCACCGCCGCAACTTTTCAGATCCACGAGATCCCATCTTGGGGCCTGTTAGGAGCTCATGGGAAGGGATTCCACCATGGAGGGCTTCTACATCATCATCATAGCCTCTCCGATGAAGTGTGAGTAGTTTACCTCAGACCTTCGGGTCCATAGTTAGTAGCTAGATGGCTTCTTCTCTCTTTTTGGATCTCAATACAATGTTCTCCCCCTCTCTCGTGGAGATCTAAGATCTATTCGATGTAATCTTCTTTTGCGGTGTGTTTGTTGAGATCGATGAATTGTGGGTTTATGATCAAGATTATCTATGAGCAATATTAGAATCTCTTCTGAATTCTTTTATGTATGATTGGTTATCTTTGCAAGTCTCTTCGAATTATCCATTTGGTTTTGCCAACTATATTGGTAGTTCTTGCAATGGGAGAAGTGTTTAGCTTTGGGTTCAATCTTGCGGTGTCCTTACCCAGTGATAGAAAGGGTTGCAAGGCACGTATTGTATTGTTGCCATCGAGGATAACAATATGGGTTATTTATCATATTGCATGAATTTATTCCTCTACATCATGTCATCTTGCTTAAGGCGTTACTCTGTTTTCATTAACTTAATACCCTAGATGCATCTTTGGATAGCGGTCGATGAGTGGAGTAATAGTAGTAGATGCAGGAGAGTCGGTCTACTTGTCTCGGACGTTATGCCTATATATATGATCATACCTAGATACTCTCATAACTATGCTCAATTCTATCAATTGCTCAACAGTAATTCGTTCACCCGCCGTAAAATACTTATGCTCTTGAGAGAAGCCACTAGTGAAATCTATGGCCCCCGGGTCTATTCTCATCATATTAATCTTCCTACGCTTTATTATTGCTTTGCTCTTTACTTTCCCTTTTATTTTACTTTGTATCTTTATACCCAAAAAATACCAAAAATATTATCTATCATCTCTATTAGATCTCACTCTCGTAAGTGACCGTGAAGGGATTGACAACCCCTATTCGTGTTGGTTGCGAGGAGCTATTTTCTTTGTGTAGGTACGAGGGACTTGCGTGGCCTCCTCTCTGGATTGATACCTTGGTTCTCAAAAACTGAGGGAAATACTTACGCTACTCTGCTGCATCATCCTCTCCTCTTCGGGGAAAACCAACGCAAGCTCAAGACTTAGCAAGAAGGATTTCTGGCGCCGTTGCCGGGGAGTCTACGCAAAATTCAACATACCAAGTACCCATCACAATCCCTTATTTCTCGCATTACATTATTTGCCATTTGCCTCTCATTTTCCTCTCCCTCACTTCACCCTTGCCGTTTTATTCACCCTCTCTTTCCCAATCTCCTCCTCTCTTTTCCGTTTGCCTTTTCCTCGCTTGCTTGTCGTTATGGATAGTCTTATATCTTCCCCGTTGTCTCCCGAGAATGAAGTTCTAAATTTTAAACAAAGGGAGGGAGAAAATCTAAAAGACGCTTGGTATAGAATTTGCAATGCTCAAAATAGATCTACCAGGAAGCAATCTACCTCAGTTCTTCTCCGCAATTTCTATGTAGGTGCTAATCCTTGGTACAGATATATCCTCGACACCATTACTGGAGGGAATTTCTTGGGTAGCCATACTTTTGATTCTTATAATGCTATGATAGATTTATTTGGCTCACCACCTCTTTTGTTTAATGGAACTATGTTAACTTTGGAGCATGTAATGCAAAGACTTGAAATTATTGAAAATAAAGTTGCTACCGTTGAGTTAATTGAAAATCTATATAGAAAGATCCACAATCAAATTACCCAATATGGATCTAAGGTAGGAGTAACTTTGAAAAATATTAAGGAGAAGGAACCCATAGTTAATGAGAAAATAAATCAAGATTCCTCTAGAATTGATAAACTTGAGGGTATCATTACCAACTTGGGAACCGCTTTTTCTTCCGTAAAAAATACTCCAAGTCCACCTACTAAAATTTCTAAGCTCATGTATGCTCCTAAGAATAAGGGTGAATCCTCTAGTAAGGAAACCGCGGATCTTAAATCTATAAGTATTCATCCCAATCTTTTTGCTATCATTAAGGAACCATTTGTCACGAATGAATTTTTTGATCTTTTGCCTAAAAGTGTGATAATTAATAGAAAGAAAGAAATTTCTAAGGAAGGTATATGCCTCATTGAAGAATTGCCCACCAAAGATGGCAATACCTAGATCTATCCTTGCTTTTATGCCTAGCTAGGGGCGTTAAACGATAGCGCTTGTTGGGAGGCAACCCAATTTTATTTTAGTTTTTTTTGTTTTTGTTTCTGTTTACGAATAAATAATCCATCTACCTTCTGTTTAGATGTGGTTTTATGTTTTAATTAGTGTTTGTGCCAAGTTAAACCTATAGGATCTTCTTGGATAATAGTTATTTGATCTTGCTGTAATTTCCAGAAACTTTCGGTTCACGAAAACAATTGTTAAACATCACCAGAACGTGATAAAATAGTGATTCCAATTGCTGCTGATCAATAAACAAATTTCCTAGGTCTTACTATTTTTTCTGAATGTTTGGAGTTCCATAAGTTTGCATTAGTTACAGATTACTACAGACTATTCTGTTTTTGACAGATTCTGTTTTTCGTGTGTTGTTTGCTTATTTTGATGAATCTATGGCTAGTAAAATAGTTTATAATCCATAGAGAAGTTGGAATACAGTAGGTTTAACACAAATATAAATAAATAATGAGTTCATTACAGTACCTTGAAGTGGTCTTTTTTTTCTTTCGCTAACGGAGCTCACGAGATTTCTGTTGAGTTTTGTGTTGTGAAGTTTTCAAGTTTTGGGTGAAATTTTTTGATGGATTATGGAACAAGGAGTGGAAAGAGCCTAAGCTTGGGGATGACCATGGAACCACCAAGATAATCCAAGGACACCAAAAAGTCAAAGCTTGGGGATGCCCCGGAAGGCATCCCCTCTTTCGTCCACTTCCATCGGTAACTTTACTTGGAGCTATATTTTCATTCACCAGATGATATGTGTTTTGCTTGGAGAGTCTTGCATTATTTGCGCCTTTGCTTGTTAGTTTACCACAATCATCCTTGCTGTACACACCTTTTGAGAGAGCCATACATGAATTGGAATTTGTTAGAATACTCTATGTGCTTCACTTATATCTTTTGAGCTTGATAGCTTTGCTCTATGTGCTTCACTTATATCTTTTGAGCTTTATTTTGCTGTAGTACTTCACTTATATCTTTTAGAGCACAGTGGTGGATTTGTTTTAAAGAAACTATTGATCTCTAATGCTTCACTTAGATTATTTTGAGAGTCTTATATAGCATGGTAATTTGCTTAATAATAATATGCTTGGTATTCAAGATTTGTAAAACTTTCTTTTGAGTGCGTTGAATACTAAGAAAAGTTTGATGCTTGATAATTGTTTTGAGATATGGAGGTGGTAATATCAAAGTCGTGCTAGTTGAGTAGTTATGAATTTGAGAAATGCTTGTGTTGAAGTTTGCAAGTCCCGTAGCATGCACGTATGGTAAAGGTTATGTAACAAATTTGAAACATGAGGTGTTATTTGATTGTCCTCCTTATGAGTGGCGGTCGGGGACGAGCGATGGTCTTTTCCTAACAATCTATCCCCCTAGGAGCATGCGCGTAGTGCTTTGGTTTTTGATGGCTTGTAGATTTTTGCAATAAGTATGTGAGTTCTTTATGACTAATGTTGAGTCCATGGATTATACGCACTCTCACCTTTCCATCATTGCTAGCCTCTTCGGTACCGTGCATTGCCCTTTCTCACATTTAGAGTTGGTGCAAACTTCGCCGGTGCATCCAAACCCCGTGATATGATACGCTCTTTCACACATAAACCTCCTTATATCTTCCTCAAAACAGCCACCATACCTACCTATTATGGCATTTTCATAGCCATTCTGAGATATATTGCCATGCAACTTTCCACCATACCATTCTTCATGACACATTCATCATTGTCATATTGCTTAGCATGATCATGTAGTTGACATAGTATTTGTGGCAAAGCCACCATTCATAATTCTTTCATACATGTCACTCTTGATTCATTGCATATCCCGGTACACCGACGGAGGCATTCATATAGAGTCATACTTTGTTCTAGTATCGAGTTGTAATCATTGAGTTGTAAATAAATAGAAGTGTGATGATCATCATTTTCTAGAGCATTGTCCCAAAAAAGAGAAAGGCCAAAGAAAGAAAAGAAGTCCCAAAAAAATATAAAATAAAAAGGGGCAATGTTACTATCTCTTTTTCCACACTTGTGCTTCAAAGTAGCACCATGTTTTTCATATAGAGAGTTTCATATGTTGTCACTTTCATATAGTAGTGGGAATTTTTCATTATAGAACTTGGCCTGTATATTCCAATGATGGGCTTCCTCAAATGCCCTAGGTCTTCGTGAGCAAGCAAGTGTTGGGGAACGTAGCAGAAATTCAAAATTTTCCTACGTGTCACCAAGATCTATCTATGGAGAAACTAGCAACGAGGGAAGGAGAGTGCATCTACATACCCTTGTAGATCGTTAAGCGGAAGCGTTCATGTGAACGGGGTTGAAGGAGTCGTACTCGTCGTGATTCAAATCACCGGAGATCCTAGTGCCGAACGGACGGCACCTCCGCGTTCAACACACGTACAGCCCGGTGACGTCTCCCATGCCTTGATCCAGCAAGGAGAGAGGGAGAGGTTGAGGAAGACTCCATCCAACAGCAGCACAACGGCGTGGTGGTGGTGGAGGGCGTGGCAATCCCAGCAGGCTTCGCCAAGCACCAAGGGAGAGGAGGAGGAGGAGAGGGGGGCTGCACCAAGAGGAGAGGTTCTCGTGTGTTGGGCAGCCCAAAACCTCAAGTATATATAGGGGAAAGGGGCTGCGCCCCTTTAGGGTTTCCCACCCCAAGGGTGCGGCCAGCCCTAGATGGGACTTGGGGCGGCCAAGAGGGGAGGAGTGCCTCCCAAGTCAAGTGGAGGCCCTCCCCTTAGGGTTTCCCCTTCCCATGCGCATGGGCCTTGGGGGCTGGTTCCCTTGGCCCATTATGGCTAGGGCGCCCCCTACAGCCCATGCTACTGTATTGGACGTGGTGGAACAATTTCCGGACCTCCGGACCCTCCGAATCCTCCGGAACCTTCGAAGCTTCCGGTACAATACCGAAAAAACCCGAACTTTTCGGAACCCGAACAACAACTTTCCATATATAAATCTTTACCTCCGGACCATTCCGAACTCCTCGTGACGTCCGGGATCTCATCCGGACTCGAACAACATTCGGTAACCACATACAAGCTTCCTATATAACCCTAGCGCCATCGAACCTTAAGTGTGTAGACCCTACGGGTTCGGGAATCATCTGCACATGACCGAGACGTTCTCGGTCAATAACCAACAGCGGATCTGGATACCCATGTTGGCTCCCACATGTTCCACGATGATCTCATCGGATGAACCACGATGTCAAGGACTCAATCGATCCGTATACAATTCCCTTTGTCTAGCGGTATTGCACTTGCCCGAGATTCGATCGTCGGTATCCCGATACCTTGTTCAATCTCGTTACGGCAAGTCTCTTTACTCGTTCCGTAACACATCATCCCGTGATCAACCCCTTGGTCACATTGTGCACATTATGATGATGTCCTACCGAGTGGGCCCAGAGATACCTCTCCGTTTACGAGTGACAAATCCCATCTTGATCCATGTCAACCCAATGGTCACTTTCGGAGATACCTGTAGTGCACCTTTATAGTCACCCGATTACGTTGTGACGTTTGATACACCCAAAGCACTCCTACGGTATCCGAGAATTGCACGATCTCATGGTCTAAGGAAAAGATACTTGACATTAGAAAAGCTTTAGCATCTGAACTACACGATCTTTGTGCTAGGCTTAGGATTGGGTCTTGTCCATCACATCATTCTCCTAATGATGTGATCCCGTCATCAATGACATCCAATGTCCATGGTCAGGAAACCGTAACCATCTATTGATCAACGAGCTAGTTAACTAGAGGCTTACTAGGGACATGGTGTTGTCTATGTATCCACACATGTATTGCTGTTTCCGGTCAATACAATTATAGCATGAATAATAAACGATTATCATGAACAAGGAAATATAATAATAACTAATTTATTATTGCCTCTAGGGCATATTTCCAACAGTCTCCCACTTGCACTAGAGTCAATAATCTAGTTCACATCGCCATGTGATTAACACTGATAGGTCACATCGCCATGTGACCAACATCCAAAGAGTTTACTAGTGTCTTAAACTAGTTCACATCACCATGTGATTAAGTCTCAATGAGTTCTGGGGTTTGATCATGTTTTGCTTATGAGAGAGGTTTTAGTCAACGGGTCTGAACCTTTCAGATCCGTATGTACTTCGCAATTCTCTATGTCATAATGTAAATGCTGCTTCTACGCTCCACTTGGAGCTATTCCAAATGGTTGTTCCACTATACGTATCCTGTTTGCTACTTAGAGTCATTCGGATAGGTGTTAAAGCTTGCATTGACGTAACCCTTTACGCCGAACTCTTTATCACCTCCATAATCGAGAAACATGTCCTTATTTACTCCAAGGACAATTTTGACCGCTGTCCAATGATCCCCATTCTTGGATCATTCTTGTACCCCTTGACTGACTCATGGCATGGCACACTTCCGGTGCGGTACACAGCATAGCATACTATAGAGCCTATGTCTGAAGCATAGGGGACGACCTTCATCCTTTCTCTCTTTTCTGCCGTGGTCGAGCTTTAACTCTTAACTTCATACCTTACATCTCAGGCAAGAACTCCTTCTTTGACTGATCCATCTTGAACACTTTCAAGATCATGTCAAGGTATGTGCTCATTTGAAAGTATTATTAAGCATTTTTGATCTATCCTTATAGATCTCGATGCTCAATGTTCAAATAGCTTAATCCAGGTTTTCTATTGAAAAACATCTTTCAAATAACCCTATATGCTTTCCAGGATTTCTACATCATTTCTGATCAACAATATGTCAACAACATATACTCATCAAAAATTCTATAGTCCTCCCACTCACTTCTTTGGAAATACAAGTTTCTCATAAACTTTGTATAAACCCAAAATCTTTGATCATCTCATCAAAGTGCACATTCCAACTCCGAGATGCTTACTCCAGTCCTTAGAAAGGATCGCTGGAGCCAGCATACCTTTTAGCATCCTTAGGATCGACAAAACTTTCTGATTGTATCACATACAACCTTTCCTTATGAAAAACTGGTAAGGAAACTCGTTTTGACATCCATCTGCCAGATTTCATAAATGCAGCTTATGCTAACATGATTCCGACGGACTTAAGCATCGCTACGAATGAGAGAATCTCATCGTAGTCAACTCCTTGAACTTGTGAAAAACTCTTCGCCACAAGTCGAGCTTCATGGAAGGTGACATTACCGTCCATGTCCGTCTTCTTCTTAAAGATCCATTTATCTCAATGGCTTGCCGATCATCGGGCAAGTCCACCAAAGTCCATGCTTTGTCCTGATACATGGATCCTATCTCGGATTTCATGGTTTCTAACCATTTGTCGGAATTTGGGCCCACCATCGCTTCTCCATAGCTCGTAGGTTCATTGTTGTCTAGCAACATGACCTTCAAGACAGGATTGCTGTACCACTCAGAAGTAGTACGCATCCTTGTCACCCCACGAGGTACGGTAGTGACTTGATCCAAACTTCATGATCACTATCATAAGCTTCTACTTCAATTGGTGTAGGTGCCACGGAACAACTTCCCGTGCCTGCTACACACTTGTTGAAGTGACGGTTCAATGACCTCATCAAGTCTCCACCATCCTCCCACTCAACTTTTCGAGACGAACTTTTCCTCGAGAAAGGACCCGATTCAAGAAACAATCCCTGTTGCTTTCGGATCTGAATTAGGAGGTATACCCAACCGTTTTGGGTGTCCTATGAAGATGCATTTTGTCCGCTTTGGGTTCGAGCTTATCAACCTGAAACTTTTCCACATAAGCGCCGCAGCCCCAAACCTTTAAGAAATGACAACTTAGGTTTCTCTAAACCATAGTTCATACGGTGTCATCTCAACGGAATTACGTGGTGCCCTATTAAAGTGAATGTGGTTGTCTCTAATGCCTAACCCATGAACGATAGTGGTAATTCGATAAGAGACATCATGGTACACACCATATCTAATAAGGTGCAACTATGATGTTCGGACACACCATCATACTATGGTGTTCCAGGCGGCATTAATTGTGAAACAATTTGCACAATGTCTTAATTGTGTGCCAAAACTCGAACTCAGATATTCATCTCTATGATCATATCATAGACATTCTATCCTCTTGTCACGATGATCTTCAACTTCACTCTGAAATTACTTGAACCATTCAATAATTCAGACTTGTGCTTCATCAAGTAAATATACTCAATATCTACTCGAATCATCTGTGAAGTCGAACATAACGATATTCATTTGATGCCTCAAAGACTCATTGGACTGCACACATCAAAATGTGTTACTTCCAACAAGTTGCTATCTTGTTCCATCTTATTGAAACCGAGGCTTTTAGGTCATCTTGCCCATGTGGTATGTTTTGCATATCTCAAGTGATTCAAAATCAAGCGAGTCCAAACGATCCATCTGCATGGAGTTTCTTCATGCGTATACACCAATAGACATGGTTCACATGTCTCAAACTTTTCAAAATGAGTGAGTCCAAAGATCCATCAACATGGAGCTTCTTCATGCGTTTTATGCCAATATGACTTACATGGCAGTGCCACAAGTAAGTGGTACTATCATTACTATCTTATACTTTTGGCATGAAAATGTGTATCACTACGATCGAGATTCAATAAACCATTCCTTTAGGTGCAAGACCATTGAAGGTGTTATTCAAATAAATAGAGTAACCATTATTCTCCTTAAATGAACAACCGTATTGCGATAGACATAATCCAATCATGTCTATGCTCAATGCAAACACCAAATGACAATTATTCAGGTTTAATACTAATCTTGATGGTAGAGGGAGCGTGCGATGCTTGATCATATCAACCTTGGAAACACTTCCAACACATATCGTCAGCTCACCTTTAGCTAGTCTCCGTTTATTCCGTAGCTTTTATTTCGAGTTACTAACACTTAGCAACCGGACCGGTATCTAATACCCTGGTGCTACTAGGAGTACTAGTAAAGTACACATTAACATAATGTATATCCAATATACTTCTATCGACCTTTCCAGCCTTCTCATCTACCAAGTATCTAGGGTAATTCTGCTCCAGTGGTTGTTCCCTTTATTACAGAAGCACTTAGTCTCGGGTTTGGGTTCAACCTTGGGTTTCTTCACTGGAGCAGCAACTGATTTGCCGTTTCATGAAGTGTCCCTTCTAGCCCTTGCCCTTCTTGAAACTAGTGGTTTCACCAACCATCAACAATTGATGCTCCTTCTTGATTTCTACTTTTCGCGATGTCAAACAACGCGAATACCTCAAGGATCATCATATCTATCCCTGATATGTATAGTTCATCACGAAGCTCTAGCAGCTTGGTGGCAATGACTATGGAGAAACATCACTATCTCATCTGGAAGATCAACTCCCACTCGATTCAAGTGATTGTTGCACTCAGACAATCTGAGCACAAGCTCAACGATTGAGCTTTTCTCCCTTAGTTTGCAGGCTAAGAAAATCGTCGGAGGTCTCATACCTTTTGACGTGGGCACGAGCTTGAAATCCCAATTTCAGCCCTCGAAACATCTCATATGTTCATGACGTTTGAAATCGTCTTTGGTGCCTCAACTCTAAACCGTTTAACTGAACTATCATGTAGTTATCAAAAACGCGTATGTCCGATGTTCGCAACATCCACAAACGACGTTTGGGGTTCAGCACACTGAGTGGTGCATTAAGGACATAAGCTTTCTACTGTCCGCATAATCGCTACTTTCAACTACATTTTCTCTAGGAACATATCTAAACAGTGGAACTAAAGCGCGAGCTTTCGACATAATTTGCAAAAGGTCTTTTGACTATGTTCAGGATAATTAAGTTCATCTTATGAACTCCCACTCAGATAGACATCCCTCTGGTTATCTAAGTGATTACATGATCCGAATCAACTAGGCCGTGTCCGATCAACACGTGAGACGGACTAGTCATCATCGGTGAACATCTTCATGTTGATCGTATCTACCATACGACTCATGCTCGACCTTTCGGTCTCCGTGTTCCGAGGCCATGTCTTCACATGCTAGGCTCGTCAAGTTAACCCTAAGTGTTTCTGCGTGTGTAAATCTTGCTTACACCCGTTGTATGTGAACGTAAGAATCCATCACACCCGATTAACACGTGGTGCTTAGAAGCGACTTAACTGTAGCAACGGTGCACGTTAGGGAGAACACTTCTTGAGATTTGTGTAAGGGATCATCTTATTTACTACCGTCGTTCTAAGTAAACAAGATGCATAAACATAATAAACATCACATGCAATTATATAGTAGTGACATGATATGGCCAATATCATATTGCTCCTTTTGATCTCCATCTTCGGGGCTCCATGATCATCATTGTCACCGGCATGACACCATGATCTCCATCATCATGATCTCCATCATCGTGTCTCCATGAAATTGTCTCGCCAACTTATTACTTCTACTACTATGGCTACCGGTTAGCAATAAAGTAAAGTAATTACATGGCGTTGTTTAATGACACGCAGGTCATACAATAAATAAAGACAACTCCTATGGCTCCTGCCGGTTGTCATACTCATCGACATGCAAGTCGTGAATCCTATTACAAGAACATGATCAATCTCATACATCACATATATTCATCACATTCTTTTTGGCCATATCACATCACATAGCATACCCTGCAAAAACAAGTTAGACGTCCTCTAATTGTTGTTTGCATGTTTTACGTGGCTGCTATGGGTTTCTAGCAAGAACGTTTCTTACCTACGCAAAACCACAACGTGATATGCCAATTGCTATTTACCCTTCATAAGGACCCTTTTCATCGAATCCGTTCGACTAAAGTGGAGAGGCGGCACCGCTAGCCACCTTATGCACCAAGTGCATGTCGATTCGGTGGAACCTATCTCACGAAGAGTGCGTGTAAGGTCGGTCCGGCCGCTTCATCCCACAATACCGTCGAAACAAGATTGGACTAGTAACGGTAAGCATATTGAACAACATCAACGCCCACAACTACTTTGTGTTCTACTCGTGCAAAGAATCTACGCAATAAACCTAGCTCGATACCCTTTGTTGGGGAGCGAGCAGAAATTCAAAATTTTCCTCGTGTCACCAAGATCTATCTATGGAGAAACTAGCAACGAGGGAAGGAGAGTGCATCTACATACCCTTGTAGATTGTTAAGCGGAAGCGTTCATGTGAACGGGGTTGAAGGAGTCGTACTCGTCGTGATTCAAATCACCGGAGATCCTAGTGCGAACAGACGGCACCTCCGCGTTCAACACACGTACAGCCGGTGGCGTCTCCCATGCCTTGATCCAGCAAGGAGAGAGGAGAGGTTGAGGAAGACTCCATCCAACAGCAGCACAACGGCGTGGTGGTGGTGGAGGGCGTGGCAATCCCGCAGGCTTCGCCAAGCACCAAGGGAGAGGAGGAGGAGGAGGCGGGGCTGCACCAAGAGGAGAGGTTCTCGTGTGTTGGGCAGCCCAAAACCTCAAGTATATATAGGGGAAAGGGGCTGCGCCCCTTTAGGGTTTCCACCCCAAGGGGTGCGGCCAGCCCTAGATGGGACTTGGGGCGGCCAAGAGGGGAGGAGTGCCTCCCAAGTCAAGTGGAGGCCCTCCCTTAGGGTTTCCCCTTCCCATGCGCATGGGCCTTGGGGGCTGGTTCCCTTGGCCCATTATGGCTAGGGCGCCCCCTACAGCCCATGCTACTGTATTGGACGTGGTGGAACAATTTCCGGACCTCCGGACCCCTCCGAATCCTCCGGAACCTTCCGAAGCTTCGGTACAATACCGAAAAACCCGAACTTTTCCTAACCCGAACAACAACTTTCCATATATAAATCTTTACCTCCGGACCATTCCGGAACTCCTCGTGACGTCCGGGATCTCATCCGGACTCGAACAACATTCGGTAACCACATACAAGCTTCCTATATAACCCTAGCGTCATCGAACCTTAAGTGTGTAGACCCTACGGGTTCGGGAATCATCTGAACATGACCGAGGCGTTCTCCGGTCAATAACCAACAGCGGATCTGGATACCCATGTTGGCTCCTACATGTTCCATGATGATCTCATCGGATGAACCACGATGTCAAGGACTCAATCGATCCGTATACAATTCCCTTTGTCTAGCGGTATTGCACTTGCCCGAGATTCGATCGTCGGTATCCCGATACCTTGTTCAATCTCGTTACGGCAAGTCTCTTTACTCGTTCCGTAACACATCATCCGTGATCAACCCCTTGGTCACATTGTGCACATTATGATGATGTC
Organism: Aegilops longissima; assembly: GCA_021605205.1. NCBI lineage: Eukaryota > Viridiplantae > Streptophyta > Magnoliopsida > Poales > Poaceae > Aegilops > Aegilops longissima. Next base: position 334,449,139 of record CM038677.1, read on the forward strand.
CTACCGAGTGGGCCCAGAGATACCTCTCCGTTTACGAGTGACAAATCCCGATCTTGATCCATGTCAACCCAATGGTCACTTTCGGAGATACCGTAGTGCACCTTTATAGTCACCCGATTACGTTGTGACGTTTGATACACCCAAAGCACTCCTACGGTATCCGGAATTGCACGATCTCATGGTCTAAGGAAAAGATACTTGACATTAGAAAAGCTTTAGCATCTGAACTACGATCTTTGTGCTAGGCTTAGGATTGGGTCTTGTCCATCACATCATTCTCCTAATGATGTGATCCCGTCATCAATGACATCCAATGTCCATGGTCAGGAAACCGTAACCATCTATTGATCAACGAGCTAGTTAACTAGAGGCTTACTAGGGACATGGTGTTGTCTATGTATCCACACATGTATTGCTGTTTCGGTCAATACAATTATAGCATGAATAATAAGCGATTATCATGAACAAGGAAATATAATAATAACTAATTTATTATTGCCTCTAGGGCATATTTCCAACAGTCTCCCACTTGCACTAGAGTCAATAATCTAGTTCACATCGCCATGTGATTAACACTGATAGGTCACATCGCCATGTGACCAACATCCAAAGAGTTTACTAGTGTCTTAAACTAGTTCACATCACCATGTGATTAAGTCTCAATGAGTTACGGGGTTTGATCATGTTTTGCTTATGAGAGAGGTTTTAGTCAACGGTCCGAACCTTTCAGATCCGTATGTACTCGCAATTCTCTATGTCATAATGTAAATGCTGCTTCTACGCTCCACTTGGAGCTATTCCAAATGGTTGTTCCACTATCATTATCCTGTTTGCTACTTAGAGTCATTCGGATAGGTGTTAAAGCTTGCATTGACGTAACCCTTTACATGAACTCTTTATCACCTCCATAATCGAGAAACATGTCCTTATTTACTCCAAGGACAATTTTGACCGCTGTCCAATGATCCCCATTCTTGGATCATTCTTGTACCCTAGTGACTCATGGCATGGCACACTTCGGTGCGGTACAAAGCATAGCATACTATAGAGCCTATGTCCGAAGCATAGGGGCGACCTTCATCCTTTCTCTCTTTTACTGCCGTGGTCGAGCTTTAACTCTTAACTTCATACCTTACATCTCGAGGCAAGAACTCCTTCTTTGGTGATCCATCTTGAACACTTTCAAGATCATGTCAAGGTATGTGCTCATTTGAAAGTATTATTAAGCATTTTGATCTATCCTTATAGATCTCGATGCTCAATGTTCAAATAGCTTAATCCAGGTTTTCTATTGAAAAACATCTTTCAAATAACCCTATATGCTTTCCAGAATTTCTACATCATTTCTGATCAACAATATGTCAACAACATATACTCATCAAAAATTCTATAGTCCTCCCACTCACTTCTTTGGAAATACAAGTTTCTCATAAACTTTGTATAAACCCAAAATCTTTGATCATCTCATCAAAGTGCACATTCCAACTCCGAGATGCTTACTCCAGTCCTTAGAAAGGATCGCTGGAGCCAGCATACCTTTTAGCATCCTTAGGATCGACAAAACTTTCGATTGTATCACATACAACCTTTCCTTCGAAAAACTGGTAAGGAAACTCGTTTTGACATCCATCGCAGATTTCATAAATGCAGCTTATGCTAACATGATTCCGACGGACTTAAGCATCGCTACGAATGAGAGAATCTCATCGTAGTCAACTCCTTGAACTTGTGAAAAACTCTTCGCCACAAGTCGAGCTTCATGGAAGGTGACATTACCGTCCATGTCCGTCTTCTTCTTAAAGATCCATTTATCTCAATGGCTTGCCGATCATCGGGCAAGTCCACCAAAGTCCATGCTTTGTCCTGATACATGGATCCTATCTCGGATTTCATGGTTTCTAACCATTTGTCGGAATTTGGGCCCACCATCGCTTCTCCATAGCTCGTAGGTTCATTGTTGTCTAGCAACATGACCTTCAAGACAGGATTGCTGTACCACTCAGAAGTAGTACGCATCCTTGTCACCCTACGAGGTACGGTAGTGACTTGATCCGAAACTTCATGATCACTATCATAAGCTTCTACTTCAATTGGTGTAGGTGCCACGGAACAACTTCACGTGCCTGCTACACACTTGTTGAAGTGACGGTTCAATGACCTCATCAAGTCTCCACCATCCTCCCACTCAACTTTTCGAGACGAACTTTTCCTCGAGAAAGGACCCGATTCAAGAAACAATCCCTATTGCTTTCGGATCTGAATTAGGAGGTATACCCAACCGTTTTGGGTGTCCTATGAAGATGCATTTTGTCCGCTTTGGGTTCGAGCTTATCAACCTGAAACTTTTCCACATAAGCGTCGCAGCCCCAAACCTTTAAGAAATGACAGCTTAGGTTTCTCTAAACCATAGTTCATACGGTGTCATCTCAACGGAATTACGTGGTGCCCTATTAAAGTGAATGTGGTTGTCTCTAATGCCTAACCCATGAACGATAGTGGTAATTCGATAAGAGACATCATGGTACACACCATATCTAATAAGGTGCAACTATGATGTTCGGACACACCATCATACTATGGTGTTCCAGGCGGCATTAATTGTGAAACAATTTGCACAATGTCTTAATTGTGTGCCAAAACTCGTAACTCAGATATTCATCTCTATGATCATATCATAGACATTCTATCCTCTTGTCACGATGATCTTCAACTTCACTCTGAAATTACTTGAACCATTCAATAATTCAGACTCGTGCTTCATCAAGTAAATATACTCAATATCTACTCGAATCATCTATGAAGTCAGAACATAACGATATTCACTGCATGCCTCAGCACTCATTGGACTGCACACATCAAAATGTGTTACTTCCAACAAGTTGCTATCTTGTTCCATCTTATTGAAACCGAGGCTTTTGGTCATCTTGCCCATGTGGTATGTTTTGCATATCTCAAGTGATTCAAAATCAAGCGAGTCCAAACGATCCATCTGCATGGAGTTTCTTCATGCGTATACACCAATAGACATGGTTCACATGTCTCAAACTTTTCAAAAATGAGTGAGTCCAAAGATCCATCAACATGGAGCTTCTTCATGCGTTTTATGCCAATATGACTTACATGGCAGTGCCACAAGTAAGTGGTACTATCATTACTATCTTATACTTTTGGCATGAAAATGTGTATCACTACGATCGAGATTCAATAAACCATTCCTTTAGGTGCAAGACCATTGAAGGTGTTATTCAAATAAATAGAGTAACCATTATTCTCCTTAAATGAACAACCGTATTGCGATAGACATAATCCAATCATGTCTATGCTCAATGCAAACACCAAATGACAATTATTCAGGTTTAATACTAATCTTGATGGTAGAGGGGCGTGCGATGCTTGATCATATCAACCTTGGAAACACTTCCAACACATATCGTCACTCACCTTTAGCTAGTCTCCGTTTATTCCGTAGCTTTTATTTGAGTTACTAACACTTAGCAACCGGACGGTATCTAATACCCTGGTGCTACTAGGAGTACTAGTAAAGTACACATTAACATAATGTATATCAATATACTTCTATCGACCTTTCCAGCCTTCTCATCTACCAAGTATCTAGGGTAATTCTGCTCCGATGGTTGTTCCTTTATTACTGAAGCACTTAGTCTCGGGTTTGGGTTCAACCTTGGGTTTCTTCTTTGGAGCAACAAGCGATTTGCCGTTTCATGAAGTGTCCCTTCTAGCCCTTGCCCTTCTTGAAACTAGTGGTTTCACCAACCATCAACAATTGATGCTCCTTCTTGATTTCTACTTTTCGCGATGTCAAACAACGCGAATACCTCAAGGATCATCATATCTATACCTGATATGTATAGTTCATCAATAGCTCTAGTGCATCCACTTAGTTTCTTTTGTTGAGCTTTCATACATTTATAGCTCTAGTGCATCCGTTGCATGGCAATCCCTACTCCTTGCATTAACATCAATTGATGGGCATCTCCATAGCCCGTTGATTAGCCTCGTTGATGTGAGACCTTCTCCCTTTTTGTCTTCTCCACATAACCCCCATCATTATATTCTATTCCACCCATAGTGCTATGTCCATGGCTCGCGCTCATATATTGCGTGAAGGTTTATAAGTTTGAGATTACTAGAGTATGAAACAATTGCTTGGCTTGTCATCGGGGTTGTGCATGATGAGAGCATTCTTGTGTGACGAAAATGGAGCATGAATAAACTATATGATTTTGTAGGGATGAACTTTCTTTGGCCATGTTATTTTGAGAAGACATAATTGCTTAGTTAGTATGCTTGAAGTATTATTATTTTTATGTCAATATGAACTTTTGTCTTGAATCTTTCGGATCTTAATATTCATACCACAATTAAGAAGAGTTACATTGAAATTATGCCAAGTAGCACTCCGCATCAAAAAATCTCTTTTTATCATTTACCTACTCGAGGACGAGCAGGAATTAAGCTTGGGGATGCGATCGTCTCCAACGTATCTATAATTTTGATTGCTCCATGCTATATTATCTATTGTTTTGGACTATATTGGGCTTTATTTTCCACTTTTATATTACTTTTGGGACTAACCTATTAACCGGAGGCCCATTTCGAATTGCTGTTTTTGCCTATTTGGTGTTTGAAGAAACGGAATATCAAACGGAGTCCAAAGCGGAATGAAATCTACGGAGCGTGATTTTCTCTTGAGATAAGACCAGGAGACTTGGACCCTCCGTCAAGAAAGCCACAAAGGCGGCCACGAGGTGGAGGGAGCCCCCCTAGGCGCGCCCCTGCCTCGTGGGCCCTCAAGCTCCACCGACGTACTCCTTCCTTCTATATATACCTCGTAGCCCCAACAGATCGAATCTGAGCCAAAACCTAATTCCACCGCCACAACTTTCTGTATCCACGAGATCCCATCTTGGGGCCTGTTCCGGAGCTCCGACGGAAGGGGATTCCACCACAGAGGGCTTCTACATGATCATCATAGCCTCTCCGATGAAGTGTGCGTAGTTTACCTCAGACCTTCGGGTCCATAGTTAGTAGCTAGATGGCTTCTTCTCTCTTTTTGGATCTCAATACAATGTTCTCCCCCTCTCTCGTGGAGATCTATTCGATGTAATCTTCTTTTGCGGTGTGTTTGTTGAGACCGATGAATTGTGGGTTTATGATCAAGATTATCTATGAGCAATATTTGAATCTTTTCTGAATTCTTTTATGTATGATTGGCTATTGTAACACCCCGGATGTAACTTTCCATATTTGTAACTCCAACTCTTGCCATTTTCGGCATTGTGATATGATATTCCCTCCATGGTTGGGTTTTTGTCTTTCGTTTTTGCATTTTGTCCATGTCATGCTTTTCATATCATGTCATCATGTGCATCGCATTCGCATACGTGTTCGTCTCATGCATCCGAGCATTTTCCCCGTTGTCCGTTTTGCAATGCGGCACTCCTATGTCCCCCGGCGCACCCCTCTTGTCTTCTTTCGTGTACGGGTGTTAAACGTTCTCGGAATGGACCGAGCCTTGCCAAGTGGCCCTGGTATAGCACCGGTAGACCACCTGTCAAGTTTCGGGTCATTTGGAGCTCGTTTGGTACTCCAATGGTTATCCGCATATCCGCGAAGGCCTCTTTTAAGTTGCAGCCCAACACCCCTCCAAAACAGCTCAATAACCCATCTAAGTCACTTCTATGCTCTCCGTCGTCGGATCACGATCGTGTGGGCGAAAACCGCACCTCATTTGGAGCTTCCTAGCTCCTTCTACCTATAAAAACACCCCCTCCCCCGAAATCCCGGGTCATTCCACCCCTAACCCTAGACGAAATCCCTCCTTCGCCGCCAGACACGTCCGGATCGGGCCGGACGCGTCCGTCGCCGCCGCCCCGCCAATCCGGGGCGCCACGTGGCGTGCCCCGCCGCCGCGCCGCCCGCGGGGAGCCAGGCCAAACCCGCCGCCTGCCAGCGCCCTCGCCCTCGCCCGCCGCCCCGAGCCGCTGCTGCTCGCCGCCTCGTCGCCGATCACCGCCGTCCGCCCTTGCGCCTCGGCCTCGCCCGTCGCCCGCCTCCCGACCCCGCTTGCCGCCGTCGCCCGCCCGCGCCGCCCGCCCGCCTCCGGCCTCCCGGCCTCTCCTCCCTCGGCCCGAGCTCCGCTCGGCGACGGATCCGATCGGATCTGAGAAGGTTGACTTCTCCCCCCGATTTTCCTCTTAAGTCATTGATCTGTGATAATTTTGTTGCATTTTCATCATGCCATAACTTTGCACTCGTGGCTCCGTTTTGGGCGTATAGCATACTGAAATGTTCGTCTCGATGTGTACATCATTTCATCTCATTGCATCAGTTTCATTTTAGCTCATCTTGTTGCCCGAAATGCTGGTAGAAGAGGGCTATGTGATGTTAGTTTCAGATTCTTATCAGAAAATGCACTTTTGTCATTTTTGCCATGATTGATGTGTGCATCCTATGAACTTGAGTCCTACATGTGTTTTTTAATATGCCATGCCATCTTTACAGGGGTGTATGCCATGTATTTTTGTGGTCTCTGTGGTGACTAGCACAAGCATGTAAACTAGGCTTCATGATGTTGCTGATTTCAGCCCTGCTTTTCTTGATATTTTTATGCCATGTAACTTGATGCTACCGAGAGATCCATGCATATTTTGAGATACTTCAGTAAGGATGTTTTGAACATATGGTTATGCTCTATCCATCCATGCCATTGTTTGCAATTATGGAGTGCCATAGCTTGAGTCAATTGATCTCTATTTTTGCTATAAAATGTTTCCTGGCAGATTGTTTACATGTTATTCAATTTTGCCAAGGTCGTTTTAGTTGATCCGTGTATGCTATGATGTTGTTCTTGCCATGTATAGCTTCTATGCCATGTCTTCTTGATGGATGTATGCTTAGTTTATCATGAAATGCTCTGTAGTGAGTGCATCGAGCTCTTAAACATGCCTACTTGTTATCTGTTTTGTCATTCCCTGTTCTTTGAATCATTAATGAAACTTGCTATATTGACATGGGTGCTATTACATTTTCTGATCCTTTTGGCTCATGGTCGATAAGGGACTTTTGTTCTATGCATTGAGTAGATTCATTCCATGCCTTGTTTTGCTATTATAAGTTCCTGTAGCATGTTGTTTGCTTGCTCAACATTGCTTCGATCTTGATTCGCCATGTTCGATATTTTCTCTAAGTCTGTGAAGTGATATATTTTGCACTTTTGCCATGCATGTTTGGACCTGTTATGGTGTGATTTAGCCGTAGCTCAGTGTTCATCTTTTGTCAAGCTTCTTGAGTAGATCACTGCCATATGCTTTGTTGGTACGTTTGGGTGCAGTAGCTTAATTTCTTGTTGCTTGCTATGTGGCATCATGCTGTTAATGGCAGATTTGTGCCATTCTTGTTTTGCTTGTCATTTGCACCGGTGATCTTTATATCGATTTCAACCGAAATCATCTCACCTTTCCAGCGGCATACTTGGTTTGCCAAGTTGATGCCTGGTTCATCATTTTCCTTCCGGAGCACGCATACGCATTTCATATCACATCTCGCATATCATGCCATGTATTGCATCATGTTGATTGTGCATTGCGTCGTGATTTATTGTGGTTCCATTGTTTGTGTTCTTGCTTTGGGTAGATCCGGGAGACGAGTACATGAACGAGGAACCTGTTGAGAACGCTTACGAGGATCAAGATTTCGACAACTCTGAGAACTTTGCAGGCAAGATGACCATACCCTCGAAATCACTTCTATCTTTGCTTGCTAGATGCTCGCTCTTTTGCTATGCCTATGCTACGTTACCTACCACTTGCTTATCATGCCTCCCATATTGCCATGTCAAGCCCCTAACCATCCTTTCCTAGCAAACCGTTGATTGGCTATGTTACCGCTTTGCTCAGCCCCTCTTATAGCGTTGCTAGTTACAGGTGAAGATGAAGTTTGTTCCTTATTGGGACATGGAGATGTTGTTCCTTGTTGGAACATGTTTACTTGTTGGGATATCGCAATATCTATTGTTTAATTAATGCATCTATATACTTGGTAAAGGGTGGGAGACTCGGCCTTATGCCTGGTGTTTTGTTCCACTCTTGCCGCCCTAGTTTCCATCATACCGGTGTTATGTTCCTTGATTTCGCGTTCCTTACACGGTTGGGTGATTTATGGGACCCCCTTGACAGTTTGCTTTGAATAAGACTCCTCCAGCAATGCCCAACATTGGTTTTACCATTTGCCTACCACCTACACCTTTTCCCTTGGTTTTCGCGAGCCCAAGGGTCATCTTTATTTTAGCCCCGGGCGGTGCTCCTCCGGTGCTGGTCCGAAATGAGTAGATCATGGGGCCACCTTGGGGAAACTTGAGGCTTGGTTTTACTCGTAGGATGTCTCATCCGGATGTGCCACGAGAGCGAGATATGTGCAGCTCCTATCGGGATTTGTCGGCACAATCAGGCGGCTTTGCTGGTCTTGTTTTATTGCTGTCAAAATGTCTTGTAGTCCGGGATTCGAGATCGATCGGGTCTTCCCGGTAGAAGGAATATCCTTCGTTGACCGTGAGAGCTTATAATGGGCTAAGTTGGGACACCCCTGCAGGGTATTATCTTTCGAAAGCCGTGCCCGCGGTTATGAGGCAGATGGGAATTTGTTAATGTCCGGTTGTAGAAAACCCGAAGTTGACCTTATTTAAAACACATCAACCGCGTGTGTAACCGTGATGGTCTCTTCTCGGCGGAGTCCGGGAAGTGAACACGGTGTTGGAGTTATGTTTGACGTAAGTAGTTCAGGATCACTTCTTGATCGCTACTAGTTTCACGACCGTGCCTTGCTTCTCTTCTCGTTCTCTTTTGCGAATGTAGCCACCATATATGCTACTCGCTTGCTGCAGCTCCACCTCACAACTCTGTCCTTCCTATGAGCTTAAATAGTCTTGATCTCGCGGGTGTGAGATTGCTGAGTCCCCGTGACTCACAGATTCTACCAAAACAGTTGCAGGTGCCGACGATGCCAGTGCAGATGACGCAACCGAGCTCAAGTGGGATTTCGACGAGGAACGTGGTCGTTACTATGTGTCTTTTCACGATGATCGTAGTGGAGCCAGTTGGGACGATCGGGGATCTGTGTAGCATTTGGGGTAGTCTTCTTTTATTTTGGTTCCGTAGTCGGACCTTGAGTGTAATCTGGATGATGGATGTTTATTTATGTATTGTGTGAAGTGGCGACTGTAAGCCAACTATGTATCTTTTTCCCTTATTTATTACATGGGTTGTGTGAAGATTACCTCACTTGCGACATTGCTTTCAATGCGGTTATGCCTCTAAGTCGTGCTTCGACACGTGGTAGATATAGCCGCATCGAGGCGTTACAAGTTGGTAATCGAGCCATCCCGACTTAGGAGCCCTCGCTGATTGTTTTTGGCGTTGTTGAGTCTAGAACAAAATGTTTTGAGTCTTAGGATTATATATATCGAGAGTAGGATTCTTTTTACTCCCGGTCCTTCGTCGCTCTGGTGAGGTCTCTGACGTAGAAGTTTTGACTCTTCTCTCCTCAAATTTCACTAAAAAATTTAGGATCACGCGGGTATCTTGGAATCGTTCGATGGTTTTGTGACGAGAACATTGTTCTTGGTGCCTCGACATTTAGGGGTTGTGGCGGTGTCCCGGGAGTTGAGCTCCGAGGTGTTGTCGTCACAATTGTATCGTTGCAGTTCTGGAATACGAGCTTTGCCGACATCGAAAATCTCTTTTGTACAGTTGTTGGTGAGATAACCCCGATAACCCAGTACTGGGGCGAGCTCGGGAGTATTGCCATGACTCGTATAACGGATGCTTTTCGAAGGTCGAGGTACACGATTTCCGAAGGTTTCTTGGTTATGTGTTGACGGATGGATACAACTGGATCTAGGTATTGTTAGTTTGGGTGATATATTTTGTGTCCCCGTATCCCCAACACCAGATTGCATAACCAGAAAGTTTCGGGAGTTTATAGGTGGGATTCAAGTAGCTCTTAGCATTTCTTCCCGCAGATATTTGGTTTGTGATTGGGTAATCCTTACCACTTATTTGTTCCAGTCGTACCTTGTTTTTTTTTTCATCAACCCTTAATCAAGTGGCTTCTCACCTTAATGGACGTGTGATGTTAGCTTTTGGAATTCATTCGTTCATCCTTGTTCGAATGTTTATTGTGAAGACTATATGTTGCAATTTCTATCCGTTGATTCAACTTGTCTATCTGTCTATCAAAGTGCTAACGGATGTCACCCTCTTCAGGATGGCTCCGCCAACGTCGAATCCGGATCGCAATGATGGGAGTCATCGAACCTCCACCTCCACCTCCGCCTCCGGAGGCATGGCAACTATCATGGCAGCCACCAATGCAAATGCTCGATGATTTTGCAACTCTTGCATGAGCGTACCCAAGGGCAAGGCAACCAAGGAAATCAAGGTCAGGGCAACAACCAGCCGCACTTTGCTACCCTCAATCAGTTCCTCTCTAATCAGCCGAAGTCTTTCAGCTTCTGTGTCGAGGCCACAGACGCCGACGATTGGCTTGTGGACATCTGCAAACATTTTGAATGTAGCAATGTCGACACGAGGACTTTGTCAAGTTTGCTTCGTTTCAACTCAAGGACCAAGCTGCTTTGAGTGGTACCAGCAATACAAAGATTCCAGAGGAGGTCGTGTCATTACAGGATGAGTTCCCGGGACTTCAAAGCTCACCACATTCGAAAAGTGTTGTTGAGAGCAAGCGTGAGGAGTTCCGCAATCTCAAGCAAGGCAGCATGTCGTGTATCAATACAATATCCAGTTCGAAACTCGCCGCTTCGCTAAGCAAGGCGTCCACGATGAAAAGAGTATGATCTATCAATTCAGAGGTGGTCTCGGAGAAGATCTGCAATTAGCTCTCGTGCTTTTGAGCGAGAAAAGTTTGATGAATTCTACAACATGGCTTTGAAGCAAGAAGCTGCCCAGCTCAAATGTGAGGCTTCTAAGAAGAGAATCGGGGATGCAGTTCAGTCTTCTTCTTCCTCTCAAGTGGCAGCTAAGCAGCAGAATTTCTACCTTCCTCCTCCTCCGTTCCGTCGGCCTTATCGTGAGAAGAACTCGGTGGTCGTGGATCTTCCCACCCACCCAACCCAGGCTATCGTAACAAGTCTAATTCTCAAGCTCCAAGGTCAAATGCTCCTTATCACCGTCCGCTCTCGAGGTGACTTGCAACAAATGTCGGCAAAAGGTCACTATGCGAACAAGTGCTTCAACCAAAGGCGCCTTCCGCCTCCTCCTCTGTGAGATCTCCAAGCAATGCGTGGTCAAGCATAATCCCAAGTCTACAAAGGTGAACATGATGAATGCAGCAAGCGGAGGATTCTTCGATGTGATAATGGGTAATCTCTCGATTAATGATATTCTGCAAAAGTCTTATTTGATCTTGGTGCATCTCATTCTTTCATGTCATATCCTTTTGCATCGAAGCACAATGTTGACACGAGATTTTGTCCAAAGTTATGCAAGTTGTTTCTCCCGGAAAGCTTATGACTTCTAGTTTGATTGCTCCCGATGTCTCTATCAAGATGGGCGATTATAGATTTCTGGCTAAACCAATTGTCCTTGGTGACTCGGATATTGATCTAATTCTCGGGATGGATGGCTTTCTCAGACAAAGCTCAGCTTGATTGTGCTGCTGGAAATTCAATTGACTCACTCTTCGATGATGTGATCATCTATGCGCTTCGTGATGAAACCATTGGTTGTTTTCTCTCAATGAGAAGGGCGAGTTGGATGCTATCTCTCGATTCGATCGTTTGTGAGTACCAAGATGTCTTTCGAGAAGAGCTTCGGTATGCCTCCTCACCGGCGCTTGAATTAGTTATCGATCTTGAGCCCGCACGAACCCGTTTGCAAGCGTCCATACAAGCTTGGACCTAATGAGCTGAAGGAATTGAAGAAGCAGCTCGATGAATAAGAGCGTCTGGGTTTGATCAGACCGAGTTCATCTCCTTGGGGTTGTGGTGTTCTTTTTGTCCAGAAGAAGGATGGCACGGACCGACTTTGTGTCGATTACCGTCCATTGAATAAGAAGACAATCAAGAACAAGTATCCACTTCCCAACATCAATGAGCTTTTCGAGCAACTCAAAGGTGCTAAAGTGTTCTCCAAGCTTGACCTTCGTATGGGTTATCATCAAATTCGCATTCGTGAACAAGATATTCCCAAGACAGCATTCAGAACAAGCTTTGGTTCTTATGAATATACTGTCATGTCTTTCGGCCTTGTCAATGCTCCTCCAACATTCTCTCGAATGATGAACTTCATCTTCAACCCCTACACCAATGAATTCGTCTTGGTCTATCTTGATGATATTTTGGTCTTCTCCAAGAATAAGAAGGATCATGCCAAACATTTGCGATTGGTGCTCGACAAGCTCAAAGAGCATCAATTCTATGCGAAGTTTTCCAAATGTGAATTTTGGCTTGATGAAGTTCTTTACCTTGGTCACATCATCTCCGCCAAGGGCATCGCTGTTAATCCGAGAAGGTGTCTGCGAGTTGTGAATTGGGAACCTCCTCGAATGTCAAGCAGCTCATGATTTTCTTGGTCTTGCAAGCTATTGCGAAGATTCGTTGAGAACTTCTCTAAGATTGCAAAGCCTCTTTCCAACCTCCTCCGAAGCATGTGAAGTATGTACGGTCTCCCGAGTGTGACGTTGCTTTCAATACTCTCAAAGAGAAACTCATCACAGCTCCTGTCTTGACTCCTCCTGATGAATCCAAGCCATTCGAAGTTTTCTGTGATGCTTCTCTTCAAGGTCTCGGTGTTGTGTTAATGCAAGAGAAGAGAGTTGTGGCCTATACCATCGTCAGCTGAAGCCCAACGAAAAGAACTACCCCACTCACGATCTTGAGTTGGCGGCAGTTGTCCATGCATTAGTAACATGGAGACATCTTTTGTTGGGAAGGAAAGTGGACATATTCACTGATCACAAGAGTCTCAAGTATATCTTCACTCAACCCAACCTCAACCTCAGGCAAACTCGATGGGTCGAAATGATTCAAGAGTACAACCCAAGTATTGAATATACTCCGGCAAGGCCAATGTGATTGCAGATGCTTTGAGCAGGAAGGCTTATTGCAGCAGTTTAATCCTCAAGCCCTTCCAACCGGATCTCTGTGAAGCTTTCGCAAGCTGAATCTTCAAGTTGTTCCTCAAGGCTTTCTTGCCAACCTCATAGTCTCTCCTACTTTGGAAGATCAGATCCGTGAGGCTCAACTCCTAGATACCATGGTGAAAAAGGTGAAGCGTGGTATCGACAAGGGCATTCAAATACAAGTGCTTCCACATTGATGACAAAGATACTCTTTTCTTGAGGACCGGATTGTGGTTCCAAAGGGTGATCTCGTAAAGTCATTATGAGCGAGGCACACAATTCCCTTCTATCCATTCATCCGGAAATACGAAGATGTACCATGACCTCAAGCAGTCATATTGGTGGACTCGAATGAAGCGAAATTGCTCAATTCGTGAATGAATGTGATGTCGGCGAAGGGTGAAAGCGAACACCAATGACCAGCTGGTCTCCTCCAACCTCTTGCTATTCCGAATGGAAGTTTGATCATATTGAAATGGACTTCGTGACTGGATTTCCAAAGTCCAAGCGTGGAAATGATGCTATCTTCGTTGTCATTGACAAGCTTACTAAAGTGGCTCATTTTCTTCCTATCAAGGAATCTATCACAGCAGCTCGGTTGGCGAGCTATACACCTCGAGATTGTCTCCTTGCACGGCATTCCACAATTGATCTCTTGGACCGTGGCAGCATCTTTACCTCCAAGTTTTGGGATTCTTTTCGAAGGCCATGGGCACCAACATTCGTTTCAAGCATAGCTTTCCATCCTCAAACAAGTGGCCAAGTTGAGCGAGTCAATCAAATCCTTGAAGATATGCTCGGGGCTTGTGTCATTTCCTTCGTATGAAGTCGGAAGATTGTCTTCCATATGCGAGTTCTCCTACAACAACAGCTTCCAAGCGAGTTCGGCAAGGCCCCATTCAAAATTCTCTATGGCGAGAAAGTGTCGTACTCCTCTCAATTGGTCCGAGACAGGTGAACGCCAACTTCTTGGCAACGACTTGATCACAGAAGCCGAAGAAATGTGCAAAGTCATTCGTGAGAATCTCAAAGCTGCGCAATCGCGCCAGAAGAGCTATTATGGTGACAAGCACCGTGATGTGGCTTTTGAAATCGGAGACCATGTCTACCTCGCGTCTCTCAATAAAAGGCACTCGCCGCCCGGTATCAAAGGAAGCTTGCCCCAGATCGTGGGTCCTTTCAAGATCATTGGCAAAAGAGGCGATCTCGCCTATCAACTTGAGCTTCCTCAACCGCAAATGTGCACGATGTGTTTCACGTGTCACAGCTTGGCAAGTGCTTCAAGACTCTGAGCGCACTATCAACTTCAAGAGATTGACCTCCAAGAAGATCTCTCTTATCATGAGCACCCGTTGCTATTCTTGAAGAAACCGAGCGCAAGACTGCAACAAGTCAATCAAATTCCTGAAAGTGAAGTGGTCACACCATTCCGACCGAGAAGCCACCTGGGAGCGTGAGGATCACCTCCGTTCCGAATATCCGGAGTTCTTTCAGTCCTAGATCTCGGGACGAGATCCTCTTGTAGTGGTGGAGTGTTGTAACACCCCGGATGTAACTTTCCATATTTTTAACTCCAACTCTTGCCATTTTCGGCATTGTGATATGATATTCCCTCCGTGGTTGGGTTTTTGTCTTTCGTTTTTGCATTTTGTCCATGTCATGCTTTTCATATCATGTCATCATGTGCATCGCATTCGCATACGTGTTCGTCTCATGCATCCGAGCATTTTCCCCGTTGTCCGTTTTGCAATCCGGCACTCCTATGTCCCCCGGCGCACCCCTCTTGTCTTCTTTCGTGTACGGGTGTTAAACGTTCTCGGAATGGACCGAGCCTTGCCAAGTGGCCCTGGTATAGCACCGGTAGACCACCTGTCAAGTTTCGGGTCATTTGGAGCTCGTTTGGTACTCCAACGGTTATCCGCATATCCGCGAAGGCCTCTTTTAGGTTGCAGCCCAACACCCCTCCAAAACAGCTCAATAACCCATCTAAGTCACTTATATGCTCTCCGTCATCGGATCACGATCGTGTGGGCGAAAACCGCACCTCATTTGGAGCTTCCTAGCTCCTTCTACCTATAAAAACACCCCTCCCCCGAAATCTCGGGTCATTCCACCCCTAACCCTAGACGAAATCCCTCCTTCGCCGCCGGACACGTCCGGATCGGGCCGGACGCGTCCGTCGCCGCCGCCCGGCCAATCCGGGAGCCTGCGTGGCGTGCCCCGCCGCGCGCCGCCCGCCGCGAGGCCAGGCGGGCCCGCCGCTCCAGCAGCGCCTCGCCCTCGCCCGCCGCCCGAGCCGCTGTTAAATCGCCGCCTGTCATCGCCGATCGCCGCGCCCGGCGCCGGTCGCCGCAAATCCGCCGCCGCGCCTCGGCCTCGCCCGTCGCCGCCTCCGGCCCGGCCAAACCCGCATTGCCGCCGTCGCCCGCCGCGCCGCCCGGCCCGCCTCCGGCCTCCCGGCCTCTCCTCCCTCCGCCCGAGCTCCGCTCCGGCGACGGATCCGATCGGATCTGAGAAGGTTGACTTCTCCTCCCCGATTTTCCTCTAAGTCATTGATCTGTGATAATTTTGTTGCATTTTCATCATGCCATAACTTTGCACTCGTGGCTCCGTTTTGGGCGTATAGCATACCGAAATGTTCGCCTCGATGTGTACATCATTTCATCTCATTGCATCAGTTTCATTTGAGCTCATCTTGATGCCCGAAATGCTGGTAGAAGAGGGCTATGTGATGTTAGTTTCAGATTCTTATCAGAACATGCACTTTTGTCATTTTTGCCATGATTGATGTGTGCATCCTATGAACTTGAGTCCTACATGTGTTTTGTAATATGCCATGCCATATTTACAGGGGTGTATGCCATGTATTTTTGTGGTCTCTATGGTGACTAGCACAAGCATGTAAACTAGGCTTCATGATGTTGCTGATTTCAGCCCCTATTTTGCTGATATTTTTATGCCATGTAAACTTGATGCTACCGAGAGATCCATGCATATTTTGAGATACTTCAGTAAGGATGTTTTGAACATATGGTTATGCTCTATCCATCCATGCCATTGTTTGCAATTATGGAGTGCCATAGCTTGAGTCAATTGAGCTCTACTTTTGCTATAAAATGTTTCCTGGCAGATTGTTTACATGTTATTCAATTTTGCCAAGGTTGTTGTAGTTGATCCGTGTATGCTATGATGTTGTTCTTGCCATGTATAGCTTCTATGCCATGTCTTCTTGATGGATGTATGCTTAGTTTATCATGAAATGCTCTGTAGTGAGTGCATCGAGCTCTTAAACATGCCTACTTGTTATCTATTTTTGTCATGCCACATTCTTTGAATCATTATGAAACTTGCTATATTGACATGGGTGCTATTACATTTTCTGATCCCTTTTGGCTCATGGTCAGTAAGGGACTTTTGTTCTATGCATTGAGTAGATTCATGCCATGCCTTGTTTTGCTATTATAAGTTCCTGTAGCATGTTGTTTGCTTGCTCTGAACATTGCTTCTCGATGCTGATTTCGCCATGTTCATATTTTCTCTAAGTCTGTGAAGCTGATATATTTTGCACTTTTTCCATGCTTGTTCGGACCTGTTATGGTGTGATTTAGCCGTAGCTCAGTGTTCATCTTTTGTCAATCTTCTTGAGTAGATCACTGCCATATGCTTTGTTGGTACGTTTGGGTGCAGTAGCTTAATTTCTTGTTGCTTGCTATGTGGCATCATGCTGTTAATGCCAGATTTGTGCCACTCTTGTTTTGCTTGTCATTTGCAAACCGTGCATCCGATTCCGGTGATCTTTATATCGATTTCAACCGAAATCATCTCACCTTTCCAGCGGCATACTTGGTTTGCAAAGTTGATGCCTGGTTCATCATTTTCCTTCCGAAGCACGCATACGCATTTCATATCACATCTCGCATATCATGCCATGTATTGCATCATGTTGCTTGTGCATTGCACCGTGATTTATTGTGGTTCCATTGTTTATGTTCTTGCTTTGGGTAGATCCGGGAGACGAGTACGTGAACGAGGAACCTGTTGAGAACGCTTACGAGGATCAAGCTTTCGACAACTCTGAGAACTTTGCAAGCAAGATGACCATACCCTCGAAATCACTTCTATCTTTGCTCGCTAGATGCTCGCTCTTTTCTATGCCTATGCTCGTTACCTACCACTTGCTTATCATGCCTCCCATATTGCCATGTCAAGCCCTAACCATCCTTTCCTAGCAAACCGTTGATTGGCTATGTTACCGCTTTGCTCAGCCCTCTTATAGCGTTGCTAGTTGCAGGTGAAGATGAAGTTTGTTCCTTATTGGAACATGGAGATGTTGTTCCTTGTTGGAACATGTTTACTTGTTGGGATATCACAATATCTATTGTTTAATTAATGCATCTATATACTTGGTAAAGGGTGGAAGACTCGGCCTTATGCACGGTGTTTTGTTCCACTCTTGCCGCCCTAGTTTCCGTCATACCGGTGTTATGTTCCTTGATTTAGCGTTCCTTAAGCGGTTGGGTGATTTATGGGACCCCTTGACAGTTCGCTTTGAATAAGACTCCTCCGGCAAGGCCCAACATTGGTTTTACCATTTGCCTACCACCTACACCTTTTCCCTTGGGTTTCGCGAGCCCAAGGGTCATCTTTATTTTAGCCCCCGGGCGGTGCTCTCTCTGGTGCTGGTCAAACGAGCAGATCATGGGGCCACCTTGGGGAAACTTGAGGCTTGGTTTTACTCGTAGGATGTCTCATCCGGATGTGCCCGAGAGCGAGATATGTGCAGCTCCTATCGATTTGTCGGCTGTCAGGCGGCTTTGCTGGTCTTGTTTTATTCTTTGTCGAAATGTCTTGTAGTCCGGGATTCCGAGATCGATCGGGTCTTCGGTAGAAGGAATATCCTTCGTTGACCGTGAGAGCTTATAATGGGCTAAGTTGGGACACCCTGCGCAGGTATTATCTTTCCAAAGTCGTGCCCATGGTTATGAGGCAGATGGGAATTTGTTAATGTCGGTTGTAGAAAACCCGAAGTTGACCTTATTTAAAACACATCAACGCGTGTGTAACCGTGATGGTCTCTTCTCGCGGAGTCCGGAAGTGAACACGTGTTGGAGTTATGTTTGGCGTAAGTAGTTCAGGATCACTTCTTGATCGCTACTAGTTTCACGACCGTGCCTTGCTTCTCTTCTCGCTCTCTTTTGCGAATGTAGCCACCATATATGCTAGTCGCTTCGCAGCTCCACCTCACAACTCTGTCCTTCCTATGAGCTTAAATAGTCTTGATCTCATGGTGTGAGATTGCTGAGTCCCGTGACTCACAGATTCTACCAAAACAGTTGCGAGTGCCGGCGATGCGGTCAGATGGCGAACCGAGCTCAAGTGGGAGTTCGACGAGGAACGTGGTCGTTACTATGTGTCTTTTCCGATGATCGTAGTGGAGCCAGTTGGGACGATCGAGGATCTGTGTAGCATTTGGGGTAGTCTTCTTTTATTTTGGTTCCGTAGTCGGACCTTGAGTGTAATCTGGATGATGGATGTTTATTTATGTATTGTGTGAAGTGGCGACAGTAAGCCAACTATGTATCTTTTTCCCTTATTTATTACATGGGTTCTGTGAAGATTACCTCACTTGCGACATTGCTTTCAATGCGGTTATGCCTCTAAGTCGTGCTTCGACACGTGGGAGATATAGCCGCATCGAGGGCGTTACAGCTATCTTTGCAAGTCTCTTCGAATTATCCGTTTGGTTTGGCCAACTAGATTGGTAGTTCTTGCAATGGGAGAAGTGTTTAGCTTTGGGTTCAATCTTGCGGTGTCCTTACCAAGTGACAGAAAGGGTTGCAAGGCACGTATTGTATTGTTGCCATCGAGGATAACAAGATGGGGTATTTATCATATTGCATGAATTTATTCCTCTACATCATGTCATCCTTCTTAAGGCGTTACTCTGTTTTCATTAACTTAATACTCTAGATGCATGCTAGATAGCGGTCGATGAGTGGAGTATGATAGTAGATGCAGGCGAGTCGGTCTACTTGTCTCGGACGTGATGCCTATATACATGATCATACCTAGATACTCTCATAACTATGCTCAATTCTGTCAATTGCTCAACAGTAATTCGTTCACCCGCCGTAAAATACTTATGATCTTGAGAGAAGCCACTAGTGAAATCTATGGCCCCCGGGTCTATTCTCATAAATTAATCTTCCTACGCTTTATTATTGCTTTGCTCTTTACTTTCCCTTTTATTTTACTTTGTATCTTTATACCCCAAAAAAATACCAAAAATATTATCTATCATCTCTATTAGATCTCACTCTCGTAAGTGACCGTGAAGGGATTGACAACCCCTATTCGCGTTGGTTCCGAGGAGATATTTGATTTGTGTAGGTACGAGGGACTTGCGCGTGGCCTCCTACTGGATTGATACCTTGGTTCTCAAAAACTAAGGGAAATACTTACGCTACTCTGCTGCATCATCCTCTCCTCTTCGGGGAAAACCAACGCAAGCTCTAGACGTAGCATGTCCTATTGTGCCCTCCGTGTCGCGCAAGCGTGAGGGATTCCCGCTGTAGGGTGTTGCAATACGTTCATGATTCGCTTATAGTGGGTTGCTTGAGTGACAGAAGCATAAACCCGAGTAAGGGGGTTGTGGCGTATGGGATAAAGGGGACTTGATGCTTTAATGCCATGGTTGGGTTTTACCTTAATGATCTTTAGTAGGTGCGGATGCTTGCTAGAGTTCCAATCATATGTGCATATGATCCAAGTAGAGAAAGTATGTTAGCTTATGCCTCTCCCTCATATGAAATTGCAATGACGACTATCAGTCTTGTTAACAATTGCCTAGGACAATTCCGCACACCGATCCATCATTATTCCACACTCGCTATTTATAATATTTAGTAATATATTCTAACTTTATGATAACAGCACCTACTTTTATATTTTAGCTCTCCGACACCATGCAAAGTTATCCTCTTCATACCCACAACGTAGTTTTATTTCTCGTTTCTAGTTGGAAGCAAACGTTCGGTGTACGTAGAGTCGTATCAGTGGCAGATAGGGCTTGAGAGAATATTGATCTTACCTTTGGCTCCTTGTGGGTTGGACACTCCATACTTATCACTTCCACCTTTGGAAATTGCTACGATGATTCCCTTCACTTGGGGATAATCAAGGAGACATTCTGCAAACCCTTTATCATAATCTCTCTCAACCTGAAATCGATACATTAATGGTTTTTGAAGCAATTTGTGCTTAGCATATATGGCTTACTCATGAGATTAATTTATTGGAAGAGCAATATCACGCTCTTCCGAAGTTCAATGGCAATCTGGAATACTTATTGAAACTGAAAGACAAGCCTGCTACCTCATCATCATCACCACCGAAGAAAAATGCTTGAGTACACATGTATTGGCAGCACCATTGGCTTGTTTCAAGCTTGGGGGAGGTGCCCGGTATCGTACCACCATCACTTTTACCAGTTTTATCTATTTTAGTTCAACCCCTAGTTATTTCAAGATTTACAAGAATAAAGTTTTAGTATGCCTTAGTTTCGAGTGCTTGTTTCATGAGCTATCACTGGTACATCGAGGTGCTATACAAACGGCTTTAACCCCTTTCCGCGACGTCGTTCTGAACCGTTGCCGAATGAGTGTGTGCGATAGGGGGGTCCTTCCCACACGACACAGAAACCATCGGGCATAGGCCCTCCTGGCACACACGCTTGGCAAAATGAGGTCGTGTGCGATGGGCGAGTGATGAAATATGGTTATACGTACAGTTGTGCTAAAAATACAATTATACAGGGCAAATCATTTCTGGTCGAAAGTACATCCCACACAATCAGTCCCGGCTAAACATTTCCGTTCGTATGTATATTCCACATAGTCAATCCAAGGAATATGTTTCCGTTAGTATGTACATCCCACACAGTTAATCCAAGAAGTACGTTTTCGTTCGTATATACATCCCACACAGTCACTCCAAGGAAAACTTTTCCGTTCGCAGGTACATCATACACAATTTTCCCCATTAAATCGTTTGTAATAGCATTGTCATTGCAGATGATATTAAAAAATTTATCGTCTGCATTATTGAATGCATCACACACGATGTGTAGAAGA
Source organism: Aegilops longissima (assembly GCA_021605205.1). Taxonomy (NCBI): domain Eukaryota; kingdom Viridiplantae; phylum Streptophyta; class Magnoliopsida; order Poales; family Poaceae; genus Aegilops; species Aegilops longissima. The sequence goes on from CM038677.1 coordinate 334,470,429, forward strand.
AACTGTGTGGCAAAGGCTATCCATCACACACACTTTTTATGTGGTAAAAATTTGTGCAAGGTGGCCTAACGCAAATAGTTTTCAAGAGGGTGTCATGTGTGATTGTTCATTGATCCAACATGGTTTATTCCTAGAAACTGTGTGCGTTGCCTGATGTCATCGCCCATGGTGTTTTCTCAATAATCATTTGCAATAGAAAAACCCAATTAGTAGGCTAATTGGCCATTAGCAGGCTAATGGTCCTATTATTAATAATCCATTTATTAATCTAATTGACATTTCATATTAAGCACACAATATATTTCATTTTCAGATTAAGGAAGCAGGATTTCATAATTGAAATACATCAATGTACAACATCATATAGCTTCAGCACTCAGCTACCCCATTACACAACTGCACCAGCACCAAGTTTCACATGAAACATCTATAACCTTTTGAAATTAGCATCATAAACGGTACATAGACAAATGATTCTCATCTGGAAAACTGCTGAAGCGGAAGGCAAATATTGAGCCTTCATTGATGTTGAAGGTCTTTGCAACTTTAGGCCAGTGCATGTGGATGATTGACCGTCCATCCTTCGTCCTCCTCAGGAACACTTCAATATTGAACCGTGGGTGTTGTATGAATATCTTCCTCGCCTCCTGACCATACAGGTGGTTTGAGAGGTAACCATCAGTGAACTGCTTTGGAAAGGCGTGAAAATAAGGATGTGCATAAGTATCTTTCTCTATATTGGAAATGGGGCAAAGGAATAAGAAAGGCCAGTTATAATAGTTAGTACCATGTTGTAGTTTACCAATGTCTTCTTCATTGTGCAGACAAAGATCTTGTTTTATTTTGTTGCTAATTTCTTTATCCTAACAATCTTTCTCAGTTTCTTGACTTGATTGATATTCACGGACAACTCATTTCCCCATATGCAAAAACGCTCGAACAATGGGTCAAAATCTCTGACAGCAGGACCTATATGTGCAAGACCAAATTGTTAAAAACCTAATATTTTAAAAAAAGAAGTGGAAATCACTACTGCAGTATGCTGCTAACGCGACACTTTGATCAGAGACCCTTTGACGAAACTGTGTGCGATGCATTAATCACAAACGGGGATGTAAAAAAACTGTCAAAAAAGATGCAAAACGTTTGCGCTGGAGAGATATCAAACACGGTTCATATTTTAGTTACGTGTGCGATGCTGGGCATATGGTTGATCCAGCAGATCTATTTGCAATGAGGAAGAACAACAGAAACTGGCAGCCATATCAATGTGTGTGTGATATACGGCATACAGTTTGCTTCGATGAACTGTGTGCTATTAGGGAATGCAACAGAAATGGTTAGCCAGATCAAGGTGTGTGTGATATACGGCATACAGTTCAGTCGGACAAACTATTTTTTATTAGGCAAGAGAACGGAAATGGTTCATATTAACAAGATGTGTGTGATATGCGGCATTTGAGATGAGCCAAAAGAACACAAACGATTCGTGTAAACCAGAAGTGTGTGATACGCAGCAAACAGCCCACTCGGATGAACTGTTTGCGATGAGAAATTATAACACAGACGGTTACTGTAGTAAGTTCATGTGCGATTCTATTCGTACAAAAAACTTAGAAAATGCAAACTAGTTGCTTGCGGTGGCTAGGAGTATCGCATACGATGCGTCTGCGAGTACTCGTGTGCGATGATTAGTAAGTTACACATAATGAACGGCCACAAGGGTGATATGCTGATCATGGAGTCTGAGAAGACCGTCGTCGGAAGGCCGCCGGCTCAGCCTTTTAGCCTATATTTTATTATAATTGTATGCATAAGTAGGTCGTGAGTGTTTTGTGCCTTGCCACATGTGGCATTTTAAATTATCCTGAATATGTAAGACAATTATTAAGCAGCAGGAGCTAGTCGATGGCTTGATGAAGCTGTCGAGATCAGCGATGCCTCGGTTGACAAGGCGACCAGCCTCATCGAGCAACTCATGGGTGACAATGTGAAGCTCCTCAAGGCGCTCGCCGAGAAGGAGGAGGAGGCCGCTGGCTGGAAGATACTGCATGAGCAAAGCAGTGCCTCGGGGATGACGCTGACAGCGGTCATTGAGAAACTGATGGTGACATGAGGAAGCTCTGGATCGAGCGCGAGCAGGAGGTGGAGGAATCCGTGGCTACTTTCAAGCAAAGTCATGAGGAATCGAAGAAGGAGCTGGAGGATGTCATCACCCGATGATCCATCGACGAGTAGAGACAGTAGCGATCCAGATCGTTGTCTACGATTTCCTTCTTCTCTTGACCTCGTGTCTTCCAGGCTTTGCCGCATGTGGCCTTTTAAATTATCCAGAATATGTAAGACAATTATTATCTGCACCATTGTAAATTTGTCGTCGTATTATCCATTGCCATTTTATTTGTGGTCATATTATCCGTTGCCCTAAGTGGCAATTTAAATTAGGCCGAAATACGAGTTGAAAGCATGAACAAAGCAAATGCTGCCATGGGATCACAAGCAAACACCCTCCATCCAGATGCTTTAATTAACCCATTAATGGAGAAGCTGTGAGTGAGGCGGACGGCGGCTAGTGCATGCAGGTCAAAGAGCTCGCTTCCCGGTGAGCATGGGCGGCCTTGCTGCTCGCATGTGTCCCACCAAGCCTGCGAGGTGGACAGGACACACGCGTCCCGTCGAGCCTGCACGGCGGACTACTTGCACGCGTCCCGTCGAGCCTGCGTGGCGGACTTCTCGCGCTCATCACGTCTAATCAAACAGTTGCACACACACCACCGAGTATGGTTAAATTTTTACACGGTTCATATAATACAACTATTTGCGATATTAACGTGTCAGCTTTTTGTTTCAAAAAGGACTTCGTTGGATACTAATGTGTGCGCCTCTTCTCAAACTGGACGATTTTTTTACCACGGCATATATGTGCCATGTCATGAAACCATGCCAAGTTTCATGTTTTTGGGGTGAGATTTTGATTTACTGGGATTTAAAAACCAAGATTCTCAATGTTTCAGGGCAACGACAAGTTTGTAATTCATTCCCATTCCTTAAATGAGACCTAAACATGCACCAAATGACACATGTACGATTTCCCACCCATTTTCCTTCACTGTAGCATGTGCTCGTAGTTCAAATTTGAATTGTGGACTATATTAAGTGCGTAGAAAACTTAATTAGTAATATATACAATGGCCGACCGAACCCTGAACAATTTCAAATTTCAGCACGACACTCCTGTTATTCTATGTTGCCTGTAGAAAACAAAGTTCAAGGCGAGAAGAGGCAGTGATTATCGTTTCGCCCACCGAAACATAAGGGTTGCGAGAAGCTTCGGTTTGTAAGAGGCTTGTAATATAGCTTCGCCCAAATTGGATAATTATATGTACCATGTAGTGACACCCTGCCAAGTTTCATGATTTCCTGGTGAGTTTGGGATTTACAGAGATTTAAAAACCGAGATTCGCAATGTTTGTGGCCAAGGCAGGATGGCAAGACGGTTGAATTCAATCCCATTCGTTCCATGGGACCTAAACATGCACCCCAAGAACACATGTATGTTTTTGCAAGCCATTTTGGTGCACTCGAGCATGTATTTGTAGTTCGGATTTGAATTATGGACATTAAATGACTAGAAAACTCAATTAATGAATAAAAAGGGTCAAAAGAACCCTGAATAATTTCAAAGTTTAGTGTGAATCTCCTGTTGTACCGTGTTGCGTGTAGAAGAAAATACGAGGCTAGAAGAGGGAGTGATTATCATTTGGCTCACAAGGAGACACGTTTCCCCATCGAAACCATGAGGGTTCTTGCAACAGGATCCGGTTTGTAAGAGGTTTGTAATAAATCTTGGCCCAAATTGGCAATGTTTTTACCACGACATATATGTGTCATGACGTGACACCATGCCACCGTTGATGAATTTCTGGAGTTTCAGATTTATGGGGATTTAAAAAATCGAGATTCCAAATGTTTGAGGACGAGCCAGGACGCCGGTACGATTGTAATTCGTTCCCATTCCTAGCATGGGACCTAAACATGCACCCAAGGACACATGTACATTTTTTCTATCCATTTTGGTGAACTTGAGCATGTATTTGTAGTTCAGATTTGAATTCTAGACATTAAATGCCTAGGAAACTCAATTAGTGTATAAAAAGGCCTAACGAACCCTGAACAAGTTTAAATTTCAGCATGGATATCATGTTGTTCGATGTTGCCCGTAGAAGAAAGTACAAGGTGAAAAGAGGGAGGAATTACATTTCGCCACAAGGGGAACACGTTTCCCTATTGAAACCACGAGGCTTCTTTGAGAGAAGCTCCAGTTTGTAAGAGGTTTGTAATAAATCTTGGCTCAAATTGGCAATGTTTTTACCACGACATATATGTGCCATGATGAGACACCATGCCACCTTTGATGACTTTCTGGTGAGTTTTGGATTTATGGGGATTTAAAAACCGAGATTCCAAATGTTTGAGGACGAGCCAGGACGCCGGTACGGTTGTAATTCGTTCCCATTACTGGCATGGGACCTAAACATGCTCCCAAGGACACATGTACATTTTTTCTATCCATTTTGGTGAACTTGAGAGTGTATTTGTAGTTCAGATTTGAATTATGGACATTAAATGCCTAGGAAACTAAATTAGTGTATAAATAGGCCAAACGAACCCTGAATAAGTTTAAATTTCAGCATGGATATCATTTCATTCGATGTTTTCCATAGAAAAAAGTACAAGGCAAAAAGAGGAGCGATTACATTTGGCCACAAGGGGGACACGTTTCCCTATCGGAACCACGAGGCTTCTTTGAGAGAAGCTCCGGTTTGTAAGAGTTTTGTAATAAAGCTTGGCCCAAATTGGCTATGTTTTTACCATGACATATATGTGTCGTGACGTGAGACCATGCCACCTTTGATGACTTTGTGGTGAGTTTTGGATTTATGGGGATTTAAAAACCGAGATTCCAAATGTTTGAGGACGAGCCAGGACGCCGGTGCGGTTGTAATTCGTTCCCATTCCTGGCATGGGACTTAAACACGCACCCAAGGACACATGTACAATTTTTCTAGCCATTTTGGTGAACTGGAGCATGTATTTCTAGTTCAGATTTGAGTTATGGACATTAAATATGCCTAGGAAACTCAATTAGTGTATAAAAAGGCCAAACGAACCCTGAATAAGTTTAAATTTCATCATGGATATCCTGTCGTTCCATGTTGCCCATAGAAGAAAATACAAGGCGAAAAGAGGCAGTGATTATGTTTCGCCACAAGGGGAACACGTTTCCCTATCGGAACCACGAGGCTTCTTTGAGAGAAGCTCCGGTTTGTAAGAGGTTGGTAATAAAGTGTGGCCCAAATTGGACAATGTTTTTACCACGACATATATGCACCATGACATGACACCATGCCAACTTTCATGACTTTCTCGTGAGTTTAGGATTTACGGGGATTTAAAAACCGAGATTATAAATGTTTGAGGACGAGCCAGGACGCCGGTACGGCTGTAATTCATTCCCATTCCTTAAATAAGACCTAAACATGCACCCAAGGACACGTGTATATTTTTTTCTAGCCATTTTGGTGAACTGGAGCATGTATTTGAAGTTCTGATTTGATCTATAGACATTAAATATGCCTAGGAAACTGAATTAGTGTATAAAAAGGCAAAATGAACCCTTAATAAGTTTAAATTTCAGCATGGATATCCTGTCGTTAAATGTTGCTCCTAGAAGAAAATACAAGGCGAAAAGAGGCAGTGATTGTGTTTCGACAACAAGGGGAACACGTTTCCCTATCGGAACCACGAGGCTTCTTTGAGAGAAGCTACGATTTGTAAGAGGTTTGTAATAAAGCTTGGCCCAAGTTGGACAATGTTTTTATCACAACATATATGTGCCATGACGTGACACCACGCCTACTTTCATGACTTTTTGGTGAATTTAGGATTTACAGTGATTTAAAAACCGATATTCCAAATGTTTGAGGACGAGCCAGGATGAGGTACAGTTGTAATTCGTTCCCATTCCTGGAATGGGACCTAAACATGCACCCCAAGGACACATGTATAATTTTTCTAGCCATTTTGGTGAACTGGAGCATGTATTTGTAGTTCATATTTGAATTATGGACATTAAATGCCTAGGAAACTCAATTAGTGTATAAAAAGGCCAAACGAACCCTGAATAATTTTAAATTTTAGCATGGACATCTCGTCGTTCCATGTTTCCGGTAGAAGAAAATACAAGGCGAAAAGAGGCAGTGATTATCATTTCCCCAACAAGGGGGACATGTTTCCCTATCGGAACCATGAGGCTTCTTTGAGAGAGCTCCGGTTTGTAAGAGGCTTGTAATAAAACTTGCGCAAAAATGGATGAAAAAAATTCCTCGACATATATGTGCCATGTCATGACACCATGCCAAGTTTCACGATTTTCGGGTGAGTTTTGGATTTACTGGGATTTAAAAATCAAGATTCTTCTCACGAAATGTTTTCAAATAGCACACGGTTCACTCACGAAAGCCGTGTACCTACCAAACCGTGGCTAAGACAACCCCCTTCCCCGCTGATGTGCGCGTGATCTGAGTCGTGTGTTCTGATTGGCCAGAACCCAAATCCCACGGATCGTACATCTGCACCGTTGGATGCTCCCAGATCGAACGGCAACCCTCAGCCCTTTCGACAACACATGCAGTACATGGGTAAGCACTATGCTCATGCGTCGTGCTAGCTCACGCTTCCTTCTCTACTACGTTTTCTAAACAGGCTATTGTTTCCCACCACTCCTCTCATCGGTTTCCTGCCTCTTCTCCCATAGGTTTCCCGCTACTAGTGTCAGTGCTCATGGGAGGCTAGACGGCGACACACCAGCCATGTAAATATCGCACACAGTTTCTAAAAGCACAAATGTGTGTGATAGGAGGGAGTAGGTCCCATAGGGTGACCAGCGTGAAACTCCTTAAAGGCAATTGCAATTCCTATCAGCAAGGTGTCGCTTCCCATCCGCTAGCCTAGTCGAATAGAATGCAGAAGTTAAGCATGCTCGAACTGGAGTAGTCCAAGGATGGGTGACCAGGTGGGAAGTTACATATCTCAAGATTCATTTAATTGCCATGACACAGTCATTATAGAGATAAAGAGATAAATATCTCTATAGTTACCTTATCTCTATAATGACCTGACATGTTGATTATATAAACCTTGGGATCCTTGTTTGGCTAATTTCTAGACTATGTTTTTATAGGTTATTTTTTGCTGTAAAATCACCACGATTGCGCAAGCACGAGAAAATGGTGGAGGTACTGGCTTAACCGTCTGCGATGCAAGTGCACTGTAAAATCACCATGACTGCGCAAACTAAACGTGGGTAAGTTTATTTAGAAATTAGGACGAACCGTGTGCGATAGACCAGCTAGCTAGAAATATAAAAACAAACTACCCACCTTGAGGGTTGCAAAAATCAGCGGTTCCGCCACTTTTCCTTATTATCATACACGCATATTCTTATTGGACCATGCGCGAACTTGGGCACTCCCACCCCGCGTCAATTCCTTTACCCAAATTTTAGTAGCGGTCGTACCTCAGTCGTCGCCCACACTCCTCCAGCACCGACCTTATAGTAAAATTGCAGTAGCCGAGGCATTTGAACCGTCACCCTCCCGCGTCCACCACCATCTCCACCCACCATTACTAAAATTTTCAAGTAGCCGCGGCGTATCCTCAAACACCACCATCCCCCCTCCACAGTCCCCCACCCGGCTCCCTCCCCCCTCGAACCCTAGCTCGCCGCTGCCACCGGCGCCGCCGCCAACCCGTGCCGGTCTGCCCGTTCCTCCTAGCTTAGATATTTAAGTTCAGGTTACCCAGCAATTGCCATATCGTAGCCCCACTCCCCTGAGTATTTAGATGAGGCCTACACTGTCCCTCCCCGCCAGATCCATATTCCCTGCTCCGGAATGTCGCAGCCTAAGCTCGACTATGTATCCCGGGGAGCCCGACGAGCGTTCGGCCAAGAAGAGGTTTATCATGGCTTCTCCGGCGGACATTTGCAAGGTGGCCACCGTTCGCCCCGACCTGTCGATCCCGAAGCAACACATCGCCGCGGAAGCCGGCGAAGACGTTGACTACGTTGCCATGCCGAAGGCTTCATGTCAGCAGGCTTGCGTATTACTGTATCTCGGGAAAGTTGGCTACGACATCAAGCTCGTCGACAGCGAGGCTAAACGCGGGCCATGTCACAGGTTCCGTGGTCCATCCCCAACCCCTCTGGTTCAACCGCCATCAATCTCTTCGATGCCCCTGCCGCTGATCTCCTCCGCCATCCAGTCAAGGATTTGCGATCCTTATACGCCACGAGCCCATTTTGTCATTTCCAAAGGACACGTTCTACGGCGGCGGCTTGGGATCCTCAATTGCCAAATCATATCTTATCGACCACGACCACGAGGAGGGCACCACAAAGGTTCTTCCAAGGTGAAACAACCCATCTGTGACATCAGAGAGCGCTCCATGGGTCTATGCTCTTCCAACTGGAAGGATCCCGTCCATGAAATGTGAGACAACATCCTATCAGCAAATCTTACGTTTTCTAGCTTGCCAACCCATACCCTTTGTTGTTGTAGCATTTGCCATGCGGTGCTATAACTGTGGCGTGTCTAATTACTATCAAAAGGGCTCGTGCGTTGCAACGGGAGAAAGAAAACATTATACACCCTTCAAAATATCCAATGGGCTACATTGCAACATAAAAGATAATTAATACGTTCTTACAAAGCTATAAAACAATTTATTTACGCCACTCAAATAGCATGATTCTTCATTAAATGATGCTCCTATAAACAAAATAATACCCCACTTGTGACTAATCGTTACATAGCATGCAAGAACATATGCCATATGATCGAAGCCAAATAAAAACTAACTATATGGGTCTAGTCCAGGAGGGATCAACAAACAACTCCACATTGCATTTCGCGGAATTATGCCCCTGCCCACGGCACCTACAGCACCAATTCTTCACGCGAATCTCCATATATATAAGAGTAAAAGAAGGGAAAGCAACACCATATACGTACTTGTCAAGAAATTCCATGGTTCAAAAGCAAAATGAGGACAAATACATCTCTATCCACGATGGAAAGTAATAAAATATAATCATTACAATTTGGGTATGCAAACAAACCAACGTGATTTGGAAATTTCATCCCATGAACAACTATTACAAACAAAAGCTGGAATTAAGACCAAACAGGAAATAAGCAAATAAATGACATGAAACAGCAAATCTACACGTAGGTCTCTTGCGCGTGGCCCACCTCGTCCGAGGAGGAGGAGCTGTTGGTGGACGCCGCCTGCGTCAGATTGCCGTCGAGCTCGGGCCGCCGGCGTGGAAGTGCACCTTCAACTTGGCCGCCATGCTAATCTTCCTCTCATAAAACTAGACATTTGGAAATAACCTGAAGAAGGATTCATGTGATACAGTATGTTCAGCAAATGTATATTAAATTGGAGCATAACCAATCTCCCAACTAAACTTGTCGCAAATCCAACTTCTTTGCATACCTAGAGATAAACAACGAAAAGTAAGAATTAAGATTATCAAAAACAGATAAATAACAATGGAACATAAAGGAAAGATATGGCCATTACTATTTTTCTCAAGAAAAAAATAGCATTTTAGTATCAGAAGTTTATCTTTTAGTAAATGCAGCAATGAGTAAGTGAAATCAGACAGTATAAAGAGGGTGAGGCAATACCTTACTTTGCTCTAACCATTGCATGAGTTGACAGTCATCTCCTACCAAAACACCATGTTTTAACAAATGCAGACTTAGTGGGATCAACAATTCACACTCCCGCATTGAGGTAGTACAGAAGTGTTGCATTACGCATGCAGTAGTTCTGGACCCAGTTTTTGTTTACTCCACTGGATAAATCAAGTGAGCTTAGCATATCTTTAAGCAATTTGAGGCATGTAGACCTTGCTCCATCTAGTTCCTTCTCATAGAGGATATAGGTTGTGCACAAACAAAGTTTTCAGTTGACAGACAACCAAGACCCCTTTTCAAGCCCTCATCAGTCAAGTCTACCTCACACAGAAGGCCGCCAAAACTATCCAACATATGAAGCAATGTACATATTTATCAATTATGACACCATCACCAGAATTGCACCTTCCAAGATGGTGAACCCACAAATCCATGATGCATCTATTCAGAGGTATTGTGGTCGGATCAAATTGCTTATTTATGAAGTCTAACTTTCAAAGGAGCAACATACGTGATAATGATCTGAACTGCAGTCTACGATGTAATCCAACTGATAAATGTGCAATGTAGAAAAAATATTACATGTTAGCATGTGAAATCAGCTCAGCTAATGAACTGACATTGAGAGAGCCCACGTTATGTGGTGCTTTGAAGGCTGCTACAGTAGGGCAAGCGTGATGGCTCTGTTTTCTTGCTTGTCTAGCAGGAAAGTCTTGCATGCCACAAAGCCATGCATGGGATTCACGTAGAAACCCCTAAAAACAGTACTGAAAATTGGTACCTCTGCTCGAGCACGGGCGCACGGTTCTCCGGCGAAGTTGGCGAGATTGGAAGCTTCAGACGCAGTAATTTCAAGAAGGGAAACTTGCAATTTAGTCGGGATTTCAGTCGAGGGGCTCGGGAATCTTTTATGTCAAAGGAGGGCAGTTCGGGCGTAATCAGCATCGGTCATGTCATGCCTACGTGTTCGAGCAGTTCTCCTGCACTGACACAGCAGGGATCCAATCTGAATCCTGGTAATCTCAATCCCTTTAGGAAAAGCCCTTCCGCTGCATCAAAACAACCATTTCAATATTTAAAATTTTCAAGAACATTAGGTCCCTCAACCCCTACGTCTCCAAATATACATCATTTTTGTTCCTTGAAGTTCAGAATAATATGACCGCGCAGACCAAACAGTGCTGCTCTATACACCATATTTTTGACAAGTGCAAGTAAATTGAAAAAGAAATAACAGAATCCCATTGTTATTAAGGTTCAGTACGCACTTGTACAATGATAAATTATACTCCTGAACTTATGTCCCACCAGGAAGTTTTAGAAGTTACTAAGATGGTATATGCTGAGATCTTGGAGAAGTACAATCCAATAGTATGCAGATAATCAATTTGTAGATTTCCATGCAGAAGTACTCCCTATGTTCCTAAATAAAGGTCTTTCTAGAGATTTCAGCAAGTGACTACATACGGAGCAAAATGAATGAATCTATGCTCTAAAATGTCTATATACATCCGTACGTGGTAGTCCATTCGAAATCTCTAAAAAGACTTATATTTAGGAATGGAGGGAGTACAATACATCATCTACCCAGGCCTGGGAAGCAACACAAAATTATGGCATGATATTATTCACTTCTTTTTGTTGCCAATGAACATTAAATTTTCACTTGCCAATACAAGACTACAACCACTACGTAGACCTGTACATCGACCAAATACATTAATTAGTTTCCCGTGGACAACATATCTTAAACAGTACTGGATGTTTCCACAAAAGACTTGCTAGGGGTTGTCGTGTGATTGTCAAAATTGAGCAGAATAGATTATGAAGAGAAAATACTCTCACCTCGTACACGTCGCTGTTATCTGTGGCCATCAGCAACTAGTGCCCCAGGTGAAGATGCACTTCCATACTGCAGGTGAGGAATTGCAGAATCTAGCATCCAGGGCAAGCCACGATGAAAGAGGAGGAGGAGAGGCAGCAAGGGATCCAATGGATCTGTGGAGAACATGTGCCTCTGGATGGCTGCGCCGGGCAGGGCGGCAGGCCTTGAGATCCTTTGCGATGGATTTGCTGCGTGTCCGGGATCCCCGGCAACGGCCGAGAGTAGTTTGGACGGCGGTGGTGGCCGCGGCGGGAACGACGGTGGTGGCGACGGCAAAGGGCGGCGGCGCGGACGGCGGTGGTGGCCGAGGCAAAGGGCGGCGGCGTGGACCCGAACTACTCCTCCCGCGCGCGTCTGCTCCCGGCCGCCGCGGCCACTTTGGATCCCGGCGAGCGAGCGAGGGCTTGGGTGGGGTTCTGCGGGCGACGGCGAGAGCAGGGGAGGAGGCAGAGGGTTGGTTTGGTTGTTTACCTCGTCCTCGCGTACAGCTGATTCGGACGAGCCAAGTCACATAGCAATCCATATAAGAAATCTTCCAATAAAAGAACCCACTTGCCTATCTCGTTAGACTAAGCCCAACAGAGCGTCGTACGGGCGAAACGTTTTGTAGGGACGGCAAACGAAACGGTTTTAGTACCACCTCGCGTATATATTTTAAATTTAAACTGAAAGCGTAAAATCATGAGAAGAAGCGTATTGTGACGGTGAACCCAACAAAATCAATCCGTGCTTTACTATTACTAGCAAAAGGGCCCATGCGTTGCAACGGGTAAAAAATAATAGAAGTATGGGAATCAACCTATAGTTGGATGGTTAGAAGGATAGTGGTAACCATAGCTCATCAGAGTTTAAATTCTAGACTTGACACTGGTGCTCGTATTTTTCTGGATTTATTTCAGGCCTTTAAGCGATGTGCGTTCAGTGGGAGCTAGACGTTCACATCGACTATGAAAGCGTTTGTGGTAACTTCATCAATCTCAAAATGATGTATTGGTTCAGTCTATTGAAGGTGCTCATAAGGATAGAATGTGAGCATATCCGTTCATAAAGGCGAATGTATATTCATATGTACGAGCGCTGCGTTTGTACTATGTTTAAAAACACACACGGACGCATGTGCTTGTTAAAACAGTATATAACACTACATAACACTACTACAGGCAATTATTTTTCACCTTATAAATAAAGAGTAGAACAAAAATTGTTGAAGAACATCTAAAGGATATGTCATCTCATTCATTATTCACACTACATGTTTTCTTTGATTTTTTTACACTACAACTGAGTTTAATAATAAGTGCGCCTAGTACTATTGTTTGAGAAACTGCATTTGAATACTACAGGCTTTTCTATAGCATAGACATGAAAAAAATCAGATCGAGCTATCGGCAAGGGAAAAGCTATCTACAGCGAACTTGTTTTGAGCAGCAGCCAGCCAGCTGGGCCAACCGGCCAGGCCGTCCCACCTAAGGCCCAGCCAGCCACATAACCCTAGCTCACAGGCCAGCCACATAACCCTAGCTCACAGGCCGATCCTCACTTCCTCACCTCTTGCCTCAATCCTGACCTTCAAGTGCAAATGGCAGCTAAAGAGAGCAACATGAAGCCAATATTTTTCAAAATAATGGAAACTCATTGGTACAACATGAAGCAGCTACTCAACCTTATATAAAAGAAACTTCTGATTTTTCATAGTGAGCTTAAGAACTTGTTGAATCTACAAAGATAAAATATGGGAATCGCAATAAAAACATATTATAGAAAACAAAAACTACTTTGTTATTGTTACCTTTTCTTTTGACAATGTTAATTTGTGCATTTAATAATGTGAATCATGCATGAGATGCTGAAGCCAACATTAGAAAATCTATTCTAATATGGAATCTTTGCAGACAGTGTCACTCAGAATTTAATTCACCTGAATTTTAACTCTTCAAGAAAAGAGTTTGTGTTTAAAGCAACAGATAAAATTTGGCCATTTGCAAGTTGTAAACATAAAGGCAGATCCATTTGCAAGCTGCCGCCACATCCTCTTATTTCAATATTGCCGACACTTAACACCACCGGGCGAGCAAAAAATTCAAAAGAAAATCTATTGCCTTGGTGGTTTGCTCCCTTGACCTGCAGAACGTCTGAATGTGTTATCGCTGCGCTAGCCAACTCACCTGCATGTAGGCTTCGTGCAAGACGTGGGCTTCCACTCCTTACCAAGTAAACCTAACCGCGCTCATCTTCTCCAGCGAGCAAACGACGGAGACTCGATGTGATGCGGCGAGCAAATGCGGTATTGCGGCTAGAAGACAGCGGACAGGCGTGCGGGTTTTAGCATGGATGCAATGGAGCGAATGGTGAGGCAAGGTGCGAGAAAAGTGCCCGGTGCGTGGGAACTCGAGGTCGAGCGGAGCTCATCTCGCACGCAGCAGACCAGCACGGCGATGGCGGCGGCTGCTGCTGCAGCAGCAGAGCAGCGGCGAGCGTCTGAAAGGGGTGCGAGGTGAGTAGCGGTTGTGGTGCAGGCTCGGTGGGAGAAGGTACGAGCCGTGGCGAGGCGAGCCGCCGCCCGACCTTCATGGCAGCCATTGCTTGAACCCGTGAGGTCGCCGCCCACGGAGCTGCTCATCGCCGAGCGCTTTCGGAATCACAAGTTCCAGCCGCCTTCGCTCCATTCCCGGTGCCGGCTCTCGCGAGCCCCTCCCCTCGTCCTCCTGCATCAACCCGAGCCGCCATGGATGGCCGATGCACCCGTGTTGACTGCGGGTGAGCGTGCGTGTCTGCCGCATACGGCTCGGCCTCCGCGCCTCCCTCTTGCTCCTTCTCTCGCCCGGGTAGCATGCAGCCCGCACCCTTCATGTGCTCGCCGCAGTCGTCCTGCTCCCGATCGGATCGGGAGCGCCACCGCTCGATCTGCAGCCCTCTCGAACAGTTTTTTCATAATTTGGTGCGGGTTGATTCTATAAAAAGTCAGGGGGCTTTGTGCAAAAGCATCGTGACGGTGAACCCAGAGACCCAATCCGTGCTTTATTATTAGGGAGAGAGGAGAGATTAGGGAGAGATTTCAGTTATGCAAAAATGTATTATCAATAGGTGTAACGCCCCGGATACAATTTTCCATATTCGTAACTCCAACTCTTGCCTTTTCCGGAGATGCGATATGTTATTTCCTTCGTGGTTGGGTTTTTGTCTTTTGTTTTGCATTTTGTTCATGTCTTGCATTTCATCTCATAGCATCATGCGCATCGCATCTGCATGTTTTCATAAAGTTTGTATCCGTTCGTAGCTGCCGCGTCCCCCCTTGCCTTCGTTGTCCGTTTCGCGACCAATCAGGATTTTCGTTTCCCTCTTGTCGGACCGTCCAACCCCTCTTTGCACAACCACCGACCACCTCCGCAACCTAGTCCGAAAACTGCTCCGAACCCGAACCGCTTAGTCATCACCGTTGGATTCGGATCATCCCCAAACATCTATAAAACATCTCCGTTTTGTTTATTGGACTCCTAGCATATTTTTCTCGATCACCGATCTAAATCGGAGGGTCCAATTGAACCTCTACCCAAAACCACTCGCTATATAATCAGTCCAATCCCTAAAACCTAGGTCAGATGTCCCATCCCCATCCTCCGCCGCCACTCTCTCCTTGGGATCCTCCA
This sequence comes from Aegilops longissima, assembly GCA_021605205.1. Lineage (NCBI taxonomy): Eukaryota > Viridiplantae > Streptophyta > Magnoliopsida > Poales > Poaceae > Aegilops > Aegilops longissima. The sequence continues at coordinate 334,485,728 of CM038677.1, forward strand.
GATCCCTTCTCACCCAACCCAAGCAGCCAAGCCTCCACCTTCTCCTCCAAATTCCCACGCCACGCCGCCAAGACTCAATCCCACCTCGGGATCCTCCCAGATCCATTCCTCCAACCAACGCCCGAGGCCGTGCCTCCTCTTCCCTCCTCCGCTCGATCCCGAATGGATCGTGAGCACCAGCGCCTCCCGATCGCCCTTCCCATCTGCCACGGCCCCAACCTTCAGCTAGCAAGATGAGCTCCACCGCGCCCTTCCCCACCACTTTTCCTTCTATCTCCCTCTCTCTGCCGGTCTCTCATCTCTCTCTCTCTCCCGTGCGTAGGAACGCCAGGACCGCCCCGCATCCAGCCGGGCGCCGATCATTTGAGATCGAGGCCACGACCTCTCAGACGCCCGGCGTCCTCGACTCTCCCGTGCGAGTTGTCGCCACCAGGCCGCTGCTCCCCCTGCCTCGCTAGCCTCCCACGCCGCCGGCCACCTCTCCGAGCAGAGTCGCTGGTCCAGCAGGTCCCCGTCTCGCGTCCCTTCCTTCCCTCCTGCTCCGTTTAGCTCTCCCTCCCTTAATACCTTAGCTCTCTCTCTCTCTCTGTTGTTCGACAGGACCACGCCATCGCCATGGCCTTCATCACGTCGACGCCTTGGCTCGCCTCCGCCTGTTCTGGGCGGACCCGCCCTCGGCCTGCGCTACGCCGCTCAAGACCAGCGGCTGGGGTCGCTTGCCACTGCACCGCCACGCAGCCCTCTGCTCTCCTGCGCCTCGCCCTCGACGCAAGCAAGTTCGCCGCCAAGACCTTGCCTCACGGATCCGCCACATCGCAAGGAATTGGTTCCCGACGGCCTCCGCCCTCCTTGCCGCCGTCGCTTAAGTCCCATCGACGCCTGCTTCCCCAGATCCTCGCTTCAGTCGAGCAGCGTGCCACGGCCTTCGATCGGCGTTGATCGTGCCGCCTCGCGCATGGGTCGCTTCTTGGCTGGCTGCAGATCCGGCCCGGCTCGCGCTTTTCCTCTCCCTGCCTGCCTCCACCTCCTCACCGACGGGCTGAAGCCCGTGGTGGCCTTAACGCCCAGCAGTTTGGCCCAATGTAGTTTTTTTCCGGTCTTAATTTGTCTAATTTTAAAAGCGCATATTTCTGATTGACCCTGTTGTTCATGCATATAATAACTCCACAACCGTGCATCGGATTAAAATGTTTTATATATGTAAGATGCTTAGAATTTTGTCTAGTTTCATAATATGCCACTTTCATCCATGTTAAAGATGTTTAAGTTGCTGTTTGCATTAATTTCCTCAAATGCCATGCTAAAATGATTTATTTCATAACTAAATAACCGTAGCTCCAAATTTAATAAACTTTATATGTAAACGGGGTAGAAAAATGCCTAGATTAACATGGTGCAGTTTATTTTCCGGTTTTACAACAATAAAATATGGTTTAGGGCAGAACAGTACCAAATTCAAAATATGCATATGGGGATTTTCCGGAATTGTTGTTTGTTGTTCCGGCCTCATTTAAACTTGCCTAGATAGTTAGTTTACTTATGCCTCACCTCTTGCCATGTTTAACAACATTTAATATTGTTGAGTACCTAAACGGGAGAGAACTAAATAAATGAATGTGGTGTTTCTTCAATATGCAACCCGTTGCATATTGAGCTCCACTTAACTTGTAGTATTGTTTGTTGCACTTTGCCATGCCATGAATCATTAAACCGGACATGCATCATACTTGTTTGTGCATCGTGCCATGTTTATGCTTGTGCATTTATCATGTTGTTTGTTTCTTTCCGGTGTTACTTCTCAGTTCCGGTAATGTTGCGATTGTGAGGATTCGTTCAACTACTCCCGTTCATCTTCTTCATGGACTCGTTCTTCTTCCTAGCGGGATTTCAGGCAAGATGACCGTCACCTTGGATCTCATTACTATCATTGCTATTCTAGTTGCTTCGTTCTATCGCTATGCTGCGTTACCTACCACTTGCTGCTCAAGCCTCCCAAATTGCATGAACCTCTAACCTTTGTCACCCTTCCTAGCAAACCGTTGTTTGGCTATGTTACCGCTTTTGCTCAGCCCCTCTTATAGCGTTGCTAGTTGCAGGTGAAGATGAAGATTGCTCCATGTTGGATTATGTTTATGTTGGGATATCACAATATCTCTTATATTATTAATGCATCTATATACTTGGTAAAGGATGGAAGGCTCGGCCTTATGCCCGGTGTTTTGTTCCACTCTTGCCGCCTAGTTTCCGTCATATCGGTATTATGTTCCGGATTTTGCGTCCCTAACGCGGTTGGGTGATTTATGGGACCCCTTGACGGTTTGCTTTGAATAAAACTCCTCCAAAGAAGGCCCAACCTTGGTTTTACCATTAGCCTCACCACCACCTATAACCTTTCCTTGGGTCGGCCAACCCGAGGGTCATCTTTATTTTAGCCCCGGGCGTTGCTTCTCTAAGTCTGGTTCGAACCGGCAGATCATGGGGCCATCTCGGGGCAACTCGAGGGCTGGTTTTACTCGTAGGGTGACCTATCCGTGTTGCCACGAGAATGAGATATGTGCAGCTCCTATCGGGATTGTCGGCGATCGGGCGGCTTCTTTGGTCTTGTTTTACATTGTCGAAATGTCTTGTAAACCGGGATTCCGATCTCGATCGGGTCTTCCCGGAGAAGGAATATCCTTCGTTGATCGCGAGAGCTTATCATGGGCTAAGTTGGGACACCCCGCAGGTATAAACTTTCGAGAGCCGTGCCGCGGTTATGTGGCAGATGGGAATTTGTTAATGTCCGGTTGTAGATAACTTGACACCAGATCCGAATTAAAACGCATCAACCGTGTGTGTAGCCATGATGGTCTCTTTTCGGCGGAGTCCGGGAAGTGAACACGGTTTTGGGTTATGTTTGACGTAAGTAGGAGTTCAGGATCACTTCTTGATCATTGCTAGCTTCACGACCATTCCGTTTGCTTCTCTTCTCGCTCTTATTTGCGTATATTAGCCACCATATCTTGCTTAGCCGCTGCTGCAAACTCACCACTTTACCCCTTCCTTACCCATTAAGCTTTGCTAGTCTTGATACCCATGGTTATGGGATTCTTTGAGTCCTCGTGGCTCACTGATTACTACAACAACGATTGCAGTGTACAGGTTATGCGATGATCATGACGCGAGAGCGATGTTTGCTTGTTTTGGAGTTCTTCTTACGCTTCTTCGATCGGGGATAGGTTCGGTCGGCAGACTGGGCTAGCGTGGTGGATATTGTTTGAGTTTTGTTTATGTTTCATCCGTAGTCGGATGTTGATCTCGTATGTTGTATTGTTGTATTCATGTGACATTGTATGTATTGTATGTATCCCCACTATTATGTAATGTTGATGTAATGATATCCACCTTGCAAAAGCGTCTTCAAGATGCGCTTCTACCTTGGTGGGACCTTCGAGTTCCTTTAGGATAGGGTCGCAACTTGGGCGTGACAAGTTGGTATCAGAGCCTCGACCGACCATAGGAGCCCCCTTGATTGTTGGCCGTTGTTGAGTCTAGAAGAAAACTATTTTGAGTCTTAGGATTATATATATCGGAGAGTAGGATTCTTTTTACTCCTCAGTCCCTTCGTCGCTCTGGTGAGGCCTCTTGACGTAGATGTTTTGTCTTTCCTCTCCTCAAATTTCACAAAAAAAATTAGGATCACGCGGGTATCTTGGAATCGTTCCGATGGTTTTGTGACGAGAACATTGTTCTTGGTGCCTCCTGACATTTAGGGGTTGTGGCAGTGTCCCGGGGAGTTGAGCTCCGAGGTGTTGTCGTCACAATTTTATCGTTGCAGTTCTGGAATACCCGAGTTTTGCCGACATCGAAAATCTCTTTTATGCAGTTGTTGGTGAGATAACCTCGACGCCACCCATCTTCGGGAGTTCGGGAGTATTGCCATAACTCGTATACCGGATACTTTTCGAAGGTTGAGGTACATGATTTCCGGAGTTTTCTTGGTTATGTGTTGAAGGATGGATATAGCTGGATCTAGGTATTGTTAGTTTGGGTGATATATTTTGTGTCCCTGATCCCCAACACCGATTGCATAACCGAAAGTTTGGGAATTTATAGGTGGGAATTGAAGTAGCTCCTAGAATATCTTTCCCGATGATGCATGATATGGGATTGGGTAAATCTCTATCATATGTATTTGTTCCGTCTTATTCGGCAAGCCAAATCCTTTGTTTTGTTTTATTTGTGGTATTCGAGTTGCTTCGAAGTCAAATGTTGAATCCATACCTTTCCTAAACGGTGTTCTCATATTGCTATGTGAATACTAATCCTTCTTGATCATCGAGGTCGTCATGTTAATTCTTCCCAACCGGCGTGCTTCTCTTCAAGTGGATCCGATCATTTCAACATTTGCGAGATCAATTCCAAGTTTTCTCTACGGTGTTTGTCCCATCCGTCCCAAGTTGTCTTTGCTTTCCCACCCTCCCACCCTTTTTCTTCAAGGACTCAGATTTTTTTAATCAAGTATCCTTTTTATTGATGTGAAGTCTCTTCATTCTTTTCCTCCTTGTTCTTATCCGGAGTGTTGAAGATATCTCAGAAGGCTCGTCTTTTCATTCCAGATCCGTTCAAGTTATTTTGAGGTTGTTATCTCATTCAAGCCATTTAATTCTACCGGTGCAATCTTTATTTCAAGCAAACCTTCAACAATGTTTCTTTTGAGTGGGCCCTAACCCACAGGTCTTTTCCCAGGATCTTACCTGACTCTTCTAATTTATCCCGGAGCTATTCCCAAATTCTTTTCGAAGCTTGACGTAAGAATGAATTTTCATCAGTCATATGTCTTTCTTCAAAATCTTTCAAATTCTTTTCATCGTTGGTTCAACCTTTCCAATTTTCATCCCGGAGTATCTCAACAATTCATGGTGGTTTCTCATCGATTTCTCAACATTCTAAGACCAAGAAGAGTTTCTCTTAAATCTTGCTCCATTCACTTCAAGATTCATGGTTCTAGCTTGATGCCATCCTCTCATAATTGTTTTCGATTATGGGAATTCTTTTCACATATCCGGAGCATTTCATGAGTTGCTTCCATTTCTTTCCTCCGTAGGCCATCATGTCATAATTCTTCATTCTCAGTGTGTAGCTACCGTTCTCCAAATCTTACCGGTGAATCGTTCAAATATCCTCTAATCAGTTCATGATCTCTTCGTTCTCATGTATCTAAATCCTCTCAAGTATCTTCGTTTTCTTTTTCTCCAATTCTTCCCGGTGAATTGTGCCTTTGCTACGTTCATTTTCAATTCTTATGGTGGTTCGTTCAGGATTTCACTTCCTTCGTTACCATATTAATTCATTCGCTCTTTCCAAATCCTACCGGTGAATCGTGGAAGACCTTCCCAAGTTGCGCTATTTCTCTCTTCAATCCTTCAAGAAGAATAAGTAGTATGCCAAATCTGTTGCTTGTCATCAATTTAAATTGGTGAAGGATACGCATAACGTAATTCTTATTATTGTTTCATCCAAGTGATCTAGTTTCTTCTTTCCAGAGTTGTTCATCATGTCACATTCTCGGTTCGAGTTGATTCACCTTTCTTTTCTGGAGTTCCAAGTTTTCGGCATTATCTCATCGTGAAGCTCCTTCTAAATCATTTCTAGGCTTGGATCCTATTCTTTTCATCCTTTTGCTTACTGGAGGCTCTACATGGTGGTTCATCAACGACTCCTTTCATTCTTCAATTGTTCTTCAAGTTTTTCTCTCGGAGTCATGATCCGCCAAGCTACACTCTAAAATAAACATGGTGTTCAACACATGTTTTGTTTTGAGGAGCTCAAGTATTTCTTCTTGCATTCGAAGTGCAATTCTTTCTACCTTATCTTTGGAGGTGGTGTTATGTCACTCTTGACAATTTCCTTCATGTTTCATGATTCATATGTTGTCAAGAATGAGGTATTTTAAATCCATCATTTTATCTTCGTTCAAGAGATCTTTTCAACCAATCAATCCTTTTGTTGGAGTTATATTGGGTTATATTTCACCTACAGCCTTCCCTAAGGAATGTAGCTATTTGTGGTGCTTATCAATGATCCAATTTTCTCCTTCTCATCTCGGTGAAGAAGTTTCTCTTATCTTCATTGATCTCAACCAATCAATTGTTTCTGTTAGTGGCGGGTTGTCACCTCATCATTTTGAGATGTTTGCCATAAGCCCACAACAAGCTTGTGCTTTTCGTTGTTGATTTTGCAACAACTCCGTTCAATTCTTCTTTGCAAGGGTGCTTTCCAAGTTCATTTGCGGTAGAAGTTGGCATTTTCTTCTCCATTCTGTTATTCCAATGATCTATCTTCTATTCTTTCTTCCGAAGGCATTGTGATGTTGCTCTCTTCATCCCATCATCTCGCTTTTGCCAATATCATGTTCTTTTCCTTGCTTATCCGTTTTAAGAGGAGTGTTATGTCCTCTGCTCAAGTTCTTTGCATCTTATCAAGTCTTGCATCCTTTTTCAACCGGAGTGCTGTCCGAATTTGATCGTCCTTGTCCCTTGTTTATCTCGTTTCAACCAGAGTGGTTCCAATTCCTTCTTGTCCATTGTACTCGTCATTCATAGCTTTGCAACCTCCAAGGTTCACATGGTGTTCCTTGTTTCAATTTTCTACCACGGTGCTCTCAATTGTGTTCAACTCCGTTGTGTTCTTTCTTTCAACTTTTCAACCTCTCAACGTTCTTTACCTTCACTCGTTTGTCGAAGAAGCAACTTAGTTTTACCTCCTCTCTTCCTCTTCCATTTTCTCTCCGGTGCCATCCTAGATCTCGGGACGAGATCCTCTCGTAGTGGTGGAGTGTTGTAACGCCCCGGATACAATTTTCCATATTCGTAACTCCAACTCTTGCCTTTTCCGGAGATGCGATATGTTATTTCCTTCGTGGTTGGGTTTTTGTCTTTTGTTTTGCATTTTGTTCATGTCTTGCATTTCATCTCATAGCATCATGCGCATTGCATCTGCATGTTTTCATAAAGTTTGTATCCATTCGTAGCTGCCGCGTCCCCCCTTGCCTTCGTTGTCCGTTTCGCGACCAATCAGGATTTTCGTTTCCCTCTTGTCGGACCGCCCAACCCCTCTTTGCACAACCACCGACCACCTCCGCAACCTAGTCCGAAAACTGCTCCGAACCCGAACCGCTTAGTCATCACCGTTGGATTCGGATCATCCCCAAACATCTATAAAACATCTCCGTTTTGTTTATTGGACTCCCTAGCATATTTTTCTCGACCGCCCGATCTAAATCGGAGGGTCCAATTGAACCTCTACCCAAAACCACTCGCTATATAATCAGTCCAATCCCTAAAACCTAGGCTGCATGTCCCATCCCCATCCTCCCGCCGCCACTCTCTCCTTGGGATCCTCCAGATCCCTTCTCACCCAACCAGCGCAGCCAAGCCTCCACCTTCTCCTCCAAATTCCCACGCCCGCCGCCAAGACTCAAATCCCACCTCGGGATCCTCCCAGATCCATTCCTCCAACCAACGCCCGAGGCCGTGCCTCCTCTTCCTCCTCCGCTCGATCCCGAATGGATCGTGAGCACCGCGCGCCCCGATCGACCTTCCCATCTGCCGCTTGGCTACCAACCTTCAGCTAGCAAGATGAGCTCCACCGCGCCCTTCCCCCACCACTTTTCCTTCTATCTCCCTCTCTCTCCGGTCTCTCATCTCTCTCTCTCCCGTGCGCAGGAACGCCAGGACCGCCCCGCATCTAGCCGGCGCTCGATCCAGTTTGAGATCGAGGCCACGACCTCTGTACGCCCGAGCGTCCTCGACTCTCCCCGTGCGAGTTGTCGCCACCAGGCCGCTGCTCCCCCTGCCTCGCTAGCCTCCCACGCCGCCGGCCACCTCTCCGAGCAGAGCCGCCGGTCCAGCAGGTCCCCGTCTCGCGTCCCTTCCTTCCCTCCTGCTCCGTTTAGCTCTCCCTCCTTAATACTTTAGCTCTCTCTCTCTGTTGTTCGACAGGACCACGCCATCGCCATGGCCTTCATCACGTCGACACCCAGCTCGGCTCCGCCCTGTTCCTGGACGGACCCGCCCTCCGGCCTCGCCTTCTGCCGCTGAAGACCCGCACTTGGGTCTGCTTTGCTGCGCCGCCTCGCAGGCCCTCTGCTCTCCTGCGCCTCGTCCCTGACGCCGGCAAGTTCGCCGCCGCCAAGACCTTGCCTCGCCGGATCCGCCTCACACCGCCAGGAATTGGTTCCCGACGGCCTCCGCCCTCCTTGCCGTCGTCCACGCAAAGTCCCATCGACGCCCTGCTTCCCCTGCATCCCCTGCTTCAGGTCGAGCAGCGTGCCACAGCGCTCGATCGTGCGTTGACTGTGCCCACCTCGCGCATGGGTCGCCTGCTGGCCTCCAGATCCGGCCCAGCTAGCGCGTTTCCTCGCCCCGCGGCCTGCCTCCACCTCCTCACCGACGGGCTGAAGCCCATGGTGGCGCCAAATACCAGCAGTTTCGCCCAATGTAGTTTTTTTCCGGTCTGCGAATTTGTCTAATTTTAAAAGCGCATATTCTGATTGACCCCTGTTGTTCATGCATATAATAACTCCACAACCGTGCATCGGATTAAAATGTTTTATATATGTAAGATGCTTAGAATTTTGTCTAGTTTCATAATATGCCACTTTCATCCATGTTAAAGATGTTTAAGTTGCTGTTTGCATTAATTTGCTCAAATGCCATGCTAAAATGATTTATTTCATAACTAAATAACCGTAGCTCCAAATTTAATAAACTTTATATGTAAACGGGGTAGAAAAATGCCTAGTTTAACATGGTGTAATTTATTTTCCTGTTTTACAACAATAAAATATGGTTTAGGGCAGAACAGTACCAAATTCTAAATATGCATATGGGGATTTTCCGGAATTGTTGTTTGTTGTTCTGGCCTCATTTAAACTTGCCTAGATAGTTAGTTTACTTATGCCTCACCTCTTGCCATGTTTAACAACATTTAATATTGTTGAGTACCTAAACGGGAGAGAACTAAATAAATGAATGTGGTGTTTCTTCAATATGCAACCCGTTGCATATTGAGCTCCACTTAACTTGTAGTATTGTTTGTTGCACTTTGCCATGCCATGAATCATTAAACCGGACATGCATCATACTTGTTTGTGCATCGTGCCATGTTTATGCTTGTGCATTTATCATGTTGTTTGTTTCTTTCCGGTGTTGTTTCTCAGTTCCGGTAATGTTGCGATTGTGAGGATTCGTTCAACTACTCCCGTTCATCTTCTTCATGGACTCGTTCTTCTTCCTAGCGGGATCTCAGGCAAGATGACCGTCACCTTGGATCTCATTACTATCATTGCTATGCTAGTTGCTTCGTTCTATCGTTATGCTGCGTTACCTACCACTTGCTGCTCAAGCCTCCCAAATTGCATGAACCTCTAACCTTTGTCACCCTTCCTAGCAAACCGTTGTTTGGCTATGTTACCGCTTTTGCTCAGCCCCTCTTATAGCGTTGCTAGTTGCAGGTGAAGATGAAGATTGCTCCATGTTGGATTATGTTTATGTTGGGATATCACAATATCTCTGATATTATTAATGCATCTATATACTTGGTAAAGGATGGAAGGATCGACCTTATGCCTGGTGTTTTGTTCCACTCTTGCCGCCCTAGTTTCCGTCATATCGGTATTATGTTCCCGGATTTTGCGTCCCTAGCGCGGTTGGGTGATTTATGGGACCCCCTTGACAGTTTGCTTTGAATAAAACTCCTCCAGCAAGGCCCAACCTTGGTTTTACCATTTGCCTCACCACCACCTATACCCTTTCTGTAACGCCCCCGATGCGGCTATATCTCCCACGTGTCGAGGCACGACTTAGAGGCATAACCGCATTGAAAGCAATGTCGCAAGTGAGGTAATCTTCACACAACCCATGTAGTAATTAAGGGAAAGATACATAGTTGGCTTACAGTCGCCACTTCACACAGTACATAAATAAACATACATCATTCAGAGTACACTCAAGGTCCGACTACGGAACCAAAATAAAAGAAGATACCCCAAATGCTACACAGATCCCCGAATCGTCCCAACTGGGCACCACTACTGATCATCTGGAAACGACACATAGTAACGACCACGTTCCTCGTCGAACTCCCACTTGAGCTCGGTGGAATAAATGACTTGGCCTCATCGGAACCTGCAACTGTTTTGGAAGTATCTGTGAGCCACAGGGACTCAGCAATCTCACACCCGCGAGATCAAGACTATTTAAGCTTATAGGAAGGATAGAGTAGTAAAGTGGAGCTGCAGCAAGCAACTAGCATATATGGTGGCTACTTCGCCAAAGAGAGCGGGAAGAGAAGCAAAGCACGGTCGTGAAACTAGTAGTGATCAAGAAGAGATCTGAACTACTTACGCCGACATAACTCCAACATCGTGTTCACTTCCGGACCACGAGAAGAGACCATCACGGTTACACACGCGTTGATGCGTATTTTAATTGAGGTCATCTTTGGGTTATCTACAACCGACATTAACAAATTCCCATCGCCTCATAACCGCGGGCACGGCTTTCAAAGATATTACCTGCAGGGTGTCCCAACTTAGCCCATTATAATCTCTCACGGTCAACGAAGGATTATTCCTTCTACGGGAAGACCGATCAATCTCGGAATCCGGACTACAAGACATTTCGACAAAGAATAAAACAAGACCAGCAAGACCACCCGATCGTGCCGACAAATCCCGATAGGAGCTGCACATATCTCGTTCTCGTGGCACACCGGATAAGCTAAGCGTCACAGAACCGACGTAATCCATGTTGCCAAGGAATGGTCCCGACGATGCTCTAGTTTGGACCAACGTCAAGGAGCACCGCCCGGGGTTTAAAATAAGATGACCCTCGGGCTCGCGAAAACCGGGGAAAAGGCTTAGGTGGCAAATGGTAAAACCAATGTTGGGCCTTCTTTGGAGGAGTCTTATTCAAAGCGATCCGTCAAGGGGTCCCATAAATCACCCAACCGTAAGGAACGCAAAATCAAGGAACATAACACGGTATGACGGAAACTAGGGTGGCAAGAGTGGAACAAAACACCAGGCATAAGGCCGAGCCTTCCACCCTTTACCAAGTATATAGATGTATTAAAATATAGCAGATATATATATTGTGATATCCCCAACAAGTAAACATGTTCCAATAAGGAACAACATCTCCATGTTCCAACAAGGAACAAACTTCAGCTTCACCTGCAACTAGCAACGCTATAAGAGGGCTGAGCAAAGCGGTAACATAGCCAATCAACGGTTTGCTAGGAAAGGATGGTTAGGGCTGACATGGCAATATGGGTGGCATGATATAGCAAGTGGTAGGCATCGCAGCATAGGCATAGCAAAAGAGCGAGCAACTAGCATAGCAAAGATAGAAGTGATTTCGAGGGTATGGTCATCTTGCTCGCAATGTTCTCGAGTTGTCAAAAGCTTGATCCTCGGCGTTCTCAACAGGTTCCTCGCTCACGTACTCGCCTCCGGCTCTACCCAAAACAACAACACAAACAAGGAACCACAATAAATCACGGTGCAAAGCACAATCAACATGATGCAAAACATGACATGATATGCGTGATGGGATATGCAATGCTTAGGTGCGCCCGGAAGGTAAATGGAAAACCGGGCATCATCTTGGCAACCCAAGCATGCCATCGGAAAGATGAGATGATTTCGTTAGAAATCGATATAGAGATCACGGAATAGGATGCACGGGTTGGATATGGCGAGCAAAACAAGAATGGTGAGAAACCTACATAACAGCATGATGCACACAAAACCATGCACGTGTGCAAACTACATCATAGCATAAAGCAATGAAATATGCCCAAGAAAGACAACACATAAACATGATGCAATAAGACATGATCATAAACTTGCCCGAATGCAGAAACTAATGCCACCACTGAGTTGGTGGGATTTTCACCCCAAAACATATATAATATGTTAGGGTTGCAGTAGAGAAATCATCACAAAAGCATTAAGTCAAAACCTGCCTAAACTGGAAGTTAACAGAAATGGCAATTTCCAGATTTGGAAATGTCCAGAAATGGACTTGCCTAAAACAGAAAAGGAAACAAAGCTGGAAATGGAAACGTGGGGTAAAAGAAAAAATATGCATATGGGGGAGGCGCTGAGAGGCTGACAAGGTGGCCCTACTGTCATAGAGACAGTGGCGAAGTGGGTTTAAAAAGGGGGAAGAAATCCAGGCTCGGGGGGAATCGAACCCGGGTCTCCCCGTTGGAACCCTGCCCCTGCTACCACTGGGCTGGGCGGCGGCGACTGACAGAGGAAGGGGCCTCGGCCCTTATCTACTGCTGCTGCAGAGGAGACGCACCGGAGAAAGAGCGAAAACTGAAATAAAAAAGGGGGGAGGCGCGCTGGGTTCGAACCAGTCGCCATGTGAGAGAGCGGGGGTCAAACCAGCTCGGCTAGGCTAGGGGAGTCGGTAGGATCAGGGACGCTGCCCACATGACCTTCTACCAGGCCGGACCTAAGAACAAAGACGGGACGACGACTCCGGCGAGGCAAACTGCGGCTACGGCGGCTCTGCGCCCTCGACCAAACTAGGTGCGCACGGGAGAACTCCACGGAAGCGCGAAGTGACGAACCCCAGTGGGGATCGCGGCATACACGCGCGGCCAAAACAACTCTGAACCCAACAACTACGAACACGCCGGAGCACGCCGAGCGCGATAAAATCACGCCCGGAACCTACACTACGGAGATCTAACGACGACAGGAAGGAGCAGGGAGGAAGTAGGTTATACCTCCTTACCCTAGGACAAGAAATCGGCGACGGAGACGGGCTGACGGCGAGGCCACGGAGCTCTGAACTTCGCCGGGAACCTGACCGAGAAGAAGACCGAAGCAGGGCGCCGATTGAACTTGGCGATCCGGGCACCCGTAGTCGACGTCGTGGTCGAAGTCGACGACGAGGAAGACGATGGACACGGGCCGCAGGGTTGGGGTGGCCGGAGAGCACGCCGGCGACGAGGCGCGCTCCCAGATGCGCCGGACGGAGCGGGCGGCGAACAGGTGGTCTCTTACTGGCGGCGGCAAGAGAGGGAGAGGGAAACCCTAGGGTTCGGTTGGACACGCGAGAGGATAAGTAGGGGCTAGGCGACGAGGTCGAGCTCACGCTCCCTCGTGCTCGGGGTCCCCATGGCGACGGCGGAGGAGAGGGAAAAGCGGGTGAGATGCACAAGCAACGACGCTGCCAGGCGGGACAAGCGCCCACGTGACGGGCGCTAGCGAAGGTAAGTGCGGCTGTGGAGTGCTGTGAAGGAGGAGGAGAGGCGAGCGGGCTGGCGCGCTCGCTCTCTGGGCTGCGGGGCTGAGGGAAGCTGGGCCGGCTCGGAGTGGCCGGGGGCCCAGGTGGAGAGGGACTCGCTGGCTGCCCTGCTGCTGCTGCCTCCTTTTCTTTTCCCTTTTTAAAAACAAAAGGAAGAGAAAAGAAAGAACAGAAAGAAAAGAAAAAGAGTTGGAGAGAAAGGAAAATATCCCCACACTCCTGGAATTCTCCACAATTTTAATAAATTGTAATGGGCATTTTTAGAGGTAGAAAAATAAGGCAAGTTTGGAAATACTTCAAACTTGTGTCATTTTTGAACCTGACCATAACAACTTCAAATGAGGAGATATTTGGCAGAGAGGTTTAGTGCAAAGAGCAAGGTTTGTAGGGAGAAGATGAGCATTAATTGAGAAAGGAAATTATAGCCCTTGAAAAGGAAAGAAGTAGAGGGAAGGAGGAGATGGCAATGCAAGTTGAGAATGAAACATGCAACAACATGACATGTGGGAGAACACCACAACCACATGATAAGAATGGAATGCAAGATGACAAGAGACACAAATTCAATATGGTAAAAGAGCAAAACAAAGAAAAAGAAAACCCACATAACCAAACAACATGAAGCCAAGCATGACAAAAACCCACAAGACTTGGATGAGGCCAAATTGATATATTGCCCAAAAGGGAAGTTTACATCCGTGGTGTTACAACACTCCACCACTACAAGAGGATCTCGCCCCAGATCTAGGACCTGAAAGAACTCCGGATACTCGAACGGAGGTGATCCTCACGCCCCGTGTAGCTTCTCGGTCGGAATGGTGTGACCACTTCACTTTCAGGAATTTGATTGACTTGTTGCGAGTCTTGCGCTCGGTTTCTTCAAGAATAGCAACGGGTGCTCATGATAAGAGAGATCTTCTTGAAGGTCAATCTCTTGAAGTTGATAGTGCGTTCAGAGTCTTGAAGCACTTGCGAAGTTGTGAGACGTGAAACACATCGCACGCGTTTGCAAAGTTGGATGGAAGCTCGTTGATAGGCGAGATCGCCTCTTTTCCCAATGATCTTGAAAGGACCCACGATCTAGGGGCAAGCTTCCCTTTGATACCGGGCGGACGAGTGCCTTTCATTGGAGACGCGAGGTAGACATGGTCTCCGATTTCAAAAGTCACATCACGGTGCTTATCATCATAATAGCTCTTCCGGCGCGATTATGCGGCTTTGAGATTCTCACGAATGACTTGGCACATTTCTTCCGCTTCGTGATCAAGTCATTGCCAAGAAGTTGGCGCTCACTGTCTCGCACCAATTGAGAGGAGTCGGCACTTTTCGCCATAGAGAATTTCGAATGGGGCCTTGCCCGAACTCGCTTGGAAGCTGTTGTTGTAAGAGAACTTCGGCATAAGGAAGACAATCTTCCCACTTCATACCGAAGGAAATGACACAAGCCCCGAGCATATCTTCAAGAATTTGATTAACTCGCCGACTTGGCCACTTGTTTGAGGATGGAAAGCTGTGCTGAAACGAATGTTGGTGCCCATGGCCTTCGAAAAGAATCCCGTAACTTGGAGGTAAAGATGCTGCCACGGTCTCAAGAGATCACTTGAGGAATGCCGCAAGGAGACAATCCTGGATGTGTATAGCTCGCTAACCGAGCTGCTGTGATGGATTCTTTGATAGGAAGAAAATGAGCCACTTTAGTAAGCTTGTCAATGACAACGAAGATAGCATCATTTCCACGCTTGGACTTTGGAAAGCCGGACGAAGTCCATTTCAATATGATCAAACTTCCATTCAGGAATAGCAAGAGGTTGAAGGAGACCAGCTGGTCTTTGGTGTTCGCTTTCACTCTTCTCGCAGACATCACACTCATTCACGAATTGAGCAATTTCTCGCTTCATTCGAGTCCACCAATATGACTGCTTGAGGTCATGGTACATCTTCGCATTTCCGGGATGAATGGATAGAAGCGAATTGTGAGCCTCGCTCATAATGACTTTTCTCAGATCACCCTTAGGAACCACAATCCGTCCTCAAAGAACAGAGTGTCTTTGTCATCAACATGGAAGCACTTGTACTTGAAATGCCCTTGTCGATACCACGCTTCACTTTCTTCACCATGGTATCCGAAGTTGAGCCTCACGAATCTGATCTTCCAAAGTAGGAGAGACTATGAGGTTGGCAAGAAAGCCTTGAGGAACAACTTGAAGATTCAGCTTATGGAAAGATTCACAGAGATCCGGTGAAAAGGCTTGAGGATTAGATTGCGAGAAGCTTTCCTGCTCAAAGCATCTGCAATGACATTGGCTTTGCCGGAGTATACTCAATACTTGGGTTGTACTCTTGAATCATTTCGACCCATCGAGTCTACTACGAGGTTGAGGTTGGGCTGAGTGAAGATGTACTTGAGACTCTTGTGATCGGTGAAAATGTCCACTTTCCTTCCCAACAAGAGATGTCTCCACGTAATCAATGCATGGACAATCGCCGCCAACTCAAGATCGTGAGTGGGGTAGTTCTTCTCGTTGGGCTTCAATCTGGCGAGAGGTATAAGCCACAACTCTCTTCTCTTGCATTAACACAGACCGAGACCTTGAAGAGAAGCATCACGAAAACTTCATATGGCTTGGATTCATCAGAGGAGTCGAGCAGAGCTGTGACGAGTTTCTCTTTGAGGGTATTGAAAGCAACGCCACACTCGGGAGACCAGACATACTTCACATGCTTCTGGAGAAGGTTGGAAAGAGGCTTTGCAATCTTGGAGAAGTTCTCAACGAATCTTCGGCAATAACTTGCAAGACCAAGAAAGCTGCGGAGCTGCTTGACATTCTGAGGAGGTTCCCAATTCACAATTGCGGACACCTTCTCGGGATCAACAGCGATGCCCTTGGCAGAGATGATATGACCAAGATAAAGCACTTCATCAAGCCAAAATTCACATTTGGAGAACTTAGCATAGAATTGATACTCTCTGAGCTTGTCTAGCACCAATCGCAAATGTTTGGCATGATCCTTCTTATTCTTGGAGAAGACCAAAATATCATCAAGATAGACCAAGACGAATTCATTGGTGTAAGGGTTGAATATGAAGTTCATCATCCGAGAGAAAGTTGGAGGAGCATTGACGAGGCCGAAAGACATGACAAGATATTCATAAGAACCAAAGCTTGTTCGAATGTCGTCTTGGGAATATCTTGTTCACGAATGCGAATCTGATGATACCCCATACGAAGGTCAAGCTTGGAGAACAACGTAGCACCTTTGAGTTGCTCGAAAAGCTCATTGATGTTGGGAAGTGGATACTTGTTCTTGATTGTCTTCTTATTCAATGGACGGTAATCGACGCAAAGTCGGTCCGCGCCATCCTTCTTCGGACAAAAGAACACCACAACCCCAAGGAGATGAACTCGGTCCGATCAAACCAGACGCTCTTGTTCATCGAGCTGCTTCTTCAATTCCTTCAGCTCATCAGTCCAAGCTTGTATGGACGCTTGCAACGGGTTGATGCGTGCTCAAGATCGATAACGAACTCAAGCGGCCGATGAGGAGGCATACCCGAAGCTCTTCCGAAAGACATCTTGGTACTCACAAACGATCGAATTCGAGAGATGGCATTCAGTTCGCCCTTCTCATTGAGAGAAAACAACCGAATGGTTTCATCACGAGAGGCATAGATGATCACATCATTAGAAGAGTGAGTCAATTGAATTTCCTCGCAGCACAATCAAGCTGAGCTTTGTGCCGATAAAGCCATCCATTCCGAGAATAAGATCAATATCCGAGTCACCAAGAACAAATGGTTTAGCCGAAATCTATAATCACCCATCTTGATAGAAACATCCGAATCCTTGTGGTAGCCCTCATAGAAGAGGTGGAGAAACAACTCCCAAGGGTTTTCCAACATTTCAAATGAAATCATGCTTTGCAACAAAAGATCTAGACATGAAACAATGCGATGCACCAAAGATCAAATAAGACTTTTGCAGAATATCATTAATCGAAGATTACCCATGATCACATCAAGAATCCTCCGCTTGAGCTGCATTCATCATATTGACCTTGGCATACTTGGGATTATGCTTGACCACCGCATTCTTTGGAAGATTTCACAGAGGAGGAGGCGGAAGACGCCTCTGGTTGAAGCACTTGTTAGATAGTGACCCTTCTCACGACACTTGTTGCAAGTGACCTCGAGAGCGGACGGTGGTAAGGAGCACTTGACCTTGGAGCTTGAGAATTAGACTTGTTACGATAGCTTGGGTTGGGTGGGTGGGAAGATCCACGGCCACCTGAGTTCTTCTCTTGGTAAGGCCGACGGAACGGAGGAGGGGGCAGTAAAACTTCTGCTGCTTGGCTGCCACTTGAGAGGACGAGGAGGACTGAATCGCATCCCCGATTCTCTTCTTAGAAGCCTCGCATTTGAGTTGTGCCGCTTCTTGCTTGAGAGCCATGTTGTAGAAATCATCATACTTATCTCGCTCAAACAAGACAAGAGGTAATTGCAGATCTTCTCTCGCACCACCTCCGAGGCGATAGATCATACTCCTTTCATCGGTACATCTTGCTTAGCAAAACGCAAGCGAGCTTCGAGGCTGGATATTGTATTGATAGATGACATGGTGCCCTGCTTGAGATTGCGGAACTCCTCACGCTTGCTCTCAACAACACTCTTGAATGTGATGAGCTCGAAATCACGGCGGAACTCATCCTGTAATGACACGACCTCCTCTCGAATCTTTGTATTCTGGAACCACTCAGCAGCTTGATCCTTGAGTTGAAACGATGCAAACTTGACAAAGTCCTCGTGTCCGACATTGCTACACCAAAGTGCTTGCAGATGTCCACTAACCAATCATCGGCGTCTGTTGCCTCAACACGTAAACCGAAAGACTTCGTGATTAGCGAGGAACCGATCGAGAGTAGCAAAGTGTGGTTGATTGTTGCCTTGACCTTGATTGCCTTGATTGCCTTGATTGCCTTGCCCTCGAGTACGTTCTTGCAAGAGCTGCAAAATCATCTCGAGCATTGGCATTGGTGGCTGCCATGATAGCTTGCCGGGCCTCCGGAGGCGGAGGTGGAGGTGGAGGTGGAGGTTGACCGATCCCCATCATTGCGATCCGGATTGAGCACGTTGGCGGAGCCATCCTGAAGAGGGTGACATCCGTTAGTCCTTTGATAGACAAGAGATAAGTAGAATCAACGGATAGAAATTGCAACATATAGTCTTCACAATAAACATTCGAACAAGAATGAACGAATGAATTCCAAAGTTAATCATCACACATCCATTAAGGAGAGAAAGCCACTTATAAAAAGATATGGAAATAACATCTGACTGAGAAACAATTCGAATATCACAACTGAAAACAAAAGATTGGCTTCTAGAATGAGCCGGAACAAACACATGATAGAGATTTCGCCCAAAGTGTTCGTGGTGGGGCCCACACGGACACGACGTATAGCGGACGTCACGAATGACTAACAAGACATCCCCGAATCAGCATAGCCAAGGATTCTTTAAGACGCCTCGCGACCCATCAGAATCGACCGTGAATGGGCGGACCACTAGACTTTGAACCCCAATCTCAAATCATACATCCATCGGAAAGAATATCCCGTAAGCTACTAGAATTCCCACCTATAAACTCCCGAAACTTTCGGTTATGCAATCTGGTGTTGGGGATACAGGGACACAAAATATATCACCCAAACTAACAATACCTAGATCCACCAGATCCATCCGTCAACACATAACCAAGAAATCCTCGAAATCGTGTACCTCGACCTTGAAAAACATCCGTTATGCAAGTCATGGCAATACTCCAAGACTCGCCACGAAGATCGGGCTATCAGGTTATCTCACCAACAAGCGCACAAAAGAGATTTCGATGTCGGCAAAAACTCGTATTCCAGAATCGCAACGATAAAATTGTGACGACAACACCTCGGAGCTCAACTCCCGGGACACCGCCACAACCCCTAAATGTCGAGGCACCAAGAACAATGTTCTCGTCACAAAACCATCGGAACGATTCCAAGATACCCACGTGATCCTAAAAAAATTTTAGTGAAATTTGAGGAGAGAAGAGTCAAAACTCTCGTCAGATACCTCACCGAGCGACGAAGGACCGAGGAGTAAAAAGAATCCTACTCTCCGATATATATAATCCTAAGACTCAAAACATTTTCCATTCTAGACTCAACAACGTCAGCAAACAATCAAGTAGGGGGCTCCTAAGTCGGGGAAGGCTCTGATTACCAACTTGTAACGCCCCCGATGCGGCTATATCTCCCACGTGTCGAGGCACGACTTAGAGGCATAACCGCATTGAAAGCAATGTCGCAAGTGAGGTAATCTTCACACAACCCATGTAGTAATTAAGGGAAAGATACATAGTTGGCTTACAGTCGCCACTTCACACAAGACATAAATAAACATACATCATTGAGTACACTCAAGGTCCGACTACGGAACCAAAATAAAAGAAGATACCCCAAATGCTACACAGATCCCCGAATCGTCCCAACTGGGCACCACTACTGATCATCTGGAAACGACACATAGTAACGACCACGTTCCTCGTCGAACTCCCACTTGAGCTCGGTGGAATCATGCCTGCGGCCTCATCGGAACTCGCAACTGTTTTGAAGTATCCGTGAGCCACGGGACTCAACAATCTCACACCCGCGAGATCAAGACTATTTAAGCTTATAGGAAGGATAGAGTAGTAAAGTGGAGCTGCAGCAAGCAACTAGCATATATGGTGGCTACTTCGCCAAAGAGAGCGGAAGAGAAGCAAAGCACGGTCGTGAAACTAGTAGTGATCAAGAAGAGATCTGAACTACTTACGCCGACATAACTCCAACATCGTGTTCACTTCCGGACTCCACGAGAAGAGACCATCACGGTTACACGCGTTGATGTGTATTTTAATTGAGGTCATCTTTGGGTTATCTACAACCGACATTAACAAATTCCCATCGCCTCATAACCGCGGGCACGGCTTTGAAAGATATTACCTGCAGGGTGTCCCAACTTAGCCCATTATAAGCTCTCACGGTCAACGAAGGATTATTCCTTCTCTGGGAAGACCCGATCAATCTCGAATCCCGGACTACAAGACATTTCGACAAAGAATAAAACAAGACCAGCAAGACCACCCGACCGTGCCGACAAATCCCGATAGGAGCTGCACATATCTCGTTCTCGTGGCACACCGGATAAGCTAAGCGTCTGACAGAACCGACGTAATCCATGTTGCCAAGGAATGGTCCCCGACGGTGCTTTAGTTTGGACCAACGTCAAGGAGCACCGCCCGGGGTTTAAAATAAGATGACCCTCGGGCTCGCGAAAACCCGGGAAAAGGCTTAGGTGGCAAATGGTAAAACCAATGTTGGGCCTTCTTTGGAGGAGTCTTATTCAAAGCGAACTGTCAAGGGGTCCCATAAATCACCCAACCGTAAGGAACGCAAAATCAAGGAACATAACACCGTATGACGGAAACTAGGGTGGCAAGAGTGGAACAAAACACTGCATAAGGCCGAGCCTTCCACCCTTTACCAAGTATATAGATGTATTAAAATATAGCAGATATATATATTGTGATATCCCCAACAAGTAAACATGTTCCAATAAGGAACAACATCTCCATGTTCCAACAAGGAACAAACTTCAGCTTCACCTGCAACTAGCAACGCTATAAGAGGGCTGAGCAAAGCGGTAACATAGCCAATCAACGGTTTGCTAGGAAAGGATGGTTAGGGCTGACATGGCAATATGGGTGGCATGATATAGCAAGTGGTAGGCATCGCAGCATAGGCATAGCAAAAGAGCGAGCAACTAGCATAGCAAAGATAGAAGTGATTTCGAGGGTATGGTCATCTTGCCTGCAATGTTCTCAGAGTTGTCAAAAGCTTGATCCTCGAAAGCTTTCTCAACAGGTTCCTCGTTCACGTACTCGTCTCCCGGCTCTACCCAAAACAACAACACAAACAAGGAACCACAGTAAATCACGGTGCAAAGCACAATCAACATGATGCAAAACATGACATGATATGCGTGATGGGATATGCAATGCTTAGGTGCGCTCCGGAAGGTAAATGGAAAACCAGGCATCATCTTGGCAAACCAAGCATGCCATCGGAAAGATGAGATGATTTCGTTAGAAATCGATATAGAGATCACCGGAATAGGATGCACGGGTTGGATATGGCGAGCAAAACAAGAATGGTGAGAAACCTACATAACAGCATGATGCACACAAAACCATGCACGTGTGCAAACTACATCATAGCATAAAGCAATGAAATATGCCCAAGAAAGACAACACATAAACATGATGCAATAAGACATGATCATAAACTTGCCCGAATGCAGAAACTAATGCCACCACTGAGTTGGTGGGATTTTTCTACCCCAAAAACATATATAATATGTTAGGGTTGCAGTAGAGAAATCATCACAAAAGCATTAAGTCAAAACCTGCCTAAACTGGAAGTTAACAGAAATGGCAATTTCCAGATTTGGAAATGTCCGAAATGGACTTGCCTAAAATGTAAAAGGAAACAAAGCTGGAAATGGAAACGTGGGGTAAAAGAAAAATATGCATATGGGGAGGCGCTGAGAGGTCGACAAGGTGGCCCTCTTGTCATAGAGACAAGTGGCGAAGTGGGTTTAAAAGGGGAAGAAATCCAGCTCGGGGAATCGAACCGGGTCTCCCGTTGGAACCCTGCCCTGCTACCACCGGGCTGGGCGGCGGCGATCGACAGAGGAAGGGCCTCGGCCCTTATCTCATCTGCTGCTGCAGAGGAGACGACCGAGAAAGAGCGAAAACTGAAAAAAGGGGGGGAGGCGCTGGGTTCGAACCTGTGTCGCCATGTGAGAGAGCGGGGGTCAAACCAGCTCGGCTAGGCTAGGGGAGTCGGTAGGATCAGGGACGCTGCCCACATGACCTTCTACCAGGCCGGACCTAAGAACAAAGACGGGACGACGACTCCGGCGAGGCAAACTGCGGCTACGGCGGCTCTGCGCCCTCGACCAAACTAGGTGCGCACGGGAGAACTCCACGGAAGCGCGAAGTGACGAACCCCAGCGGGGATCGCGGCATACACGCGCGGCCAAAACAACTCTGAACCCAACAACTACGAACACGCCGGAGCACGCCGAGCGCGATAAAATCACGCCCGGAACCTACACTACGGAGATCTAACGACGACAGAAGGAGCAGGAGGAAGTAGGTTATACCTCCTTACCCTAGGACAAGAAATCGGCGACGGAGACGGGCCGACGGCGAGGCCACGGAGCTCGAACTTCGCCGGACCCGACCGAGAAGAAGACCGAAGCAGGGGCGCCGGCGAACTTGGCGATCCGGGCACCAGAGTCGACGCCGTGGTCGAAGTCGACGACGAGGAAGACGATGGACACGGGCCGCAGGGTTGGGGTGGCGGAGAGCACGCCGGCGACGAGGCGCGCCCAGATGCGCCGGGACGGGGCGGGCGGCGAAACGGTGGCTCTCTTACTCGCGGCGGCGGCGAGAGGGAGAGGGAAACCCTAGGGTTCGTTGGACACGCGAGAGGGGATAAGTAGGGGCTAGGCGACGAGGTCGAGCTCACGCTCCCTCGTGCTCGGGTCCCCATGGCGACGGCGGGAGGAGAGGGAAAGGCGGGTGAGATGCACAAGAACGACGCTGCTGGGGGCGGGACCGCAAGCGCCCACGTGGACGGGCGCTAAGCGGGGTAAGTCTTGCTGTGGGCTGCGAAGGCAGGAGGAGAAGAGGCGGGCTGGCGCGCGCTCTCGGGCTCTGGGCTGAGGGAAGCTGGGCCGGCTCGGAGTGGCCGGGGCCTGTGGAGAGGGACTCACTGGCTGCCCTGCTGCTGCTGCCTCCTTTTCTTTTCCTTTTAAAAACAAAAGGAAGAGAAAAGAAAAAGAAAGAAAGAAAAGAAAAGAGTTGGAGAGAAAGGAAAATATCCCCACACTCCTGGAATTCTCCACAATTTTAATAAATTGTAATGGGCATTTTTAGAGGTAGAAAAATAAGGCAAGTTTGGAAATACTTCAAACTTGTGTCATTTTTGAACCTGACCATAACAACTTCAAATGAGGAGATATTTGGCAGAGAGGTTTAGTGCAAAGAGCAAGGTTTGCAGGGAGAAGATGAGCATTAATTGAGAAAGGAAATTATAGCCCTTGAAAAGGAAAGAAGTAGAGGGAAGGAGGAGATGGCAATGCAAGTTGAGAATGAAACATGCAACAACATGACATGTGGGAGAACACCACAACCACATGATAAGAATGGAATGCAAGATGACAAGAGACACAAATGCAATATGGTAAAAGAGCAAAACAAAGAAAAAGAAAACCCACATAACCAAACAACATGAAGCCAAGCATGACAAAAACCCACAAGACTTGGATGAGGCCAAATTGATATATTGCCCAAAAGGGGAAGTTTACATCCAGGGTGTTACAACACTCCACCACTACAAGAGGATCTCGTCCCGAGATCTAGGACTGAAAGAACTCCGGATACTCAGAACGGAGGTGATCCTCACGCTCCCAGGTAGCTTCTCGGTCGGAATGGTGTGACCACTTCACTTTCAGGAATTTGATTGACTTGTTGCGAGTCTTGCGCTCGGTTTCTTCAAGAATAGCAACGGGGTGCTCATGATAAGAGAGATCTTCTTGAAGGTCAATCTCTTCGAAGTTGATAGTGCGTTCAGAGTCTTGAAGCACTTGCGCGGCTGTGAGACGTGAAACACATCGTGCACGCTTGCAAAGTTGGATGGAAGCTCGTTGATAGGCGAGATCGCCTCTTTTCCCAATGATCTTGAAAGGACCCACGATCTAGGGGCAAGCTTCCTTTGATACCGGTTTACGAGTGCCTTTCATTGAGAGACGCGAGGTAGACATGGTCTCCGATTTCAAAAGTCACATCACGGTGCTTATCATCATAATAGCTCTTCCGCGCGATTATGCGGCTTTGAGATTCTCACGAATGACTTGGCACATTTCTTACGCTTCGTGATCAAGTCATTGCCAAGAAGTTGGCGCTCACTGTCTCGCACCAATTGAGAGGAGTACGGCACTTTCGCCATAGAGAATTTCGAATGGGGCCTTGCCCGAACTCGCTTGGAAGCTGTTGTTGTAAGAGAACTCGGCATAAGGAAGACAATCTTCCCACTTCATACCGAAGGAAATGACACAAGCCCTGAGCATATCTTCAAGAATTTGATTAACTCGCCGACTTGGCCACTTGTTTGAGGATGGAAAGCTGTCTTTGAAACGAATGTTGGTGCCCATGGCCTTCAAAAGAATCCTGTAACTTGGAGGTAAAGATGCTGCCACGGTCTCAAGAGATCACTTGAGGAATGCCGTGCAAGGAGACAATCTCGATGTGTATAGCTCGCCAACCGAGCTGCTGTGATGGATTCTTTGATAGGAAGAAAATGAGCCACTTTAGTAAGCTTGTCAATGACAACGAAGATAGCATCATTTCCACGCTTGGACTTTGGAAAGCCAGGACGAAGTCCATTTCAATATGATCAAACTTCCATTCAGGAATAGCAAGAGGTTGAAGGAGACCAGCTGGTCTTTGGTGTTCGCTTTCACTCTTCTGCGCAGACATCACACTCATTCACGAATTGAGCAATTTCTCGCTTCATTCGAGTCCACCAATATGATTGCTTGAGGTCATGGTACATCTTCGTATTTCCGGGATGAATGGATAGAAGCGAATTGTGAGCCTCGCTCATAATGACTTTTCTCAGATCACCCTTAGGAACCACAATCCGTCCTCAAAGAACAGAGTGTCTTTGTCATCAACATGGAAGCACTTGTACTTGAAATGCCCTTGTCGATACCACGCTTCACTTTCTTCACCATGGTATCCGAAGTTGAGCCTCACGAATCTGATCTTCCAAAGTAGGAGAGACTATGAGGTTGGCAAGAAAGCCTTGAGGAACAACTTGAAGATTCAGCTTATGGAAAGATTCACAGAGATCCGCTGAAAAGGCTTGAGGATTAGATTGCGAGAAGCTTTCTGCTCAAAGCATCTGCAATGACATTGGCTTTGCCGGAGTATACTCAATACTTGGGTTGTACTCTTGAATCATTTCACCCATCGAGTCTCTACGAGGTTGAGGTTGGGCTGAGTGAAGATGTACTTGAGACTCTTGTGATCGGTGAAAATGTCCACTTTCCTTCCCAACAAGAGATGTCTCCACGTAATCAATGCATGGACAACTGCCGCCAACTCAAGATCGTGAGTGGGGTAGTTCTTCTCGTTGGGCTTCAATCTGGCGAGAGGTATAAGCCACAACTCTCTTCTCTTGCATTAACACAAAGACCGAGACCTTGAAGAGAAGCATCACAGAAAACTTCATATGGCTTGGATTCATCAGAGGAGTCGAGCAGGAGCTGTGACGAGTTTCTCTTTGAGGGTATTGAAAGCAACGCCACACTCGGGAGACCGGACATACTTCACATGCTTTCGAGAAGGTTGGAAAGAGGCTTTGCAATCTTGGAGAAGTTCTCAACGAATCTTCGCAATAACTTGCAAGACCAAGAAAGCTGGAGCTGCTTGACATTCTGAGGAGGTTCCCAATTCACAATTGCGGACACCTTCTCGGGATCAACAGCGATGCCCTTGGCAGAGATGATATGACCAAGATAAAGCACTTCATCAAGCCAAAATTCACATTTGGAGAACTTAGCATAGAATTGATACTCTCTGAGCTTGTCTAGCACCAATCGCAAATGTTTGGCATGATCCTTCTTATTCTTGGAGAAGACCAAAATATCATCAAGATAGACCAAGACGAATTCATTGGTGTAAGGGTTGAATATGAAGTTCATCATCCGAGAGAAAGTTGGAGGAGCATTGACGAGGCCGAAAGACATGACAAGATATTCATAAGAACCAAAGCTTGTTTCAATCTTTGTCTTGGGAATATCTTGTTCACGAATGCGAACTGATGATACCCCATACGAAGGTCAAGCTTGGAGAACAACGTAGCACCTTTGAGTTGCTCGAAAAGCTCATTGATGTTGGGAAGTGGATACTTGTTCTTGATTGTCTTCTTATTCAATGGACGGTAATCGACGCAAAGTCGGTCCGTGCCATCCTTCTTCTGGACAAAAAGAACACCACAACCCCAAGGAGATGAACTCGGTCTGATCAAACCCAGACGCTCTTGTTCATCGAGCTGCTTCTTCAATTCCTTCAGCTCATCAGTCCAAGCTTGTATGGACGCTTGCAAACGGGTTCGATGCGGTGCTCAAGATCGATAACGAACTCAATCGCCGATGAGGAGGCATACCGGAAGCTCTTCCGAAAGACATCTTGGTACTCACAAACGATCGAATTGAGAGATGGCATTCAGTTCGCCCTTCTCATTGAGAGAAAACAACCAATGGTTTCATCACGAGAGGCATAGATGATCACATCATTAGAAGAGTGAGTCAATTGAATTTCCGGCAGCACAATCAAGCCGAGCTTTGTGCCGATAAAGCCATCCATTCCGAGAATAAGATCAATATCCGAGTCACCAAGAACAAATGGTTTAGCCGAAATCTATAATCACCCATCTTGATAGAAACATCCGAATCCTTGTGGTAGCCCTCATAGAAGATTTGGAGAAACAACTCCCAAGGGTTTTCCAACATTTCGAAATGAAATCATGCTTTGCAACAAAAGATCTAGACATGAAACAATGCGATGCACCAAAGATCAAATAAGACTTTTGCAGAATATCATTAATCGGAAGATTACCCATGATCACATCAAGAATCCTCCGCTTGAGCTGCATTCATCATATTGACCTTGGCATACTTGGGATTATGCTTGACCACCGCATTCTTTGGAAGATTTCACAGAGGAGGAGGCGGAAGACGCCTCTGGTTGAAGCACTTGTTAGATAGTGACCCTTCTGCACGACACTTGTTGCAAGTGACCTCGAGAGCGGACGGTGGTAAGGAGCACTTGACCTTGGAGCTTGAGAATTAGACTTGTTACGATAGCTTGGGTTGGGTGGGTGGGAAGATCCACGGCCACCGAGTTCTTCTCTTTGGTAAGGCCGACGGAACGGAGGAGGGGCAGTAAAACTTCGCTGCTTGGCTGCCACTTGAGAGGACGAGGAGGACTGAGCTGCATCCCCGATTCTCTTCTTAGAAGCCTCGCATTTGAGTTGTGCCGCTTCTTGCTTGAGAGCCATGTTGTAGAAATCATCATACTTATCCGCTCAAACAGACAAGAGGTAATTGCAGATCTTCTCTCGCACCACCTCCGGCGATAGATCATACTCCTTTCATCAGTACATCTTGCTTAGCAAAACGAAAGCGAGCTTCGAACTGGATATTGTATTGATAGACAGACATGGTGCCCTGCTTGAGATTGCGGAACTCCTCACGCTTGCTCTCAACAACACTCTTGAATGTGATGAGCTCGAAATCACGGCGGAACTCATCCTGTAATGACACGACCTCCTCTCGAATCTTTGTATTGTGGAACCACTCAGCAGCTTGATCCTTGAGTTGAAACGATGCAAACTTGACAAAGTCCTCGTGTCCGACATTGCTACTACCAAAGTGCTTGCAGATGTCCACTAACCAATCATCGCGTCTGTTGCCTCAACACGTAAACCGAAAGACTTCGCTGATTAGCGAGGAACCGATCGAGAGTAGCAAAGTGTGGCTGATTGTTGCCTTGACCTTGATTGCCTTGATTGCCTTGATTGCCTTGCCCTCGAGTGCGTTCTTGCAAGAGCTGCAAAATCATCTCGAGCATTGGCATTGGTGGCTGCCATGATAGCTTGCCGTGCCTCCGGAGGCGGAGGTGGAGGTGGAGGTGGAGGTTGACCGATCCCCATCATTGCGATCCGGATTCAGACGCGTTGGCGGAGCCATCTCAAGAGGGTGACATCCGTTAGTCCTTTGATAGACAAGAGATAAGTAGAATCAACGGATAGAAATTGCAACATATAGTCTTCACAATAAACATTCAACAAGAATGAACGAATGAATTCCAAAGTTAATCATCACACATCCATTAAGGAGAGAAAGCCACTTATAAAAGATATGGAAATAACATCGATCGAGAAACAATTCAATATCACAACTGAAAACAAAAGATTGGCTTCTAGAATGAGCCGAACAAACACATGATAGAGATTTCGCCCAAAGTGTTCGTGGTGGGGCCCACACGGACACGACGATAGCGGACGTCACGAATGACTAACAAGACATCCCCGAATCAGCATAGCCAAGGATTCTTTAAGACGCCTCGCGACCATCAGAATCGACCGTGAATGGGCGGACCACTAGACTTTGAACCCCAATCTCAAATCATACATCCATCGGAAAGAATATCCCGTAAGCTACTAGAATTCCCACCTATAAACTCCCGAAACTTTCGGTTATGCAATCTGGTGTTGGGGATACAGGGACACAAAATATATCACCCAAACTAACAATACCTAGATCCAATTGTATCCATCCGTCAACACATAACCAAGAAATCCTCGAAATCGTGTACCTCGACCTTCAAAAACATCCGTTATGCAAGTCATGGCAATACTCCCGACTCGCCACAAGATCGGGCTATCAGGTTATCTCACCAACAACTGCACAAAAGAGATTTCGATGTCGGCAAAACTCAGGTATTCGAATCGCAACGATAAAATTGTGACGACAACACCTCGGAGCTCAACTCCCGGACACCGCCACAACCCCTAAATGTCGAGGCACCAAGAACAATGTTCTCGTCACAAAACCATCGAACGATTCCAAGATACCCACGTGATCCTAAAAATTTTTTAGTGAAATTTGAGGAGAGAAGAGTCAAAACTCTACGTCGGGATACCTCACCGGAGCGATTTAAGGGACCGAGGAGTAAAAGAATCCTACTCTCCGATATATATAATCCTAAGACTCAAAACATTTTCCATTCTAGACTCAACAACGCCAACAAACAATCAAGTAGGGGCTCCTAAGTCGGGAAGGCTCGATTACCAACTTGTACGCCCCGATGCGGCTATATCTCCCACGTGTCGAGGCACGACTTAGAGGCATAACCGCATTGAAAGCAATGTCGCAAGTGAGGTAATCTTCACACAACCCATGTAGTAATTAAGGAAAGATACATAGTTGGCTTACAACGCCACTTCACACAAGACATAAATAAACATACATCATTCAGAGTACACTCAAGGTCCGACTACGGAACCAAAATAAAAGAAGATACCCCAAATGCTACACAGATCCCGAATCGTCCCAACTGGGCACCACTATCGATCATCTGGAAACGACACATAGTAACGACCACGTTCCTCGTCGAACTCCCACTTGAGCTCGGTGGAATCATGCTCAGACTTGGCCTCATCGGAACTCGCAACTGTTTTGAAGTATCTGTGAGCCACGGGGACTCAGCAATCTCACACCGAGATCAAGACTATTTAAGCTTATAGGAAGGATAGAGTAGTAAAGTGGAGCTGCAGCAAGCAACTAGCATATATGGTGGCTACTTCGCCAAAGAGAGCGGAAGAGAAGCAAAGCACGGTCGTGAAACTAGTAGTGATCAAGAAGAGATCTGAACTACTTACGCCGACATAACTCCAACACGTGTTCACTTCCCTGACCACCGAGAAGAGACCATCACGGTTACACACGCTGTTGATGCGTATTTTAATTGAGGTCATCTTTGGGTTATCTACAACGGACATTAACAAATTCCCATCGCCTCATAACCGCGGGCACGGCTTTGAAAGATATTACCTGCAGGGTGTCCCAACTTAGCCCATTATAAGCTCTCACGGTCAACGAAGGATTATTCTTCTACTGGGAAGACCCGATCAATCTCGAATCCCGGACTACAAGACATTTCGACAAGAATAAAACAAGACCAGCAAGACCACCCGACCGTGCCGACAAATCCCGATAGGAGCTGCACATATCTCGTTCTCGTGGCACACCGGATAAGCTAAGCGTCTGACCGAACGTAATCCATGTTGCCAAGGAATGGTCCCAAGACGGTGCTTTAGTTTGGACCAACGTCAAGGAGCACCGCCCGGGGTTTAAAATAAGATGACCCTCGGGCTCGCGAAAACCGGGGAAAAGGCTTAGGTGGCAAATGGTAAAACCAACGTTGGGCCTTTTTGGAGGAGTCTTATTCAAATCGAATGTCAAGGGGTCCCATAAATCACCCAACCGTAAGGAACGCAAAATCAAGGAACATAACACCGTATGACGGAAACTAGGGTGGCAAGAGTGGAACAAAACACGGGCATAAGGCCGAGCCTTCCACCCTTTACCAAGTATATAGATGTATTAAAATATAGCAGATATATATATTGTGATATCCCCAACAAGTAAACATGTTCCAATAAGGAACAACATCTCCATGTTCCAACAAGGAACAAACTTCAGCTTCACCTGCAACTAGCAACGCTATAAGAGGGCTGAGCAAAGCGGTAACATAGCCAATCAACGGTTTGCTAGGAAAGGATGGTTAGGGCTGACATGGCAATATGGGTGGCATGATATAGCAAGTGGTAGGCATCGCAGCATAGGCATAGCAAAAGAGCGAGCAACTAGCATAGCAAAGATAGAAGTGATTTCGAGGGTATGGTCATCTTGCCTGCAATGTTCTCAGAGTTGTCAAAAGCTTGATCCTCGGCGTTCTCAACAGGTTCCTCGCTCACGCACTCGTCTCCGGCTCTACCCAAAACAACAACACAAACAAGGAACCACAGTAAATCACGGTGCAAAGCACAATCAACATGATGCAAAACATGACATGATATGCGTGATGGGATATGCAATGCTTAGGTGCGCTCCGGAAGGTAAATGGAAAACCAGGCATCATCTTGGCAACCCAAGCATGCCATCGGAAAGATGAGATGATTTCGTTAGAAATCGATATAGAGATCACCGGAATAGGATGCACGGGTTGGATATGGCGAGCAAAACAAGAATGGTGAGAAACCTACATAACAGCATGATGCACACAAAACCATGCACGTGTGCAAACTACATCATAGCATAAAGCAATGAAATATGCCCAAGAAAGACAACACATAAACATGATGCAATAAGACATGATCATAAACTTGCCCGAATGCAGAAACTAATGCCACCACTGAGTTGGTGGGATTTTTCTACCCCAAAAACATATATAATATGTTAGGGTTGCAGTAGAGAAATCATCACAAAAGCATTAAGTCAAAACCTGCCTAAACTGGAAGTTAACGAAATGGCAATTTCAGATTTGGAAATGTCCGAAATGGACTTGCCTAAAACAGTAAAAGGAAACAAAGCTGGAAATGGAAACGTGGGGTAAAAGAAAAATATGCATATGGGGGAGGCGCCGAGAGGTCGACAGGTGGCCCTCTTGTCATAGAGACAAGTGGCGAAGTGGGTTTAAAAGGGGAAGAAATCCAGCTCTGGGGAATCGAACCGGGTCTCCCCGTTGGAACCCTGCCCCTGCTACCACTGGGCTGGGCGGCGGCGACTGACAGAGGAAGGGGCCTCGGCCCTTATCTACTGCTGCTGCAGAGGAGACGCACCGGAGAAAGAGCGAAAACTGAAATAAAAAAGGGGGGAGGCGCGCCTGGGGTTCGAACCCAGGTCGCCGCGGTGAGAGAGCGGGGGTCAAACCAGCTCGGCTAGGCTAGGGGAGTCGGTAGGATCAGGGACGCTGCCCACATGACCTTCTACCAGGCCGGACCTAAGAACAAAGACGGGACGACGACTCCGGCGAGGCAAACTGCGGCTACGGCGGCTCTGCGCCCTCGACCAAACTAGGTGCGCACGGGAGAACTCCACGGAAGCGCGAAGTGACGAACCCCAGCGGGGATCGCGGCATACACGCGCGGCCAAAACAACTCTGAACCCAACAACTACGAACACGCCGGAGCACGCCGAGCGCGATAAAATCACGCCCGGAACCTACACTACGGAGATCTAACGACGACAGGAAGGAGCAGGGAGGAAGTAGGTTATACCTCCTTACCCTAGGACAAGAAATCGGCGACGGAGACGGGCTGACGGCGAGGCCACGGAGCTCTGAACTTCGCCGGGAACCTGACCGAGAAGAAGACCGAAGCAGGGGCGTCGACGAACTTGGCGATCCGGGCACCCGTAGTCGACGTCGTGGTCGAAGTCGACGACGAGGAAGACGATGGACACGGGCCGCAGGGTTGGGGTGGCCGGAGAGCACGCCGGCGACGAGGCGCTGCCCCTGATGCGGGGACGGAGCGGGCGGCGAACGGTGGCTCTCTTACTGGCGGCGGCGGCGAGAGGGAGAGGGAAACCCTAGGGTTCGGTTGGACACGCGAGAGGGGATAAGTAGGGGCTAGGGCGACGAGGTCGAGCTCACGCTCCCTCGTGCTCGGGGTCCCCATGGCGACGGCGGGAGGAGAGGGAAAGGCGGGTGAGATGCACAAGCAACAGCGCTGCAAGCGGGACAGCAGCGCCCACGTGGACGGGCGCTAAGCGGGGTGGGTGCGGCTGTGGATGCTGCTGGAAGGAGGAGGAGAGGCGGCGGGCTGGCGCGCTCGCTCTCTGGGCTCTGGCTCTTGAGGGAAGCCGGGCGGCTCGGAGTGGCCGGGGCCTGTGGAGAGGGACTCACTGGCTGCCCTGCTGCTGCTGCCTCCTTTTCTTTTCCTTTTAAAAACAAAAGGAAGAGAAAAGAAAGAACAGAAAGAAAAGAAAAGAGTTGGAGAGAAAGGAAAATATCCCCACACTCTGGAATTCTCCACAATTTTAATAAATTGTAATGGGCATTTTTAGAGGTAGAAAAATAAGGCAAGTTTGGAAATACTTCAAACTTGTGTCATTTTTGAACCTGACCATAACAACTTCAAATGAGGAGATATTTGGCAGAGAGGTTTAGTGCAAAGAGCAAGGTTTGTAGGGAGAAGATGAGCATTAATTGAGAAAGGAAATTATAGCCCTTGAAAAGGAAAGAAGTAGAGGGAAGGAGGAGATGGCAATGCAAGTTGAGAATGAAACATGCAACAACATGACATGTGGGAGAACACCACAACCACATGATAAGAATGGAATGCAAGATGACAAGAGACACAAATGCAATATGGTAAAAGAGCAAAACAAAGAAAAAGAAAACCCACATAACCAAACAACATGAAGCCAAGCATGACAAAAACCCACAAGACTTGGATGAGGCCAAATTGATATATTGCCCAAAAGGGGAAGTTTACATCCAGGGTGTTACACTTTCCCTTGGGTCGGCCAACACGAGGGTCATCTTTATTTTAGCCCCGGGCGGTGCTTCTCTAAGTCTGGTTCGAACCGGCAGATCATGGGCCACCTCGGGCAACTCGAGGGCTGGTTTTACTCAGAGGCTGACCTATCCGTGTTGCCACGAGAACGAGATATGTGCAGCTCCTATCTGGATTGTCGCCAGATCGGGCGGCTTTGCTGGTCTTGTTTTACCATTGTCGAAATGTCCGTAAACCGATTCCGAGACCGATCGGGTCTTCCCGGAGAAGGAATATCCTTCGTTGATCGCGAGAGCTTATCATGGGCTAAGTTGGGACACCCCTGCAGGGTATAAACTTTCGAGAGCCGTGCCCGCGGTTGTGTGGCAGATGGGAATTTGTTAATGTCCGGTTGTAGATAACTTGACACCAGATCCGAATTAAAACGCATCAACCATGTGTGTAGCCGTGATGGTCTCTTTTCGGCGGAGTCCGGGAAGTGAACACGGTTTTGGGTTATGTTTGACGTAAGTAGGAGTTCAGGATCACTTCTTGATCATTGCTAGCTTCACGACCGTTCCGTTTGCTTCTATTCTCGCTCTTATTTGCGTATATTAGCCACCATATCTTGCTTAGCCGCTGCTGCAACCTCACCACTTTAACCCTTCCTTACCCATTAAGCTTTGCTAGTCTTGATACCCATGGTAATGGGATTGCTGAGTCCTCGTGGCTCACAGATTACTACAACAACAGTTGCAGGTACAGGTTATGCGATGATCATGACGCGAGAGCGATGTTTTCTTGTTTTGGAGTTCTTCTTCTGCTTCTTCGATCAGGGGATAGGTTCTAGGTCGGCAGCCTGGGCTAGCAGGGTGGATATTGTTTGAGTTTTTGTTTATGTTTCATCCGTAGTTGGATGTTGATCTTGTATGTTGTATTGTTGTATTCATGTGACATTGTATGTATTGTATGTATCCCCACTATTATGTAATGTTGATGTAATGATATCCACCTTGCAAAAGTGTCTTCAAGATGCGCTTCTATCCTTGGTGGGACCTTCGAGTTCCTTTAGGATAGGGTCGCATCTTGGGCGTGACAAGTTGGTATCAGAGCCTCGACCGACCATAGGAGCCCCCTTGATTGTTGGCCGTTGTTGAGTCTAGAAGAAAACTATTTTGAGTCTTAGGATTATATATATCGAGAGTAGGATTTTTTACTCCTCGGTCCCTTCGTCGCTCTGGTGAGGCCTCCCGACGTAGATGTTTTGTCTTTCCTCTCCTCAAATTTCACAAAAAAAATTAGGATCACGCTGGTATCTTGGAATCGTTCGATGGTTTTGTGACGAGAACATTGTTCTTGGTGCCTCGACATTTAGGGGTTGTGGCGGTGTCCCGGGAGTTGACCTCCGAGGTGTTGTCGCCACAATTTTATCGTTGCATTCTCGAATACCGAGTTTTGCCGACATCGAAAATCTCTTTTATGCAGTTGTTGGTGAGATAACCTCGACGCCACCCAAGATCGGGAGTTCCGAGTATTGCCATAACTCGTATAACGGATACTTTTCGAAGGTTGAGGTACATGATTTCCGGAGTTTTCTTGGTTATGTGTTGAAGGATGGATACAGCTGGATCTAGGTATTGTTAGTTTGGGTGATATATTTTGTGTCCCCTGTATCCCCAACACCTGATTGCATAACCAGAAAGTTTCGGGAGTTTATAGGTGGGAATTCAAGTAGCTCCAAGAATATCTTTCCGACAGATGCATGATATGGGATTGGGTAAATCTCTATCATATGTATTTGTTCCGGCTTATTCGGCAAGCCAAATCCTTTGTTTTGTTTTATTTGTGGTATTCGAGTTGCTTCGAAGTCAAATGTTGAATCCATACCTTTCCTAAACGGTGTTCTCATATTGCTATGTGAATACTAATCCTTCTTGATAATCGAGGTCGTCATGTTAATTCTTCCCAACCGGCGTGCTTCTCTTCAAGTGGATCCGATCATTTCAACATTTGCGAGATCAATTCCAAGTTTTCTCAACGGTGTTTGTCCCATCCGTCCCAAGTTGTCTTTGTTTTCCCGCCCTCCCACCCTTTTTCTTCAAGGACTCAGATTTTTTTAATCAAGTATCCTTTTTATTGATGTGAAGTCTCTTCATTCTTTTCCTCCTTGTTCTTATCCGGAGTGTTGAAGATATCTCAGAAGGCTCGTCTTTTCATTCCAGATCCGTTCAAGTTATTTTGAGGTTGTTATCTCATTCAAGCCGTTTAATTCTACCGGTGCAATCTTTATTTCAAGCAAACCTTCAACGATGTTTCTTTTGAGTGGGCCCTAACCCACAGGTCTTTTCCCAGGATCTTACCCGACTCTTCTAATTTATCCCGGAGCTATTCCCAAATTCTTTTCGAAGCTTGACGTAAGAATGAATTTTCATCAGTCATATGTCTTTCTTCAAAATCTTTCAAATTCTTTTCATCGTTGGTTCAACCTTTCCAATTTTCATCCCGGAGTATCTCAACAATTCATGGTGGTTTCTCATCGTATTTCTCAACATTCTAAGACCGAAGAAGAGTTTCTCTTAAATCTTGCTCCATTCACTTCAAGATTCATGGTTCTAGCTTGATGCCATCCTCTCATAATTGTTTTCGATTATGGGAATTCTTTTCACCTATCCGGAGCATTTCATGAGTTGCTTCCATTTCTTTCCTCCGAAGGCCATCATGTCATAATTCTTCATTCTCAGCGTGTAGCTACCGTTCTCCAAATCTTACCGGTGAATCGTTCAAATATCCTCTAATCAGTTCATGATCTCTTCGTTCTCATGTATCTAAATCCTCTCAAGTATCTTCGTTTTCTTTTTCTCCAATTCTTCCCGGTGAATTGTGCCTTTGCTACGTTCATTTTCAATTCTTATGGTGGTTCGTTCAGGATTTCACTTCCTTCGTTACCATATTAATTCATTCGCTCTTTCCAAATCCTACCGGTGAATCGTGGAAGACCTTCCCAAGTTGCGCTATTTCTCTCTTCAATCCTTCAAGAAGAATAAGTAGTATGCCAAATCCGTTGCTTGTCATCAATTTAAATTGGTGAAGGATACACATAACGTAATTCTTATTATTGTTTCTTCCAAGTGATCTAGTTTCTTCTTTCCAGAGTTGTTCATCATGTCACATTCTCGGTTCGAGTTGATTCACCTTCCTTTTCTGGAGTTCCAAGTTTTCGGCATTATCTCATCGCGAAGCTCCTTCTAAATCATTTCTAGGCTTGGATCCTATTCTTTTCATCCTTTTGCTTACTGGAAGCTCTACATGGTGGTTCATCAACGACTCCTTTCATTCTTCAATTGTTCTTCAAGTTTTTCTCTCGGAGTCATGATCGGCCAAGCTACACTCTAAAATAAACATGGTGTTCAACACATGTTTTGTTTTGAGGAGGTCAAGTATTTTTCATCTTACATTCCGAAGTGCAATTCTTTCTACCTTATCTTTGGAGGTGGTGTTATGTCACTCTTGACAATTTCCTTCATGTTTCATGATTCATATGTTGTCAAGAATGAGGTATTTTAAATCCATCATTTTCTCTTCGTTCAAGAGATCTTTTCAACCAATCAATACTTTTGTTGGAGTTATATTGGGTTATATTTCACCTAGAGCCTTCCCTAAGGAATGTAGCTATTTGTGGTGCTTATCAACTATCCAATTTTCTCCTTCTCATCTCGGTGAAGAAGTTTCTCTTATCTTCATTGATCTCAACCAATCAATTGTTTCTGTTAGTGGCGGGTTGTCACCTCATCATTTTGAGATGTTTGCCATAAGCCCACAACAAGCTTGTGCTTTTCGTTGTTGATTTTGCAACAACTCCGTTCAATTCTTCTTTGCAAGGGTGCTTTCCAAGTTCATTTGCGGTAGAAGTTGGCATTTTCTTCTCCATTCTGTTATTCCAATGATCTATCTTATATTCTTTCTTCCGAAGGCATTGTGATGTTGCTCTCTTCATCCCATCATCTCGTTTTGCCAATATCATGTTCTTTTCCTTGCTTATCCGTTTTAAGAGGAGTGTTATGTCCTCTGCTCAAGTTCTTTGCATCTTATCAAGTCTTGCATCCTTTTTCAACCGGAGTGCTGTCCGAATTTGATCGTCCTTGTCCCTTGTTTATCTCGTTTCAACCAGAGTGGTTCCAATTCCTTCTTGTCCATTGTACTCGTCATTCATAGCTTTGCAACCTCCAAGGTTCACATGGTGTTCCTTGTTTCTATTTTCTACCGCGGTGCTCTCAATTGTGTTCAACTCCGTTGTGTTCTATCTTTCAACTTTTCAACCTCTCAAGGTTCTTTACTTTCACTCGTTTGTCGAAGAAGCAACTTAGTTTTACCTCCTCTCTTCCTCTTCCATTTTCTCTCCGGTACCATCCTAGATCTCAGGACGAGATCCTCTCGTAGTGGTGGAGTGTTGTAATGCCCCGGATACAATTTTCCATATTCGTAACTCCAACTCTTGCCTTTTCCGGAGATGCGATATGTTATTTCCTTCGTGGTTGGGTTTTTGTTTTTTGTTTTGCATTTTGTTCATGTCTTGCATTTCATCTCATAGCATCATGCGCATTGCATCTGCATGTTTCATAAAGTTTATATCCGTTCGTAGCTTCCGCGTCCCCCCTTGCCTTCGTTGTCCGTTTCGCGACCAATCAGGATTTTCGTTTCCCTCTTGTCGGACCGCCCAACCCCTCTTTGCACAACCACCGACCACCTCCGCAACCTAGTCCGAAAACTGCTCCGAACCCGAATCGCTTAGTCATCACCGTTGGATTCGGATCATCCCCAAACATCTATAAAACATCTCCGTTTTGTTTATTGGACTCCCTAGCATATTTTTCTCGACCGCCTGATCTAAATCGGAGGGTCCAATTGAACCTCTACCCAAAACCACTCGCTATATAATCAGTCCAATCCCTAAAACCTAGGCTGTATGTCCCATCCCCATCCTCCCGCCGCCACTCTCTCCCTTGGGATCCTCCCAGATCCCCTTCTCACCCAACCAGCGCAGCCAAGCCTCCACCTTCTCCTCCAAATTCCCACGCCGCCGCCGCCGCACTCAAATCCCACCTCGGGATCCTCCCAGATCCATTCCCCTCCAACCAACGCCCGAGGCCGTGCCTCCTCTTCCCTCCTCTGCTCGATCCCGAATGGATCGTGAGCACCGAGCGCCTCCCAGTCGCCCTTCCCATCTGCCGCCGGCGCCCGAACCTTCAGCTAGCAAGATGAGTTCCACCGCGCCCTTCCCCCACCACTTTTCCTTCTACCTCCCTCTCTCTCCGGTCTCTCATCTCTCTCTCTCTCTCCTGCTTGAGAACGCCAGACCGCCCGCATCCAGCCGGGCTTCGATCCAGTTTGAGATCGAGGCCACGACCTCTGACGCTTGGCGTCCTCGACTCTCCGTGCGAGTTGTCGCCACCAGCCGCTGCTCCCCCGCCTCGCTAGCCTCCCACGCTGCCGCCACCTCTCCGAAAGCAGAGCCGCGGTCCGATGGGTCCCGTCTCGCGTCCCTTCCTTCCCTCCTGATCCGTTTAGCTCTCCCTCCCTTAATAGTTTAGCTCTCTCTCTCTGTTGTTCGACAAGACCACGCCATCGCCATGGCCTTCATCACGTCGACGCCCATCTCGGCTCCGCCCTGTTCCTGGACGGACCCGCCCTCCGGCCTCGCCTTCTGCCGCTGAAGACCCGCACTGGGGTCTGCTTCGCTGCGCCGCCTCCGCAGGCCCTCTGCTCTCCTGCGCCTCATCCCTGACGCCGGCAAGTTCGCCGCCGCCAAGACCTTGCCTCGCCGGATCCGCCTCACGCCGCCAGGAATTGGTTCCCGACGGCCTCCGCCCTCCTTGGCGTCGTCCACGCAAAGTCCCATCGACGCCCTGCTTCCCCTGCATCCCCTGCTTCAGGTCGAGCAGCGTGCCACAGCGCTCGATCGTGCGTTGACTGTGCCCACCTCGCGCATGGGTCGCCTGCTGGCCTCCAGATCCGGCCCAGCTCGCGCGTTTCCTCGCCCCGCGGCCTGCCTCCACCTCCTCAACGACGGGTTGAAGCCCATGGTGAGCGCCCCAGCGCCCAGCAGTTTCGGCCCAATGTAGTTTTTTTTTTCGGTTTGCGAATTTGTCTAATTTCCAGAAAACTGCATATTTACAGATTGACCCCTGTTGTTCATGCATATAATAACTCCACAACCGTGCATCGGATTAAAATGTTTTATATATGTAAGATGCTTAGAATTTTGTCTAGTTTCATAATATGCCACTTTCATCCATGTTAAAGA
Organism: Aegilops longissima; assembly: GCA_021605205.1. Taxonomy (NCBI): domain Eukaryota; kingdom Viridiplantae; phylum Streptophyta; class Magnoliopsida; order Poales; family Poaceae; genus Aegilops; species Aegilops longissima. Next base: position 334,525,550 of record CM038677.1, read on the forward strand.
TGTTTAAGTTGCTGTTTGCATTAATTTCCTCAAATGCCATGCTAAAATGATTTATTTCATAACTAAATAACCGTAGCTCCAAATTTAATAAACTTTATATGTAAACGGGGTAGAAAAATGCCTAGATTAACATGGTGCAGTTTATTTTCCGGTTTTACAACAATAAAATATGGTTTAGGGCAGAACAGTACCAAATTCTAAATGTGCATATGGGGATTTTCCGGAATTGTTGTTTGTTGTTCCGGCCTCATTTAAACTTGCCTAGATAGTTAGTTTACTTATGTCTCACCTCTTGCCATGTTTAACAACATTTAATATTGTTGGGTACCTAAACGGGAGAGAACTAAATAAATGAATGTGGTGTTTCTTCAATATGCAACCCGTTGCATATTGAGCTCCACTTAACTTGTAGTATTGTTTGTTGCACTTTGCCATGCCATGAATCATTAAACTGGACATGCATCATACTTGTTTGTGCATCGTGCCATGTTTATGCTTGTGCATTATCATGTTGTTTGTTTCTTTCGGTGTTGCTTCTCGATTCCGTAATGTTGCGATTGTGAGGATTCGTTCAACTACTCCCGTTCATCTTCTTCATGGACTCGTTCTTCTTCCTAGCGGGATTTCAGGCAAGATGACCGTCACCTTGGATCTCATTACTATCATTGCTATGCTAGTTGCTTCGTTCTATCGCTATGCTGCGCTACCTACCACTTGCTGCTCAAGCCTCCCAAATTGCATGAACCTCTAACCTTTGTCACCCTTCCTAGCAAACCGTTGTTTGGCTATGTTACCGCTTTTGCTCAGCCCCTCTTATAGCGTTGCTAGTTGCAGGTGAAGATGAAGATTGCTCCATGTTGGATTATGTTTATGTTGGGATACCACAGTATCTCTTATATTATTAATGCATCTATATACTTGGTAAAGGATGGAAGGATCGGCCTTATGCCTGGTGTTTTGTTCCACTCTTGCCGCCCTAGTTTCCGTCATATCGGTATTATGTTCCCGGATTTTGCGTCCCTAACGCGGTTGGGTGATTTATGGGACCCCCTTGACAGTTTGCTTTTAATAAAACTCCTCCAGCAAGGCCCAACCTTGGTTTTACCATTTGCCTCACCACCACGTATACCCTTTCCCTTGGGTCGCCAACCCGAGGGTCATCTTTATTTTAGCCCCCGGGCGGTGCTTCTCTAAGTCTGGTTCGAACCGGCAGATCATGGGCCACCTCGGGGCAACTCGAGGGCTGGTTTTACTCGAGGCTGACCTATCCGGTGTTGCCACGAGAACGAGATATGTGCAGCTCCTATCGGGATTGTCGGTAGATCGGGCGGCTTTGCTGGTCTTGTTTTACCATTGTCGAAATGTCTTGTAAACCGGGATTCGAGGCGATCGGGTCTTCCCGGAGAAGGAATATCCTTCGTTGATCGCGAGAGCTTATCATGGGCTAAGTTGGGACACCCTGCGGTATAAACTTTCGAGAGCCGTGCCATGTTATGTGGCAGATGGGAATTTGTTAATGTCCGGTTGTAGATAACTTGACACCAGATCCGAATTAAAACGCATCAACCGTGTGTGTAGCCGTGATGGTCTCTTTTCGGCGGAGTCTGGGAAGTGAACACAGTTTTGGGTTATGTTTGACGTAAGTAGGAGTTCAGGATCACTTCTTGATCATTGCTAGCTTCACGACCGTTCCGTTTGCTTCTCTTCTCGCTCTTATTTGCGTATATTAGCCACCATATCTTGCTTAGCCGCTGCTGCAACCTCACCACTTTACCCCTTCCTTACCCATTAAGCTTTGCTAGTCTTGATACCCATGGTAATGGGATTGCTGAGTCCTCGTGGCTCACAGATTACTACAACAACAGTTGCAGGTACAGGTTATGCGATGATCATGACGCGAGAGCGATGTTTGCTTGTTTTGGAGTTCTTCTTGTGCTTCTTCGATCAGGGGATAGGTTCCAGGTCGGCAGCCTGGGCTAGCAGGGTGGATATTGTTTGAGTTTTTGTTTATGTTTCATCCGTAGTCGGATGTTGATCTTGTATGTTGTATTGTTGTATTCATGTGACATTGTATGTATTGTATGTATCCCCACTATTATGTAATGTTGATGTAATGATATCCACCTTGCAAAAGCGTCTTCAAGATGCGCTTCTATCCTTGGTGGGACCTTCGAGTTCCTTTAGGATAGGGTCGCATCTTAGGCGTGACAAGTTGGTATCGAGCCTCGACCGACCATAGGAGCCCCTTGATTGTTGGCCGTTGTTGAGTCTAGAAGAAAACTATTTTGAGTCTTAGGATTATATATATCGAGAGTAGGATTCTTTTTACTCCTCGGTCCTTCGTCGCTCTGGTGAGGCCTCCGGCGAGATGTTTTGTCTTTCCTCTCCTCAAATTTCACGAAAAAAAATTAGGATCACGCGGGTATCTTGGAATCGTTTCGATGGTTTTGTGACGAGAACATTGTTCTTGGTGCCTCCTGACATTTAGGGGTTGTGGCGGTGTCCCGGGAGTTGAGCTCCGAGGTGTTGTCGTCACAATTTTATCGCTGATTCTGGAATACGAGTTTTGCCGACATCGAAAATCTCTTTTATGCAGTTGTTGGTGAGATAACCTCGACGCCACCCAGTACTGGGGAGTTCGGGAGTATTGCCATAACTCGTATAACGGATACTTTTCGAAGGTTGAGGTACATGATTTCGGAGTTTTCTTGGTTATGTGTTGAAGGATGGATACATTTGGATCTAGGTATTGTTAGTTTGGGTGATATATTTTGTGTCCCTGTATCCCCAACACCGATTGCATAACCGAAAGTTTCGGAGTTTATAGGTGGGAATTCAAGTATCTCCTAGAATATCTTTCCGACGGATGCATGATATGGGATTGGGTAAATCTCTATCATATGTATTTGTTTCGGCTTATTCGCAAGCCAAATCCTTTGTTTTGTTTTATTTGTGGTATTCGAGTTGCTTGAAGTCAAATGTTGAATCCATACCTTTCCTAAGCGGTGTTCTCATATTGCTATGTGAATACTAATCCTTCTTGATCATCGAGGTCGTCATGTTAATTCTTCCCAACCGGCGTGCTTCTCTTCAAGTGGATCCGATCATTTCAACATTTGCGAGATCAATTCCAAGTTTTCTCAATGGTGTTTGTCCCATCCGTCCCAAGTTGTCTTTGTTTTCCGCCTCCCACCCTTTTTCTTCAAGGACTCAGATTTTTTAATCAAGTATCCTTTTTATTGATGTGAAGTCTCTTCATTCTTTTCCTCCTTGTTCTTATCCGGAGTGTTGAAGATATCTCAGAAGGCTCGTCTTTTCATTCCAGATCCGTTCAAGTTATTTTGAGGTTGTTATCTCATTCAAGCCATTTAATTCTACCGGTGCAATCTTTATTTCAAGCAAACCTTCAACGATGTTTCTTTTGAGTGGGCCCTAACCCACAGGTCTTTTCCCAGGATCTTACCTGACTCTTCTAATTTATCTCGGAGCTATTCCCAAATTCTTTTCGAAGCTTGACGTAAGAATGAATTTTCACCAGTCATATGTCTTTCTTCAAAATCTTTCAAATTCTTTTCATTGTTGGTTCAACCTTTCCAATTTTCATCCCGGAGTATCTCAACAATTCATGGTGTTTTCTCATCGTCTTTCTCAACATTCTAAGACCGAAGAAGAGTTTCTCTTAAATCTTGCTCCATTCACTTCAAGATTCATGGTTCTAGCTTGATGCCATCCTCTCATAATTGTTTTCGATTGTGGGAATTCTTTTCACCTATCCGGAGCATTTCATGAGTTGCTTCCATTTCTTTCCTCTGAGGGCCATCATGTCATAATTCTTCATTCTCAGCGTGTAGCTACCGTTCTCCAAATCTTACCGGTGAATCGTTCAAATATCCTCTAATCAGTTCATGATCTCTTCGTTCTCATGTATCTAAATCCTCTCAAGTATCTTCGTTTTCTTTTTCTCCAATTCTTCCCGGTGAATTGTGCCTTTGCTACGTTCATTTTCAATTCTTATGGTGGTTCGTTCAGGATTTCACTTCCTTCGTTGCCATATTAATTCATTCGCTCTTTCCAAATCCTACCGGTGAATCGTGGAAGACCTTCCCAAGTTGCGCTATTTCTCTCTTCAATCCTTCAAGAAGAATAAGTAGTATGCCAAATCCGTTGCTTGTCATCAATTTAAATTGGTGAAGGATACGCATAATGTAATTCTTATTATTATTATTTCATCCAAGTGATCTAGTTTCTTCTTTCCACAGTTGTTCATCCTGTCACATTCTCGGTTCGAGTTGATTCACCTTTCTTTTCTGGAGTTCCAAGTTTTTTGGCATTATCTCATCGCGAAGCTCCTTATAAATAATTTCTAGGCTTGGATCCTATTCTTTTCATCCTTTTGCTTACTGGAGGCTCTACATGGTGGTTCATCAACGACTCCTTTCATTCTTCAATTGTTCTTCAAGTTTTTCTCTCGGCGTCATGATCCGCCAAGCTACACTCTAAAATAAACATGGTGTTCAACACATGTTTTGTTTTGAGGAGCTCCAGTATTTTTCATCTTGCATTCCGAAGTGCAATTCTTTCTACCTTATCTTTGGAGGTGGTGTTATGTCACTCTTGACAATTTCCTTCATGTTTCATGATTCGTATGTTGTCAAGAATGAGGTATTTTAAATCCATCATTTTCTCTTCGTTCAAGAGATCTTTTCAACCAATCAATCCTTTTGTTGGAGTTATATTGGGTTATATTTCACCTACAGCCTTCCCTAAGGAATGTAGCTATTTGTGGTGCTTATCAATGATCCAATTTTCTCCTTGTCATCTCAGTGAAGAAGTTTCTCTTATCTTCATTGTTCTCAACCAATCAATTGTTTCTGTTAGTGGAGGGTTGCCACCTCATCATTTTGAGATGTTTGCCATAAGCCCACAACAAGCTTGTGCTTTTCGTTGTTGCTTTTGCAACAACTCCGTTCAATTCTTCTTTGCAAGGGTGCTTTCCAAGTTCATTTGCTGTAACGCCCCGAGACCGACGCTCAGAAGACTTCCATATTTTGTGACCTCTGTGTGTTTTTATTTGTAATTGCTCTATTTATTTTTGCATTGCATCATGTCATCATGCCAGCATGTCATTTAATTTTTAAAACTCACCTAAATAAATTGCATAGATCGTTGATCTATTTAAATCAAGGAATATTCACATGGTGATTTCTCTTTAAAACATATTCTAAGTCTCCTACTATTATTAGGGAGCTATAATAAAATTATTCCATTTATTTGGAATTAACCATAACCCACTTGCAAAATATCCCATGCCGTTGTTATCTCAATTCTTGGTCTCCAACCTTGCCCATAATTTCTTTCATCATTTTCGGAGCTCCACCAAAATCCGAACATTTTGGACACTTCTAAAACTTGTTCTAGTGCAAACCATTTGATTTAAATTCAAATAAGTTTGAATTTAAATCTTGCATTCGTGCCTCTTTTCTATTTTTCTGGATCGAGCATATTTTTTGTAGTCCGGAAAATTACCCTTATGCCCTAATTCTTGTCCACTCATTTCTTTTCTCTCCCTTTCTTTCCTTGCTTTTCTGTTTTTGGAAGAGTTTAGAAGAGAGAGAGAGAAGAGAGCCCAGCAGTCAGGCCCCTGGCCATTCTCCTCCCCACCAGGCCAGCCCAGTCTCCCCAGGCCTAGGCCCAGTCGGTGCCCGCTGCTAACCCTAGCCGCACGCAGCGCCCGTCCTCTCGATCCCCTCTCCCCATCGTTCTCCCTCTCGCTCCCCATGGCGCGCCATCTCTCTCGACCCGTCGCTCGCTAGCCACTCCCTCCTCTCGATCCTCCCTCATCTCCCTCGCAGCCCCATCTTCCTCGCGCCTCCGCCTCCGCGCAAGGCCTCGCCCTTCCTTCTACCCGTGCCCTGTGCCACGGGACCTCCATAGCGCCGCCCTGTGCCTCCACCTCGCCGGCAGGTTCCAGCCCTGCATCTCCGTCCTGCCTGCACCTCCGCTGCCTTGGCCTCCTGCTGGTGCTGCTGTTGTCCTCATTGTCGAGCTCGTCGCCCCGCCGCCTGTGGTCGTCCCCTGCCATGGCCGCGCCCCCTGCTGCCGAGGTTCCGCCACCAAGTCCCGCTGCGTCGTTACTGCCGGCGCCGGGGCGAACGACAGCAGCTCCTCCTCGCCTCGCCCACGTCGACGGAGCCATGCCTTGACCTCTGCACCCTCTCACAGAGCCCGTCCCATCGCCACCGGAGCTGCTGCTGGCTGCCTGCGGCCTCGTCCCCAGCCGCCCGCGGCCTTCTCCTCGTCGCCGACGCTGCGACCACCGGGAGCTCCGCCCGCGCCTCGAGCCTCCTCTCGCTCGAGCTCCACCTCCTACGCACCCGATGGCACTGCTGCCATCTCTGCTGCTTTGTGCCGTTAGCCATGCTTGCCTCGGGCCCCGTGTAGCCTCCCGTGTTCATGCAGCCACCGCCGACCTCCTCAAGATCGGGACCGAGACCCGGCGCTCCGCTGCTAGTTCCGTGGGCGTCAAGTACAGCCGATGACCCTAGATGTCTCGGCGTCAAGTACCACTACAACCCATGTTCGACTACGTGGATTCGCCAAGTACACCACCACCAAGTCCGCACGGGAGCCCGAACGGCTACTTCCACGATGATGCGAGTACAAGTACCATCTTCGTGGTTTTCGCCAAGTACCTCGGCGCCCAAGCCCTCGGATCCGTCAAGTCCAACAACGATCGTGTACAACTACGGCGGCGCTAACGTCATTGAACCCTGTACCTCGACGACCCGCCAAGTACCCCTTCGGATCGCCAAGTACCTCTACCGACGACCTGAACATCTACGAAAAACGTGTACAACTTCAGTCGCGAGAACGTCTACTTCCACTACGACACGAGTACAACTACTTCCACTACGACCCGTGAACGACTACTTCCCCTCCGAACCGATTCGCTTCGAAAATGCATGCTTCGAAGGTATAACCCCAAGACGACCGCCCGTGAACGAATGCTTGTGTGTTGCATGAGATGCTCGTGGTTGCACCGTGTCCGAGAGAGGTCTTTGCATGTTCCTTGTTTGCCATGCCGCCGTCCCGTGGGAACCCGGACTTCGGGATCACCCCACCATCTTGCATGACTCGTCACACTTCCTTTTGCACCGGCACCTCCATGAGTTATCGAGACCGGAATGTTGCCGTGGCACCATTTCCGTTTCACCGCCGTGGCACCTTTTTCATTCCGCCATGGCGACTAATGCTTCATAACATGCTCATGTCAACATTTTCATAAAAATTGCATATAACTTGTATATGTCATCCGCATCATGATAACAACATCTAAATGTTTAAAATTGGTGTTGCATTAAATTGCTAAATGCATATGGGGATTTACCGGATTTGTTGTTTTTATATCCGGCCCGTTTAAATTGTTTAGATGGTATAGTTTTGTTATGCTTCACCTCTTGCCATGTTAATTAACATTTAATAATGTTGAGTACCTAACCGAGAGAGAACTAAATAATTGATGTGGTAGCCGTCAATATGCAACTTCGTTGCATATTGGGCTCCATTAACTTGTAGTTTCGTTTATGCATATTGCCATGCCATGCCTCATTAAACGGACATGCATCATACTTGGTTGTGCATCATGCCTTGTTTGTGCTGTTGGTTTACCATGTTGTTGTTTGTTTCGGGTTGCTTCTCTCGTTAGCTTCGGTTTCGTTCGGAGTTGTGAGGATTCGTTCGACTTCGTCCGTTTGTCTTCTTCATGGACTCGTTCTTCTTCCTCATGGGATTTCGGCAAGATGACCATACCCTCGAAATCACTTCTATCTTTGCTTGCTAGTTGCTCGCTCTTTTGCTATGCCTATGCTACGATGCCTATCACTTGCTTATCATGCCTCCCATATTGCCATGTCAAGCCTCTAACCATCCTTTCCTAGCAAACCGTTGTTTGGCTATGTTACCGCTTTGCTCAGCCCCTCTTATAGCGTTGTTAGTTGCGGTGAAGATGAAGTTTGTTCCTTGTTGGAACATGGAGATGTTGTTCCTTGTTGGAACATGGTTACTTGTTGGGATATCACAATATATCTTATTTAATTAATGCATCTATATATTTGGTAAAGGGTGGAAGGCTCGGCCTTATGCAGTGTTTTGTTCCACTCTTGCCGCCTTTAGTTTCCGTCATATCGGTATTATGTTCCCGGATTTTGCGTTCCTTACGGTTGGGTGATTTATGGGACCCCTTGACAGTTCGCTTTGAATAAGACTCCTCCAAAGAAGGCCCAACATTGGTTTTACCATTTGCCACCTAAGCCTTTTTCCCGTGGGTTCTGCAGACTCAAGGATCATCTTTATTTTAACCCCGGACCAGTGCTCCTTCAAGTCTTGGCCCAACACTGGCGATGTCCGGCGCCCCTGGCAATCCAGGTCTATGCCAACCCGACGTCTTGCCCATCCGGTGTGCCACGAGAACGAGATATGTGCAGCTCCTATCGGGATTTGTCACACATTCGGGCGGCTTTGCTGGTCTTGTTTTATTCTTTGTCGAAATGTCTTGTAGTCCGGGATTCCGAGACGATCGGGTCTTCCGGTAGAAGGAATATCCTTCGTTGACCGTGAGAGCTTATAATGGGCTAAGTTGGGACACCCTGCAGGTATTATCTTTCAAAGCCGTGCCCGCGGTTATGAGGCAGATGGGAATTTGTTAATGTCCGGTTGTAGAAAACCGAAGTTGACCTTAATTAAAATACATCAACGGCGTGTGTAACCGTGATGGTCTCTTCTTGGCGGTCCGGAAGTGAACACGGTGTTGGAGTTATGCTTGGCGAGGTTGTTCTAGGATCACTTCTTGATCATAGTTGTTCGACGTGCTTTTGCCTTCTCTTCTCGCTCTCATTTGCGTATGTTAGACACCAGATATGCTAGTCGCTTGCTGCAGCTCCACCTCACTACCTTCTCCTACCCATAAGTTTAAATAGTCTTGATCTCGCGGGTGTGAGATTGCTGAGTCCCGTGACTCACAGATACTTCAAAACCAGTTTGCGGTGCCGATGAAACCATGCGGTGGCGCATCCGAGCTCAAGGAGGAGGTCGATGAAGATCTTGTTCATTGTGTTGTTTCGTTTCAGTTGATCGAAGAGTGGAGCCCAGTGGGGACGATCGGGATCTGTGTAGCATTTGGGATAGTCTTCTTTTATTTTGGTTCCGTAGTGGGACCTTGATTGTATCTGTATGATGTAATGCTTTACTCATGTATTGTGTGAAGTGGCGATTGTAAGCCAACTATGTATCTCTTTCCTTATGTATTACATGGGTTGTGTGAAGATTACCTCACTTGCGACATTGCTTTCAATGCGGTTATGCCTCTAAGTCGTGCCGACATGTGGGAGATATAGCCTCATCGAGGGTGTTACAAGTTGGTAATCGAGCCATCCCGACTTAGGAGCCCCCGCTTGATTGTTTCTTTGGCGTTGTTGAGTCTAGAACAAAAATGTTTTGAGTCTTAGGATTATATATATCGGAGAGTAGGATTCTTTTTACTCCTCAGTCCCTTCGTCGCTCTGGTGAGGTATCCTGACGTAGAGTTTTGACTCTTCTCTCCTCAAATTTCACTAATTTTTTTTAGGATCACGCGGGTATCTTGGAATCGTGCCGATGGTTTTGTGACGAGAACATTGTTCTTGGTGCCTCCTAACATTTAGGGGTTGTGGCAGTGTCCCGGGGAGTTGAGCTCCGAGGTGTTGTCATCACAATTTTATCGTTGCAGTTCTGGAATACCTGAGCTTTGCCGACATCGAAAATCTCTTCTGTACAGTTGTTGGTGAGATAACCTCGATAATCCAGTACTGGGGCGAGCTCGAGAGTATTGCCATGACTCGTATAACGGATGCTTTTCGAAGGTCGAGGTACATGATTTCCGGAGTTTTCTTGGTTATGTGTTGAAGGATGGATACAATTTGGATCTAGGTATTGTTAGTTTGGGTGATATATTTTGTGTCCCTGTATCCCCAACACAGATTGCATAACCAGAAAGTTTAGGGAGTTTATAGGTGGGAATTCAAGTAGCTCCTAGAATATCTTTCCAACAGACACATGATACGATATGGGATCTATCATATGTTTGTTTCCGGCTTATTCTGCAAGTCAAATCCTTTGTTTTTGTTCCGTTTTGTGGTATTCAAGTTGCTTCAATGCCAAGTGTTGATTCCATACCTTGTTCTAAACGGTGTTCTCATATTTCTATGTGGATGCTAATCCTTCTTGTTCATCAAGGTCGTCTTTTCAATCCTTTCCAACCATGTGCTTCTCTCCAAGTAAATCCGATCATTCCAACATTCGCAAGATCAATTCTAAGTTTTTTCTCAACGGTGTTCGTTTCATCCGACCCAAGTTGTTTTGTTTTCCCACCCTCCCACCCTTTTTCTTCAAGGACTCATATATCCCTAACCAAGTACCCATTTTATTGCTGTGAAGTTTCTTCATTCTTTTCCTTTAAATGTTTTATCCGGTGATTTCTCATGAAGACGCTAAGGAAGCTTCAACCTTATCATTGTTCCATTCTAATTTTCTTCTCCGGTGGATTTAGTTCAAGATTTCGGTGTTGATCTTATCCCTTTTCCTCTTTTCACAATGCTTTCCCATTCCGATGCACCAATTAATCATTCACTTCTCGCTATTCATTTGGTTGGGAGTGCTGAAGATATCTCTGAAGATTCGTGTTTCCACTCTGCATCAATTCTAGCTATTTCGAGGTCTTACCTTATTCAGCCATTTAATTCAACAAGCGCAATCTATCTTTTAAATCGTTCAACGATGTTTATTTTGAGGGCCCTAACCCACAGGTCTTTTCGAGGATCTTACGACTCTTCTAATTTTCGGAGTTATTCCCAAATTCTTTTGAAGTTTGGCGTAAGAATGAATTGTCATCATCATAGGTCTTTCTCCAAGATCTTTCAAATTCTTTTCATCGTTGGTTCAACCTTTCTAATTTTCATTCGGAGTGCCTCAACAATTCATGGTGGTGTTTCCGTCGTCATTCTCGAATTTTGAAGACCGAAGAAGAGTTTCTCTTTAATCTTGCTCCATTCTCTTCAAGATTCATGGTTCTAGCCGTGCCATCCTCATAATTGTTTTGATTGTGAGAATTCTTTTCAACCATCCGGAGCAATTCAGAAATCTTTTCAGTTTGATTATCCAGAGCCATCATCTTAGAATTATTCATTCTCAACATCAAACTCTCCAAATCATACCGGTGCATCATTCAAGTATTATCTAATCAGCTCGGGATCTCTGCGTTCATTTGTATCTAAATCCCCTCAAGTATCTTCGTTCATTTTCTAATTCTTCCCAAGGTTTCGCTATCTTTTCTTTGTTCGTTTTTTAATTCTTATGGTGGTTCGTTCAAGATTTCACTTCCTTCGTTATCATATTAATTCATTTGTTGTTTCCAAATCCCACCGGTGTTTCCATCAATACCTTCTCAAGTTTGCGCTATATCTCTATCGGTAATCATTTTTCAATGAGAATAAGTAGTATGCCAAATCCATTGCTTGCCATCAATTTAATTGGTGAAGGATCAGCATAATGTAATTCTTATTCTTGTTTCATCTAGTAAATTCAATTCCTCATTCCGGAGGTCCATCAAAATTCTCGATTTCATTTGTTCATCTTTCTTTCCGGAGTTCCAAGTTTTCTCGGTTATATCATTTCAAAGCTTCATCTTATCATCGCAAGGCTTCACCTTGTATTTTCAACTTGTCTTTCTTTTTATCATCCTTTTATTTACCGGAGTTCTTTATGGAGGCTCTACATGGTGGTTCGTCAAGGATTCCTTTCATTCTTCAATTGTTCTTCAAGATTTCTCTCGAAGTTAAGATCCGCCAAGCTATACTCTAAAATAAACATGGTGCTCAACACATGTTTTGTTTTGAGGAGTTCAAGTATTCTTCATCTTGCATTCCGAGGTGCAATTCTTTCTACCTTATCTCTTGAGATGGTGTTATGTCATTCTTGACAATTTCCCTTCGTGATTCAAGTTATCAAGAATGAGATATTTTAAATCCATCAATTTCTTCGTTGGAGTTATCTTGTGTCAGATTTCACCTAAAGCTTTTCCTTAAGGGTTGTTGCTGTTTGTGGTGATCATGACCCAAGCTTGCTCTTTATCCTCTTGGTGGAAGAAGTTTTCATCTCTTCGTTGATCTTAAGCAATCAATTGTTTTTGTTAGTGGCAAATTTCACCTCTATTTTTGAGATGTTTCCATAAGCCCGCTACAAGCTTTTTTCTTCTCGTTGCTAGTTTCCCAAGAATTCCTTTTAATCCTTCCTTGCAAGGATGCTTTTCAAATTCAATTGTCGTAGAAGTTGTCATTTTCTTCTTCGTTCCTTTATTCCAATGATCTATCTTCAATTTTTCTTCCGGAGGCTTTGTGATGTTGCTCTCTTCTACCAATTATCTTCTTTTGTCAAGATCATGTTATTTTCCTTGCTTATCCGTTTAGCCGGAGTGTTGTGTTCTCATTCAAGTTCTTTCATCTTATCATGTTTTGCCTCTCTTTTCAACCTGAGTGCTGTCTGAAATCCTTCTTACCCATTGCAGTGTGTTGTTGATTTCATCAAGTATCCTCTCATTTGTCAAGTTCATGTTCAACTCCTTCCATTTACAGTCGGAGTGCTGCCCAAATTATATCATTCTTAATCCTACTCTATCTTGTTTTAACAGGAGTGGCTTCAAAATCTATCTTGTTCCCTAGCTCTTGGTTCTCATCATGTTCTTTGTTCTTCTCTGCTAACACAGTGTTTGCAATCTCGTTCACCTCCATTGTATTCTTTCTTTCGATTTGATCAACCTCTCAAGGTTCATGGTTTCACTCGTTTGTCAAAGAAGCAACTTTGTTTTACCTCTTCCTCTTCCGCTTTTCTCCGGTGCCATCCTAGATCTCGGGACGAGATCCTCTCATAGTGGTGGAGTGTTGTAACGCCCCGAGACCGACGCTCAGAAGACTTCCATATTTTGTGACCTCTTTGTGTTTTTATTTGTGCTTGCTCTATTTATTTTTGCATTGCAACATGTCATCATGCCAGCATGTCATTTAATTTTTAAAACTCACCTAAATAAATTGCATAGATCGTTGATCTATTTAAATCGAGGGATATTCACATGGTGATTTCTCTTTAAAACATATTCTAAGTCTCCTACTATTATTAGGGAGCTATAATAAAATTATTCCATTTATTTGGAATTAACCATAACCCACTTGCAAAATATCCCATGCCGTTGTTATCTCAATTCTTGGTCTCAACCTTGCCCATAATTTCTTTCATCATTTTAGGAGTTCACCAAAAATCCGAACATTTTTGGACACTTCTAAAAACTTGTTCTAGTTCAAACCATTTGATTTAAATTCAAATAAGTTTGAATTTAAATCTTGCATTCGTGCCTCTTTTCTATTTTTCCTGGATCGAGCATATTTTTGCGAGTCCGGGAAAATTACCCTCATGCCCTAATTCTTGTCCACTCATTTCTTTTCTCCCCCTTTCTTTCCTTGCTTTTCTGTTTTTGGAAGAGTTTAGAAGAGAGAGAGAGAAGAGAACCCAGCAGTCAGGCCCCTGGCCATTCTCCTCCCCACCAGGCCAGCCCAGTCTCCCCAGGCCTAGGCCCAGTCGGTGCCCGCTGCTAACCCTAGCCGCACGCAGCGCCCGTCCTCTTGATCCCCTCTCCCCATCGTTCTCCCTCTCGCTTCCCCGCAGCGCCGCCATCTCTCTCTGACCCGTCGCTCGCTAGCCACTCCCTCCTCTCGATCCTCCCTCATCTCCCTCGCAGCCCCATCTTCCTCGCGCCTCCGCCTCCGCGCAAGGCCTCGCCCTTCCTTCTACCCGTGCCCTGCGCCACTAGGACCTCCATAGCGCCGCCACGAGCCTCCACTCGCCCGGCAGGTTCTAGCCTGCATCTCCGTCTCCTGCACTTGCACCTCCGCTGCCTTGGCCTCCTGCTGGTGCCTGCTGTTGTCCCATTGTCGAGCTCGTCGCCCCGCCGCCTGAGGTCGTCCCCTGCCATGGCGCGCCCCCTGCTGCCGAGGTTCCGCCACCAAGTCCCGCTGCGTCGTTACCGAAGGCCAGATTTAACGACAACAGCAGCTCCTCCTCGCCTCGTCCACGTCGGCGGAGCCATGCCTTTGACCTCCGCACCCTCTCCTGAGAGCCCGTCCGTCTGCCACGGGCAGCTGCTGGCTGCCTGCGCCTCGTCCCCAGCCGTCCCGCGGCCTTCTCCTCGTCGACGCTTCGACCACGGGGAGCTCCGCGCGCCTCAAGCCTCCTCTGCGCCGAGCTCCACCTCCCTCGCACCCGATGGCACTTGCTGCCATCTCTGCTGCTTTGTGCCGTTGGCCATGCTTGCCTCGGGCCCCGGTGTAGCCTCCCCGTGTTCATGCAGCCACCGCTGACCTCCTGAAGATCAGGACCCGAGACCCGGGCGCTCCGCTGCTAGTTCCGTGGACGTCAAGTACAGCTTCGATGACCCTAGATGTCTACGAGCGTCAAGTACCACTACAACCCATGTTCGACTACGTGGATTCGCCAAGTACACCACCACCAAGTCCGCACGGGAGCCCGAACGGCTACTTCCACGATGATGCGAGTACAAGTACCCTCTTCGTGGTTTTCACCAAGTACCTCGACGCCCGGAGCCCTCGGATCCGTCAAGTCCAACAACGACTGTGTACAACTACCGGCGACCCCGAACGTCTACGAACCCTGTACCTCGACGACCCGCCAAGTACCCCGCCGGATCGCCAAGTACCTCTACCGACGACCTGAACATCTACGAAAAACGTGTACAACTTCGGTCGCGAGCGTCTACTTCCACTACGACACGAGTACAACTACTTCCACTACGACCCGTGAACGACTACTTCCCCTCCGAACCGATTCGCTTCGAAAATGCATGCTTCGAAGGTATAACCCCGAGACGACCGCCCGTGAACGAATGCTTGTGTGTTGCATGAGATGCTCGTGGTTGCACCGTGTCCGAGAGAGGTCTTTGCACGTTCCTCGTTTGCCATGCCGCCGTCCCGTGGGAACCCGGACTTCGGGATCACCCCACCATCTTGCATGACTCGTCACACTTCCTTTTGCACCGGCACCTCCATGAGTTATCGAGACCGGAATGTTGCCGTGGCACCATTTCCGTTTCACCGCCGTGGCACCTTTTTCATTCTGCCATGGCGACTAATGCTTCATAACATGCTCATGTCAACATTTTCATAAAAATTGCATATAACTTGTATATGTCATCCGCATCATGATAACAACATCTAAATGTTTAAAATTGGTGTTGCATTAAATTGCTAAATGCATATGGGGATTTACCGGATTTGTTGTTTTTTATATCCGGCCCCATTTAAATTGTTTAGATGGTATAGTTTTGTTATGCTTCACCTCTTGCCATGTTAATTAACATTTAATAATGTTGAGTACCTAACCGAGAGAGAACTAAATAATTGATGTGGTGTTTCGTCAATATGCAACTCGTTGCATATTGGGATCCATTTAACTTGTAGTTTCGTTTGCGCATATTGCCATGCCATGCCTCATTAAACCGGACATGCATCATACTTGGTTGTGCATCATGCCTTGTTTGTGCTGTTGGTTTACCATGTTGTTGTTTGTTTCCGGGTTGCTTCTCTCGTTAGCTTCGGTTTCGTTCCGGAGTTGTGAGGATTCGTTCGACTTCGTCCGTTTGTCTTCTTCATGGACTCGTTCTTCTTCCTTGCGGGATTTCAGGCAAGATGACCATACCCTCGAAATCACTTCTATCTTTGCTTGCTAGTTGCTCGCTCTTTTGCTATGCCTATGCTACGATGCCTATCACTTGCTTATCATGCCTCCCATATTGCCATGTCAAGCCTCTAACCATCCTTTCCTAGCAAACCGTTGTTTGGCTATGTTACCGCTTTGCTCAGCCCCTCTTATAGCGTTGTTAGTTGCAGGTGAAGATGAAGTTTGTTCCTTGTTGGAACATGGAGATGTTGTTCCTTGTTGGAACATGGTTACTTGTTGGGATATCACAATATATCTTATTTAATTAACGCATCTATATATTTGGTAAAGGGTGGAAGGCTCGGCCTTATGCACAGTGTTTTGTTCCACTCTTGCCGCTTTAGTTTACATCATATCGGTATTATGTTCCGGATTTTGCGTTCCTTACGGTTGGGTGATTTATGGGACCCCCTTGACAGTTCGCTTTGAATAAGACTCTCCGGCAAGGCCCAACATTGGTTTTACCATTTGCCACCTAAGCCTTTTTTCCTTGGGTTCTGCAGACTCAAGGGTCATCTTTATTTTAACCCCGGACCGGTGCTCCTTCAAGTCTTGGCCCAACTGGCGATGTCCGGCGCCCCTGGGCAATCCAGGTCTATGCCAACCCGACGTCTTGCCCATCCGGTGTGCCACGAGAACGAGATATGTGCAGCTCCTATCGGGATTTGTCGGCACATTCGGGCGGCTTTGCTGGTCTTGTTTTATTCTTTGTCGAAATGTCTTGTAGTCCGGATTCGAGATCGATCGGGTCTTCGGTAGAAGGAATATCCTTCGTTGACCGTGAGAGCTTATAATGGGCTAAGTTGGGACACCCTGCGGGGTATTATCTTTCAAAGCCGTGCCCGCGGTTATGAGGCAGATGGGAATTTGTTAATGTCGGTTGTAGAAAACCGAAGTTGACCTTAATTAAAATACATCAATCGCGTGTGTAACCGTGATGGTCTCTTCTTGGCGGAGTCCGGAAGTGAACACGGTGTTGGAGTTATGCTTGGCGAGGTTGTTCTAGGATCACTTCTTGATCATAGTTGTTCGACGTGCTTTTGCCTTCTCTTCTCGCTCTCATTTGCGTATGTTAGACACCAGATATGCTAGTCGCTTGCTGCAGCTCCACCTCACTACCTTCTCCTACCCATAAGCTTAAATAGTCTTGATCTCGCGGGTGTGAGATTGCTGAGTCCCGTGACTCACAGATACTTCAAAACCAGTTTGCGGTGCCGATGAAACCATGCGGTGGCGCATCCGAGCTCAAGGAGGAGCTCGATGAAGATCTTGTTCATTGTGTTGTTTCGTTTGAGTTGATCGAAGAGTGGAGCCAGTGGGGACGATCGGGGATCTATGTAGCATTTGGGGTAGTCTTCTTTTATTTTGGTTCCGTAGTCGGACCTTGATTGTATCTGTATGATGTAATGCTTTACTCATGTATTGTGTGAAGTGGCGATTGTAAGCCAACTATGTATCTCTTTCCCTTATGTATTACATGGGTTGTGTGAAGATTACCTCACTTGCGACATTGATTTCAATGCGGTTATGCCTCTAAGTCGTGCTTCGACACGTGGGAGATATAGCCGCATCGAGGGCGTTACATTTGCGGCAGAAGTTGGCATTTTCTTCTCCATTCTGTTATTCCAATGATCTATCTTCTATTCTTTCTTCCGAAGGCATTGTGATGTTGCTCTCTTCATCCCATCATCTCATTTTGCCAATATCATGTTCTTTTCCTTGCTTATCCGTTTTAAGAGGAGTGTTATGTCCTCTGCTCAAGTTCTTTGCATCTTATCAAGTCTTGCATCCTTTTTCAACTGGAGTGCTGTCCGAATTTGATCGTCCTTGTCCCTTGTTTATCTCGTTTCAACCAGAGTGGTTCCAATTCCTTCTTGTCCATTGTACTCGTCATTCATAGCTTTGCAACCTCCAAGGTTCACATGGTGTTCCTTGTTTCTATTTTCTACCGCGGTGCTCTCAATTGTGTTCAACTCCGTTGTGTTCTTTCTTTCAACTTTTCAACCTCTCAAGGTTCTTTACTTTCACTCGTTTGTCGAAGAAGCAACTTAGTTTTACCTCCTCTCTTCCTCTTCCATTTTCTCTCCGGTGCCATCCTAGATCTCGGGACGAGATCCTCTCGTACTGGTGGAGTGTTGTAACGCCCCGGATACAATTTTCCATATTCGTAACTCCAACTCTTGCCTTTTCCGGGGATGCGATATGTTATTTCCTTCGTGATTGGGTTTTTGTCTTTTGTTTTGCATTTTGTTCATGTCTTGCATTTCATCTCGTAGCATCATGCGCATTGCATCTGCATGTTTTCATAAAGTTTGTATCCGTTCGTAGCTGCCGCGTCCCCCCTTGCCTTCGTTGTCTGTTTCGCGACCAATCAGGATTTTCGTTTCCCTCTTGTCGGACCGCCCAACCCCTCTTTGCACAACCACCGACCACCTCCGCAACCTAGTCCGAAAACTGCTCCGAACCCGAACCGCTTAGTCATCACCGTTGGATTCGGATCATCCCCAAACATCTATAAAACATCTCCGTTTTGTTTATTGGACTCCCTAGCATATTTTTCTCGACCGCCCGATCTAAATCGGAGGGTCCAATTGAACCTCTACCCAAAACCACTCGCTATATAATCAGTCCAATCCCTAAAACCTAGGCTGTATGTCCCATCCCATCCTCCCGCCGCCACTCTCTCCCTTGGGATCCTCCCAGATCCCCTTCTCACCCAACCAGCGCAGCCAAGCCTCCACCTTCTCCTCCAAATTCCCACGCCGCCGCCGCCGCACTCAAATCCCACCTCGGGATCCTCCCAGATCCATTCCCCTCCACCCAACGCCCGAGGCCGTGCCTCCTCTTCCCTCCTCTGCTCGATCCCGAATGGATCGTGAGCACCGAGCGCCTCCCAGTCGCCCTTCCCATCTGCCGCCGGCGCCCGAACCTTCAGCTAGAAAGATGAGCTCCACCGCGCCCTTCCCCCACAAATTTTCCTTCTATCTCCCTCTCTCTCCGGTCTCTCATCTCTCTCTCCCATGCGCAGGAACGCCAGGACCGCCCCGCATCCAGCCGGCGCTCGATCCAGTTTGAGATCGAGGCCACGACCTCTGTACGCCCGAGCGTCCTCGACTCTCCCCGTGCGAGTTGTCGCCACCAGGCCGCTGCTCCCCCTGCCTCGCTAGCCACCCACGCCACCGGCCACCTCTCCGAGCAGATCCGCCGGTCCAGCAGGTCCCCGTCTCGCGTCCCTTCCTTCCCTCCTGCTCCGTTTAGCTCTCCCTCCCTTAATATCTTAGCTCTCTCTCTGTTGTTCGACAGGACCACGCCATCGCCATGGCCTTCATCACGTCGACGCCCAGCTCGCCTCCGCCCTGTTCCTGGACGGACCCGCCCTCCGGCCTCGCCTTACGCGGCGAAGACCCCTGAGACTGGTTCCGCTCTTGCCGCCTCGCAGGCCCTCTGCTCTCCTGCGCCTCGTCCCTGACGCCGGCAAGTTCGCCGCCGCCAAGACCTTGCCTCGCCGGATCCGCCTCACACCGCCAGGAATTGGTTCCCGACGGCCTCCGCCCTCCTTGCCGTCGTCCACGCAAAGTCCCATCGACGCCCTGCTTCCCCTGCATCCCCTGCTTCAGGTCGAGCAGCGTGCCACAGCGCTCGATCGTGCGTTGACTGTGCCCGCCTCGTGCATGGGCCGCCTGCTGGCCTCCAGATCCGGCCCAGCTCGCGCGTTTCCTCGCCCCATGGCCTGCCTCCACCTCCTCACCGACGGGCTGAAGCCCATGGTGAGCGCCCCAGCGCCCAGCAGTTTCGGCCCAATGTAGTTTTTTTTCCGGTCTGCGAATTTGTCTAATTTCCAGAAAACTGCATATTTACATATTGACCCCTGTTGTTCATGCATATAATAACTCCACAACCGTGCATCGGATTAAAATGTTTTATATATGTAAGATGCTTAGAATTTTGTCTAGTTTCATAATATGCCACTTTCATCCATGTTAAAGATGTTTAAGTTGCTGTTTGCATTAATTTGCTCAAATCTAATGCTAAAATGATTTATTGCATGACTAAATAACCGTAGCTCCAAATTTAATAAACTTTATATGTAAACGGGGTAGAAAAATGCCTAGTTTAACATGTTGTAGTTTATTTTCCTGTTTTACAACAATAAAATATGGTTTAGGGCAGAACAGTACCAAATTCAAAATATGCATATGGGGATTTTCCGGAATTGTTGTTTGTTGTTCCGGCCTCATTTAAACTTGCCTAGATAGTTAGTTTACTTATGCCTCACCTCTTGCCATGTTTAACAACATTTAATATTGTTGAGTACCTAAACGGGAGAGAACTAAATAAATGAATGTGGTGTTTCTTCAATATGCAACCCGTTGCATATTGAGCTCCACTTAACTTGTAGTATTGTTTGTTGCACTTTGCCATGCCATGAATCATTAAACCGGACATGCATCATACTTGTTTGTGCATCGTGCCTTGTTTATGCTTGTGCATTTATCATGTTGTTTGTTTCTTTCTGGTGTTGCTTCTCAGTTCCGGTAATGTTGCGATTGTGAGGATTCGTTCAACTACTCCCGTTCATCTTCTTCATGGACTCGTTCTTCTTCCTAGCGGGATTTCAGGCAAGATGACCGTCACCTTGAATCTCATTACTATCATTGCTATGCTAGTTGCTTCGTTCTATCGCTATGCTGCGTTACCTACCACTTGCTGCTCAAGCCTCCCAAATTGCATGAACCTCTAACCTTTGTCACCCTTCCTAGCAAACCGTTGTTTGGCTATGTTACCGCTTTTTCTCAGCCCCTCTTATAGCGTTGCTAGTTGCAGGTGAAGATGAAGATTGCTCCATGTTGGATTATGTTTATGTTGGGATATCACAATATCTCTTATATTATTAATGCATCTATATACTTGGTAAAGGATGGAAGGCTCGGCCTTATGCAGTGTTTTGTTCCACTCTTGCCGCCCTAGTTTCCGTCATATCGGTATTATGTTCCCGGATTTTGCATCCCTAACGCGGTTGGGTGATTTATGGGACCCCTTGACAGTTTGCTTTGAATAAAACTCCTCCAAAGAAGGCCCAACCTTGGTTTTACCATTTGCCTCACCACCACCTATACCCTTTCCCTTGGGTCGGCCAACCCGAGGGTCATCTTTATTTTAGCCCCGGCCGATTGCTTCTCTAAGTGCTGGTTTGAACCGGCAGACTACGGGCCACCTCGGGCAACTCGAGGGCTGATTTTACTCGAGGGTGACCTATCGGTGTTGCCACGAGAGCGAGATATGTGCAGCTCCTATCGGGATTGTCGGCGATCGGGCGGCTTTGCTGGTCTTGTTTTACCATTGTCGAAATGTCTTGTAAACGGGATTCCGAGATCGATCGGGTCTTCCCGGAGAAGGAATATCCTTCGTTGATCGCGAGAGCTTATCATGGGCTAAGTTGGGACACCCTGCGCAGGTATAAACTTTCGAGAGCCGTGCCGCGTTTATGTGGCAGATGGGAATTTGTTAATGTCGGTTGTAGATAACTTGACACCAGATCCGAATTAAAACGCATCAACCGTGTGTGTAGCCGTGATGGTCTCTTTTCGGTGAGTCCGGAAGTGAACACGGTTTTGGGTTATGTTTGACGTAAGTAGGAGTTCAGGATCACTTCTTGATCATTGCTAGCTTCACGACCGTTCCGTTTGCTTCTCTTCTCGCTCTTATTTGCGTATATTAGCCACCATATCTTGCTTAGCCGCTGCTGCAACCTCACCACTTTACCCCTTCCTTACCCATTAAGCTTTGCTAGTCTTGATACCCATGGTAATGGGATTGCTGAGTCCTCGTGGCTCACAGATTACTACAACAACAGTTGCAGGTACAGGTTATGCGATGATCATGACGCGAGAGCGATGTTTGCTTGTTTTGGAGTTCTTCTTTCGCTTCTTCGATCGGGGATAGGTTCGGTCGGCAGCACTGGGCTAGCGTGGTGGATATTGTTTGAGTTTTGTTTATGTTTCATCCGTAGTCGGATGTCGATCTTGTATGTTGTATTGTTGTATTCAGGTGACATTGTATGTATTGGATGTATCCCCACTATTATGTAATGTTGATGTAATGATATCCACCTTGCAAAAGCGTCTTCAAGATGCGCTTCTATCCTTGGTGGGACCTTCGAGTTCCTTTAGGATAGGGTCGCATCTTGGGCGTGACAATAGGGCTATGTGATGTTTAAGTATGAATTGTCCACTTCAGTTTCACGAATGACTATATTTGGTTGTTTATAGTGAGTAGATGCCTTGTTTATCTGTGTTAATTTGGTTGTTAGGTTGATTGCAGTGTGCATTTTTTCCAGTTATCGAGCCGATGCCTTGTTTATATGTATTTGGTTCTTAGTTTGGTTGCAGTGAGCATTTGTCCAGTTATCAAGCAGATGCCTTGTTTATTTGTATTTGGTTGTTAGGTTACTTTTTTTAGCATTTGTCCAGTTTTCAAGCAGATGCCTTGTTTATCTGTATTTGCTTGTTAGGTTAGTTGCAGTGAGCATTTGTCCAGTTTTCAAGCATATGCCATGTTTATCTGTATTTGCTTGTTAGGTTGGTTGCATTGAGACTCTGTCCAGTTTTCAATGGCTATATTTGGTTCTTATACTGATCATTTATGCCTTGTTTATTTAAGCCATTCACAATGTGTTGTTCATTATGTGCAAGTCGGAACTGTGCCACTCGACTGCATCAATACCAGCTTGAACAGCTATATTTGGTTCCAATTATGCCTGGTGTAGTTAACACATGCCTTGTTGGTCGAAGTTAACATACGTTAATATCTCTCGCGTTGTTGGTCGAAGTAATGGACGTCCATGCGGGCCCACGAATATATAGGTCGTTGATGATAACCAAGCGACGGAGAGTGTCCAAATACAACCACTGCATATATGTGCCCCAAACATATGTATGGACATGCATGATGCATGCATATATGTTTTAATACCAAAAGCACAACATTTTGATGTGGCGCATGCATGCATCAAAAATCGCAAAGTCCCCACACAGATCTGGTTCATGACGCGTCGCATGCTCCCCCCACTTTGACCCGGTGGGAGGGATTCGTGCATACACATGCGCTCGAAGTATAGTTGGATGTACCGTACCGTATTAGACGAACCAAAATTTAATCCCCTCCTAATTATAAGTCAAATTAACCTCGGTTGTTGTCGGTCAAAGTGATTGACCAAGCGGGCACACAGAGATGGACGAAGCATCCCGCCGATAACCCCATGAGTGAGTGCTAGAGGACAATTGAGGGAGTCCTGGATTAGGGGGTGTCCGGATGGCCGGACTATGACCTTTGGCCGGACTCCTGGACTATGAAGATACAAGAATGAAGACTTTGTCCCGTGTCCGGATGGGACTTTCCTTGGCGTGGAAGGCAAGCTTGGTGATACGGATATGTAGATCTCCTCCCATTGTAACCGACTCTGTGTAACCCTAGCCCTCTCCGGTGTCTACATAAACCGGAGGGTTTTAGTCCATAGGACGAACAACAATCATACCATAGGCTAGCTTCTAGGGTTTAGCCTCTCTGATCTCGTGGTAGATCTACTCTTGTACTACCCATATCATCAATATTAATCAAGCGGGGTAGGGTTTTACCTCCATCGAGAGGGCCCGAACACAGGTAAAACATCGCGTCCCTCGTCTCCTGTTACCATCGCCTAGACGCTTGCGATTCGGGACCCCCTACCGAGATCCGCCGGTTTTGACACCGACATTGGTGCTTTCATTGAGAGTTCCTATGTGTCGTCACCTTTAGGCCCGATGGCTCCTCCGATAATCAACAATGATGCGATGCAGGTGAGACTTTTCTCCCGGCAGGTCTTCAGATTCGGCGGCTTTGCTGCTGGGCCAATTCGCAGCCATCTGGAGCAGATCGAAGCTTCGCCCCGCCATCAGGTCAGATTTGGAAGTTTGAACTACACGGCCGACGTCGCGGAGACTTGATCTTCGACGGGTTCGAGCCATGGCCCAGCGCCCCGCCTTTGTCACGATGGGCATGATCTAACTCTACCGCCGAACAGTTCCACAGAGGCGCACGATGTCCGCTCGACCCTTAGCTCGGAGCCAATCTGCATAATCGAGGGCGGGTGGCTGGACACCACCTCGGGGCTGCAATCTCCACGGCAATCGAGCGAACACCATACCCGTCTTTGCGGCTTCGTGACTCAAGGTGCGGACTCCTCTCCGGACTCCGAACCTTCAGCGCCTTCGCTAATCGAATCCGATTGGCGCCGATCATGGAGTTCACCGCGCGGACATCTTTTCAAGACTTCGCCTTTCGGCGGCGTTCTCAATTCACTAAAGTCTCTCTCTTTATCGGAGAGCCTGGCGGACTATGGCCAGCAAGGTTGGGATGCGGACGACGAAGAAATTCAAAGCCCACCCACCACCCACTTCATAGCCACCGTCGATGATTTAACCGACATGCTCGACTTCGACCGAAGACATCGACGGTATGGGCGGCGCAGAGAGGCGACCAAGAACCAGCGCCTACAGAGCCTTTGGAAGGCCACCTCGTCGTATGACATATACATGGTGGACACCCCAAAAGAAGGAATGGCGATGGAACAACGGAGGATGACCCTCCAATAAACAGCCTAAGCGCCCGGCGTCGTGGCGCCGCTCTAAATCCCGCCACAAAAAAGCGGCGATTTCGCACGGAGATAATAACACCCGGACGGTCGAAGACAATCCCTCCAAGAGGATTCAGCCCGGGAGGATGGAGAAGCCAGCCCTCATGAGAGAGCGGCAGATAGAGAGGTAGAGGGCGATAATTACATGCCTCCCTCGAAGGCGAGGCAAGCCTCGGCGACGGCAATTTGTCGTGCCTGAGGATCCCGTCGAACAAGAGCGTTTCAAATGCAGGCTTATGGCCACGGCGAGCAGCCTCAAGAAAAAACAGCGACATCTTAGAGCTGACCAAGACTTGCTAGCTGACAGATGGACTGATGTCCTTGTGGCTGAAGAGTACGAACTCGAACGGCCCTCCAAGAGCTACCCAAAACGCATGCTGCTACCCCGATTAGAGGAGGAAGCACCTAGATCTACATCACCAGCGCATGATGCGGCCGATCGGCCACCTCGTGGCCGCGACAGAGAGGCCTCTCGGCCCTGCACTCAAGCCGCACCCCGGCGTCGCTCAAAGAATACCAAGGCACGGGGAAATGCGCCAGACCTGCGAGATATATTGGAGGACAGGGCAAGGCAAACAAGATTGATCTATGGATCACGTGGGCGCCCCACGACACATGAAGATAACCGTCATGCCGGATATGGTAAATCTGGCCGGGCCGAACACAGTAGACAAAGCTCATTTGAGCTACGTCGTGATATAGCCCAATACAGAGGCGCCGCACACCTACTATGCTTCACAAATGAAGTAATGGATCATCAAATCCCCGAAGGTTTCAAACCCGTAAACATCGAATCATACGATGGCACAACAGATCCGGCGGTATGGATCGAGGATTATCTCCTTCATATCCACATGTCCCACGGCGATGATCTACACACCATCAAATACCTCCCACTCAAGCTTAAAGGACCAGCTCGGCATTGGCTTAACAGCTTGCCAGCAGAATCAATTGGTTGTTGGGAGGACTTGGAAGCCGCATTCCTCGACAACTTCCAGGGCACCTATGTGCGACCACCAGACGCCGATGACCTAAGCCACATAATTCAGCAGCCATAGGAATCGGCCAGACAATTCTGGACACGGTTCCTAACGAAGAAAAATCAAATAGTCGACTGCCCGGACGCAGAGGCCCTTGCAGCCTTCAAGCATAACATCCGTGACGAGTGGCTTGCCGGCACCTAGAACAGGAAAAGCCGAAATCCATGGCAGCCCTCATGACACTCATGACCCACTTTTGCACGGGAGAAGACAACTGGCTAGCTCGTAGTAACAACATGACCAACAACTCTGGTAATTCGGATACCAAGGACAACATTGACAGGTCGCGTCGCAACAAGCAAAAGCGCCACATTAACGGCGACAATGCTGAGGATACGACAGTTAATGCCGGATTCAAAGGCTCTAAACCCGGTCAGCGGAAAAAGCCATTCAAAAGAAATACTCGGGCCGCCCAATTTGGACCGAATACTCGATCGCTCGTGCGGATACGGCACCCGAAAACCAGCCAACCACACCAACAGGGATTGTTGGGTGTTCAAGCAGGCAGGCAAGTTAAACGCCGAAAACAATGACAAGGGGCTGCATAGCGATGACGAGGAGGAGCCCCAACCGCCGAACAATAGGGGACAGAAGGGTTTCCCCCCACAAGTGCAGACGGTGAACATGATATACGCAACCCACATCCCCAAAAGGGAGCGGAAGCGTGCACCCAGGGACGTATATGCGTTGGAGCCAGTCGCCCCAAAGTTCAACCCATGGTCCTCCTGCCCGATCACTTTTGATCGAAGGGACCACCCCACTAGCATCCGCCATGGCGGATTCGCCGCATTGGTTCTAGACCCAATCATTGACGGATTTCACCTCACTAGAGTCCTTATGGACGGCGGCAGCAGCCTGAACCTGCTTTCTCAGGATACAGTGCGAAAAATGGGCATAGACCCCTCATGGATTAAACCCACAAAGCGACCTTTAAAGGCGTCATACTGTGTAGAGGCCAACTATGCAGGCTCGATTACACTTGAGGTGGTCTTCGGATCCCTAGATAATTTCGAAAGCGAGGAGTTAATCTTCGACATAGCCGTTCCGCATGGCTATCACGCCTTTCGCTTCGGACGAACCGCATTTGCAAAGTTCAATGCGGTGCCGCACTACGCATACCTCAATTTCAAGATGCCAGGCCCTCGAGGAGTCATTACGGTCAATGGAAACACCGAACGCTCTCTCCGAACGGAGGAGCATACGGCGGCCCTCGCGGCGGAATTACAAAGCGGCCTCTCAAGGCAATTCTCCAGTCCGGTCATTAAACGTCCGGACACCGTCAAGCGCGCCCAGAGTAACCTACAACAAGACCGCTTGGCATGTGCCGAGCACGCGTAGCAATGCGGCCCCAACCCCAGCCCTCGCAAAATTGCGAAACCAGTACTAAGCGTACATAACTACACTCTGGAAATACCATGGGCATAGGGGGAGGGGCACGACCACGGCATGCCCAAAATGCGGCTCAACCGCACCAGGGGCTCACGATTTTGTTATTCTTTTTTTCTTACTTTCAGGACTCCACTTTCCGGAAGGCCTGTCCGGCAGTATAATCGCCTAACACACGATGCAACAGCCAGGGACGCAGAAAGCTACGTCGAGTGTCCAGGTGGTCTCTATAACGAGCAGTATACTTGTTTCACATATCATCCCGCAGCTCGCCCCTGGAGGGGGACATGTCAAATAGTCCCATCTCTTGCTTATCGCACTATTTGTATCGTTCTGCTTTTACCGCAACCTTTTCAAATAAACAATGCATAGCTTTTGTCTATTATTGCATTCCTTTTTTTTATCTGTATATGTTCATTAATGACATGTTGCACCCGTACACTTTGGTATGGCCAAATACACCAGGGGCTTAAGTACCCCAAAATACGCTGTGATAAGTCCAAACACTTTCACAAGTGCGGCACCCCAAACTTATAGCATTATATGCATCGGCTCCGAATCATGTCTTGGGTCAATAGTTGGGTTTGCCCGGCTCCCATGTTTTGGTACCTTACGTTCCGTTATATCGGCTAAGGTAGCACTGGGAGAACCACTGCGATTGTGCCCGGTTGAGCTGGGCTAAGCACCTCAGTGGAGAAAACTAAAACTGACCGTCATGATAGGTCGAGAGCTGGTCGCTGTTCGAGAGGTTTTCGAGTCCCTAAAGACTTATGCCGCTTAGAGCGAGGAGTCGGCTTTGTCCGGCCTAGGCGTGGATAGCGCCCCGAACTCGTTCTTCCGAATACTAGGGGCTTCGCCAAAATTTAAAATTATAGAATTCTATGGCTAAGTGAGAGTGTTCAAGCATTATAGTCCGATTGCGTTGTTCGTTGTTTTGAGCGCCTCCCTCGAAGGACCCAATAATGGGAAAAAGAGCGCTCAAGTTTATCCGAACACCCAGCACTTTCATGCATGGGGCCGAAGCGACGACGCGCCATCTCTCAATTTTGATAAACGGCCGCACAGAAGGTAATATTTTAAATTCAAAAACGTTGCTTAGCGCATATGAACAATATTTCAGCGTATAGGATCACAAATGCGAGTTTATTCAAAAATTACATCTTTGGAGCACTCATCTGCTATACGGCGGGCACCCTTCAGGACGCCCTCATAATACATCTCGGGCTTGCGATGCTCCTTGCCCGGCGGTGGTCCGTCCGTCACAAGCTTCTCAGCGTCCATCTTGCCCCAGTGCACTTTAGCACGGGCAAGGGAACTACGGGCACCTTTGATTCATACGGAGCGCTTGATGACTTCAAGCCTTGGACAGGCATCCACCAGCCGCCTTACCAGCCCGAAGTAGCTCCTAGGCATGGCTTCCCCAGGCCACAGCCGGACTACGAGACCCTTCATGGCCTGTTCGCCACCTTATGGAGCTCGACCAGCTGCTTCACTGGTCGCTCAAAACTGCACGGTGTCCGCCTCAAAGATCTTGAGACCGTAACACCTTCTCCGCTGAGCTCCCTCTTCATTTCGGTAGAATGCGGTAGCGTCGGACACACTCGGGAAGATCTGCGAATGCTCTGGAGAGCTCCGGACTCGGGTAAGTAACAAGTAATTCACTTTCGCGTGCTTGCTTTGCATAAAGAATGCCTTACCCGCCGCTATCTTCTCCATCGCCTCAATTTCCTGGAGGGCTTTTTGGGCTTCGGCCTTGGCAGATTTTGCGCTCTCAAGCGCCGAGGCGAGCTCAGACTCTCGAGTCTTTGACTCAAGCTCCAAACTCTCGTGTTTTTCCACGAGAGTGTGGAGCTCTTGCTGCACCGCCGCCACCCGCGCCTCCTGCTTCTCTCGCTCGGTGCGCTCCACGGCCGCATTGTTTTCGGCCTTGGACAACGCTTCCTTCAGGGTCGCCACCTTGGTTGGTCCTGTCATTATTTGCAACCACATCTTTTATATATATACTTACATAAGGTATTACTTACCTTCCTTGTCCTCGAGCTGCTTCTTGGCAAGGCCGAGCTTGTTCTCGGACCGCTCGAGGCTCTGCTTCAATGCATTGGCCTCCGCAGTCAGTGCGGCAGAGGTCAGTAGCACAACCTGCATTCCCATATTGACATACTTACGTTAGACTCCTGCTTATTTCTTTTTGATCCTCAGTTCGGCTTTTCTTTCCGAACACCAAACTGAGCATCAGGGGCTACTGTCTATGCGGTAATATTTTTACATATCTTAAATACATACCTCAAAGCCTGTTATAAGGCTGGCACAGGATTTGGTTAGCCCGCTCTTGGCGGACTGAACCTTCTGGATCACCACACTCATAGTAGTGCGGTGCTCCTCGTCGATGGAGGCGCCATTAAGCACCTCCAGCAAATTATCCGGTGCCTCCGATTGGACGGAGGTCACCGACGTCGTAGGCTTGCCCTTCTTACGTGGGGGCCGCCTGCCGGACTCCGGAACCATTGAAGGTTCCGGTGCGGAGTCCGGCCCGGGGCCGGACTTAGAGCCCTTTGGGGTTTTATCCCCTTTTCGCCTGGAGTCCGGGAGGTCGCCTTGCGGCGCCTCCAGGACCACCACCTCCTAGCTTGGCCCCTTTTGGGACTCCACCTCAGCATCATCCGCGGCCGGAAGTGAAGTGCTATTCACATCCGACGAACCCAGGGAGCCGCTCGTGGAAGCGTCGAGCCCGGCCTTGGGCGGACTGCATGATTATATTCGGCGTCAGAAGATACTATGCAATGAAGAAGCGCCATGAGTTACTCTGGTATCCGGATACTTACGATTTCGCCAAGGGCTTGGCCCTGGGTGGCCACTCTTCTTCGCCGTCGTCGGCGTTGGTGGAATAGTCTGGAGGGAGGGTCCTTCCCTTCTTGGACCCTCCGCCCCCCCCCAGTTGGGGCGGCCTTCCTTTTCTTCTCTCCCCCCGCTGGGGGAGAGGCCTCTCTTTCCTCCTCCTCGTCTTCACGGGAGGAGTCCACCTCGGAGTCATCAGACAATGAGTCCGACACCACCTGTCGTTGGGAACTCCTTCGAGTTACCATGGCCTTCTTCTTGGCCTTCTTCTCCGGCACCACGTAAGGTGCCGGAACCGAGAACCCGTCAGCGGGCGTCCGCTGGTCTTCGGCAAGGGAGCGGACAATCAATCTGCCGGACGTCCTCGCCAATCCTGTCAGAGGTAAGGGAGTTTAGATCCCGCATAGAGTCAAACTATGAAAAACAAGTGTCCCGTAAAGGGCAAAATAGCTTACCGCATTGGCTTGATGCTGCGCGCTGAATCCGTGATCCTCGGTAGCGGATGCGGGAGCCTCGGCGCCCTTGAACAACACCTTCCAAGCATCTTCGTACGTAGTGTCGAAGAGCCTGCTTAGGGTTTGGTGTTGTGCCGGATCAAACTCCCACAAGCTGAAAGCTCGTTGTTGGCACGGGAGGATCCGGTGGATGAGCATGACCTGGACTACGTTGACGAGTTTGAGCTTCTTGCTCACCAGGTTTTGGACGCAGGTTTGGAGTCCAGACAGCTCCTCCGAATTACCCCACGACAAGCCCGTCTCTTTCCAGGAGGTGAGCCGTGTAGGGAAGCCAAATCAGAATTCGGGGGCTGCTGCCCATTCAGGGTCACGCGGCTCGGTGATGTAGAACCACCCCGATTGCCACCCCTTTATGGTCTCCACAAAGGAGCCCTCGAGCCATGTAACATTGGGCATCTTGCCCACCATGGCGCCTCCACACTCTGCTTGGCGGCCGCCCACAATCTTCGGTTTGACATTGAAGGTCTTCAGCCATAAACCGAAGTGGGGCTGGATGCAGAGGAAGGCCTCGCACACGACGATGAACGTTGAGATATTGAGGATGAAGTTCGGGGCCAGATCGTGGAAATCCAGGACGTAGTAGAAAATGAGTCCCCGGACAAATGGGTGAAGCGGGAAAGCTAGTCCGCGGAGGAAGTGGGTGAGGAACACCACCCTCTCATGGGGCCTGGGGGTGGGGATGAGCTGCCCCTTGTCGGGAAGCCGGTGCGTGATGTCATTGGACAAGTATCCGGCCTTCCTCAGCTTTTTAATGTGCCCCTCCGTGATGGAGGAGACCATCCACTTGCCTCCCGCTCCGGATATGGCTGGAGAAGGTAGAGGTGGGATGTGCGGACTTGGGCGCTGGAGCTCAAGTGCGCGAAAATGGATAAGCAAAGGAGGAAGAAGGCGTAGATGGAAAAGGTGGATCCTTATCCCCTTATATGGGCGGACGAAACTATGTGCCCCCACCAGCCTGGTAAAACTCGCTTATCTCCCAAGCGCCGTAAATTAATGGCACGGTTGGGTTACCGACGCCCGTATTGATGAGAATCCCAGAATAAGGGGACACGATCTCTGCTTCAACATGACGTGCCAAGGAAACCGCCTCGCTAAGTGCGATGAGGTGGGACAGTAAAAACGATTCAGATAAAGGCTTGGCCGTGGTGTGATGTCACGCTACGAAATACGTCAGCCGATTGGATTTGTGTAAATATTATTCTGTCTACGGTGGTACGCGGAAATTATTTTGCAGAGCCGGACACTATCCTTGTGTTCAAAATCTTCTATGAAGTATTCGGAGGAGGAACCCGCCTTGCAATGCCGAAGACAATCTGCGTGCTGGACTCGTCGTCATTGAAGCCTGGTTCAGGGGCTACTGAGGGAGTCCTGGCTTAGGGGGTGTCCGGATGGCCGGACTATGACCTTTGGCCGGACTCCTGGACTATGAAGATACAAGGTTGAAGACTTCGTCCCGTGTCCGGATGGGACTTTCCTTGGTGTGGAAGGCAAGCTTGGTGATACGGATATGTAGATCTCCTCCCATTGTAACCGACTCTCTGTAACCCTAGACCTCTCCGGTGTCTATATAAACCGGAGGGTTTTAGTCCGTAGGACGAACAACAATCATACCATAGGCTAGCTTCTAGGGTTTAGCCTCTCTGATCTCGTGGTAGATCTACTCTTGTACTACCCATATCATCAATATTAATCAAGCAGGAGTAGGGTTTTACCTCCATCGAGAGGGCCCGAATCTAGGTAAAAACATCGTGTCCCTCGTCTCCTGTTACCATCCGCCTAGACGCACAGTTCGGGACCCCCTACCCAAGATCCGCCGGTTTTGACACCGACAACAACCACCATCGCTTGCTTGTAGGCCAAACACATGTATGGAGAGGTGTGGTTGTGATGTTTGAATACCTAATATATATGCAGAACTTTGATGTGACACCTTCCTTGAAACCTTTAAGTCCCCCACACGAACCGAGGTTCATGACACGTAGTATATATATGTTGCCACCTCCCCTCTTTGACGCGTAATATATACTCCTACATACCGTAACACAACCCGAAAATAATCCTCCTTGTTCGTCAAACTACCTTTCTCGTTGTGTGACATATTAGATGGACGACGACCTCGCGGGCCCATGGAGGGAAGTCGCTGGAGAATGAGTGATAACCATCGTCTGCACGTGGCCCATTGAGTGACTGTCCTATATGACGCGTAGTATTACCCCCGGCCACCCTCTTCAACGCGTACTATATATATATATACTCCTACCGTAAGTAACAAAAACCAAAAAATGACCATCCTTGTTGGTCAAATTAACCTATCTCATTGCATGTCATAGTGCTACGCGGCGACCTCACGGGCCCACTCGAGTGAGTGTCGTAGGACCGCCGTAGCATGTGGCCCAAATATGCATGTCAAACTTTTTTTCAGCGAACATGCGACCAAAGGAGTTTTGTGTTTAAAATTGAAAAAAAATACATAACATTTGTCCATTTTTATACATTGATTGATTTCCCAGGGATTTAATGTGCAAAAATCAAATTTGATCTACATGAGACCCGTGATAGTGCATGAAAATGGATTGCAAAATCATATGTGTATGTGATCCTACGTGTAAGTTTAGTCCCCATGCAAGAAATTTCTAACATCGAGAATCTTGATTTTAAAATCTAGTAAATCCAAAACTAAGTTGAAATTCAAGAAACTTATCATGGTGTCATATCGACACGAATAGACTGTGATATTTCTTTTCAAATTTGAGACAAGTTTTGATATAATCTTCTTACATACAGGAAATTATACATAATTATCAACCAATATCGCAAACGGATTGTTTATTCGAACCGTGTGTTAGACCAACAATGTATGTGTCGGGCTTCGGTTAAGCAATAAAGCGACATAATTAATCATTAGAAAGGAAAAATCAATATAATAAATGTCGCGCACGCGTCCCGTGTACCGTACGAGCATGCGTGAGTTGACGAGACGCATGCTAGCAGGCACACCAGGAGGCCGAGGCATGCGCATGTTTGCTACGCACTCACCATGCGGCGTGCTAGTAGCTGTGTGAAATGACGGTAGGCATGCTAGCAGTCCGCTGCACAGGCTCACCGGGAGGCGAGCCAGCCCTTTGACCACCGCCCACCTCCCTCCCACTACTCCATATTAATGGCGCGCCCGATCCGCTGGACATAATAGGCGGCCGCACACCCCGTCCACAACTGTCACCGCCGCATGGAGTGTATTAGGATTTTGCCGAAGAGCTCCATCGGTGGGAGTGGCAATGCCTGGGCTGGTAAAGCCCCCGCGCAATGCATGAAGCTGCGTGCAGAGGTTGCTGTCGCCATCGACGAGGTCTCCCGCGGGCAGCAGCGCGACCTTGACTTCGTCACCGTCGTCATGCCTCCCTAGCCGGAGCCGGAGGTCCACCGCTACTCCGGCAACCACTCCGACTCCGATGGAAATCAGGTTAGTCCCCCCCCCCCCCGCCCTTTTGTTGGGAACATAAATCCTTGGTTATGTTCACCCAGTCCATGAAATCAGAGTAAGATTCGTTAGATCCGTGTAGTGTATTGATTGTTTGACTGGTATCTATGGTTAATGATTAATTGATTGTTCTGTACAAATGAATATTTTGCAAATAATCTGACTAGGGTTAGCGTGCTTGCTAATAATTCGTAGCCAGATCTTGAGAATTGATTTTGAATGTCCTACATATATGTTTGTGCCCTTTATTTCTTCCAGATCTTGAGAATTGATTTTGAATGTCCTACATGTATGTTTCTGCCTTTTTTCCAGATTGCTATGTATACAGACGAGGCTCCGGCCAGCGGCGCTGCCGACTGTAGATCCTGCACCCGGCAACGCGGGCAGAAGCGGCCACGCCCCTGGATCTGAGGAACCCGTAGAATATCGGGCGGACCACATCAGCGATATCCCAGACGCCATCCTTGGGGAGATCATCTTCCTTCTCCCCACCAAGGATGGCTGCCGCACACAGGTCCTCGCATCTCGGTGGCGCACTCTATGGCGCGCCGCACCTCTTAATCTCAACTGTCGCCGGCTATCTGTCGTTCATGATTTTGAACTCCACGAAGCCATCATCTCCTCCCACCAGGGCTCCGTTCAACGCCTATGCATCCCGACATGCTTCCTGTTGCACATACCCTGCATGGTGGATGCCTGGCTGACATCTCGTCAATTCGAAAAACTCCAGCATCTTGAGTTCTACCATTACTATGCAAATAGCTATCCACCAAGCGTTGTAGTTGTGCCCTCACCACCAATGTCCATCTCATGGTTTTACTCATCTCTTCACACCACCACCCTGGCTCGGTGTCATCTACCAGACAATCTGGTACAAATGATTTGACTCCCACTACTAAAAAAAACTCGCGCTTCTGGTGGTCAATCTGTTGGAGGCCTCATTACACACCATCATCCACTCTTGTTGCCCTGCCCTTGAGCGCTTGCTGCTTGTTTTTGGAAAATAAATATGTATTCGTTTTCTCCAAATAAAGTCGCCTCATCTTGTAAGCATTGGAATTTGCTTTAAAGGAGAGGAGCTCATCATCAAAGACGCCCCTTCACTCCAAAGGCTGCTCCTTGATTATCATTATGCACCTTCGCAAATAGTTGTGGTCTTTGCGCCTAAACTGGAGAACTTGGGTGTAATTCCTGATCGGTTTGAAGGTTACAAGATGGTGGTTGGCTCCACACTTATTTAGGTACTATATATTATCATCAACGCTTTTGTAATCATAACCTGCATTTTTCATTTGTGTCCGTAAGTTTTATATCATCAACACTTTTGTAATCATAAGCTGCTTTTTTCATTTGTGCGCATAAGTTTTATATAATCTTGGAGTATGCGTTTGGTACTAATATTATGTTCTATGCTCAATGAAGAGTTTGTCATGGGTACCCTATCAGTGGTGCTAGATTCTGTCAAGACCTTACATATAAGTACGTGGTGTTTTGATCTGAACATGATTATCGGCTTGCCGCGATGCTTTCCATGTCTGGAGAATTTGTATATAGAGGTGATGATACCAAGCACATTGATATACTTTACTAGAACTAACCGTTCAGCTGTACTATTTTTTTAGACATTAACTGTTTTCAGTCTTCATGTCTATTTAGGCTAAAGGACATGGACAAAAAGGTATAACCAATTGGTGGCATAGGAAGCACCGGGATTTTCTCAGTTCCCATGACATTTGTTTGAGGACAATAACGCTGGCAGGATACGCATCCAACCATGCAAACACTAGCTTTGTCACATTCTTCCTGTTGAATGCAAGAGTACTATTGTCTATGAGGATTAAGTTTTTTAACAAAAACTTTCTCGCGGATGGACACGTTGAACATCATACGAAGAAGCTTCAGGTGGACAAAAGGGCTTCTGAACGTGCTCGGCTTCTATTTACAACAACTTGTCTTCATGTACCAGTAGATTTTCTGGTCCAGGCTCTTGATTTTATGGATCAGACGGATCATTTGATTGTGACTGCCGAAAACTATGGTTGAGTTAGTTGTTATTGTCCTGTTCAATCTGGATTTTGTGTAAACCTTCTAAACAATTAATCATCGTGCTTTTGTACCTTCTGTAAGCTGGGGTTAGATATTGTTGCCCTTTTCAACTCGGCTTTGTTACAAACCGGAGCTTCTATCAAGAAGGCTCATTGTTCCGAGAGGGAACTTGGTCACATGATGTGTGTGCGAAATGACATATGCTGTATCTTCCCGCCTTCATTATTTTACAGAGGAAACATGCAACTGTGCTAAACATATGAAATTATTCAGGGTTCGTTTCGCCTTTTTATACATTGATTTTCCTATGAATTTTTAACAAATAGCCACCACATTATTATTGCAAACGGTCATATTAGTCCAACCGTGGGCGTTCAACCAACCTTTTACTACCACGTGCAGCTGTTTGATTTGACGGGACGACCGTGAGCAGTCTGGCACGCACGCCGCGAATGCTGCAATTTATTGCTTGTTTTGGACTTTTGTTTCGGCCGCCTCAGGAAGGTACGTAGAACAGTCCTCCGTTCACATCTACAAGCACCGCCACCGAGGATCGCCGCCCGCTGCGAGATGGAGGACGAGCAAGCCAACAAGCGGGGGCGGGTCGAGCCAGAACCGCAAGAGCCTCCGGCGAACGTGGACTTCATCAGCAGCCTCCAAGACGAGATGTTGGTAACCATCATATCCCACCTCCTAGACCTCATCGTCGACCACGAGTTCTGGAGCGGGGAGCAAGAACACCTGGAAGCATTATCCCACGTCCTCGCCATGCACCCTGGGCCGGTCAGACGCCTTGCTATCGGCAGGCTCAGTCCCCACAAGAAGACCGTACCCAGGTTGCACTACTGGTTCCTATCCCCAGCCCTGCATTGGCTCAAGGAGCTCAGCCTTCATGCTAGACGTCCTTGCTTGCTGCCGCCGTCCGTGCTCTTCCTCGCGCCCACGCTGCGCCGCGCTACATTCAGATAGTGCATTTTTCCCCGGACCGATGTCGCGCGTGCTTTTCATATCCCTAAACTTAAGCACCTCGAGCTCATTGCCATCCGTATCTCGAAGGAGGATTTGGAGCGCCTGCTCGTCGGCTGTACATTGCTCGAGTACCTTTGCCTTCATGCGATGGATGGGTTTAGTAGCCTCCACATCACCTCGACGAATGTCTGTGCGATTTATGTGCATTGCTGGCGCCGCCCAAGGCTGTCAGTTGAGGTGTTTCACGATATTTTCATTGAGAATGCGCGTTTCCTCGAGGGATGTTATGTACTTGATAAATTAGGTCCAGCAAGAATCAGGGTCACTCATGCACCAAAATTTAAAGTGTTGGGCTATTCATGCTGAATTCAATGAACTTGTTACTGGACCATTATCCGTTCAGGTACAACAATCTTCTTCTTCTCCTTCTTATATATTATTGGACAGAAAATGACTCCCACAAGCTTGACCCAGCCTATGCGCACAGTGAAGATCTTGGCACTATAATCTGTCGGCCCCGATCTGGATAAAGTTGTTAGATTCCTTAGATGCTTTCCTTGCACGGAGAAGCTATACATCGAGGTGATGCTCCTTTCCTGTTAATTGTTAACCACAACGGAGCTCAATTTTTTGTTACTTTTACCCATGATTACAATGACAAATGTAGAATGATTTTTAAAGGAAATTTGGAGGTTTTCAATACATATTTTTTTTGAGATGCTAGTGTTGTACGCATTTTATTCCTTCGCCCGACATGCTTTCGTGATAAAAGTTTATCATGAAATATTGAAGGTGGCATTTCACTCTTTTCGTGTATTATATAAATCCTGCAAATCAAAGAGGCCCGAAGTGTCCAAATCTGCAGCTAGGCACTAATATCTTGTCTTTGTTTGCAGATACTAGCAGGCCCGAAAGTAGAAAATGTTGGGGAATATAATAATCCCATTGAACGCCTTGATCTTCATCTCACAGAAATTACTTTTAATGAGTACCGAGACACCACACCAGAAATTAATTTCGCTAGGTTCTTTGTTCAGAAAGCAAGCTTGCTCAAGGTAATGAGGTTTTCCCTATATTTACTGCGCAGAAGTGAATGGATTGCTAAAGAGCGCAGGCGTCTACAGCTGGATGGAAAAGGCTCTGCACAAGCTGAATTTTGTTTGTAGCTTCATATGATAGATTATTCAGAAATCACTGTATCAAACCGCTATATGACTTCTCGGTGGATGATCCTTTCGCAAAAATAATGCATGTAAAAGATTCTGAAGAATATGAATTTTATGTGTTTGAATAGTTTGAACCTTGTAATCTTTGAATTTGGGCCTTGTAATGCTGGAATTTGAACCTTGCAATATTTATGGTATTTGTTACATAACGTAATTGAATGTTTAATTTGGTTTTGCAATCATGTCCTGTTATAATATATATATATATATATATATATATATATATATATATATATATATATATATATATATATATATATATACTTATATATGTTGTTTTCTATACACACATCATAGATGTTGTGCAGACAGAGCATATCACATCGCACACGAACCACACGAGGTAACCCGTTAGTGATGAATTCGTCAATTGCAAACGGTTATATACCAGCAAGCGTTTGCCTACAACCCGCATGGCTTATTCCATCACAAACAGTTTGGATGGATCAACTTTATGCCATGTATCGCACACGCAACTCCAATATGATTCATGCCTGATGTCTCCGCCATCACTCGCACAGTTCGTCTTATTTTCCACGTATCACTATGCCGGCCTCTGCTCGCGTCCCTCGACGTGCTCTGCTCGCCGTTAGGCGCCACAGTGCGATGTGCTCGCCATTAGGCGCCGCGGCGTGCTCAGCACGCATCCGTCGGCGCGCTCAGCTCGCGTACCTCCACGCACTCGGCTTGTGGACAGATTTTTCTTGCGTGTTCAACTTCTATATGCATATATATGGTTGCTCGCCGTTGAGGCGCCGTAGAGCGCTTTGCTCATGTCCCTGCATGCGCTTTGCCATCGGTTGGGGCCTGCGCACAATCATGTCGGGGGCCCCATATCCATGTGGTTCCGCTGCACGCGTCGCCACGATGCAGTTACGTGTGGCATGATGGAGTTACGCACTGCAATTTAGAACTGCCATCCGGGGGTGCGGATATTCCAGGTCGTCCGGCTTCCCCATTAAATTCCCGCGGCCATTATAACCTTAGTCTTTTCAACCTTTAGATCTCACCCCACAACACAACAAGCACACCCAGGATGACACATACAGAGAGGATATCTAGCGGCGCTCCAATGGAGTTCGGCGAGCATAAAGTGGAGACCCACGCGAGGGAGATTGATCTCTCGGAGGTGTGCAACATCGACACGGCCGTGGTGGAGGACTACATCAACACCGTGGAGCAGTTTCTTGGTCGACACAAGTGCAAGGTGGTCGGCATCGACCTCTAGTACACCAGCGGTCATCCCGACAAAGATCAAAAGGTGGCTGTCGCCCAGCTGTGCATGCGCCATCATGTCCTCATCTTCCACTACTGCATAGCCACGGAGCCTTGCAACCGTTTCGCCAGGTTTGTCAACAACGACGACTACAAGTTCGCTACGGTGGAAACCTGAAACGATGTAAAGGCGCTCAAGGTTACGGGCTTGGCCTACAAGAACCTTGTCGAAATCCGTGACCACTACAGGGTCTGGGGTAGCACAAAGAAGGACTCCCTGGTTGAACTCGCCTCGGCCATCATCGACCCCTACTACAAAAGGATGAAGCAGGATGCCAAGAAAAAAAATCCTTTATCCTGGTACGAGCATGTACACATGCTACCAGATGCACAGGCGGATCGTTGACATGAGGAAGTGCCTCGTTACCAAAATCGACGAGGCCGGATCGAGCCACAAGCAGAGTAGTAGCGGCAAGCGTCACAAGAAGTAGATGATGATCAGATGATCGTTTATCCTAGTTAATTATGCATGTAATACATAGTTTACTTTGGCGTGTGGAAATGTCATGTGTGTAGTACCCACCTATGTAATTATGCATGTAATAGTTTACTTTGGTGTGTGTGTAAATGTCATGTGTGTAGTAACCACCTATGTAATTGGATGTTTAATTTGGTTATGCAACCATGTCCTTATAAGTGTGTGTGTGTGTGTGTGTGTGTGTGTGTGTGTGTGTGTGTGTGTTGTTGTTGTTGTTCTGTATGTAATCCCATGGCACAACACATACGTCTTATTTGCAGCAATCGTCTGTGTTATTATCGGTCTTCGTACACATTTTTTATTATAGACCTGTTTGCCGCGTATCACACACATCTTGTTGAATTGAACCGTTTTTGTTCTCTTGGCTCAACGCAAACAGTTCATCCGAGTGAACGGTTTACCCTCTATCGCACACACCTTGATCTGGCTGACCGTTTCTTTTGTTCCGCCTAATCACAAAAAGTTCATCCGAGTGAACTATATGCCGTATATCACACACACCTTCATATGGCTGCCTGTTTTTGTTGTTCTGCCTCATCAAAAACAGTTCATTCTACTAAACCGTATGCCCCGCATCGCACACGCAACTAAAATCCAAACCGTGTTTGATGTATCCGCCATCCCAAACGTTTTTCATCTTTTTTGACAATTTTTTTACATCACCGTTTGCTATTATTGCATCGCACATAGTTTCGTCGAAGGGTCTCTGATTGTAGTGTCGCGTTAGCAGCATCCTGTAGTAGTGTATCTATCTATGTAATCGTGTGGGAGTTATATAACAAACATTAGTTTGAGTTTTGTTGTTTTACCAACTTGTTTAAACCTTAGCAATGAAACAAAATCAGAATAAAAAGATCATATGCTAGTCCTATGGGGAGTAATGACTTCACATAAAAGAAGTAAAGTTGATAAAATTTGTTGGAAGTTAACAAACATAGCAATTGTCATTGATGCAATTGATGAAAAGTAATAAAGAAAGAGAGGTCACATATAAATATACTATCTTGGACATCTTTTATGATTGTGAGCCCCCATTAAATATTCTATGCATGATCAAATAGTTGACGTTGGACAAGGAAGATGACTTAATGAGTTATATTTGCTTATATTCACATACAAGTTATATTGTCATGGATCCTCTAACATGTGGTGCTTGCTTAGGATCTTTTGCTAGCCAAAATTTGCACTAAGTAGTGATACTACTTGTGCATCCAAAAACCCTTTAACCCAGTTTCTTGCCATGAGAGTCCACCATATCTACCTATGGATTGAATAAGATACTTCAAGTAAGTTGTCATCGGTGCATAAAGCAATAAAAATTGCTCCTGAATATGTATGATCTTTTATTGGAAGGGAAAATAAGCTTTGTATGAACTTGTTATCATGAAGAAATAAAAGCAACAAACTACATAATAAAATTTTTCATCTCAAGGGGCAATATAAAGGATGTTCCTTTCCATTAAGAGTTTGCACATCCAAAAGTAAAAAGTGCATGACAACCTCTGCTTCCCTCTGCGAAGGGCCTATCTCTTTACTTTTCTGCATTTACTTTTATTCAAGAGTCAATAATGTTCATCCCTATTCCGCTCTATTTACTCTCTAGTTGGCAAGCATCAGGTGGTGGGGAAAGATCCAGGTATATATATCCAGTTGGATGTAGGTGATCATGAGTTATTATTGTTGACATTATCCTCAGGATAAATAAGTTGGGCGGTGAAAACCATAAATCCCCACCTTCCTATGTGTTTGCCTAAAACTTTTGCTCTATAAATATGTCATGAGTGTCAGGAATCATAGAATACTTTATGATAGTTGAGTATGTGGACTTGCTAAACAAAGCTGTTACATAGACTCTTTTTGAAAATATGATAGATTGTAATTTTCTTGATGACTGAGATCATAGTTTGTTAGTTTTCAATGAAGTTTATGGTTCATACTTTTAGCTTGTGAATGAATTGTTTCTTTATCATGAGAAGTTTTATGATAATATATTGCTGTTATGATAATGATCATGATGCCTCCATGTTTTTATTTTGTTTTATTGACACCTCTCTCTCTCTCTCTCTAAACATGTGGTCATGATTATAGATTTTGACTTTTGCTTGAGGACAAGCTTGTGGGAGTTGATACATCCATTTTGCATCATGTTTTCCTACTTTTATTTATTATGTTTTAGATTGTTATTTCACTTTATGATGCAATTCTATTCCTTTTCTGTCATATTTTGCAAGATTCACACGACGAAGGAGATTTCGGGCAGCTGGAATTCTGGACCTGAAAAAGCTACAACAGAGATAGCTATTCTCCACAAATCCAAATGACCTGAAAATTGATGGAGATTTTTTTTTGAATATATTAAAAATACTGGAGTAAGAATTACCAGAAGGGGGCCACCCAAGAGTGACGAGCACAGGTGCCGCGCCCTACCCCCTAGTCAGGCATTATGAGCTCGTGGGCCCCCTGGCAGGCCTCCTGTGCCCATCTTCTGCTATATGAATCTATTGGCCCTTGAAATAAAATAGAGGGAAGCCTTTTTGGAGGAGGCGCCGCTATCTCGAGGTGGAACCTGGGCAGGAGCACTTTTGCTCTCCGATTGACCGATTCTGCCAGGGTTACTTCCCTCTGGGGGGGGTCAAAGCCATCGACTTCACCAATGATCCTCTCATCATGGTAGGACCAATCTTCATCAACATCTTCACCAGGACCATCTCATCTCAAAACCTAGTTCATCTCTTGTATTCAATCTTTGTCCTGAGACCTCAGGTTGGTACATGTAGGTTGCTAGTAGTGTTGATTACATCTTGTAGTTGATGCCAGATGGTTTATTTGGTGGATAATTAAATGTTCAAATTCTTTAGCATATTCAAAACCCCTCTGATATTGAACATGAATATGATTTATGAGTAGTTACTTTTGTTCTTGGGGACATGGGAGAAGTCTTGTTATAAGTAATCATGTGAAGTTGGTATTTGTTTGATATTTTGAAGATATGTATGTTGTTGCATCCTTTAGTGGTCTCATGTGAACATCGACTACATGACACTTCACCATACTTGGGCCTAAAGGAGGGCATTATGGAGTAATAAGTAGATGATGGCACTACTAGGAAAGTACTTATAGGTGAACCCCAATTAGTGGCGGGCACGGCGGGGCACCTGCCACAGTTAGTTTTGAAACCAAGCAGTGGCGGGTGACACAAAGCGACCGCCAGAGCTACTGGACTAGTAGTGGCGGGTGCGGTAAATAACCTGCCACAAATAAGCACCGCCCCGCATGTCCATGTGATGAATGTGTTCAGTGGATGGTGTATAGAGTTGCTCGTGACTGCTCTAGAAGGAAACACTGGCGGGCCCATTCTACAGCTATCCACAGTTTCGTGCCTGCAACCGGCACTGAAAAAATTATACAGATATTATCTGTGGAGGGTAATTGCCAGCAATTGCCACAACTAAGTTAGTTGTGTGGTCGTCCCAAAATCAAATTGGCTTTGCCGTCTGCCACTCCAAAGTAGCTGTGGCAGGCGGGTTGGCGCACCCGTCGCACACAACGAACTCAATCGACTATCCACACGCGCATGCCCCTCCCCTGCCCCACTTCACTGTCTCACTCTCACTCTCCCCCATCTTGTCGTCGTTGGCTCATCCATGGTGCCGCTGTCGACCTCGGCGTCCGCAACCTCCGTCACCGTCCACTACCTCCATTGCCCTCGCCACCGGCCTCGGCATCCGCAACCTCCGTTGGCCTTCGTTGCCTCCATCGCCCTCGGTGTTGATCCACCCCATCACCATCCACACTCGGTAATACACCACCATCCCCGCCGTCCTCACTTATCTTTCCAGTCGGCTTTCCTCCTCGATCGCCACCCGCGGCCGTGGTCGCTACACACATGGAATACTGCGGCAGCAACCACGCGTACACAGACATTCAACTAGGGTTAGGGTTAGGGTATATATTTATATTATTTTGTGTTCATAATCGCTAGTAAGTTCAATTTATTCATACTAGAGTTCAGTTATAGTTGTAGTTTCTAGTTCTATTGTTTTGAAGGCACACACCAAAACGATTATAGTTGCAGTAGCCACATACGTGACCATCAACGGGAAAACCCAAATTGTTCATTAGATGGATCCAATTCTTGTTAGGGTTTGTGTAGTTTATTTAGTTTTTACATAGATAGATAATAGCGAGGGATGAAATCAGTGGCGAAGCTATGTTGTAAGATGAAGGTGCCATGGCCCCCATCTTTGGTATAATATGTTTGGCTTTGGTATAATATCTGAAGGAAATTTTTTTGGGGGGAGAAAGATTAGGAAAAGTAGAGTCTTTTGGCCCCCCAAACATCCATATTTATGTTTGCCCCCTATCTGTGCCAAAACGGCGGACCTCGGGTAGGGGGTCCCAGGCTATTGATCTTGGATCAATGGGGAACAAGGGACGAAGGACACGATGTTTACCCAGGTTCGGGCCCTCTCGAAGAGGTAATACCCTATGTCCTG
This sequence comes from Aegilops longissima, assembly GCA_021605205.1. Taxonomy (NCBI): domain Eukaryota; kingdom Viridiplantae; phylum Streptophyta; class Magnoliopsida; order Poales; family Poaceae; genus Aegilops; species Aegilops longissima. The sequence continues at coordinate 334,569,778 of CM038677.1, forward strand.
CTTGATTATATTGAGGTGTATAGGATGATTATAGAGTCGATCTACCACGAGATCATATGAACTAAACCCTTGGTGAGTAGGATGATGGTTGTTGTTCTAGCCCCTATAGACTAAAACCCCCTGGTTTATACAGACACCAGGGGTATTAGGTTTACACATGGTCAGTTACAACGAGGGAATAAACATGTCGAATATTGTATCTTGACTTGGAGGACACACCAAGATTTTGAGGGTTTTCTATCCAGACCTGGTGTCATGGGAAATCACGGCCACCTATGTGGCCATGAGCCCCTTTTGGTTCGGCGGGGAGATGGGCACGTTGCACAAAGAGCGGAGAAGCGTAACACAGCATGACAAAGATCACACGGGCAGTTTTACCCAGTTTCGGGCTGCCGCAAGGCGTAAAAGCCTACTCCTGCTTTGGTGGATTGATGGTGGAAAATGGTGGAAAAAACGCAGCGCTCTTGCCCGGCAAGGTTGCCTCGGGCCGAGAGTGGCTACGCATGTTTGAATGTTTCGGGGTCCGAATCCTTTCTACAGTTGCCATGGGCCTCCTTTTATAGATCATGGGGTCACCACAGTGGCAAATCAGGCTTTACATACTGATTAGATGGCAAACAGAGCTATCATACCTAACTTTGCAGGCTGACAGAGTGCATTAAATGCGCCGCTCAGTGTCACATCACAGCCTGTCCGGCAGGCCCTGCCGGGCTGTTTTGCCAGCTTCACGCCTACTTGCTTGACATGTCTCAGGATGGGTGTCGCGTGGAGCTATTTTCTGTACGAAATGGCTGCCATGTTGTCACGCCCAATATGCGACCCTATCCAGAAGGAACTCGAGGGTCCCCACCAAGGATAGACCCGCATATTGAGACGCTTTTGCAAGGTGGATATCATTACATCAACATTACATAATACATAGGGATACATACATAAGGCACAAATGCCACAAGAATACATCAACATTCAAATACAAGATCAACATCCGACTACGGATGAAACATAAACAGAAGCTCAAACGACATCCACCCTGCTAGCCCAGGCTGCCGACCTGGAACCTATCCCCTGAACGAAGAAGAAGCGTAAGAACTCCAAAACAAGCAAACATCACTCTCGCGCCATGATCAACGTAAACCTGTACCTGCAACTGGTGGTGTAGTAATCTGTGAGCCGCGAGGACTCAGCAATCCCATTACCATGGGTATCAAGACTAGCAAAGCTTAAAAGGACAGGAAGGGGTAAAGTGGTGAGGTTGCAGCAGCGACTAAGCATATATGGTGGCTAACATACGCAAATGAGAGCGAGGAGAGAAACAAAGGAACGGTCGTCAACTAGTAATGATCAAGAAGTGATCCTGAACTCCTACTTACGTCAGACATAACCCAGAAACCGTGTTCTCCTCTCGATCAACCCCGAAAAGAGACACTCACGGTTACGCACATGGTTGGTGTATTTTAATTAAGATCAACTTCGAGTTTTCTACAACCGAACATTAACAAATTCCCATCTGCCACATAACCGCGGGCACGGCTTTCGAAAGTTCAAACCCTGCAGGGGTGTCCCAACTTAGCCCATGATAAGCTCTCGCGATCAACGAAGGATATTCCTTCTCCCGGAGGACCCGATCAGTCTCGAATCCGGCTACAAGACATTTCACAGCAATAAAACAAGACCAGCAAAGCCGCCCGATGCGCCGACAATCCCGATAGGAGCTGCACATATCTCGTTCTCGAGGCAACACCGGATGAGACATCCTACGAGTAAAACCAAACCTCGAGTTGCCACGAGGGGCCCCCGATCTACTCGGTTTGGGCCAGCACTTAGAGAAGCACCGTCCGGGGGCTAATAAAGATGACCCTTGGGTTAATTACTCCCAAGGGAAATATAGGTGGTGGTGAGGCAAATAGTAAAACCAATGTTGGGCCTTGCTGGAAAAGTCTTATTCAAAGCGAACTGTCAAGGGGGTCCCATAAATCACCCGACCGCGTTAGGGACGCAAAAATCCGGGAACATAATACCGATATGACGGAAACTAGGGCGGCAAGAGTGGAACAAAACACCAGGCATAAGGCCGAGCCTTCCACCCTTCACCAAGTATATAGATGCATTAATTAAATAAGATATATTGTGATATCCCAACAAGTAAACATGTTCCAACAAGGAACAACATCTCCATGTTCCAACAAGGAACAAACTTCATCTTCACCTGCAACTAACACGCTATAAGAGGGGCTGAGCAAAGCGGTAACATAGCCAAACAACGGTTTGCTAGGAAGGGTGCAAAAGGTTAGAGGCTGACATGGCAATTTGGGATGGCTTGATAAACAGGTAATAGGTAGCGCAGCATAGCGATAGAACGAAGCAACTAGCATAGCAATGATAGTAGTGAGATCCAGGGTAGCGGTCATCTTGCCTGAAATCCCGCAAGGAAGAAGAACGAGTCCATGAAGAAGACGAACGGAAGAAGCCGAACCAAGCGTAGACGAACGGATCCTCACGATCGCAACGAAACAGGAACTAACAAGAAGAAGCACACAACATAGTGAACACCTCACACATGAACAAGACATGATGCACAACAAACATGATGCATGACAGATCTAGATGAAGCTACTCATGGCAAGGGATGATGCAAACAAGAACAACACATCAAAGCAAGTTTAAATGAGGCCGGAAACAACATATAACAATTCCGGTAAGTCCTCATATGCAAATTTCGAAATTGGTCCAGATCTGAATAAACATTATGTTCAAGTTGTTAAACAGCAATTTAATATGCACCACGATGATCTACACGAAATTCTAGTCAAGTTACATATAAAGTTCATTAAATTCGGAGCTACGGGCTAGAAGATATGAGCAAAACAAGTTAGGCATGGCATTGATGCAACAAGCATATAAACATCAAGCAAAACACCTCAAAACAAGGATCCAACATGATAATATGAAACTACATGCAAAATCAAGCAAGTTTCATATAGAGCACACTCAAAACGGAGCAACGGTTCAACACATACACCCTATACAAGTCATAGCAACAATCTGTCCCAAAACAGCAACTAGACATATTGCAAGCATCAAAACAACATGCTACAGGGCCTCAACAAGAAAACAAAAGGCATGGGCATGATTTACAGGTAAAGCATTACAAAACATGAGCACTGAGCTATCTCCAGAAATGACTAGAACAAGCTCAAAATGACATGGCAAGATTGCAACTAATAACAGTTTCAGACTTTGCAGAAATTAACATCAGGTTGCAATGTTTAGAGCAATGAAACAACATGTTACAGGAACTTATCATGGCAAACAAAGGCATGGAATGAATCTACTCAAAGCATAGAACAAAAGTCCTTTTGTGACCATAAGCAAAAAAGGATCAGAAAATATAGTAACACCCATGTCAAAATTGAAAGTCTCGTTAACAGATTCAGCACCACGGCATGTCAAAAACTGATAACAAGTAGGCATGTTTACAAGCTCAATGCACTCACTACAGAGCCTCATATGATAAACTAAACATACATACATCAAGAAGACATGGCATAGAATACATACATGGCAAGAACAATAACATAGCATACATGGATCAACCACAACAACCTTGGCAAAATTGAATAACATGTAAACAATCTGCCAGGAAACATTTGATAGCAAAAGTAGAGCTCGATTGACTCAAGCTATGGCACTCCATAATTGCATACAAAGGCATGGATGGATAGAGCAAGACATGATTTACAAAACATCCTTACTGAAGTATCTCAAAATATGCATGGATCTCTCGGTAGCATCAAATAAACATGGCATCAAAATATCAGCAAAACAGGGCTGAAATCAGCAACAACAAGACACCTAGTTTGCATGCTTGTGCTAGTCACCACATAGATCACAAAAATACATAGCAAGCACCACTGGAAAGAAGACATGGCATATTGCAAAACACATGTAGGACTCAAGTCCATAGGATGCACACATCAATCATGGCAAAAATGACAAAAGTGCATGTTCTGATAAAAATCAGAAACTAACATCACATAGCACTCTTGCAACAGCATTTCGGGCATCAAGATGAGCTCAAATGAAAATGATGCAATGATATGAAATGATCTACTCTTCGAGGCGAACATTTTGACATATTACAGGCGCAAAACGGAGCAACGATGACAGAGATATGATGCAACGAAAATGCAACAAAATATGCAACTATCTCGGGACTTGGTGGAAAAAAAAATACAGAGCCGAGCGCAATATAACTAAGACGTGCACCGGGCGGGGATTAAGTGGGCTCACCCTTCGGGCTCGGCCCAGGTCGGGGGTGGATCGGGTTTGGCAGGCCGGCGGCCTGGCGCTGCTGGGCCGGGTGCGGGGTTGGGCCACGAGGCCCACGTGGCCGGTTGTGGGCGTCGTCCTCCTCCCGTGCCCGCACGAAGAAGGCAGAGGCGGCGGCGGGAGCTGAGGTGGCGGCTTGCCATTGGCCGGAGTGAGGTGGCGGCTGGACGCGTCCGGCGCCGGGCGGACGTGTCCGGCGCGCGGAGGAAGAAAGGCTAGGGTTAGGGGCGAAATGATCCGCGAATTTTGAAGGGGAAGGTGTTTAAATAGGTAGAGGGAGCTAGGAGAGTCCAAATGAGGTGCGGTTTTCGGCCACGCGATCGTGATCGAACGACCAAGAGCATGGAGGGGAGTTTGGTGGGTTTTGGGACACTTTGGAAGGGATGTTGGGCTGCAAACAAAAGAGGCTTTTGCGGTTACCCGGTTAACCGTTGGAGTACCAAACGACCTCCAAATGATCCGAAACTTGACAGGCGGTCTACCGGTGCTATACCAAGGCCGCTTGACAAACCTCGGTCCATTCCGAGACCCATGAAAAGAGGTAAAAGAGGGCGCCGGGAGACATAGGAGTGCCGGATTGCAAAACGGACAACGGGGAAAATGCTCGGATGCATGAGACGAACACGTATGCAAAATGAAATGCACATGATGGCATGATATGAAATGCAGAAGATGACATGGAAAAGTGCAACACGCAAGCACATGACATGGCAAAGACGGCGAATAACTGACGAACACCTAGCGCATCGAATCCGGGGCGTTACAACACTCCTCCACTAACAAGAGATCTCGTCCCGAGATCTTAGGACCGAGACGGAAGATAAAAAGGAATGAGGTGAAACAAGAACTCAAGGAAGAAGCAAAGAATCGAGAGCACACGAGAAGAAGAGAGAAATGACGAGAATGACGAGAATCGAAAGCTCACGGAATCAGATAGACTATGAAAGCACTCCGGCTAAAACATGGAGGAATAGAACACGAACTTCACAAGATGGAATGAAACTTGACGAGATGAACAACACAATGCCTCCGGAAGAATTGAAAGAATTGAATGAAAAGAACTTAGAAGGAAGGATTGAACGGAGTTGTTGAGAAAATCAACCACGAAAGAATAAGCTTGTTGTGGACTTATGGAAAACCTCTCAAAATTAAAAGGTGATAACCGACCACAAGCGGAAAAGATTGAATAGCTGAGAAGAACGAAGAAATGCAAAACTTCACTTCAAAAGAATATGGAGAATTAATTACACTTCAAGATCCTAGAAGCAAAGATACTTGAACTCCGCCAACAAAATCTTTATGAACTCTTGAAGAATGAAATAAATCATGAAGAACCACCATGAAGAACTCCGGTAACAAAAGGATGATGAGATAGAATGAAGGAAGAAAGAATAAGATGAGCGTTGCGATGATTAAGATGGAGGTTCCGACGAAATGGCCGAGGAAACTGAACTCCGTACATGAAAAGATGAAAAGACTAGGAACTAGAATTTATTCCTCAAGAACAAACTCCGAAGAAAAGGATTAAACACTTGGATGAAATAAGAATAAGATTTATTGTATGCTTATCCTTCATCAAATTAAATTGATGACCAACAATGGATTTCGCATCTTACTTATTCTTCTTGAAAAAGAATTGAGAAGTGACATATCGCAAACTTGAGAAGGTCTTCATGAACCACCGATAAGATTGGATAGAACGAATGAATTAAAATGATAGTCGAGGAAAAAGAATCTGAAAGAACCACCGTAAGAATTTGAAAAATGCCTGACGAAAGAGAATGAATCACCGGGAAGAATTTGAAAAGCAAATATGCTCGAGGGGATTTAGATGGAAAAGAACAAAGAGATCATGAGCTGATTTAAGAACACTTAAATGAGGCACCGGGATAAATATTGAGGCGAACGAAGGGGCACGGATATAGAATAATTGAGAGAACGAAGCTGAAAAACTTGGAACGAAGAAATATTCCGAAAAGATGACCTCCGGATAATCGAGACGGAAAGCAACACCTGAAATACTCTGGATTGATGAAAAGAATTGCACAACTGGAAACAATTAGATATGATAACATCGAGCTAGCACCGCGAATCTTCGGGAGAACGGACAAGATTTAAGAGAAACTCTACTTCGGTCTTCAAATGACGACGAAAAACACCACCAAAATTATTGAGGTACTCCGGTGAAACGAAAGGCGGAGAGGTTGAACCAACAATGAAATGATTTGACAACGATCTTGGAAAGGCATCTGACTGATGAAATTCATTCTTACGTCACAAATGAAAAGAATTGCGAAAAAACTCCGGGGAATTAGAAGAGTCAGGTAAGATCCTGGGAAAGACCTGTGGGTTAGGGCCCACTAAAAGAAAACACCGTTGGAGAGGGATGTTGAACCGATAGATGATGCACCGGAACAATTGAAAAATTATAATGAGGTGATAACCTCAAATTAATTGGAAGACAGACGAATCTCCTGAGATGTCTTCGGAACTCCGGGATGATAAACTGGCTAGAGGCGAACGAGGAAAGAGAACACTTCGAAGGAAAAGAATATGATTAACCCGAAAAACTTGAATTGAGTGCACCGGAAAAGAGATGAAGAATGTCAAACGAGACGAGAATTCACCGGTTGAAATAATTGACGAAAGACTGAAGAGGCTCCGTACGAATGAAATAGATGGTCGAAAGAGATTCAAACTCCGGGAAGAAAAAGGGTGGGAGGGCGGGAAAATAAAGACAACTTGGGAGGGGAAACCGACGAATGAGTTCAAGAGGAAACACCGGTTGAAATCATTGAGGAGAGAGAGCAAAAACTTCACACGAGTAGAATGGATACTCGATTGCGGACTCCGGTTCCGAGAAGAAGAAGGGAGGGCGGGTGGGAAAAAAACAAGGGCAACTTCAGACAAGGAAAAACAACGACGTCGGAGGAAGAACTGAGGATTGAACCCAAAGATGAAGAGGCTCGAGTCAAATTGACGAGAAATGCACCGGATAAAAAGAGCTGAGGAACAAACTACCGGAAAAAAACCAACTGCGTGATCCTAAAGAAAATTTGAAGGGGAAGAGAAGTAATTCAAAACACCTACGTCAAGATTCCTGACCAGAGCGACGAAGGGGCTGAGGAGTAAAAAGAATTCCTACTCTCCGATATAACTAGACTCAGAAAACAGTTTTCTTCTAGACTCAACTGCGGCCAAACTACACGATCAATCAAGGGGGCTCCTAGGGTCGGTCGAGGCTCTGATACCAACTTGTCACGCCCAATATGCGACCCTATCCAGAAGGAACTCGAGGGTCCCCACCAAGGATAGACCCGCATATTGAGACGCTTTTGCAAGGTGGATATCATTACATCAACATTACATAATACATAGGGATACATACATAAGGCACAAATGCCACAAGAATACATCAACATTCAAATACAAGATCAACATCCGACTACGGATGAAACATAAACAGAAGCTCAAACGACATCCACCCTGCTAGCCCAGGCTGCCGACCTGGAACCTATCCCCTGAACGAAGAAGAAGCAGAAGCAGAACTCCAAAAACAAGCAAACATCGCTCTCGCGTCATGATCAACGTAAACCTGTACCTGCAACTGGTGGTGTAGTAATCTGTGAGCCGCGAGGACTCAGCAATCCCATTACCATGGGTATCAAGACTAGCAAAGCTTAAAAGGACAGGAAGGGGTAAAGTGGTGAGGTTGCAGCAGCGACTAAGCATATATGGTGGCTAACATACGCAAATGAGAGCGAGGAGAGAAACAAAGGAACGGTCGTCAACTAGTAATGATCAAGAAGTGATCCTGAACTCCTACTTACGTCAGACATAACCCAGAAACCGTGTTCTCCTCTCGATCAACCCCGAAAAGAGACACTCACGGTTACGCACACGGTTGGTGTATTTTAATTAAGATCAACTTCGAGTTTTCTACAACCGGACATTAACAAATTCCCATCTGCCACATAACCGCGGGCACGGCTTTCGAAAGTTCAAACCCTGCAGGGGTGTCCCAACTTAGCCCATGATAAGCTCTCGCGATCAACGAAGGATATTCCTTCTCCCCGGGAGGACCCGATCAGTCTCGGAATCCCGGCTACAAGACATTTCACAGCAATAAAACAAGACCAGCAAAGCCGCCCGATGCGCCGACAATCCCGATAGGAGCTGCACATATCTCGTTCTCGGGCAACACGGATGAGACATCCTACGAGTAAAACCAAACCTCGAGTTGCCACGAGGGGCCCATGATCTACTCGGTTCGGGCCAGCACTTAGAGAAGCACTGGTCCGGGGGCTAAATAAAGATGACCCTTGGGTTAATTACTCCCAAGGGAAATATAGGTGGTGGTGAGGCAAATAGTAAAACCAATGTTGGGCCTTCTTTGGAAAAGTCTTATTCAAAGCGAATGTCAAGGGGTCCCATAAATCACCCGACCGCGTTAGGGACGCAAAAATCCGGGAACATAATACCGATATGACGGAAACTAGGGCGGCAAGAGTGGAATAAAACACCAGGCATAAGGCCAAGCCTTCCACCCTTCACCAAGTATATAGATGCATTAATTAAATAAGATATATTGTGATATCCCAACAAGTAAACATGTTCCAACAAGGAACAACATCTCCATGTTCCAACAAGGAACAAACTTCATCTTCACCTGCAACTAACACGCTATAAGAGGGGCTGAGCAAAGCGGTAACATAGCCAAACAACGGTTTGCTAGGAAGGGTGCAAAAGGTTAGAGGCTGACATGGCAATTTGGGATGGCTTGATAAACAGGTAATAGGTAGCGCAGCATAGCGATAGAACGAAGCAACTAGCATAGCAATGATAGTAGTGAGATCCAGGGTAGCGGTCATCTTGCCTGAAATCCCGCAAGGAAGAAGAACGAGTCCATGAAGAAGACGAACGGAAGAAGCGAACCAAGCGTGAGACGAACGGATCCTCACGATCGCAACGAAACAGAACTAACAAGAAGAAGCACACAACATAGTGAACACCTCACACATGAACAAGACATGATGCACAACAAACATGATGCATGACAGATCTAGATGAAGCTACTCATGGCAAGGGATGATGCAAACAAGAACAACACATCAAAGCAAGTTTAAATGAGGCCGGAAACAACATATAACAATTCCGGTAAGTCCTCATATGCAAATTTCGAAATTGGTCCAGATCTGAATAAACATTATGTTCAAGTTGTTAAACAGCAATTTAATATGCACCACGATGATCTACACGAAATTCTAGTCAAGTTACATATAAAGTTCATTAAATTCGGAGCTACGGGCTAGAAGATATGAGCAAAACAAGTTAGGCATGGCATTGATGCAACAAGCATATAAACATCAAGCAAAACACCTCAAAACAAGGATCCAACATGATAATATGAAAATACATGCAAAATCAAGCAAGTTTCATATAGAGCACACTCAAAACGGAGCAACGGTTCAACACATACACCCTATACAAGTCATAGCAATAATCTGTCCCAAAACAGCAACTAGACATATTGCAAGCATCAAAACAACATGCTACAGGGCCTCAACAAGAAAACAAAAGGCATGGGCATGATTTACAGGTAAAGCATTACAAAACATGAGCACTGAGCTATCTCCAGAAATGACTAGACCAAGCTCAAAATGACATGGCAAGATTGCAACTAATAACAGTTTCAGACTTTGCAGAAATTAACATCAGGTTGCAATGTTTAGAGCAATGAAACAACATGTTACAGGAACTTATCATGGCAAACAAAGGCATGGAATGAATCTACTCAAAGCATAGAACAAAAGTCCTTTTGTGACCATAAGCCAAAAAGGATCAGAAAATATAGTAACACCCATGTCAAAATTGAAAGTCTCGTTAACAGATTCAGCACCACGGCATGTCAAAAACTGATAACAAGTAGGCATGTTTACAAGCTCAATGCACTCACTACAGAGCCTCATATGATAAACTAAATATACATACATCAAGAAGACATGGCATAGAATACATACATGGCAAGAACAATAACATAGCATACATGGATCAACCACAACAACCTTGGCAAAATTTAATAACATGTAAACAATCTACCAGGAAACATTTGATAGCAAAAGTAGAGCTCGATTGACTCAAGCTATGGCACTCCATAATTGCATACAAAGGCATGGATGGATAGAGCAAGACATGCTTTACAAAACATCCTTACTGAAGTATCTCAAAATATGCATGGATCTCTCGGTAGCATCAAATAAACATGGCATCAAAATATCAGCAAAACAGGGCTGAAATCAGCAACAACAAGACACCTAGTTTGCATGCTTGTGCTAGTCACCACATAGATCACAAAAATACATAGCAAGCACCACTGGAAAGAAGACATGGCATATTGCAAAACACATGTAGGACTCAAGTCCATAGGATGCACACATCAATCATGGCAAAAATGACAAAAGTGCATGTTCTGATAAAAATCAGAAACTAACATCACATAGGACTCTTGCAACAGCATTTCGGGCATCAAGATGAGCTCAAATGAAAATGATGCAATGAGATGAAATGATCTACTCTTCAAGGCGAACATTTTGACATATTACACGCGCAAAACGGAGCAACGATGACAGAGATATGATGCAACGAAAATGCAACAAAATATGCAACTATCTCGGGACTTGGTGGAAAAAAAAATACAGAGCCGAGCGCAATATAACTAAGACGTGCACCGGGCGGGGATTAAGTGGGCTCACCTTTCGGGCTCGGCCCAGGTCGGGGGTGGATCGGGTTTGGCAGGCCGGCGGCCTGGCGCTGCTGGGCCGGGTGCGGGGTTGGGCCACGAGGCCCACGTGGCCGGTTGGGGGCGTCGTCCTCCTCCCGTGCCCGCACGAAGATGGCAGAGGCGGCGGCGGGAGCTGAGGTGGCGGCTTGCCATTGGCCGGAGTGAGGTGGCGGCTGGACGCGTCCGGCGCCGGGCGGACGTGTCCGGCGCGCGGAGGAAGAAAGGCTAGGGTTAGGGGCGAAATGATCTGCGAATTTTGAAGGGGAAGGTGTTTAAATAGGTAGAGGGAGCTAGGAGAGTCCAAATGAGGTGCGGTTTTCGGCCACGCGATCGTGATCGAACGACCGAGAGCATGGAGGGGAGTTTGGTGGGTTTTGGGACACTTTGGAAGGGGTGTTGGGCTGCAAACAAAAGAGGCTTTTGCGGTTACCCGGTTAACCGTTGGAGTACCAAACGACCTCCAAATGATCCGAAACTTGACAGCGGTTCACGGTGCTATACCAAGGCCGCTTGACAAACCTCGGTCCATTCCGAGACCGTTTAATACCCGCACATGAAAAGAGGTAAAAGAGGGCGCCGGGAGACATAGGAGTGCCGGATTGCAAAACGGACAACGGGGAAAATGCTCGGATGCATGAGACGAACACGTATGCAAAATGAAATGCACATGATGGCATGATATGAAATGCAGAAGATGACATGGCAAAGTGCAACACGCAAGCACATGACATGGCAAAGACGGCGAATAACTGACGGACACCTGGCGCATCGAATCCGGGGTGTTACAACACTCCTCCACTAACAAGAGATCTCGTCCCGAGATCTTAGGACCGAGACGGAAGAGAAAAAGGAATGAGGTGAAACAAGAACTCAAGGAAGAAGCAAAGAATCGAGAGCACACGAGAAGAAGAGAGAAATGACGAGAATGACGAGAATCGAAAGCTCACGGAATCAGATAGACTATGAAAGCACTCCGGCTAAAACATGGAGGAATAGAACACGAACTTCACAAGATGGAATGAAACTTGACGGGATGAACAACACAATGCCTCCGGAAGAATTGAAAGAATTGAATGAAAAGAACTTAGAAGGAAGGATTGAACGGAGTTGTTGAGAAAATCAACCACGAAAGAATAAGCTTGTTGTGGACTTACGGAAAACCTCTCAAAATTAAAAGGTGATAACCGACCACAAGCGGAAAAGATTGAATAGCTGAGAAGAACGAAGAAATGCAAAACTTCACTTCAAAAGAATATGGAGAATTAATTACACTTCAAGATCCTAGAAGCAAAGATACTTGAACTCCGCCAACAAAATCTTTATGAACTCTTGAAGAATGAAATAAATCATGAAGAACCACCATGAAGAACTCCGGTAACAAAAGGATGATGAGATAGAATGAAGGAAGAAAGAATAAGATGAGCGTTGCGATGATTAAGATGGAGGTTCCGACGAAATGGCCGACGAAATGCCAATCATGGTAGGGCCACTCTTGTAATGGCCCGTGAATGACTTTAATGCACTGGCGAGTAACTGCCAATTCACTCTTCCCACCACGCCCTTATCCTTAGCCATGTATGTTGCATGCACCAAGTGGGGTAGGTAACGGAGGCGCGTGGTGCGGGAGAGCATCAAGGCAAGGGCCCGACCTTCTTGGATTGGTGGAGGAGGGCGGCAGTTACCCGTCGAGGGATCGGCTCTCTTCCCCGACCCGCCTATAAAAGGAGGGCGGGGGAGGAGCGGAGGCATTCATCCTCACACCCCTTCTCCTCCATCCTCTGCTTTCTGCTGGTCATGTCGAAGGGGAGAGCTCGGGGCCAGGCCCCGGGCCATAGCTTGGGTTTGGTAATGTTGAATGCTCGTGCTGATTCTTGGGGAGTGAATCTGGTCTAGGTACGAAGGGGGTGCGGTGGACGAGTCATCCGCAGTGCAGGAGATATCAAGCTCTCCCACTGTGGTGGAATGCTTGTCTCCTCTGCCTCGGTCGGCCGTGTAGTAAGTGTCAGACCTGGTCACGAGCCATTGCAACCCGTCGACCTGGTGACCAGGTTCTTGGAGCCCCCGACGCCCATCCGGGATGCAGCGCTCGGGGTTGTTGGTTATCCCAGCACTACCCCTCCCAGCAGGACCGGGGTCGATGCTGAAGAAAGGGGCGCCTTCCTGCTCGCCAAGGTGGGGAGCGGTGCACCATGAGTCCCCTGGTCGTCTTGGCCGTCGGTTGCTTCTACGGGGAAGGTGTCGGCATGTGGGCCTGGCGTCTCCCTGGAGCAATGGTGATGGAAAGGAAACGAGGGAAGACAGAGAAGGCGGGTGGTAGGGCGTCAGGTTGGAGTAGAGATGGCACCGACGCCTTCATCTCCTTCTGGCGGCCTGCCGCCTCGTCTTTCCGCTCTTCCCCTCCCTCCCCGGCACCATCATCACTGGTCTCTTCGTGTGATAGCCGGGGAGGGATGTTCCCTTGGTGCCTTCGTCCCCCTCCAGCATTATTCCAGCTGAGCTTTGGTGGTTGCTCCCACCGGTGCTCGAGCTGGGGCTTCTTGCTAGTCTTGGAGGTGGTGACCAGGGCTCCGCCGAGCTGCTCCCTGTGCCCCTCCTTCGCAGCCTCACCACTCCCGATCTTGTCAGGATGCGCCTGGCAGACCATGACGGGACTGGGGTGGGCTCCTTCTTGGGTGCTCCTTTAGCCATCTCCTCTTCCCACCGCAATACCGGCGGAGGGAAAACGAAAAGAGGAGATTACGTGCCACTTATCTTTTTTTAATATTAAATCTGTAGGCACTTGCCAAATTTTAGTTTAAATTATGTAATCTCTTGAATCCACGTTTATGTCCTGTAAGGTCAGTACTTATTTGAGCAGCATATTAATGAAAAAGATAAACCTTGCCGGGGACTTGTGCATGTAATATGTCCATGCAGGGGCGGAACGCCTCTATACTTTTAAGTAAACAAGTTTCCCCCAGCAGGCTACCCTGCCGGTACCCTCAATTTTGTTGCCGTGGAGTCAGGCCTATCGAGCACAAATCGTGAAGAGTGACCAGCCCCCCGCCAATCTTTTTTCATGAAAGGCCACTGTGACCATCCTGACCGAAGCAACATTTGAGTCAAGGGATGAGAGCACCAAAGTTTCAAAAAGCGGCGAGGTTTTCTTATGCACAAGTATTTACTTACAGAACACGTATGGATAAGAGAAAGAACTTATCTGTTTGGCTCTCCGGAGATCGCAGTGTAGGCTCATCTTTCCATCTCCTCTTGGAGACCAAGTCCTCGGCAGGAGCCACTACAGGAATCAGGAACTTTGCCGTCTGCCATGGCTGACGACAAAGGCATGCATGGCGGACGGAAAAGGCCTTTGCCGTCCGCCAGCAGACGGCAATTGGTACGGCTGAACAAACTACGGAAAAGGGTACTTTGTCGTCTGCTTACGGACGGCAAAGATGCAAATGTCTTTGGCAGACGGCACACGTGGCAGCTTAGGTTCGTTAAGGGGTTAACGGCGTGCTTTGCCGTCTGCTAGCAGACTACAAATACCTTTGCATCTTTATCGTCTGCCAGCGGATGGCAAAGTGCCCAAATAGGCCAGTGTCGGTGTCAAAACTGGCCAATCTCGGGTAGGGGGTCCCGAACTGTGCGTCTGAGGATCGAAGGTAACAGGAGGCAAAGGGGACACGGTATTTTACCCAGGTTCGGGCCCTCTTAATGGAGGTAAAACCCTACTTCCTGTTTGATTGACTTTGATGAGTATAGGGGTTAGAAGAGTTGATCTACCTCGAGATCGTAATGGCTAAACCCTAGCTACATAGCCTATATGAATTCTGATAGCCTCTACGGACTAAACCCTCCGATTTATGTAGACACCGGAGGGGCCTAGGGTTGTATAGAGTTGGTTTACAGAAGAAGGAAACTATATATCCGGACGCCAATCTTGCCATCCACACAAAGCAGAGTCCCATCCGGACACGGGGGAAGGCCTTCTACTTTGTATCTTCACAGCCCATCAGTTCGGCCCACAACACACGGGTCAGACACCGGAGGACACCTTAATCCAGGACTCACTCAATAGCCCCCGAACTTGCCTTCAATGATGACGTAGCATCCAGATTATGTCTTCGGCTTGGCAAGGTGGGTTCTTCACTATACTTCGGACCAATGACAGTCTGGCTGCGACCTCGATGTTTCTGCCTCTTGTGCTTCCTCCCCGTTGTAGCTTCAATTTCCGTGCACCGAGTGAACACGAACGGTCCATGCTTTTTTTGCAAATAAGCCCCTCACTATGCTTCGATGGCGTCTATATAAGGAGATGTAGATCCCCCAATGCAACCTCACGTCATGCAAAAGGAAAACCGCCAAGATTAGCTACGAATAAAGCCTTCCATCATGGCCAGTGCACCAGGCTCTTCTTCGTGCCCCCATGGCCCTCAAGAGGGTGATTGGCAAAGCTGCTCTGTGCCTCATCTTCAGCTGAGCTGACTCCAGATGCAGGGCTATCTTCCCCTCACAGATCTAGTCTCCGTTCAAGCGGGTTTGGCCTCAATCAGCAACGACGTGATGAGCTGAGAACTTTCCCAACCCCAATAAGGAGGAGAGGGTGTGCTTCATTTCATTCCTGTTGCGGGGCCTAGGATTTCCAATCCATCCCTTTCTCAAGGGGTTATTGGAGTTTTACGGCATCCAGCTGCACAACCTCACCCCAGGTTCGATTCTGCACATCTCAGGTTTTGTTGCCCTTTGCGAGCTATTCTTAGGCATCGAGGCCCATTTCGAGCTATCGAGAAAGTTCTTTTGCCTCGTTCCCCGCCATCGAGGAGGTTCCATATTTGAAGTGGGCGGTACCATAGTATGGCGTATAGCTGGATCCGGATACCTCATAGGAACTCCCAAAGAGGTTTACCCACAATGGTCTTCGGAATGGTTTTATATGGATGACGTCCCGCTGCCAGACCCAGTTCAGCGCCGCCTCCCTGAATTTTCCAGTGCTCCTTTAAAGAAGCGCCTCAACTGGCGTCCCCAAAGTCCCAAGGACGAGGACAGGGCGGAAATAAAGAGGTTGGTCAGCAAGGTCAGGTTGCTAACCCATACCGAACTCTCGATAGTTGAGGACATGGCGATTTCAATAAAGAGGTGTGTTCAGCCTCTCCAATCTAGAGTAACTCCCTTATGGTGTTACAACGGAGAAGATGATGTGTCCCATTACAGACGGAAGGGTCCAGATACCCCAGCCGAACTGGCCACAATCTTGGCCGATCTGTACAAGGGCGAGAAAGAAGATTTTCTCTGGTTAAACTGTCGGAGGGTTATTCCAAGTACACCCCTATTGAATGGGTAATATTTCGACTGTCTGTTTTTATTTTATTACCGTTACAGATACTAATCAAACTTTCCCTTTGTTGCCACAAACAGTCATGGAGGAAGATGATCGAGGATGTCAACTAGCCCGCTCCCCAGCAAGAGGATCATAACCGTGAGAAAGACTCCGGCTTTTGTGAGGATCAAAACATATATATAGAGTTTGATGATGGGGTATTTTATCAAGCGAGCCTTGACGGCTCAGAAGTGGCTATCACCACCGACTACCCTCGCCTCTATCTCTTCTACATCATGAGTATTTGGTGGATTCTTAAAAGGAAATCCTCATCTGCATTTTTATCTATTTGTACTGATCCAGACTTTAATAGGATCGGTGCTCTAGGGATCGTACCTCTTCAAGGGCGACACGTACGCAATGCCGTCGTTCAAACCAAAAAGGGTCTGGGAGTGCCAGAGAGACCTCATAGTCTTCCAAGAGGTAAATTTGCTTAAGACATGCCTAGGCATGAGTCTGGATTGTTAAAAGTATCCTTTTATCCTTGATGTGAGGAGGAGTACGCGGCAGATGGTGGGAAAACGCCCGTTAGCGGAATGTCTACCGATCCAGTGCTGGACTCGCCAACTAGGACGCGAGCCGATGCAATGCTAGTCCCGCCTCCTCAAGAGGATTCGGATGACGTATCGGTCACGAATTCCGAAGTGGAGAGTGTGATGAATCACCGTCGACTAAAAGAGGCTATGCGTGCTCCGGCCTTTTCCGAACAAGAGTTTACCACACTCAGTTTGGTGGATGCATATATCCGAGCCGCTCGAGACGGACTTGCCGGAGTCATTCATCTGTTTTGGAAGGATATACAGGTAAAAGTTTACACAATTTTAATAGCCATGTGCCAGTAGCCCCCGAGACTTGAAACGGTAAGGCAAACCGATTTAAGGATCGACATGACCCGCATGTTATTAAAGAGAGAAATACCGCGTTATACCAGGAGCTAGAAGCGAATCAAGTACAACTTAATGGTGTCACCGCCGAATTGGCAGAAACGAAAAAGGCCGCAACAAGTGCATCCAGGAAGAATGGACATGAAGTGGAAAAAGACAAACAATCCGAAGATATAGAGAGCTTAAGGGCTCGACTATCTGCCGCTTAGAAGGAAAATGAGAAGCTGAAAGGCGGCATGTTCAGTATTTCTTCCTCTCTTATTTAAAACCACCCTACGTACTCATGTGTAGTCCATAGTTCGGAATGTCATGACCTTGTTGGTGCAGGTCTGTTAACTGGCCGGCCGGAAGAGGAAGTATCCGGATTTCAAGGTGACGTGCTAAAGGAACTGTCTGTGATACATGCTCGGGCCCGGAAAGCCATGAAGTGTATGGTGAAGGCATTATGGCCCTCTGACACCCCTTCAGAATGTATGGAGGGTTTGGCAAACTTTTTCAAGGGTGCTCGGCGCCGGTTCAAGCTATGGAAGGCATCCTCCTGTCGTGAAGGCGCACGAGAAGTCTGGGCCATGGTAAAAACATGCTTCACCAAACTAGATCCAAATAACATGACCCGAGTGGGACCACGGGGACCAGACGGGAAAGAAATTCCGGTGAAGTTGGTTTATGACCAAGTAATGGAAGCTGCGAAGTACTCGCAGGAGGACTGTAGTTTAGACAATCTTATAAATGGAGTAGATAAGGAATAGGTGTCTTGTATTAATGAACCTATACCTTTATCCGAACATGTGAAAATTTTGTCATCGCAAGCCTTTGGCTTTTAATCTCCAAACCGAAAAGAAGTATTTACTATGTCCGTGTAACGCCCATGATGTGGCTATATCTCCCACGCGTCGATGCACGACTTAGAGGCATAACCGCATTGTGGTTTTGTCGCAAGAAGGATCATCTTCACACAATCCTATGTAATGAACAAGAAAGGGATATATAGAGTTGGCTTACAATCGCCACTTCACACAATGATCAATAAATTCATACATCATTCAGGGTACACACATAGTCCGACTACGGACAAACAAATGAAAAGAAGATAACCCCAAATGCTACATCCCCGATCGTCCCAACTGGGCACCACTACTGATCATAAGGAAAAGACACATAGTAACGGCCAAGGTCCTCGTCGAACTCCCACTTGAGTTTGGTAGCATCAACTGCACTGGTATCATCGGCACCTGCAACTATTTTGGTAGTAATCTATGAGCCACAAGGACTCAACAATCCCATTACCATGGGTATCAAGACTAGCAAAGCTTAATGGGTAAGGAATGGATAAGTGGTGAGGTTGCAGCAAGCGGCTAGGCATTGTATGGTGGCTAACTTAGGAGTAAAAGAGTAAGATGAGAAGCTACGCAAATGGTCGCAAACTAGTAATGATCAAGAGGTGATCCTGAACTACTTACGTTCAAACATAACCCAACCGTATTCTTCTCTAGAACTTCCCCGAAAAGAGACAGTCACGGTTACGCACGCGGCTGGTGTATCTTAGTTGAGTTTACTTCAAGTCCTCTACAACTGGAAATTAACAAATTCCCATCTGCCACATAACCGCGGGCACAACTTTTGAAAGATTAAACCCTGCAGGGGTGTCCCAACTTATCCCATGATAAGCTCACGATCTGCGGAGACAATCTCCATCGCGAGACAATCCGATCAGACTCGAAATCCCGGTGCACAAGACATTTCGACAATGGTAAAACTAACCCAGCAAGACCTCCCGGCGTGCCGACACCCTGATAGTAGCCGCACGTATCTTGTCTTAGGCCACGTTCGGATGGTTCAAGCTACGACTAAAACCAGATCCTCGGGTTTCCCCATTGTGGCCCCGCAGGTTGCCCGGTTGGGACCAACACCAACAACGCTGCCCCCCCTGTATTATGTTGAATTACTCCTCGGGTGGCGCTAACTCCCTATGCGTCAAATTTAATATCAAGTTTAGTTATCATGTTGGGCAAAAGGTAAAGCCAATGTTGGGCCTTGCTGGAAGATTTTTATTCAAAGCGAACTGTCAAGAGGGGCCCATAAACCCTCATCGTGTTAGGGACACAAAATCAAGGAACATAACACCGGTATGACTGAAACTAGGGCGGCAAGAGTGGAACAAAACACCAAGCAAAAGGCTAAGCCTTCCACCCTTTACCAAGTATATGGATGCATTAATTAAATAAAAGATATTGTGATATCCCAAGATATCCATGTCCCAACATGGAACAACCTGCACTGCACCTGCAACTATCAACGCTATAAGAGGGGCTGAGCAAAGCGGTAACATAGCGAAACAACGGTTTGCTAGGATGGTGGAAAAGGTTAGAGCCTATCATGGCAATTTGGGAGGCTTGATAAACAAGTGGTAGGTAGCGCGACATAGCGATAGCATTGAGACAACTAGCAAAGCAAAGATAGTAATGAGATCCAAGGTGACGGTCATCTTGCCTGAAATCCCGCTAGGAAGAAGAACGAGTCCATGAAGAAGACGAATCAAGCGTAGTCGAACGAATCCTCACGATCGCAACGAAACATGAACTATCGAGGAGAGCACAACCGGAAAGGAGAAAACAACATGGTAAACAAGCAAGCATAATCATGGCATGATGCACAACCAAGTATGATGCATGTCCGGTTTAATGATTCGTGGCATGGCAAAGTGCAACAAACAATACTACAGGTTAAGTGGAGCTTAATATGCAACGAGTTGCATATTGATGAAACACCACATTCAAGTATTTAGTTCACTCTCATTTAAGCTACTCAACAATATTAAATGTTGTTAAACATGAAAAAAGGTGAGGCATAATAAAACTACCTATCTAGGCAAGTTTAAGTGAGGCCGAAAATAGCAAGCAACTATTTCAGAAAATCCACACATGTCATTTAGCGATTTGATGCAAACACAATTTTAAGCATTTTAAATATTGTTATCATGATGCGGATCACATATACAAGTTTTATGCAATTTTATGAAAATGTTGACATGAACATGTTATGAAGCATTTGTCACCGTGGTGAAACGAAAGGGGTGCCACGGCAACTACAACGGAAATGGTGCCACAACATCATTCCGAATATCCGACAACTCGTTGAGATATCGGTGCAACAGAAGTGTGGATGTGCAGAACATGCAAAGGATGGTGGGGTGATCCCGGTTACCGGGTTCCCACGGGTCGACGCATGGCAAACGAGGAGGACTGTGTAATGACAACTCAGACACGGTGCAAACACGAGCGTCTCATACAACACACATGCATTCGTCCACGGGCGTCGTCACAGGGTTATACCTTCGAAGCATGCATTTCAGGGCGGTTCAAAATCGTCGAGGGAAGTAGTCGTACACGACGATGGTAGTGGAAGTAGTGGTTCACGTTTCGTAGTCGTACACACTCCGTGGATGATCGGGGTCACAGCGAGGAACTTGACGTCCACGGGGTCGACGGTAGAGGTACACGTTGTTGGGGTACTTGTTGGATCCACGGCGACGGTAGTCGTTCGCGTTCGTTCGGAGAGGTAATTGGTGACTCCAAGCCTTTCGCAGTCGATGGTGGTGGTACTTGGCGCGACACCTTGTAGTCGTTCGGGCGTCGATATCCAACAGTAGAAAACGAACCGGCTGCAACCGAAGGCAGCAGGGCTTGCGGATGTTGTGCTCGCAGTAGTGGTGGATGCATGGGGCAAGGCAACAGCAGCATGCGCACGAGGCCATGGTGATGGTGTGCACGGCGCCATGGTGATGGTGTAGGAGAGCGGCTCGAGATGGCGGATGCAGGGGGGTCTCCGGGCGGCGAAGGACGAAGTGGTTGGCAAGGCTAGCGGGCAGAGGAAGGAGGCCTCGGGGCGGCTGCGCGCTTGCGGGACCGAAGCGATGGCGCACGTGCATGGCCCCATGGTGAGGTCGAGCAGGACTTCTAGGCGGGCAGCAGAGGCGCGGCGCTGGTCATGCTTGAGGCCGACGACTGGCGAGATGGTGAAGGTGCTGCAAGTCCGCGAGATGGCAGAGGACAGAGCAGGTCTGCGAGGCAATAGAGGGACGGCGGGAGCAGAGGAGCGGCCAAGCTAGCGGATGGGAGCTTCGTGGAGGCGCCATGGTGGGGAGGCAATGGTGCTGGCAGCGGGGAGGTCCGGCGGCGCGCGGGAAGAGCAGCGGCAGCAGGGCGCGGTTGCGGTGGTGTGGCAGAGCAGCAGCGGGTCAGGTTGTGGCCGCGCCATGGGGAGCAAGCAGGAGGCGTCGCACGGAGGGACAGCGCTCGGCGGCGGGGCCGGCATCGAGGAGGAGGTCGGGCAAGGGAGAAGACGAGAGGAAGAGGAGATCGATCGGTGGAGGATGGGGATCGGGTCAGGATGGGAATGGGCCGGGTCGGCCCGCCGGGTCACTGACCCGGCCCAAAAAATCGAGGCCAATGGGTCGTGTGGGTCGGCCTCGAACAATAGTTGGGTGAGTGGAGCCGGCATCGACTGACCCAATGGGTCAGCAGGGTCGACCCACCTCCGAGGCCTCAACTTCATCGCGTAGTACGGCTGGTTCTGCCCTTGGCGCCCCGTCCATGCCTCCCGATTGGTCCGTTCCTTGTGCACCTGCCGCTCGTCGTCTCGCGTTCCAGCTCGCCACTCGTTCCTGGTCGATGCATGAGTTAGCTAGTCACTCGGGCATGCATGTGTTTTGTTGCGGTGGAGTGAGGAGTCGCTAGTTCTTTAGCGTAAGTGCCCATGGGCGTAGCTAGCTAATTGAAAAACAGTAAAACTGAGCCAGCTAGGGCCTTCCACAGCGATTTGACACTCTAAACCGTCCGATTTGTAGACTCAACGCTTCAGATCTGCTCGCTAAATATTCTTAATCGCTCCCACTTCACGTACTTGGGCCCATTTTTACGCCAGACTGCTCGTTATGGGCCGACCAAACGTCTCTTGGGCTGCTGCTCCGGCGACCGACTTGCATGCTCTGTGGTTAATAGGCCGACATGCTATGAACCGCACGGCCCAGATCTCGTACTTGTGTGCACACTCGAGCAGACAAACTTTCTTATCTCAAAAAAAGAAAAGCAAACAAACTTTTCCCTAAAAAAAAGCATACAGACTTTTATATATATAAGAAAAAGAACCATCATCGTTTCCCATCCCTCGCCGCTCGACTCCGTCGGCATACTACGAAGGAGAAGATGGATGGGTGGACGTGGTGCCTCCCCCATCTATAAACCTCTCCATTGAGCGCCTCCTACAACTCCTCCCATCTCCCGCTCTCCGCGACCTGTGAGATCACCAGCGAGCGCGACGATTCAATGGCCTGCTGCGTTGGGACGTCGGATTGATAGCGGGATCTAGAAGACGACGATGACAATGATGTTCCACATCAACAAGGTAAACTCTAACCCAAGGTGCGGAACGTCCCAGTCAAGTTGGCCAAGCAACAGTTCATACAAGTATAAAGTTATCATCTACTCTCCTTCCGCTAAGATCCCCTATCGCGGAGTTGGTCAGGGCAGTCACATCCATTTGTCATTCGTGAATAAAATCAGATGTTATTTGAGGTTTCTATTTCTGTACAATTCATCTGATGTTCAGCAATTTCGTTGCTTTCTGCTTGTTCCGCTGATATGGATTCCCCAATCTTTTTATTTGGTGCATAACATGTACTTCAATGCTCGAGTCAATGGTTGAGGAGCAGCACACTCCGTTATATGATTTTTCTAACATTTAACATCCTTGGTAACTAACAACAAGCTACATTGCAGGATCCGGCAGAACACAAGTTGAATATAAATAACTAAATACACATTCCAACGGAGCCTCCAACCACCGGAGCCGATCGAAATAAAATGTATAGTGGAATGATTAACCCTTATGTTTCTAGCATCACATAAATTTTTTTACATTTCTACCGTTCATACCGAGTCCCTTGATACAAGAACCAAATCTCAAAATAATTCATTGCTTACACACAACATATCTAGATGAATAGAAGGAACAATAATCATTTACGTGTGGTTGTATTTTCATTTCATAAATAATATACTGACATCCTCCTCTCCATTGTATTAGACATGTTGATATTTGATGTCGTTAGATATGCCAACATTTTGGCTTCTTCAATGTTACTCAAAATATTTATACCACCTGAGTTTTGCAAAGTATTTACATCTCCCTTTGTTAAAATGGACGAGCGCAGCAACGCGCGCCTTTATGATCTAGTTCGCTTGAACATATAACGTGCATGCATGTAGGATCTGCTGGCAGGCCCGTGTTGTACGCGCAGACGCGGCCGGGCCTTCGGATCACAGCGCGCGCAGTAGGCGCTTGTGAGCGTGGCCTTGCGTATGCATGCACCGGTAGCTGCAACATATCTTTTCCTAAAAAAAGTTGTAACATATCTGATTACCTGAGATACTAGATAACAACTAGAATTTGGGCTGACCCGAGATACCCATCAGGCCAGCAAGGCCATTGGCATTTTAAAAATGGGTCAACCCGTGGCCTCATAAATTGGCCTTGAGACCATGAGGGCTAGGTCCAAGGCCAAGGCCGGGTCGACCCATTCCCATCCTTAGGATCGGGCTAGGGTTAAGATGGGGCACCGGTTGGGCTGCGGATGGGCCTTAGAGGCTAGCCCAATGGAGAGGGAAATGACCAGAGGCCTGGCCTAGCGGCATGCGGCTGCTGGGCTTCTTCTCTCCTCCTCCAAATAGAAAAGGAGTAACAAGAAAAGGGCAGAAAAGAAATACCAAAAGGGCTTGGCAAAAATATGCAACATTGTTGTGGGACTTACTAGAGCAAAACCAAGCCAACAAAGACAGTTCCAACAATTTAAAAAATGTTCAAATTCAATATGATTGAATTTAAACCAAATGAGTTAGAAGTGGACGTAGGAGTTAGAAGTGTCCAAAATGACGAACATTTGGCGGAGCTTGAGAAGGTGACAAAAGAATTTATAGCAAGCTTGGAGGCCAGGAGTTGAGTAGGAAAAGGCATGGAACTTAACTGTAAGTGTATGATGGTTTATTCCTAAAGAATGGAATATTTTATAATAGCTCCCTAATGTTGGGAGGATTTGTTATAAAGAGAAATCACCATGTGAATTCCCTTGATTTAAATGGATCAAAGATCCATGCAATTTATTTAACTGAGTTTTAAAAAGGGGTGCAAGATGACATGATGCAATGCACATGATGCAAAGATGGATGCAACTAACAAAACAAATCACATGACGAATCTCGGAATCCATGGAAGGCATCTAGAGCGCCGGTCTTGGGGCGTCACAACTCTCCTCCACTTACAAGAGATCTCGACCCGAGATCTTAGGATGGCACCGGGGAGAAATGGGAGAGGAAGAGTTAAAACAAGTTGCTTCTTTGACAAACGAGTGAAACCAATGAACCTTGAGAGGTTGAAAACTTCAAAGAAAGAATACAACAGAGTTGAACGAAATTGAGAGCACTCCGGTAGAAAAGAGAAACAAGGAACACCATGTGAACCTTGGAGGTTGCAAAGCTATGAATGACGAGCACAGTGGACAAGAAGGAATTGAAACCACTCTGGTTGAAACGAGATAAACAAGGAACAAGGAAGAACAAATCGAACATCACTCCGGTTGAAAAGAGATACAAGACTTGATAAGATGAAAAGAACTTGAGCAGAGGACACAACACTCCTGCTAAACAGATAAGCAAGGAAAAGAACATGATATTTACAAAATGAGATGATGGGTCGAAGAGAGTAACATCACAATGCCTCCGGAAGAAAGAATAGAAGATAGATCATTGAAATAAAAGAATGGAGAAGAAAATGCCAACTTCTGCCACAAATGAGCTTGGAAAGCACCCTTCCAAGAAGGTTATAACAGAGTTGTTGGAAAACCAACAACGAAGCGAATAAGCTTGTAGTGGGCTTATGGAAAACTTCTCAAGATTGAGATGAAATTCTGCCACTGCGGAAACAAATAAAATAATTGATAACACCAACGAGATGAAAAAATTTCTTCCACCAAGATGATAGAGAGATAACTTGGATCATTGATAAGCACCATAATAGCAACATTCCTTAGGGAAGGCTTTGGTGAAATATGACACAAGATAACTCCAACGAAGAGATTAGTGGATTTAAAATGCCTCATTCTTGACAACATGTGACTGGCGAAACATGAACGGAAATTGTCAAGAATGATATAACGCCATCTCGAAGATAAGGTAGAAGGAATTGCACTTTGGAATGCAAGATGAGGAATACTTGAACCCCTCAAAACAAAACACGTGTTGAGCACCCTGTTTAATTTTGAGTATAGCTTGGCAGATCATAATTCTGAGAGAAATCTTGACGAACAATTGAAGAAAGAAAGGAATCCTTGATGAACCACCATGTAGAGCCTCCATGAATAACTCCGGTAGAATAAAGATGATAAAAATAAAGAGAAGTTGAAAACACAAGGTGAAGCCTTGCGATGATTTAGATGAAGCTTCGCGACGAGATAAAGCGGAAAACATGGAACTCCCTAAAAGAAAAGATGAAGCATCTAGAACCAAGAAATGTGTAGCGACCTGACCCAAAATCGGTCAAATCTCTGTGTCTGTACCATCCCAAGATCATGCTAGTACTCACAGTACATCGATGAAATAATCAAAGTTCAATCACACCTGAATTTTATTACACGATTCTCATATAGAGTCTTTATTACAAGAGAATAAATTCGGCTCAAGGCCAACTCATGAGAAATAAACTACTAATGCTGCGGAAGCGTAGAAGAAATAGCGAGTCCATCCGACTCCAAAGGGCAATCGCCAAGCGCGGAACGTAGCCTCACTCCCGATCGAATATACCGCAACATAAGACGTTGCAGCCGTGTAGGTCAGCTTTTGAATAAGCTGGCAAGTCATGAAGAGAATAACAATAATAAAATTACTATCACTATATGAATTTTGGCTGTGGGGCTCTAAGTTTCATCATTTTGCGAAAAGCCAATTTTCTCCTACTACGATGGACTTGCTTGCAAATTACTACAAATTGTTGGTAGTTATTGAGATGGTTCCGCCAACCAATATCTCATTCCCAAATTATTAAGTCATAAAACCCTCAAATTAATTCATTAGTTTTAGTGTTGAGATTTCGAATACTTCCAAGTTCCAGAGGCTCAATTTGTCCGTGAATCGGGACACGGCTAATCGATTAGATCTTTAACTCTGCAGAGGTTTGCGACTTTCCCGCAAGAATCATTCCCTCCTTTTAAGTCTTCGCACTTCATGGTGTTTGAAGACGGATGAATGAAACAGGTCTTCCAAAGAGTTCTTCCGCTACTGCCGGTACCCATCCAATCCTACCGTTCTTCTACATCTCGTAGTACCGCCCAGCCAGCGTCACTACTAGGGTTAACCCAGCCAGAGCCCATAATGGCTTGCGGCTGCATGTAAGCTTCCGGTCATGGGGCATCCATCCGTCTCTTCGTGGCTGGGTGAAGCTTTACGCAAGATGTCATGGCACTTCTCCATGCATCTCGCCAACCACTGGGTTCTCCAGGTGCCCGCCAACCGCCCTCCACCCAAAGTAGTGAATTCCGAAGTCCATCTTGATTCTTGTAGTTCATGGGGTTGTCATCATCATTGACTCTCACATCTTGCTTATGAATTTCACTCAACCAAAACCCGTCTACGAGCATAGCAAAATAAACTACTTCGTCCCGGGGTCATGGTAATAAGGGGATTGGTTCATCCTACCACATGATACTACTCAAGATTAATAACTTCAAAATTTCAACTACTGCATGCATGGTGGGGTGGTATAATCTCTAATGCACAAAATCATAGGTATTGAAAATAACATGATCAAGACTTGCCTTGCTGATGATCCTTGTAAGCTAAAGATTCGTAGTAGCAAGCTTCGCACTCCGGAAACTCTACCGAGACAAACAAATAATCACAATAAGCATATAGCAAAGGATCACATAACACAATAGCATAACAAAGTAACACACCAAAACCAACAAAGCAAAACCCAAAGGGAAAACTCAAAGAAAACCAACTCAAAGTTTTCCTACTTCAAACAACAACTAGAAGTAGTTTTATATAACAAAATTTTCTCAACATAACCTAATCATGGTTTTATGTTAACTTAACAGAAAAGATTTCATTAAGCAACTAGGAGCAAAAAGAATTAATTTAAAATCTATTATGAAACTCCTATTAGGCCTAATTCAATTTCTATTAAGAAAAATAAAATAAAACTTTTATTTATTATAAATAAAAGTTCATCCTATAAAGTGACAGAAACTAACCTATAATAATCAATCACATGTTAAAAATAAATTTATTTACTAATTAAAATAATAGGAAAACAGTAGCTAGTTAATTAATTAGGATTAACAAGATTCTGCTTAAAACTATTTTTTATTAATCCTAAAATACCCAAATTAATTCCTATGGTTTGGCAATGTCAAAATAAAGTTGGGACAAAAGAATCATCCAAAAATAATTTTTCTAACTCATGTTATAACATATTTACTATTCTGACTAAAACTAAAATAAAGCAATTTTAATTAATTTTAACATAGCTAAATATATTTTCTACAGAAACTATAGAAAATTTCCAAACTAACAAAAAAATAATAACCTAAAAATATTAAACAGAATAAAAGATATGAATTTTTCAAAACAGGAACTATTCTGTTAAAACAGAAAAACGAAAATAAATGTAAAATGGCCTAATGGGCCTAAACTACGCACTGAGCGTAATATAAACTAAACCGGCCTAGGGTTAACTGAATTGGGCCGGGCTAAAAAAAATAAACCCTCGCTAAAAACTAAACCGGACTAAACCGGAGCGAACCGGTTTTTATTAAAAAGAGGATACCCCTTCGGGGGTGTTCTAATCACGCCAGAGATTACGATCGGACGGGGAGGGATCTCCGTGACTTACGGAGCTCGGCGGCGGCGGCGGGCGGCGGGCGGCGAAAAGTCGTTAGCCTCTCCGGTCGTCGGGGAGGTCGGTGAGAGGCCATGGGGTGTGACGAGCTCGGGGGTTCTTGGTGGAGTCGGTGGAGGTCGGGAGGGGCTAGGGCGACGGCGGCGAGGGAAATGGCGGCGGTGGTCGACTCGGGCTCCGGCGAAGCGTGAGAGGGACGGAGGGTTCACGAGGGGCGAGGGGGAATGGGGTGCGGGGAGGGGCTTATAGGCGGGGGCCTCTGCGTGGCAAGGGAGGCGATCGGGAAGGGGATCGATATCCCGGATCTCACGGGATCCGGCGATCGGCGGCGGCGCGGCGTTGCGTGGGCGGGAGGTTGAAGGAGGGGTGGGGTCCGCTGGCGATGGGGAAGGGGGGCGGTGCGGTCGGGCGACCGGCCCGGAGTGGTTTCGGCGACAGGGTGGCTGGCAGTCTTGGGCAGCTCATTTGGCGCGCTGGTGGGTCATTGGCTCGCTGGCGCCTTGATGGTTTGGCTGGCTGGCTGGGCAGGGGGGTGTTTTCTCGATATTTTTGGAGTGTCATGTTTACTCCTCTCATACTTTTGCTCAAGTATTTATCGGTATAGTTTTGAAATGATTCCCACTTGCCAAAGTTTGAATTCAAATTTGAAAACTCAAATCCTCTGAAACTCCAAATGGCATTCAAATTCAAACAGATGCATTAGATGCTTAGCTATAATTGTAAAACATTCCAAATAGGAAATTTGGGATGTTACAAACCTACCACCTTAAGATGAATCTAGCCCTCGAGATTCGGGTTGGCTAGCAAATAGGTGCGGGTGATCTCAAGAAGGTCTTCTTGGCGCTCCCAGTGGCTTCTTCCTCGGTGTGGTGACTCCACAACACCTTGCAAAATTTGATGACTTTGCTCATGGGTGACTCGCTCGCAGATCTCGAGAATTCGGACGGGTTTCTCCTTGTAGGTCAGATCACCGTCAAGCTGTATGGCCTCTAGGGGCACCGTGTCTCTCAACGGAATATCGGCCATGTCGGCATGACACTTCTTCACCGAGAAACATGGAAGACATCATGAACTCCGGACAATCCTTCCGCAATTCCAACTTGTAAGCAACTTCTCCACGACGCTCGAGGATTTTGTAGGGCCAATGAATCGGGTGCTAACTTTCCTTGACACCAAACCTCTTGATCCCACGAAGTGAGACACACGAAGATATGCTCGGTCTCCCACTTCGTATGTTACTTCCTTGCGCTTCATCGTCGCATAACTCTTCCGTCTCGATTGTGCTATCTTGAGTCTGTCTCGAATCAGCTTGACTTTCTCTCGAATCCTCGATAAGATCGGAACCGAAAAGTGATCGATCTCCAACACTATCCCACAAACAATGGTGTTCGCACCTCCTTCCGTATAGAGCTTCGAAGGGGCCATCTTCAAACCGGGTGATAATTGTTGTTGTATGAGAACTCTGCGACGGCAAATTATCATCCCAGCTAGACCCATAGTCTAGTACACAAGCTCTCAACATGTCCTCCGTAATCTGGTTGACTCTCTCGGTCTGTCCATCATCTGCGGATGAAAAGCTGTATCAATTCCAGCCTCGCACCCAAAGTTTCATGCAATCGCTTCCAAAACTTTGAGGTAAACTGTGTTCCTCTATCGACACGATTTTCCTCGAACTCCATGCACATACGATCCTGGTCATGTATATCTTGGCCAACTTAGCACTGGTATAGGTAGTCTTCACGGAATGAAGTGAGCTACCTTGGTCAAACGATCAACCACTACCCAGATGGAATCATAACCTGAACGGGTCCCGGTAATCCGTGATGAAATCCATTCCAAGTTTCTCCCGGTTCCAATCTGAATCGGCAAAGGTTGAAGTAACCTGCTGGCTTCGATGTTCGCCTTTACTCGTTGACAAACATCGCACACTGCCACGTACTCGGCAATATCCTTCTTCATACCGTCCACCGAAACTTTCCTTCAAATCCGGTACATCTTGGTGTTACAGGGGTGAATCGAGTACGGTGAATCATGAGCCTCTCAAGAATTAGCTTCACGAGTTCGTGATCATTGGGCACATAAATACGATCCTCGAACCATATAGTTCCGTGTTCATCCTTACGGAATCCTTTAGCTTTTCCTTCATTCATCTTCTGCTTTATCTCATCAATTTCCTTGTCCGACTTCTGGGCTTCACGAATCCTTTCGGCCAAAGTGGACTGTACTTCCAGAGTTGCAACAAATCCTCTGGAACTATCTCCAGTCGGAGATCTCTCGAGGTCATCGACTAACTCCTGGGGTAATCCTCCTGCTGTGAGGGTATTCACATAACTCTTACGGCTCAAAGCATCTGCTACAACATTAGCTTTACCGGGTGGTAATGCAATCTCATGTCGTAGTCCTTTATCAACTCTAGCCATCTCCTCCGCTCGAGGTTCAACTCTTCTGCGTGAAAATATACTTCAAGCTCTTGTGATCTGTGTAAACATCACAACGGTTTCCGATGAGGAAATGTCTCCTGTGTCTTGAGTGCATGCACTACGGCTGCTAACTCCAAATCATGTGTGGCATAATTCATCTCATGAGGTCGAGCTGTCGGAGGCATAAGCTACAACTTTTCCTTCCTGCATTAATACTCCTCCGAGTCCTTGACGAGAAGCGCCACAATAAACCTGGTATTCCTTGTGTATGTCCGCAAAATCAACACTTTGGGCTGTAACCAACCGTTTCTTCAATTCCTAAAACTGGCTTCACATTCCTTGGTCCAAACATACTTGGCTTCCTTCTTCAACAGCTCACCATGGGTTTGGCAATCTTGGAGAAGTTCTCAATAAACCTCCGATAATATCCTGCGAGTCCGAGAAAATCTGCGGATCTCCTTGATCGAGGTGGGTGGCCGCCAATCGGTGGTCGATTCAACCTTGGCGGGATCAACTGCTATTCCTTCTCCTGAAATAACATGTCCGAGGAATCCAACTTCCTTCAGCCAAAATTCACATTTGCTGAACTTGGCATACAATGATGTTCTCAAGTTTCTCCGTAACTAGACGCAAATGTTCCTTATGCTCTTCCTCGCTCTTGGAGAAAATCAATATATCATCGATGAACACCACGACAAACTTGTCCAAATATTCCATAAACACCTTGTTCATCAAATTCATGAAGTATGCAGGAGCATTAGTCAATCCAAATGACATGACGGTATACTCATATAAACCATACCTGGTAGTGAATGCTGTTTTGGGTATATCCTTTTCACGGATCTTCAATCGATGATACCCGATCAAGATCGATCTTAGAGAATACCTTGGCTCCAACTAGCTAATCAAACAGATCATTAATCATCGGCAGAGGGTACTTGTTCTTGATGGTTACTTCGCTCAACGCACGATAATCCACAACCATCCTCAAGCTTCCATCCTTCTTCTCTACCGTAAGAACTGGGGCTCCCCAAGGTGATGAGCTTGGCGAATATATCCTTTCTCCAATAACTCATTAATTTGATCCTTGATCTCTTTCAACTCATTCGATGGCATCCGATAGGGTCTCTTGGATATTGGGGCTGTGCCGCAATAACTCGATCAGAAATTCAATGTCCCTGTCCGGTGGCATTCTGGTAATTCCTCAGGAAACACATCGGAAAGTCTTGCACCTCGGCACTTCCTCTGAACAACTCCCGTGAGGGAATGCACTGATTCTTCATCCGGCTGTGCTGGCTACATACTTGATCCTCTTCGCCCGGTGGTGAGAGAATAGACTTCTTGGGCACGATCTATGTTTCCTTCAACCGTCAACCAATCCATGCCTAGGATTACATCCAAGGTATGGGTTTCAACACTATGAGGTCTGCGGAAATTTATGGTTCCCGATGTTGAGGGTTGCATGACAGCCTAAGCCTCGCCATCATTTCTCCTCCCGCGAACCGACGAAGGGGGCTTCTAAGGGTTTTAGTGGGCAACCCGCACTTTTCCACAACTACCCTTGATATGAATGAATGCGCTGCACCGTAATCAAAGAGAACCAAAACTGAACGTGAATTCAATAAAACTTACCGACCACGATTGTTCCGGCTAATCATAGACGCCCTCCACGCCAATGTGGTTCACCCGAGCACGAGGGAACGGATTGGGCTTCTTCACGAGCCTCCATTGCCGCTTTCCATTCCTCCGCTTGGCCTCCGGCAGTCGGTGGCATAGTGCCTGTCTTCGGCACTTGAAGCGGTGATGTGGCTCAGATCCTTTGAGCCGGGCGAACGATGCTGATTGCCATTACCGCTTCCATTGCCATTGCCATGGCCCGACTTGCTGTCTGGCTGCGGTTGTTCCCATTTCCTCCATGGTTATGACCTCCATGGTTATGATGGGTGTGCCCTCCCGAGTATGGTGCATAACGGGCTTCTGCTGAGCTCCGAGTTGTGCTTCCCTGGCTGTACTTCCGCTTGCTTTCTATCTGCTGCTGCTTGCCTTCAAGTATGGTGGCCTTGTCTACCAGCTCCGGTAGTTGTTGAAGGTAGCCACAATAAGCTGCATACTCAGCTCATCGTTGAGTCCCTCAAGGAATTTCTCTGCTTTGTGGCATCTTTGGCCACATCATTAGGGCATAGCGGCTAGCTTGCTGAATTCATCCACGATCGTGCCACGATGCACGGTTCCCTGGCGTAAGTTGCGGAACTCACGCTTCGCACTCATGGCTCCAAATGAAACATGAGCGGTGCGGAAGGCTGCTGGAATTGATCCCATGTGATAGCACCAATGGGATAAGTGGCGGTGTAATTCTCCCACCAAGAAGCTGCAGGTCCATCAAGGCGATCTTGTGCAAAGCGCACCTTCTCTCGCATCGGTGCATCCAACAGTGATTAGCTCTCTTCCGACTTTGCGGAGCCAATCATCACCACAATCGGCTCGGTGCTACTAGAGAACCTTGGCGGATTCAGCCTCGTGAATCGAGTCAAGTTGTCCACGAGGGGTGGTGGCGGTGGATTGTTGGTGTTGTTGTTCGATTCGGATGAGTAGCTGCATGAGGGCATTCTGCTGCTGGAGCAGCTGGGTGAGCTCTGGCGGAAAACCGGTGTCACGTCTCGGAGGCATCTGGTGTTTTGGAGTGGATGAGAAAATCTGAATAGAACAATGGTCTAATGAGAAATAACACTACCCATATGAATGCACAATCATAAACACACCAATCATTTATTCATTCCACTCAAACATGGTTCAATCTCGATTACAAAAGCTCATGACTAATCGAAAATATCGGCCTAACTGATCGGCGAAAAAGTAAAATAACATGGTGGTCGACTAAATGTCTTCATCAATAATCCTTGCGTCCTCCGTGTGATGTCCTCCGGTGCGGCGCCTCCTCTTGTGGCTTTCTCGGTGGAGCTCCTTCAAAATCCTGATCATTGCTCACGAGGGTCCATTATCTCCACTCGAAAAAGGTCCTCTCCCAAGTCCATCTTTTCCTCTATCGCGGCAAGCTTCATCTTGGTCGTCGATTGTCTCCATGAAGTCCGCGACTTCTTCCTCATGGTTAAGGAAGTCTGCGGTGCCTTCTCCTCCAGTTCCAGTTCACGGAACAAAAGCCTCCTATGTGCCTTGAGTTACGGCGAGTCCGAATCTCCGTTTCACGAGGAGACACTCCAAGTCCTGGACATAAGAGAGAATGGAGTCGTCCTCCACGGTACGGATGATATCTCCATTCCTCGCCCTGCGAGAAACCATGGTGAGGTCTGAGGGATCGAGCTCGGCCCTGTACTCCTCTCGGACATGTCCAAGTGCTCGATAGATCGCCATGTCCCTTCCGATGATCCAGTTGAAGTCGGTGAACTCGAAGTCAATAGGCTCCGTGTGTCCTCCGAAGGTTCTCCCGGGAATATGCACCTCAATCCTGTAGCGGGTGTCCGTCGGAAGTGCATTAGTTGGCTTCCCGGTGATCGAGGGTAGAGCAATCTTCAGCTTCTTCACCATCTGGACCAGCTTCCTGCCGAAGGGCATCGTCTCATCGGGTTGGCAAAACTCCGGTAGCAAAACTGGGGTGAACTCGACGGCCATCTAGAATGTTGAAAATAGGAGAAGAGTCAGAATTGAACAGGGGAGAATTACGGAATGATAAGGATATAAAGTAAATGGTCTCGCTATGGCTTTCCGATCCTAGGGGTTACGATCCTACGGTCAGCGTGTGCTCGATACCATCTCTCAGAGCGACCTAACCCAAAATCGGCCAAATCTACGTCTGCATACCATCCCAAGATCAAGCTGGTACTCACAAGACATCGATGAAATAATCAAAGTTCAATCACACCTGAATTTTATTACACGATTCTCATATAGAGTCTTTATTACAAGAGAATAAATTCGGCTCAAGGCCAACTCATGAGAAATAAACTACTAATGCTGCGGAAGCGTAGAAGAAATAGCGAGTCCATCCGACTCCAAAGGGCAATCGCCAAGCGCGGAACGTAGCCTCACTCCTGATCGGAATATACCTCTGCAACATAAGACGTTGCAGCCGTGTAGGTCAGCTTTTTGAATAAGCTGGCAAGTCATGAAGAGAATAACAATAATAAAATTACTATCACTATATGAATTTTTGGCTGTGGGGCTCTAAGTTTCATCATTTTGCGAAAAGCCAATTTTCTCCTACTACAGTGGACTTGCTTGCAAATTACTACAAATTGTTGGTAGTTATTGAGATGGTTCCGCCAACCAATATCTCATTCCCAAATTATTAAGTCATAAAACCCCTCAAATTAATTCATTAGTTTTAGTGTTGAGATTTCCGAATACTTCCAAGTTCCAGAGGCTCAATTTGTCCGTAATCGGGACACGGCTAATCGATTAGATCTTTAACTCTGCAGAGGTTTGCGACTTTCCGCAAGAATCATTCCCTCCTTTTAAGTCTTCGCACTTCATGGTGTTTGAAGACGGATGAATGAAACAGGTCTTCCAAAGAGTTCTTCCGCTACCGCCGTACCCATCCAATCCTACCGTTCTTCTACATCTCGTAGTACCGCCCAGCCAGCGTCACTACTAGGGTTAACCCAGCCGAGCCCATAATGGCTTGCGGCTGCATGTAAGCTTCCGGTCATGGGGCATCCATCCGTCTCTTCGTGGCTGGGTGAAGCTTTCGCAAGATGTCATGGCACTTCTCCATGCATCTCGCCAACCACTGGGTTCTCGTGGTGCCCGTCAACAAATCCTCCACCCAAGAGTGAATTCAAGTCCATCTTGATTCTTGTAGTTCATGGGGTTGTCATCATCATTGACTCTCACATCTTGCTTATGAATTTCACTCAACCAAAACCCGTCTCACGAGCATAGCAAAATAAACTACTTCGTCCCGGGTCATGGTAATAAGGGATTGGTTCATCCTACCACATGATACTACTCAAGATTAATAACTTCAAAATTTCAACTCTGCATGCATGGTGGGGTGGTATAATCTCTAATGCACAAAATCATAGGTATTGAAAATAACATGATCAAGACTTGCCTTCTGATGATCCTTGTAAGCTAAAGATTCAGAGTAGCAAGCTCAGACTCCGGAAACTCTACCGAGACAAACAAATAATCACAATAAGCATATAGCAAGGATCACATAACACAATAGCATAACAAGGTAACACACCAAAACCAACAAAGCAAAACCCAAAGGGAAAACTCAAAGAAAACCAACTCAAAGTTTTCCTACTTCAAACAACAACTAAAAGTAGTTTTATATAACAAAATTTTTTCTAACATAACCTAATCATGGTTTTAGGTTAACTTAACAGAAAAGAATGCATTAAGCAACTAGGAGCAAAAAGAATTAATTTAAAACCTATTATGAAACTCCTATTAGGCCTAATTCAATTTCTATTAAGAAAAAATAAAATAAAACTTTTATTTATTATAAATAAAAGTTCATCCTATAAAGTGACAGAAACTAACCTAGAATAATCAATCACATGTTAAAAATAAATTTATTTACTAATTAAAATAATAGGAAAACAGTAGCTAGTTAATTAATTAGGATTAACAAGATTCTGCTTAAAACTATTTTTTATTAATCCTAAAATACCCAAATTAATTCCTATGGTTTGGCAATGTCAAAATAAAGTTGGGACAAAAGAATCATCCAAAAATAATTTTTCTAACTCATGTTATAACATATTTACTATTCTGACTAAAACTAAAATAAAGCAATTTTAATTAATTTTAACATAGCTAAATATATTTTCTACAGAAACTATAGAAAATTTCCAAACTAACAAAAAATAATAACCTAAAAATATTAAACAGAATAAAAGATATGAATTTTTCAAAACAGGAACTATTCTGTTAAAACAGAAAAACGAAAATAAATGTAAAATGGCCTAATGGGCCTAAACTACGCACTGAGCGTAATATAAACTAAACCGGCCTAGGGTTAACTGAATTGGGCCGGGCTAAAAAAAATAAACCCTCGCTAAAAACTAAACCGGACTAAACCGGAGCGAACCGGTTTTTATTAAAAAGAGGATACCCCTTCGGGGGTGTTCTAATCTACGCCGTAGATTACGCATCGGACGGGGGAGGGGATCTCCGGCGACTTACTGGAGCTCGGCGGCGGCGGCGGCGGTGGCGGCGAGTGCGTTGGCCTCTCCGGTCGTCGGGGAGGTCGGCGGAGTGGCCCAGTGAGTGTGAGACGAGCTCGGGGGTTCTTGGTGGAGTCGGTGGAGGTCGGGAGGGCTAGGGCGACGGCGGGCGAGGGAAATGGCGGTGGTCGACTCGGGCTCCCATGCAGCGTGAGAGGGACGGAGGGGTTCCAGGCGAGGGGGGAAGGGGGTGCGGGGAGGGGCTTATATAGGCGGGGCCTCGGCGTGGCAAGGAGGCGATCGGGGGGATCGATATCCGGATCTCACGGATCCGCGATCGGCGTGTGTGGCGTTCGTGAAGCGGGAGGTTGAAGGAGGGGTGGGGTCCGCTGGCGAGTGGGGAAGAAGGGGCGCGGTGCGGTCGGGCGACCGCCCGGAGTGGTTTCTGGCGAGGGGTGGCCTGGCGGTCTTTGGGCTGGCTCATTGGCGCTGGTGGGTGGGGCTGGCTGCGCTGGGCCTGGTGGTTTCAAGCGGCTGGCTGGGCCAGGGGGGTGTTTTCTCTGATATTTTTGGAGTGTCATGTTTACTCCTCTCATACTTTTGCTCAAGTATTTATCAGGTATA
Organism: Aegilops longissima; assembly: GCA_021605205.1. Classification (NCBI taxonomy): domain Eukaryota; kingdom Viridiplantae; phylum Streptophyta; class Magnoliopsida; order Poales; family Poaceae; genus Aegilops; species Aegilops longissima. The sequence goes on from CM038677.1 coordinate 334,607,253, forward strand.
GTTTTTGAAATGATTCCCACTTGCCAAAGTTTGAATTCAAATTTGAAAACTCAAATCCTCTGAAACTCCAAATGGCATTCAAATTCAAACAGGATGCATTAGATGCTTAGCTATAATTGTAAAACATTCCAAATAGGAAATTTGGGATGTTACAAAATGTGACATGATGAACAACTCTGGAAAGAAGAAACTAGATCACTTGGATGAAACAATAATAAGAATTATGTTATGCGTATCCTCCACCAATTTAAATTGATGACAAACAATGGATTTGGCATACTACTTATTCTTCTTGAAGGATTAAGGGTAGACATAGCGCAAACTTGAGAAGGTATTGATGGAACGACCGGCAGGATTTGGAAACAATGAATGAATTGATATGATAACGAAGGAAGATAAATCTTGAACGAACCACCGTTAGAATTGAAAATGAAAGTAGCAAAGGCACAATTCATCGGGAAGAATTGGAAAATGAATGAAGATACTTGAGGGGATTTGAAGGATTAAGGGTAGACATAGCGCAAACTTGAGAAGGTATTGATGGAACGACCGACAGGATTTGGAAACAACGAATGAATTGATATGATAACGAAGGAAGAGAAATCTTGAATGAACCACCGTTAGAATTGAAAATGAAAGTAGCAAAGGCACAATTCATCGGGATGAATTGGAAAATGAATGAAGATACTTGAGGGGATTTAGATACATGAGAACGAAGAGATCATGAACTGATTAGAGGATATTTGAACGATTCACCGGTGAGGTTTGGAGAACGATAGCTACATGCTGAGAATGAAGAATTATGACATGATGGCCTTCGGAGGAAAGAAATGGAAACAACTCATGAAATGCTCCAGATGGTAAGAAAAGAATTGTCACAATCAAAAAAAATTATGAGGATGGCATGAAGCTAGAACCATGAATCTTCAAAAGAATGGACCAAGATTTCAGGAGAAATCTCTTCCTCGATCTTCTTTGTTGAGAATGACGATGAGAAAGACCACCATGAATTGCTGAGATACTCTGGGAGAATGAAAAACAAAGAGGTTGAGCCAACAATGAAAAATAATTTGAAATCGATCTTGGAAAACATCTGACCGATGAAATTCATTCTTACGTCAAACTTCGAAAAGAATTTGGGAATAGCTCCGAGAAAATTTGAACAGTCGGGTAAGATCCTGGGAAAAGACCTGTGGGTTAGGGCCCACTCAAGAGAAACACCGTTGGAATGATTGCTTGAAAGAGGGATTGCACCGATTGGATTAAATTTCTTGACTGAGATAACAACCTCAAAATAGCTTGAACGGAATAAGAATGGAAACACAAGACTTCTGAGATATCTTTAGCACTCCGGAGAAGAAATAGGGAGGTGAATAATTAAGAGGTGCACCGGCATGAGAAAGCATTGGACAAATGAAAGGAATATGCTCAACATCGAAGCCTTGAATTTAGTCCACCGGAGAAGAAAAAAAATGAAGAATGATGAACTTGAAACTCCTGACCATCTTCATGATAATCACCGGGTAAGAACATTGATGGAAAAGAATGGAGAGACTTCCCATCAATAAAAGGATACTTGATTAAGAAATCTAAGTCCTTGAAGAAAAGGGAGGGAGGGCGGGAAAAACAAAGGCAACTTGGGACGGATGGAACAAACACCATTGAGAAGAACTGAAATTTGATCCCGCGAATGTTGAAATGATCAAATCCGCTTGAAGAGAAGCACACCGGTTGGAAATAATTGAAAAGACAACCTCGATGATCAAGAAGGATTAGCATCCACATTGAAATATGAGAACACTGCTTAGAAAAGGTATGGAATCAACACTTGAGATCGAAGCAACTCGAATACCACAACTCACAACAAAACAAAGATTTGGCTTGCAGAATAAGCCGGAACAAATACATATGATAGAGATTTAACCAATCCCATATCATGCATCTCTCGAAAAGATATTCTAGGAGCTACTTGAATTCCCACCTATAAACTCCCGAAACTTTCTGGTTATGCAATCTGGTGTTGGGGATACAGAGGAAGCAATATATCTCACCCAACTAAACGATCCCTACATCCAGCTGTATCCATCTGTCAACACATAACCAAGAAAACTCCGGAAATTGTGTACATCAACCTTCAAAAAGCATCCGTTATACGAGCTATGGGAATACTCCCGAACTCCCGCCCCTGTACTGGGTGGCGTCGAGGTTATCTCACCAACAACTACGTAAAAGAGATTTTCGATGTCGGCGAACTCAGGTATTCCAGAACTGCAATGATAAAATTGTGACGACAACACCTCGGAGCTCAACTCCTCGGACACTGCCACAACCCCTAAATGTCAGGAGGCACCAAGAACAATGTTCTCGTCACAAGAATATCGGAACGATCCCAAGATATCCACGTGATCCTAAATTTTTTTTTCGTAAAATTTGAGGAGAGGAAAATCAAAGCATCTACGTCAGGAGGCCTCACCAAAGCGACGAAGGGACGGAGTAGAAAGAATCCTACTCTCCGATATATATAATCCTAAGACTCAAAACATTTTTGTTCTAGACTCAACAACGTCAGTGATTCGATCAAGCAGGGGGCTCCTAAGTCGGGGATGGCTTTGATTACCAACTTGTAACGCCCACGATGTGGCTATATCTCCCACGTGTCGAGGCACGACTTAGAGGCATAACCGCATTGTGGTTTTGTCACAAGAAGGATCATCTTCACACAATCCCATGTAATGAATAAGAAAGGGATAAATAGAGTTGGCTTACAATCGCCACTTCACACAATGATCAATAAATTCATACATCATTCAGGGTACACACATATTTCGACTACAGACAAACAAATGAAAAGAAGATAACCCCATGCTAGATCCCCGATCGTCCCAACTAGGCACCACTACTGATCATCAGGAAAAGACACGTAGTGACGGCCAAGGTCCTCGTCGGACTCCCACTTGAGTTCGGTAGCATCAACTTCACTGGTATCATCGGCACCTGCAACTGTTTTGTTAGTAATCTGTGAGCCACGAGGACTTAGCAATCCCATTACCACGGGTATCAACACTAGCAAAGCTTAATGGGTAAGGAATGGATAAGTGGTGAGGTTGCAGCAAGCGGCTAGGCATTGTATGGTGGCTAACTTACGAGTAAAAGAATAAGATGAGAAGCTACACAAACGGTCGCAAACTAGTAATGATCAAGAAGTGATCCTGAACTACTTACGTTCAAACATAACCCAGCCGTGTTCTCCTCTCGAGCTTGCACGAAAAGAGAACGTCACGGTTATGCACGCAGTTGGTGTATTTTTATAGAGTTTACTTCAAGTCCTCTACAACCGGATATTAACAAATTCCCATCTGCCACATAACCGCGGGCACGACTTTTGAAAGATTTAACCCTGCAGGGGTGTCCCAACTTAGCCCATGACAAGCTCACGATCCAAGGAGACAATCCTCCATCATGGAACCTCTGATCATACTCGGAATCCCGGTGCACAAGACATATTGACAATGGTAAAACTAATCCAGCAAGACCTCACGATGTACCTACACCCTGATAGTAGCCGCGCGTATCTCGTCTCAGGTCACGTCCGGATGGGTCAACCTACGAGTAAAACCAGATCCTCGGTTTTCCCCGTGGTGGCCCCGCAGGTTGCCCGATTGGGACCAACACCAACAGCGCTGGCCCCCTATATTATGTTGAATTACTCCTCGGATAGCGCTAACTCCCTATGCGTCAAATTTAATATCAAGTTTAGTTATCATGTTGGGCAAAAGGTAAAACCAATGTTTGGCCTTGCTGGAAGATTTTTATTCAAAGCGAACTGTCAAGAGGGGCCCATAAACCCTCATCGTGTTAGGGACGCAAAATCAAGGAACATAACACCAGTATGACAAAAACTAGGGCAGCAAGAGTGGAACAAAACACCAAGCGAAAGGCTAAGCCTTCCACTCTTTACCAAGTATATGGATGCATTAATTAAATAAGATATATTGTGATACCCTAAGATATCCATGTCCCAACATGGAACAACCTACACTGCACCTGCAACTAGCAACACTATAAGAGGGGTTGAGCAAAGAGGTAACATAGCCAAACAATGGTTTGCTAGGATGGTGAAAAAGGTTAGAGGCTATCATGGCAATTTGGGAGGCTTGATAAACAAGTGGTAGGTAGCGCGACATAGCGATAGCATCGAGACAACTAGCAAAGCAAATATAGTAATGAGATCCAAGGTGACGGGCATCTTGCCTGAAATCCCACTAGGAAGAAGAACGAGTCCATGAAGAAGATGAACCAAGTGTACTCGAACGAATCCTCATGATCGCAACGAAACATAAACTATCGAGGAGAGCACAACCGGAAAGGAGGAAACAACGTGGTAAACAAGCAAGCATAATCATGGCATGATGCACAACCAAGTATGATGCATGTCCGGTTTAATGATTCGTGGCATGGCAAAGTGCAACAAACAATACTACAGGTTAAGTGGAGCTCAATATGCAACGAGTTCCATATTGACGAAACACCACATTCAAGTATTTAGTTCACTCTCATTTATGCTACTCAACAATATTAAATGTTGTTAAACATGGCAAAAGGTGAGGCATAATAAAACTACCTATCTAGGCAAGTTTAACTGAGGCCAAAAATAGCAAGCAACTATTCTGGAAAATCCCCACATGTCATTTAGCGGTTTGATGCAAACACAATTTTAAGCATTTTAAATATTGTTATCATGATGCGGATGACATATACAAGTTTTATGCAATTTTATGAAAATGTTGACATGAGCATGTTATGAAGCATTTGTCACCGTGGTGAAACGAAAGGGTGCCACAGCAACTACAACGGAAATGGTGCCACGACATCATTCCGAAGATCCGACAACTCGTTGAGATATCGGTGCAACAGAAGTGTGGATGTGCAGAACATGCAAAGGATGGTGGGGTGATCCCGGTTACCGGGTTCCCACGGGTCGACGCATGGCAAACGAGGAGGACCGTGCAATGACAACTCGGACACGATGCAAACACAAGCATCTCATATAACACACATGCATTCGTCCACGAGGGTCGTCTCGGGGTTATACCTTCGAAGCGTGCATTTCGGGGTGGTTCAAAATCGTCGAGGGCAGTAGTTGTACACGACGATGGTAGTGAAAGTAGTGGTTCACGTTTCGTAGTCGTACACACTCCATAGATGATCGGGGTCACGACGAGGAACTTGATGTCCACAGGGTCAACGGTAGAGGTACACGTTGTCGGGTACTTGTCGGATCCAAGGCGACGGTAGTCGTTCACGTTCGTTCGGAGAGGTAATTGGTGACTCCAAGCGTTGTCGGGGTACTTGTAGGATCGACGGCGACGGTAGTCGTTCATGTTCGTTCGGAGAGGTAATTGGTGACTCCAAGCCTTTCGCAGTCGATGATGGTGGTACTTGGCGCAACACCTTGTAGCCATTCGGGCATCGGTATCCAACAGGAGAAAACGAACCGGCTGCAACCGAAGGCAGCAGAGCTTGCGGATGTTGTGCTTGCAGCAGTGGTGGATGCATGGGGCAAGGTAACAGCAGCATGCGCATGGGTCCATGGTGATGGTGTGCACGGGTCCATGGTGATGGTGTAGGGGAGCCGTTGGAGATGGCGGATGCAGGGGGGTCTCCAGGCGGCGAAGGACGAAGTGGCCGGCAAGGCTCGCGAGTAGAGGAAGGAGGCCTCGGAGCGGCTGCGCGTGTGCGGGACCGAAGCGATGGCGCACGTGCATGGCCCCGTAGCGAGGTCGAGAAGGACGTCGAGGCGGGTAGCAGAGGCGCGACGCTGGTCGTGCTTGAGGCCGACGGCTGGCGAGATGGTGAAGGTGCTGCAACAGCGGAGGATCTGCGGGGAGGGAGAAGGCGGAGGACGGAGCAGGTCCGCGAGGCAATAGAGGGACGGCGGGAGCAGAGGAGCGGCCGATCCAGCGGATGGGAGCTTCATGGAGGTGCCATGGTGGGAAGGCAATGGTGCTGGCAGCGGGGAGGTCCAGCGGCGCGTGAGAAGAGCAGCGGCAGCAGGGCGCGGTTGCAGCGGTGTGGCAGAGCAGCAGTGGATCAGGTGGTGGCCGCGCCATGGGGAGCAAGCAGGAGGCGCCGCGCGGAGGGACAGTGCTCGGCGGCAGGGCCGGCGTCAAGGAGGAGGTCGGGCGCGGGGGTCTCGCTCCTCTCTCTCTGGGTGGCGGCGCAAGGGAGAACACGAGAGGAAGAGGGGATCGATCGATGGAGGATGGGGATCGGGCTAGGGTTAAGACGGGGCACCGGCTAGGCTGCGGATGGGCCTTAGAGGCCAGCCCAGTGGAGAGGGAAATGACCAGAGGCCTGGCCTAGTGGCATGCGGCTGCTGGGCTTCTTCTCTCTTCCTCCAAACAGAAAAGGAGTGAGGGAGTCCTGGATTAGGGGGTGTCCGGATGGCCGGACTATAACCTTTGGTCGGACTCCTGGACTATGAAGATACAAGATTGAAGACTTCGTCCCGTGTCCGGATGGGACTTTCATTGGCGTGGAAGGCAAGCTTGGCGATACGGATATGTAGATCTCCTCCCATTGTAACCGACTCTATGTAACCCTAACCCTCTCCGGTGTCTATATAAACCGGAGGGTTTTAGTCCGTAGGACGAACAACAATCATACCATAGGCTAGCTTCTAGGGTTCAGCCTCTCTGATCTCGTGGTAGATCTACTCTTGTACTACCCATATCATCAATATTAATAAGGCAGGAGTAGGGTTTTACCTCCATCGAGAGGGCCAGAACCTGGGTAAGAACATCGTGTCCCTTGTCTCCTGTTACCATCCATCTAGACACACAGTTCGGGAACCCCTACCCGAGATCCGCCGGTTGACACCGACATTGGTGCTTTCATTGAGAGTTCCTCTGTGTCGTCATCTTTAGGCCCGATGGCTCCTCCGATCATCAACAACGATGCGGTCCAGGGTGAGACTTTTCTCCCCGGACAGATCTTCGTATTTGGCGGCTTTACCTGCGGGCCAATTCGCAGCCATCTGGAGCAGATCGAAGCTACGCCCCTGGCCATCAGGTCAGATTTGGAAGTTTGAACTACACGGCTGACGTCCACGGAGACTTGATCTTCGACGGGTTCGAGCCGCAGCCAAGCGCGTCGCACTGTCGCGATGGGCATGATCTAGCTCTGCTGCCAAACAGTGCCTCGAGGCGCAAAGTGTCGCTCCGACCTCTAGTTCGAGCCGATCGCTATGTCGAGGATGGGTGGCTAGACACCGCCTCGGGGGCTGCAATCTCTACGGCGATCGAGCCGAAAACCAGCTTTGTCCTTTGTGGAGCTCGTGACTCCAAGATGCCGGACTTTTCCCCGGACTCCGAACCTTCCGCGCCCCTGCCAATCGAATCCGATTGGGCGCCGATAATGGAGTTTACCGCCGCGGACATCTTTCAGCTCTCGCCTTTCGGCGACATTCTGAATTCACTAAAGTCTCTCTCTTTATCAGGAGAGCCCTGGCCGGACTATGGTCAGCAAGGTTGGGTTGCGGACGACGAAGAAATTCAAAGCCCATCCACCACCCACTTCATAGCCATTGTTGATGATTTAACCGACATGCTCGACTTCAACTCCGAAGACATCGACGGCATGGACGACGATGTAGGAGACGAACATGAATTAGCGCCTATAGGGCACTGGACAACCACCTCATCCCACGATGTATACATGGTGGACACACCTAAAATAAACGACGACGGGGAACAAATGGGCGCGACGAGGGATTGTTCCCGCGAAAAGCAGCCATACAGACCCAGCCATAGAGCAGGGCGAACCGGCGGACGACGAACATGCCATCGAGCAACCGTCCGAACAGGGCAACTTGGATAAACAACCCATCCCCAGCGAAGATAACAGTCCTGACGACCTCACACTGGACAGATTGCTGGAGCAGAAGAACCTCCAAAAAAGGCTCATCGCCACTGCGCGTAGCCTGAAAAAGCAGAAACGGAAGCTCAAAACAGCGGAAGATGCACTCAGAATTAGATGGAGCAAAGTACTCAACACCGCAAACAAATACGGCGACAGTCGCCACACAAAGAGCTATCTGAAGCGAAAATTACTGCCAGAATTTGATGATGAGGCCTTAGAGCCTCCGCAATCAAAAAATAAGGGAGCCACCCGGTCGGATAAACGACCCCATGGCCAACATAGTGCGGCAAAGGACGCCGCACATGATCCGCACAAGGATTTGCATCAAAAAGATGGCCCGGCCAGATCTATCTATGGTCCAAGAAAGCAAGCTCTATTAAGCAATGCAACACATCAAATATCTGAACATCACGGTACACCCAGATATAGGGGTGCCTCACACCCCCTGTGTTTCACCGATGAGGTGGTGGATCATGAATTTCCAGCGGGATTCAAGCCCGTAAACATAGAGGCATACGACGGAATAACAGACCCTGGAGTCTGGATTGAGGATTACATCCTCCACATACACATGGCTAGAGGAGACGACCTCCATGCCATAAAATACTTACCCCTCAAGCTCAAAGGGCCAACCCGGCATTGGCTTAAAAGCCTTCCCGAAAACACCATTGGAAGTTGGGAAGAGCTCGAGGATGCTTTTCGGGCAAATTTTCAAGGGACCTATGTCCGACCTCCGGATGCAGACGATTTAAGTCACATAACTCAACAACCCGGAGAGTCAGCCCGGAAATTCTGGAACAGATTCCTCACTAAAAAGAACCAAATAGTTGACTATCCGGACGCCGAAGCCTTAGCAGCTTTCAAACACAACGTTCGAGACGAATGGCTCGCCAGACACCTCGGCCAAGAAAAGCCAAGAACAATGGCCGCATTAACAAGCCTCATGACCCGCTTTTGTGCAGGAGAGGATAGCTGGTTGGCAAGATGCAGTACCAGCGACCCAAGTACATCCGAAGTTAGGGATGGAAACAAGAAACCGCGACGCAACAAGGACCAGCGCCGGACGAAGGGAAACAGCCCGAAGAGCACGGCAGTCAACGCCAGATTCAAAAGCTCTCGGCAGAATCAGAAAAGATGCCCCTCAACGATAACAGGGACGAGCTATCTAACTTAAAAAAAATCTTGGACAAGATATGTCAAATCCACAGTACTCCCGGGAAGCCTGCAAACCATACCCACAGAGATTGTTGGGTCTTCAAGCAATCCGGCAAACTCAACGCCGAACACAAGGGGCTCGACACACCAAGCGAGGACGATGACAAACCCCACAAGCAGAGAACCGGAAAACAAAAGAATTTCCCACAAGAAGTCAAAACAGTAAACTCACTTCACGTGACAAAAGGGAAAAACATAGTGGCGCCTATAGAGATACGCGCCATACGGCCTATCCTGCAGGAGTCCGCCACTGGTTGTTACAACCAATCACCTTCGACCAACAGGATTACTCTAGAAGTATCCGGAACGCAGGCTGGACTGCCTTGGTATTAGATCCGATAATTGACGGACTCCACTTTACACAAGTCCCAATGGACGGCGGCAGTGACTTAAACCTGCTATATCAGGACACAATCCGCAAAATGGGGATAGACCCAACAACAATTCGCCGTAGCAACACTTCCTTTCAAGGGGTAATGCCAGGCCCAGATGCCCATTGTACGGGCTCTCTCCTGCTAGAAGTTATGTTCGGCTCACCCGACAACTTCCGCCGCGAAAAGCTAACCTTCCACATCGCCCCATTTACAAGTAGCTATCAAGCACTGCTGTGACGTGAAGCTTTCGCCCGCTTTAATGAAATACCGCATTATGCATCCCTTATACTTAAAATGCCCGGTCCACGAGGCATCATCTCATTAAAGGGAAATATCGAGTGTTCCTCGAGCACGGAAGATTGTGCGGCTGCCTTAACAGCCACACACTAAACCGGCTTCACTAATCAAAGCACCTAAACAGGTCGTTCAGACCCCGGACATGGCTAGACGAGTCCGGCGTAAACATACAAGGGCTTACTAGCCGCATACCCCCGTTCAAGGGGCTCCGCGCATGTACAACAAAGAGAAAATAAAGCTCAATTTTATTCATTTTTTAAATTGTACTTTGTTTATTTAATATAAACGTACATTTTCGCACGATCTTTTTAAACTAAGTTCCTCTCTTTACTGAGATGAACACCGTGCTACACCCGCCCAGATACGGCTGCTTGAGACACAATGCAGCGTGCAAGAGGGACCCGTTCAAGGATTCTTTTAAGATTAAGACCCTGCATAAACCTTTTTTACTGTCTCTTGTTGATACACATCCCCCGGTTTCTTGCTATAACCGAGGTGGAGGCTGGCGTCTTGGCATTGGCCACGTCAGGATTTTGCCCGTACCCGGACACCAGGGGCTTATTACTAAGGGCGTTGTTCAGCCCGTTTTCATAAGGACCGAATACCTTAGGGAGTGTTCGGCGTCGCGAGTTTGGCCTCATATGCATCAGCTCCGAATCATGTCTGGCAAATGTTGGGTTTTCCCGGCTCCTGTGTTTTGCTGCCTTACGTTCCGCTCTATCGACTAAGGCGGCACCAGGAGAACTACTGCGATTGTGCCCGGTTCGCCAAAGTAGTACCTCAGTAGAGAAAGCCGAAAACTGACTGTCATGATATAGCGTGAGACTGGTCAACCACTCAATGACCCACCGGAATCTTTAGGATTCCTCCGCATTAACGAAGGACCATTTCCCGGTCAGGCACACACGCGCCCCGAATTCAGGCGAGCGCGGTGCCCCTAGGGGCTATATAGTAGCCCCACTGTCAAACTCCTATGGCTAAGTGAAAGTGATAAAGCATTATAGTTCGGTTGCCTAGTTCGCTGTGCCAACACCTCCTTTATAGGACCAAGACGTTGGATTAAGTGTGAAAGCGCGACTTCTTTGCAAACACCCCCGCACTATGTGCGTGGGGGCTGAAGCCGAAGACTGCCATCTTTCAGGTTATATACACATATACATTAACGGCCGCACAGGAGGTATTTTAATTCTTGCGAGCACAAGTATAAAAAGCTTTTATATTCCATCAAACATTGTTTCACAATAATACATGTTATTGAACATAATATCCTTGAGCACTGCGTCTCTATTAAACGAGCGCCTTGCGAACTTCACGAAAATAGTGCTCGGCGGTACTCGGCCCCGTCGAATCTTGGATGCAACGTCGGTGGCCTCCATCTCCGCCCAAGATGTCTTGACACGGGCAAGAGCCATCCGCGCACCCTCTATGCATGCTAACCTCTTCATCGCATTGATATGCGGCACCGCACCAAGGAACTGCTGCACCAAACTAAAATAACTCTTGGCTCGGGCCTTTCCGGCCACAGATGACTCACGACATCCTTCATGGCGAGTCCGGATAACCTATTCAGCTCCGCCCATTCGCCAAACGCCGGTTAATGGAAGTGGGCGCCGGTTTGTGGAATGCGACCAAAAAGCTTTTCCACTTTGTGATCCTGTTGATCCGGAAGTGTTGACGCGTCGCGCACTTGCCGCCAAATCCAGATAAGTATCCGCCGCACTCCACAACCGGTCCAACTGAGCATATTTAGGATCACCGAACTTCATCCGCAGCATAAAGGGCTTTCCAGCCGCGATATCTCCGGCCTCATGTAGCTCCTCCTTCATAGCTCTCATCGCAGAGCGAGCATCCTTGGCCTCGGTAGTGGCCTTCTCCAGGTCCTTCTGTTCCGCCCGATCTTATTTTTCAAGAAGCTTGCAGCGGTCGGCATCATCCTTCAACTTCACAGCCATCTCGGCCATTTCCTTCCTGCTTCGGCAGTGAGCAGCCTGTTCGGCTTTCAGCTCTTCGGCCGCCTTTAAGGCAGCCGCATCACTTTTTCTGGCCTGCTCCTTGGCTCGGGCGAGTTCCGCCCGAAGGTTCTCCATGGCGGCGGCACCATCTGCATCAAGCATACATGTTGTAAGGCACGGGCATCAAGCCCCCTTACCAGGTGTCCGCGAAGAAATTGCATACCTTGTGACTCGTCAAGCCGCTTGTTGACAAGCGCGATGTCGGCATCCGCCACGTCAAGTTGCCGCTTTAGCTCGGCAAATTCATTAGTCCGCTAGCCACGGACGCCGCCACCTACATAGGAAGAGCGACATATTATACTGGGATTATGATCCTCGGCGCTGTCATTTTGACAACGCACCAAGTCTCGTGGGCTACTATCTATCTGGGCGCATCTTTTATATGCGGAACTGTCAAAAGGCACATCATTTCGCGTACCTCAAAACCTGTCAGTAAACTCCTGACGGCCTTGTGCAACCCGCTCTCCGCGGATGAAATCCTTTCAATCACCGTGCCCATCAGTGCACGGTGTTCTTCTGAGATAGACGCTCGCCCGAGCAGATCCTTCAGCTCCTCCGACCGTGCACCGGACGGTGTCGGACTCGTCCGATGGCCTCTTTCGAAGACCGGACACGGAGGGCTTTGGGGAGCCATACGGCTGCTTTCCGGCCTTGCCGGATTCGGAGAAACCCTCCGTGACGACACCTCAGGGTCGCCCGCCTCACAAGGCGGTAAGGCAGGGGGAGGCGTTCCGCTCTCCATCATCTCCGGATGAAGATCCCCTGAAGATGAGCTCTGCTGAGAAGGGCTGAGATCCGAACTACAAGGTAAAAATTCAGTTATCTTTCTCAGGAATAGAATAGGGATGTCTCTTATTTTAAAACTCCCCTCTCTACTTACGGCTCGCTGGAGGGCTGATCCCCTTGAGGGCACAGTGCGGCCGAGGCACCTCCCGGTGCAGGACCCTTTGATGAAGATTTCTTCCCCCAGTTTGAGACCATGGTCTCTGGGTCTTCAGAGGCGGTCCTCTTCTTTCCCTGGATGGAGGGATTCTCAATTCCTCCTTTCCTGACAGCCTCCTTCGGGGAGACGGTAGCTTCCTTGTTCCCCCCTTCGCCTTCTTCCAAAGGCGCAACCTCCAGCATCCTGGTTAACACGGGATCCGGCGTGGTATCGGGGAGGGGGGCCGGACACCTGATTAGCTTTGCTTTCGCTATCCACTCTTGTTTAAGGGACAACTCTTTTAAGGGCAATTTTATAATAAATATATGGATAGCGTGTCCGGGTACAGGGCTACTTACTTGAGTATCCAGGCGATTGCAGCTCAGACCTGCGTCCTCGGTCGAGTCCGGACACATTGCTTGTGATCCAAAGAACAATTTGTACATCTCTATGGGCGTCGCGCCCATAAAGTGTTGGAGAGCTCGTGGTCCCTCCGGATTGAACTCCCACAGGCGGAGGGGACGGCGTTTGCAGGGCAAAGTGCGGCGGATCAACATGACCTACCTCACTACGGCCAGGTTGATGTCTCTTTCCAGGAGATCTTGAATGCGGCCCTGCAACAAGGGCACGTCCTTGGACGGCCCCCAGTCAAGCCCTTTATTGACCCATGACGCCAGCCGCGGGGGAGGACCCGAGCGAAAGGCAGGTGGCACCACCCACTTGATGCCCCTGGGAGCTGTGATATAAAACCACTCTCATTGCCATAAGCTGAACTCCTCTTGAAAAGAGCCCTCGGGCCATGGAGCGTTAGCATTCTTGCTTATAACAGCCCCTCCGCTGCCCCTTGATCATCTTCGGCTCCACTTTGAAGGTCTTAAGCCACAATCCGAAGTGAGGGGTAATGCGGAGGAAGGCTTCGCACACGACAATGAACGATGAGATGTGGAGGATGGACTCCGGATCCAAGTTGTGAAATTCCAACCCATAATAAAACATGAGCCCCCTCACGAAGGGGTCCGTCGGGAAGCCTAACCCCCGAATGAAGTGAGACGCAAACACCACGCTCTCACCAGGCTTGGGAGTGGGAATAACCTGCCCTTGAGCAGGCAGCCTATGCGAAATTTCGCCGGTTAAATACCTGGCATCTCATAGCTTTAGCACGTCTTCTTCTGTAATGGAGGAAGGCATCCACCGGCCTTGAAGGTCGGAACCGGACATCATCAAAGGTCTGAAGCGCCTGAATCTGGAGCTTTGGGTGTTGGAACTCGAGGCGAGGGGTAGATTCGATTGAGATTGAAAGAAAGGAGTAGAGCCTTGGTCTCTTTATAAAGAGGTTGAATACCAAGAGCCCTCCCCGTGATCGTTTGGGACTCGCCTTCGATAGAGGAGACATGCCAACGGGCACGATTGGGTTACCCACGCCCGTATTAATGAGAATCCCAGAATAAGGGGACACGATCTCTGCTTTGACAAGACGTGCCAAGGAAACCGCTCGCTAAACGCGCTGAGGTGGGACAGCACAAACGATTCGAATAAAGGCTTGGCCGTGGTATGATGTCACGCTGCGAGATACGTCAGGAGATTGGATTTGTGTAAATATTATTCTCTCTACGGTGGTATGTGGAACTTATTTTGCAGAGCCGGACACTATCCTTGTGTTCAAAATCTTCTATGAAGTATTCGGAGGAGGAACCCGCCTTGCAATGTCGAAGACAATCTGCGCGCCGGACTCGTCGTCATTGAAGCTTGGTTCAGGGGCTACTGAGGAGTCCTGGATTAGGGGGTGTCCGGATGGCCGGACTATAACCTTTGGTCGGACTCCTGGACTATGAAAATACAAGATTGAAGACTTCGTCTCGTGTCCGGATGGGACTTTCCTTGGCGTGGAAGGCAAGCTTGGCGATACGGATATGTAGATCTCCTCCCATTGTAACCGACTCTATGTAACCCTGACCCTCTTCGATGTCTATATAAACCGGAGGGTTTTAGTCCGTAGGACGAACAATCATACCATAGGCTAGCTTCTAGGGTTTAGCCTCTCTGATCTCGTGGTAGGTCTACTCTTGTACTACCCATATCATCAATATTAATCAAGCAGGAGTAGGGTTTTACCTCCATCGAGAGGGCCCGAACCTGGGTAAAAACATCGTGTCCCTTGTCTCCTGTTACCATCCGCCTAGACGCACAGTTCGAGACCCCCTACCCGAGATCTGCCAGTTTTGACACCGACAAGGAGTAATAAGAAAAGGGCAAAAAAGAAATAGCAAAAGGGCTTGGATAAAATATGCAACATTGTTGTGGGACTTATTGGAGCAAAACCAAGCCAACAAAGACAATTCCAACAATTTGAAAAATGTTTAAATTCAATATGATTGAATTTAAACCAAATGAGTTAGAAGTCGATGTAGGAGTTAGAAGTGTCCAAAATGACAAACATTTGGCGGAGCTTGGGAAGGTGACAAAAGAATTTATAGCAAGGTTGGAGGCCCGGAGTTGAGAAGGAAAATGCATGGAACTTAAATTGTAAGTGTATAATGGTTTATTCCTAAAGAATGGAATATTTTATAATAGCTACCTAATATTGGGAGGATATGTTATAAACAGAAATCACCATGTGAATTCCCTCGATTTAAATGGATCAAAGATCCATGCAATTTATTTAACTGAGTTTTAAAAAGGGGTGCAAGATGACATGATGCAATGCACATGATGCAAAGATGAATGCAAAGAACAAAACAAATCACACGACGAATCTCGAAATCCATGGAAGGCATCTGGAGCGCCGGTCTTGGGGTGTCATAGTCCGGAAACCAAGCAACCCGGTCGTTGTGCTCGAACAGACAAAAAGTTTAGTTCAGGATGTATGTTATATTACATATGTAAGAAACATCTTCCAAGGAAAATAGGTTCGTTAAGGGTCCCTTTCCTTAGGTTTGCATGCTATAATTATGCGTGCTGCGGTGTTGGTCCGTAAGACGGGAGAAAGGTGTCCCGCAGTGTTAGAGGGGTCACCATAATGTAACAATATGTTGCTTGATTGCCGACCACTTATTCTCTTAAGAATGCTAGCTTTCGGCTTCACCCATCTGAGGTACATATCCGGATAACCCGGTTGTAACAATCGCAGAGATGCTCCCTTTACGACCTAGCCGAACAATCGGGAACGTAGGGAATAAACACAGGAGCGAGGCAACCCAGCTTGGCAAAAACTCAAGTCATAGAGGCGTACATCAGCAAACGACACTTATATTGTGAGCTCCAAGCTCGGAATAATAGCGAGCTTTGGCTAAAGAAGCCCCCAGTCATGGTGGGATATATACATTTAAATATGTGTGTCCCTGAAGTGTTCGGCTTATCCGAACAAATCATGGAAATCGTACCGAAACGACAAAACAAAAAATAAATGAAGAGGAGAAAAAAAGGAACTAAAAAGAAGTGTGGCCGAACTTATGCATAGAATCTTCGGAGCCGAGCAGCGTTCCATGGATTTGGCTCAAGGAAATTTTCCGATGCATTACAAAGGCGGTAGGCTCCTCCAGTGAGAACTTCATTTATAATGAAGGGACCCTCCCATTTTGGCTTGAGCTTGTCCTTTTTCTTCTCTGGGAGGCGTAAAACGAGCTCACCGACGTTAGAAGTCTTTGCCCGCACTTCTCTGCTTTGGTATCTCCGAGCATGTTGTTGATAGAATGCGGAACGGGCTTTTGTGACATAGCGCTCCTCCTCCAGGCCGTCTAGGTCGTCCTGCCAATCGAGCTTGGCTTCTCTCTCTTCATACATGCGCACTCGAGGTGAGTCATGACTCATGAAAAATGTCGCAGGGTAAGACAGCCTCTGCGCCGTACACCATGAAGAAGGGTGTGTATCCGGTCGTGCGATTGGGCGTGGTCCGTAGTCCACAGAGTACGGAATCGAGTCCCTCGACCCAGTGCTTATCTGACTCCCGTAAGGAGCATACTAGTCTGGGTTTGATGCCGCTCATTATGAGGCCATTATCCCGTTCGACCTGACCGTTTGTTTGAGGGTGATATATGGAGGCGTAATCGAGCTTTATGCCCAGGTTAGCACACCAATTTTTCACCTCGTCGGCTGTGAAGTTAGAGCCTTTGTCAGTAATGATGCTCTGTGGGACGCCATAACGGTGTACGACACCGGATATAAAGTCGATCACCGGCCCAGCTTCGGTCATTTTTACTAGTTTGGCCTCTATCCACTTAGTGAATTTAGCCACCACAACCAGCAAATATTTCTTCTTATGGCTTCCCCCTTTAAGGGGTCTGACCATGTCTAGCCCCTAGACTGCGAAAGGCCAAGTAATGGGGATTGTTCGTAGGGCAGCGGGCGGCATATGGCTTTGATTGGCAAAACGCTGTCATCCGACGCAGCGTTGTACAAGGGCATGTGCGTCTGCTCAGGCCGTGGGCCACAATAAACCTGTACGGAAGGCTGAAAGTGCTAGTTATCGACTAGAGGGGGGGTGAATAGGTGATTTTTATGAAAGTCTTCAAAACATGAGAGTTTCGAAGGCAAACAATAGAAATGAACCTATTGATATGCAGCGGAAGGTAAACTACACTAAGCAACCCATACTCAGGTATGCAATGAAGTGAAGGCACGAAGACTAATAGCAGCTAGGTAGTAAGGATCAGGATGGAAGATGGTATGAAGCCAAACAACGATAGTAGTCACACAGTGAAGACAAATAGGTAAAGCAAACAGGCAATGACTTCACAAAGACAAACTGTAAGTAAGGAGAGGGAGAGGATAGAACCAGTCACTTGTTGAGGACACAGGATTTGTTGGACTAGTTCCAGTTGTTGTGACAACTGTACGTCTGGTTAGGGAGCCCGAGATTCAACTCAGAAGACCGCGTCTTCACCTTATTCCCCTTGAGCTAAGGACACCCAGTCCTCGCCCAATCACTCTGGTAAGTCTTCAAGGTAGACTTTCAAACCTTCACAGACTTCGTTCACCGGCGATCCACAATGACTCTGGATGCTCGAACGCGACGCCTAACCGGGTGGAGGATTCACAATCCTCAAGTGTAACAAGTCTTCAGGTCACGCGGATGTAAATACTTGATGATGCCTAAGACTCTTTGGCTCTGGGTGTTTGGGCTTTGTCCTCGCAAGGATTTCTCTCTCTCAAAAGCTTCGGAGGTGGGTTGCTCTCAAACGACAAAAGCCGTGCACTAACTCTGAGCAGCCACCAATTTATGGTGTAGGGGGTGGGCTATTTATAGCCACTAGGCAACCCGACCTGATTTTTCCGAAATGACCCTAGGTCACTAAGGAACTAACACGTGTTCCAACGGTCAGATTTCAAACATATGCGACAACTTTACTTGGGCTACAAGTAAAGCTGACTTATCCAGCTCTGGATAAGATTTGCTCTCATTGTCTTCACTCGAAGACATAGGATTTTAGTTGAGCATCACTTGACCACTCGACTTTCTTCATGGGACCCCACTTAACGAAGACGGTGGTTCCTATGACTCAACAAAGAAGAAAAGGAAACAACGAAACAACTAAGTCTTCGCGCTCCATAGTCTTCACGCAATGTCTTCTCTTGTCATAGTCTTCAATGTGAATATCTTCACATACCACCATTGCCTTCAATGTCTTCATACATTTTTAGGGGTCATCTCCGGTAGGTAAACCGAATCAATGAGGGACTACTACCTGTGTTATCCTGCAATTCTCACAAACACATTAGTCCCTCAACCAGGTTTGTCGTCAATACTCTAAAACCAACTAGGGGTGGCACTAGATGCCCTTACAATCTCCCCCTTTTTGGTGATTGATGACAAACTGGTTGAAGTTTTCAACGAGGATAAAAGTATGTGAAATTGTAAAGGATAAATGTATTGTCTTCATAAGTAGCAAAAGGCTCTCCCTGAAGATATGCATATAAGTAATTTGCTTTTGGAATGCAAATGCACATGGCAGGTTGTACGTGCGGAGATCCTCTTCAACTTATGAAGACAATTCATCATGCATGATTTGATATAACAAAGATAATGACATGCATAATGAAAAATGGACATCTGCAAAATGACTAAGTGCGGAATTTATTATCGCACATGCGGAATTTATCATCGCATCACAGAATAGCAGAAAACATAGCAAATGACCATCAAGTTTAAGTGTTACAACTCAAAGAATCAAATGTATCAAAAGCGAGAGTTGTAAACACTAGGCAAAATATAAAGCAACCGCCCATATGGACCCGCTTGAAGACTATCAACTCATATGCTTCTCCCCCTTTTGTCAGTAAGGACCAAAAAGGTTTGAAGGCATAGAGCCTCTACTCGTTCCCAGAAGGAGTAGAAGAAGATGCAGGGTCGGCGTCGGGGTTTGGCGGTGCAGACAAACTTGGTGCAGTGTCGATACGCGCTGAAGGTGGAGGTGGTGAAGTAGCATCATCTTGATCATCTATCACTCTGGCATTCACCGTTGCAGCGGAGGAGGAATAATCAGAGTCTTCAAGAGACGGAGTTCGACGCAGGACAACATTCCTTGGGGGAGTGGTGTCAAACTTGAATCTTTCAGTGAAGCCATCGTCTTGAAGATCTGCTTCAGCACTCAGCAATGTCAAACTCTTCCATGACCTCCGACAGGTTTCATGTGTAACAAAGGCATTCTTGGTGGCAAGATTGCGAATGCGATTGACGTCCACCAAGAGGCTTTGCATCTGTCGCTTCAGCCAGAAGTGATGCTTATCCTGTTTTTGACGCAGGGCAACGAGAAGTTCTCGATCATTGAGGACACGAGATCGCTTCCGAGGCCTTTGAGCAATAGTGCTTTCAGTGGCTTCAGTGGGAGCACGGTGAGGTAAACGTGTATTGCCAGCCAAAGGATAAACAAGAGACGGCCTGGACTCCTTCAATGGGTTGCGTGAAGCTTTAGTGATCGGCATTGTGAAGACAACAGGCTCCTTGGCAGGCTCTGGGTATATGGCTTCAACTGACATATCAACCTCTGGCAGAAAGATCAGATGGCAGTCACAAAGTTGAGCAAGCCAGCATCACGGAAGCAGTCAAGGGCTTTTTCAAGGCATGGCAGTCCAGCAATGGCTTCACAGTCAAGACGCATATGAGGGAAGATGCGCCCTTGATCATAAAGAACACATGAGTAATAACTGCGCTGCTGATAGCTCCAGAACCGATCAGATGAAATCCTTGGCTTGGAATAGGGGCTCTTGGCGCTACCAAAGAAAGTGTTGTGTGCAATGAAGCCATTTGCATTATAGGACCCTGGTGAAGTGGCTGTACCTGGAAACCTGGGCAGTCTTGACTTAGGCTTCTGGACCTGAGGCATGTGCTCGACATGATAGTCAAATTGCGGACCAGAAGCAGGCGGAGGCACCAGAATAGGCCATCGAACCATGAGAGGCTGACCACGGTCAAGTGCCAGTGCAACAGTATGAGGCCGTGGAGGGGGCACATTTGCATTAGCATTTTCATTGACATGAGGTTCAAGCTGCACAATAGCTTCAGGTGGGATAAGTGCTTCAGGTGCAGCATTGGCTTCAGGTGCAATCACTTCAAGCACCACACTAGCGTCAGCCATGACAACGTCATTGGCTTCAGGGTTGGTGTTGGTGGTCGCCTCAATGTTGTTAACCTCCACTTGAGTAGCAGGAGGGTCAGAGACGTTCTCCTCGAGAACAACTTGGTTGGTTGGGGGTGTAGCAACACGTTCGTCTTCTTCTCTTGGTTCTTCTTGGTCATCGATCGATGCAGTTGAATATCTTCACCATATTGGCTTGGCCTCGTGGTTGTTCACAGTTGGAGAGGCTTCGGAAAGACTTGGTGTGAAACGGATTGGCGCTCTTCTCCTTCCGGAACACTTGTGAGTGACTGTGGCCTTGGTCCTTTGCGAAGCTTGCGAAACGCTGGCGACGCTTGTGGAGATGGAGTTGGTTGGGCCACAAAGTCTTCATCTTCAATCACCGGAGTGGTGACTTGTGTTGGGTGAGTAACTGGTGTTTCTTATTGACGGGGGGATTCTTGTGGGTGATCAGCCCATGTGTCATCCTGAGCAATTGGCGTCAATGGACGACCAATGCTGATGAGTTCGCTGTTCGTAAGAACAGGCGATGATACCACGTTGTGCTCGATCTGACGAAGGACTTCATCATCTTCAACATTGTCACGATGACCAATGTCTTCAACTGCGGTGGGGTCAACAGCTGGATGTCTTCAGCTTCAGGAGCCTCTGTGGAAGCAGGCTCATGAACTATCATTCAACGTTCTTGTTGTGCAGATTCAGGACGAGCAACAGAAATCGGCTCGAATACAAGGGGCTCTATGGGAGCAGCCCGATCTCTCTTCTTGGTCTTGCGCTTCTTGGTGGGTGGAGCATCATCGGTGGTGTTCTTGGTCTTGCGCTTTCTGGCCTTGGCTTCAGCTGCCCTTGTCTTCTGAAGCTCTGAAGCCACTATAGGGACCTTAGGCTTCACACCTGTCATACTGGCTGGGAAGACAATGCGAGGTTCTTCCCGCCTGGTTGGTTCAGCTTGGTCCACAGATGGCTTCTTCTTCTGCTTGGCAGCCATCTTAGGGTCGATGCCAGGACGCCCAAGTGCCTTGCGCTTCTCAGCTTCATTGTAAGCTTGAACACACTTGGCAACGAGAATTTTCATGCGCTCATGAGAACCTTTGGCTTCATCACGTTTCTTGTGAAACGCTTCCTTGAGCTCATGCAGCATGACCTTGAAGTTCTGGACGTCTGCCACGCTGATCTTGGCCATGTGCTTCTTGAACAAACCCTTTGTCGTCACTTGACAGATCAATGGCGTCATTCTCATTCCTCAGAAAAGCAGCAGGGGTCAGAGCTGGACCAGTGGAGTGCATAGGCTTCTTTTTCTTCTTCTCAGACTTGGAGATGCGTGAGTGATCTTCAGACTGCACACTTGGTGCAGGAGGAGCAGTGGCCAAGGGCTTCGCTTGCGAAGCTTTTGGTGCTGGGGAAGAATTCAAGCTTTAGGTTTCTTCACTTCTTTGGCTTCGTGGTGTGCGCTAACCCGTCGAATCAGCGTCGTCTGCGCAGTTCATCCACGATCGTCCCTTGAACCATAATATGAGTGATGAGACCTTCTAGGTTGTAGAACAGCCCAACAAGATTGGGTTCAGCTTCGCGTGTGCCATCGGCACGAGAAGCAGTGGGGCCTGGATTGAAGTCTAATCCCCGCGACTTCTTGTTTTCTTTGGCCGAGTTCTTGGCAAACTGGAAGTTGCGCTTGAACAGATTATCATCACGACACCATAGCAATGAAGATGGGTCGGCATCTGTAGGCTGTGGTCCACGGACCATGCAAGGGTAGAAGCCTTGTTCAATGGCTTCAACTCTGGACCTGGGTGGAAGATTTTTGTACAAGATGTCTCCCCAGGGTCGCTTGATGGCATTCTTCTCAGCATATTCCTGAGTCCCGAACCTGTACTTGAACCATTGTTCTGCCCAATATCTTCGAATCCATTGGATTCGGGTTTTTCGCTGATTGTAGTGTTTTTAAGCCCAAAAGGCATAATGTTGAAGAAGAAAGGCCCATAGGGTGTGATGAATGCGGTTGCTGCTTGATCGGACTCCTTCATCTTAATTTGATAGTATCCGGAGTATGCGTTGTGGAAATATAATGAGTCGTGTCCTGCGGTCGCGTCAATTATTTGGTCAATGCGGGGTAGTGGGAAGGGGTCCCTAGGGCAAGCCTTATTGAGGTCTTTGAAATTGACACAAAGGCACCAGGATTTAGCCTTCTTTGGCACCATGACCAGGTTGGCTAGCCAGTTCGAATGCTTGATCTCTCTGATGAATTCAGCCTCAAGTAGTTTGGCTAGCTCCTCCCCATAGCTTGTCATTTGTGTTCGGAAAATCGCGCAGCGTCTGCTTGACTGGTTTGAACCTCTTTATGATATTGAGGCTATGTTCGGCCAGTCTGCGTGGGATCCCGGGCATGTCCAAAGGGTGGCATGAGAAGATATCCCATTTCTCGCGCATGAACACTCTTAGGGCGGCATCGATTGTTGGATCCAGCTGTGCTCCAATGGCTATTGTTTTGTTAGGATGCATTGGGTGTACTTGAAATTTGACTATTTCGTCTGCTGGCTTGAAGGAAGTGGATTTGGGCCTCTTGTCGAGGATTACATCATCCTTGTCCACTGTGGAGTACAGAGTGGTTAGCTCCTCGGCCGCGAGGGCCTCGGATAGTGCCTCGAGGGCCAGGGATGCAGTTTTGTTTTCGGCGCGGAGTGTTATATCCGGATCACTAGTGATAGTGATAACTCTATTGGGCCCTGGCATTTTGAGCTTCATGTACCCGTAATGGGGTATGGATTGAAAGCGTGTGAACGCGTCTCGCCCCAACAAGGCGTGATATCCGCTATTGAAGGACACCACGTGGAAGAGCAACTCTTCGGACCTGTAGTTCTCCGGCGTGCCGAATACTACATCAAGCTTAATTTTCCTCGAGCTTCGTGCTTCTCGGCTAGGGATAATGCCTCGAAAGGTGGTGCCGCTTTGCTCAATGCGACTCTTGTCCATTTGCATTTTTGGAGCATATCTTCGTAGATGAGGTTCAGTCCGCTGCCGTCGTCCATGAGTATTTTAGTGAGCCGAAAGCCATCCACAATTGGATTTAAGACCAAGGCGGCTGGCGCTCGGACGGATCAGGCCCTTGGCTCGTCATCGGCGGTGAAAGTTATTTCCATATCATTCCAAGGATTTACTGCGGCTACCCATCTAGGATCCGGTGAGTCCTGGTGACTTTTGGGCTCAACGCCTGGTTCTATGTTCAGAGGACATGAGGTTTCTTCCCGAAGATGGGTATCCGACTCGCAGGGCTCGGAAATCCGAACATAGCTTGTTCTTAACATGGGGGAGAACTATTCTCGGCTTGTTCCTCCACAACCGCTACTAGATGGGTGACCGGCGGGGACTTGATTTCCCTCTAATCGGGTTTAAGCCCAATCCGATCATAGTCTGTTGTGACCCCCAGGGCGGCGATGCGATCGAGCAGTTCGTTCGAGGACACGACATCTGCCGGATCCATCTTTTTGTAGTGTTCGAGGCGGATGCAAAGATGATGCTTGGCAATTTTGGGGGCTGTCTTTGGCTTAACGATCAAGCGGTCGCCCATGGTAAAACCGCCGAGCTGGAGGACCTGGCCTGAAGCTAGGTGTCGGTGTCAAAACCGGCCGATCTCGGGTAGGGGGTCCCGAACTGTGCGTCTAAGGATCAAAGGTAAGAGGAGACTAAGGGGGCACGATGTTTACCCAAGTTCAGGCCCTCTTAATGGAGGTAATACCCTACTTCCTGCTTGATTGACTTTGATGAGTATAGGGGTTACAAGAGTTGATCTACCTCGAGATCGTAATGACTAAACCCTAGATGTCTAGCCTATATGATTTGTAATGACGTCTACAGACTAAACCCTCCAGTTTATATAGACACCGAGGGGCCTAGGGTTGTACAGAGTCGGTTTACAGAGAAAGGAAATTATACATCCGGCGATTAAGCTTGCCATCCACAAATAAGAGTCCCACCCGGACAAGGGGGAAGGTCTTCTATCTTGTATCTTCACGGCCCATCAGTCTGGCCCATATCAAATATCCTGGACACCAGAGGACCCCTTAGTCCAGGAGTCCCTCAGTAGCCCCTGAACCAGTCTTCAGTGACAATGTGTTCGGCACACAGATTGTCTTCGGAATTGCGAGGCGGGTTCCTTCTCCGCATACAAAGCAGTCTCCTGAACAAGAGAACTATATCCGGCTCTGTATAATAGTCAAAACCCTCAACCACTAGGATACAATACTTAATAAGGTATACCCAAGGACGGCCCTTTCAACGAAACGTCGCGTATGGCCTCTTTATTATGGGCCGTTTTTGGCCTCCCGCTTCGTGTTTCGGGACGCAGCCACTATGGACATGTCTTGTCAAAGCAGAGATCGTGCCCCCTTATTGCGGGATTTTCATTAATACGGGTTTGGGTAATCCAACCGTGCCATACGCACGGCCCCTTTGGGAATAGGCGAGTTTTAAGGCTAGTGGGGGGCGCTTGATATTCGCTGCTTATATAGGCGGATAAAGATCCATCTTTTTACCCCACGCCTTCTTTCTTCCTCAGCCTTCCCATCCTTGAGCTCCAACGCCCAAGCCTCAACCTTTCCCATCGCCCAACTCTCCCAGACATGTCCGGATCCGGTTCTCAGGGCAAGTGGGTGGCCTCCTCCGTCACGGAGAAGGACATCAAGGAGCTTTGGGAGGCAAAGTATTTGACCGCGGAAATCACACATAAGCTCCCGGCCAAAGAGCAAATCATCCCCACACCAGAGCACGGAAAGAGGGTTGTATTCATCCCTCACTTTCTCTGTGACCTAGAGTTTCCACTTTACCCCTTTGTCTGCGGACTGATGTTCTTTTACGGGCTAGATTTCCATGATCTAGCCCCAAACTCCTTCCTTCACATCTCGACGTTCATCGTCGTGTGTCAGGCGCTCCTCCGCATTCCACGCCACTTCGGCCTGTGGCTCAAAGTTTTCAATGTGAAGCCGAAGGTGAATGACGGGCAGCACGCCGACTGCAGTGGCGCCATAGTGAGTAAACTCCCCAACACCACTTGGCCCAAGGGAGCCTTTGTGGATACCGTGAAGGTGTGGCAGCAAGAGTGGTTCTATATCACCGAGCCTCGCGGTACCAAGTGGGCGGCCGCCCCAGAATTTAGATCTGGGCCTCCCATGCGGCTCGCATCTTCGACCAACAAGGGTTTGGACTGGGGGTCGACCAACAAAGTGATGACGCTGCAAAAGCGCAACAAGAGTATGATAAAGAAACACACGAGTCTCACCCACGTAATTCAGGTGATGCTCTTCCGCCGGATCCTCCCATGCCAACGTGGACCTCTCCGCATGTGGGAGTTTAATCCGGACGGCCCCCGGACCCTGCAGCGCTTCTTTGATACAACGCATGAAGATATCTGGAAACTGCTTTTTAAGGCCCAGAAGTTGTGGCCGGAGAAGACCGAAGACATTGGTCTTGACAGCGCGCATCCGGCTACTGAGGTAGGCTTCTTACTTACGAACATAATTTCGATCCACAAGTCAAGGGGTATACTGAGACACCTATTCCTTATTCAGGGCTCGATAGCGAAGGCAGAGCGGATCAGGTGTCCGGCGCCGCTACCAGAAGACCTAGCCACTCCTCTGTTAGCGAGGATGCTGATCCGGGCGCCAGAGAAGAAGGCCAAGAAGAAAGGCAAGGAGCCCAAAGGTGGCCTCCGCCGAAAAGGCATTTCGGACTCTATGTCCGGAGACGCCGAAGCTCTCTCCTCCCACGAGGGAGATGAAGACGATGAGGAGGAGGAAGAAGAGAACAATTCCCCCCCTAAGGGGAGGAAGAAGAAAAGGGCAGCCTCTACAAAGCCAGGAGCGGAGGCGTCCAAGAGGGAGAAAATATCCCTCTCAAATGGTTCGGATTCGGACGCCGAAGGCCTCCCCGAGTGGCACCCAGATCGAAGCCCCTGGCCGCATCGTAAGTACCCAAGGATACTATACGTATGTCTGGTTTCATAACCGTGATTCTAACATATCTGTTTTGTGTGCCTCAGTCCGGCCCGCGATCTTCCCCAATCATCGTCTTCGGGGAATTCACTAGATCCGGGAATGGTGGAGAGCAAGACACCTCCACGAGCCTCCCTGCCAACCGCTATGGACGACACCAAAGTGTTGTCCCGAAAAGCCTCTCCAGGCCATGGGGAGGTGCGGGAGGCCGTCCGGATGGCGCTAGAGGGTAAAACCTCGGCTGCCGAGGACATGGGGGAACCAACCCCTATGGAGACTGAAACGGGGGCCATGACCAATCTGGCCACCAGCCAAACACCGTTCCGGAGACCAGTACGACTCCGGAATCGAGCGGGCAGCCCCCTTTGAAGGAGGGGGGAGCGCCGACTCCACTTGCAACCTCCATTAATCTGGAGGCGCCTAACATTCTAACGGAAGCACTTCGACGTGCTTCCGTCGGGGAGGACCACTATACCCTGATGGGTTCGGTGGTTGAGAAGATTCAGTCCGCCAAGAGCGGGCTGAATGGAGCCTTTACCAGCCTACTGACAGGCTTTGAGGTATGCGACGTAAGACACCTTTTATATGAAAAAACTTGTGCCTGTATACAGATAGTAGCCCCTGAGACTATGTTCGGTTTTGAAAAAAGCTGAACAGATGATCAAATGAATAACGCAGAAGGTGACGTACATATCTATTAAATGTATAGGCTTCCCTGTTGGCGGCGACCGCCCAGGCCGCTGAAGTTTCTGAGCTCAAACGGAAGCTGAAGCTGGCCGATGATGACCCTGACCGTATTAACAAGCGGTTCGATGAGGCGCAAGGTACGTACTTGTACGATTGAAATTTTATTCTAGTGTGGAGTTTTAAGAGAACACACTTTCTTGTGTAAACAATTTGCAGGTAGTGCCGTCGAGATTGCGACTCTCAAGGGCGCCCTGTCGCAAGCCCAAGAGTAGGAGCGGGCGAGTAGAGTGGCTGCTGATTTAAAGGCCGAGCAGGCCACCCGCCGCCAGTATGAGGGGAGGGTGACCGAAGTCGAACAAGGGCTCAAGGACGCTGCCCTTAAGTGTGAGGCCTTGGAGAAGGAGAATAAGGCTCAAGCAGTCGAACTCTCCAAGGCACTCCAAGAGGCCACGGAGGCGCGGACTGAGTCCCGGGCGGCTCGCGAGGAGATCAAGCAGGCTGAGCAGATAGCGGCTGCTAAGCCCTTTCTTTTGCAAAGTAAATTTGGCAGTCAAGAATATGACCCACTTACTCGATTGTGGAGTTCTCCAGATGCGTTTGCGGATCTTCCGGGGAGCGCCGCTGACTCTGTGAAGTTTTTTCGGGCCCAAGAGGGGAACACAACGGAGAAACTATTCTAGTCGCAGTACCTGGCGCCAGAGCGTCCAACGCTGTTGAACGACCAGATGATGTAGCTGGCGGAGCTGCATAGGATGTCCGGACTGGCCATGAAGGACATCATAGTCCAGTTATGGCCAGCCGAAACCATTCCTGGCAGCTACTTCGGCTTGGTCAGGCGGCTCACCGATGCCCTATCGTGAATTGAAGCTGTTAAGCGATCCTCGTGTATTGAGGGTGCCCGGATGGCCTTTGCCCGTGTAAAGATGCATTGGGCAAAGATAAGGCCGGCGTCGTAGCAGTTGAAGGACCGCCCGAAGGCAAGGACTATCGAAAGCCGGAGCGCTATTTTGAAGATGTCCTAGAAGGAGCCAGTTTAACAGAGGGTCAATGCTCGAAGGATATGATATTTCAATGAATGTATTCGGGCTTCCCAGACTTTGTGTTATGAAACAAGGCTCTTGTAATATATTTGTGCATTTTATCTGAAATATTTTCCTCCTGTGTGACAGTTTTTATTTCTGAAAGTTTGCCAGTCGTGGGCTTCAGCCCCCACGTAGATACTACGGGGGTATTCAGAATAGCACATGACCACACTTGACCCAACGTCTTGGTCCATAACGGAGGCGACCGTGCAGCGAACTAGGCAATCAGACTATGCGGCTTTATCACTCTCACTTAGCAATAGGAGTTTGACAATGGGACTATGAGCTAGCCCCTGGTGCGCGTGCGTCTCTCCGTACTTGTATGCTTTAGGCGCGTGACCGGGTAGATGCCAGTCCTTTGTATAATACGGAACAAAAATCACAAAATATTTAGCAAGTCATCGAACCGCTGACCAGCTCTCGCTATATCATGACAGTCAGTTTTCGGCTTTCTCTACTGAGGTGTTTTACAAGACAAACTATAAACACAATCGCAGTAGTTCTCCCATTACTACCTTAGCCGAACGAGTGGAACGTAAGGTGGTAACCACAGGATCCGGGCAACCCAACTATTGACCAAAGACATGATTCGGAGCCGATGCATATAATGCGGTATTCGGGATGCCGAAATGTACTATGAAAGTTTTCGGTAATACCCTACTTCCTGCTTGATTGATTTTGATGAGTATAGGGGTTACAAGAGTTGATCTACCTCGAGATCGTAATGGCTAAACCCTAGAGGTCTAGCCTATATGATTTGTGATGACGTCTACGGACTAAACCCTCCGGTTTATATAGACAATTGAGGGGCCTAGGGTTGTACAGAGTCGGTTTACAGAGAAAGGAAATTATACATCCGGCCATTAAGCTTGCCATCCACGCATAAGAGAGTCCCACCCGGACACGGGGGAAGGTCTTCTATCTTGTACCTTCACGGCCCCTCAATCCGGCCCATATCAAATAGCCCGGACACCCAAGGACCCCTTAGTCCAGGATTCCCTCACTAGGGCTATTCCAGAGGTGATGATGTCGCTAATGACAAGGCGAGCCATCGATCCTGCCATCGACAACACAAAGGAACTGTCAATGAAAGCACCAATGTCGGTGTCAAAACCGGCCGATCTCTGGTAGGGTGTCCCAAACTATGCGTCTGAGAATTGAAGGTAACAGGAAACAAAGGGGACACGGTGTTTTACCCAGGTTCGAGCCCTCTTAATGGAGGTAAAACCCTACTTCCTGCTTGATTGACTTTGATGAGTATAGGGCTTACAAGAGTTGATCTACCTCGAGATCGTAATGGATAAACCCTAGCTGCCTAGCCTATATGAATTCTGATAGCCTCTACGGACTAAACCCTCCAGTTTATATAGACATCGGAGGGGCCTAGGGTTGTACATAGTCTGTTTACAGCAGAAGGAAACTATACATCCGGACGCCAATCATGCCATCCACGCAAAGGAGAGTCCCATCCAGACATGGGGAAGGCCTTCTACTTTGTATCTTCATAGCCCATCAGTTCAGCCCACAACACACGTAAGACACCTTTTATATGAAAAAACTTGTGCCTGTATACAGATAGTAGCCCCTGAGACTATGTTCGGTTTTGAAAAAAGCCAAATAGATGATCAAATGAATAACGCAGAAGGTGACGTACATATCTATTAAATGTACAGGCTTCCCTGTTGGCGGCGACCGCCCAGGCCGCTGAAGTTTCTGAGCTCAAACGGAAGCTCAAGCTGGCCGATGATGACCCTGACCGTATTAACAAGCGGTTCGATGAGGCGCAAGGTACATACTTGTACGATTGAAATTGTATTCTAGTGTGGAGTTTTAAGATAACACACTTTCTTTTGTAAATACTTTGGAGGTAGTGCGGGCGAGATTGAGACTCTCAAGGGCGCCCTGTCGCAAGCCCAAGAGCAGGAGCTGGTGAGTAGAGTGGCTGCTGATAAAGCGGCTGCAGATTTAAAGGCCGAGCAGGCCACCCGCCGCCAGTATGAGGGAGGGTGACCGAAGTCGAGCAAGGGATCAAGGACGCTGCCCTTAAGTGTGAGGCCTTGGAAAAGGAGAATAAGTCTCAAGCAGTCGAACTCTCTAAGGAACTCCAAGAGGCCAGGGAGGCGCGGACTGAGTCACGGGCGGCTCGCGAGGAGATCAATCAGGCTGAGCAGATAGCGGCTGCTAAGCCCTTTCTTTTGCAGAGTAAATTTGGCAGTCAAGAATATGTCCCGCTTACTCGATTGTGGAGTTCTCCAGATGCGTTTGCGGATCTTCCGGGGAGCGCCGCTGATGCAGTGAAGTTTTTTCGGGCCCAAGAGGACAACACAACGGAGAAACTCTTCTGGTCGCACTACCTGGCGCCAGAGCGTTCGACGCTGTTGAACGACCAGATGATGTAGCTGGCGGAGCTGCATAGGATGTCCGGACTGGCCATGAAGGACATCATAGTCCAGTTATGGCCAGCCGAAACCATTCCTGGCAGCTACTCGGCTTGGTCAGGCGGCTCACCAATGCCCTATCGTGAATTGAAGCTGTTAAGTGATCCTCGTGTACTGAGGGTGCCCGGATGGCCTTTGGCCGTGTCAAGATGCATTGGGCAAAGATAAGGCCGCCGTCGTAGCAGTTGAAGGACCGCCCGAAGGCAAGGACTATCGCAAGCCGGAGCGCTATTTTGAAGATGTCCTAGAAGGAGCCTGTTTAACAAAGGGTCAATGCTCGAAGGATATGATATTTCTATGAATGTATCCGGGCTGCCCAGACTTTGTGTTATGAAACAAGGCTTTTGTAATATATTTGTGCATTTTATCTGAAATATTTTCCTCCTGTGTGACAGTTTTTATTTCTGAAAGTTTGCCAGTCGTCGGCTTCAGCCCCCACGTAGATACTACGGGGGTGTTCAGAATAGCACATGACCACACTTGACCCAACGTCTTGGTCCATAAAGGAGGTGACCATGCAGCGAACTAGGCAATCAGACTATGCGGCTTTGTCACTCTCACTTAGCAATAGGAGTTTGACAATGGGACTATGAGCTAGCCCCTGGTGCGCGTGCGTCTCTCCGTACTTGTATGCTTTAGGCGCGTGACCGAGTAGATGCCAGTCCTTTGTATAATACGGAACAAAAATCACAAAATATTTAGCAAGTCATCGAATCGCTGACCAGCTCTCGCTATATCATGACAGTCAGTTTTCGGCTTTCTCTACTGAGGTGTTTTACAAGACAAACTATAAACACAATCGCAGTAGTTCTCCCATTACTACCTTAGCCGAACGAGTGGAACGTAAGGTGGTAACCACAGGATCCGGGCAACCCAACTATTGACCAAAGACATGATTCGGAGCCGATGCATAAAATGCGGTATTCGGGATGCCGAAATGTACTATGAAAGTTTTCGGTAATACCCTACTTCCTGCTTGATTGACTTTGATGAGTATAGGGGTTACAAGAGTTGATCTACCTCGAGATTGTAATGGCTAAACCCTAGAGGTCTAGCCTATATGATTTGTGATGACGTCTACGGACTAAACCCTCCGGTTTATATAGACAATTGAGGGGCCTAGGGTTGTACAGAGTCGGTTTACAGAGAAAGGAAATTATACATCCGGCCATTAAGCTTGCCATCCATGCATAAGAGAGTCCCACCCGGACATGGGGAAGGTCTTCTATCTTTTACCTTCACGGCCCATCAATCCGGCCCATATCAAATAGCCCGGACACCCAAGGACCTCTTAGTCCAGGATTCCCTCACTAGGGCTCTTACAGAGGTGATGATGTCGCTAATGACAAGGCGAGCCATCAATCCTGCCATCGACGATACAAAGGAACTGTCAATGAAAGCACCAATGTCAGTGTCAAAACCGGCCGATCTCGGGTAGAGGGTCCCAAACTGTGCATCTGAGGATCGAAGGTAACAAGAGACAAAGGGACACGGTGTTTTACCCAGGTTCGAGCCCTCTTAATGAAGGTAAAACCCTACTTCCTGCTTGATTGACTTTGATGAGTATAGGGGTTACAAGAGTTGATCTACCTCGAGATCGTAATGGCTAAACCCTAGCTGCCTAGCCTATATGAATTCTGACAGCCTCTACGGACTAAACCCTCCAGTTTATATAGACATCGGAGGGGCCTAGGGTTGTACATAGTCTGTTTACAGCAGAAGGAAACTATACATCCGGACGCCAATCATGCCATCCACGCAAAGGAGAGTCCCATCCGGACATGGGGAAGGCCTTCTACTTTGTATCTTCATAGCCCATCAGTTCAGCCCACAACACACGGGCCGGACACCCGAGGACCCCTTAATTCAGGACTCCCTCTGCCAGCCCAGATGCCCCCAGGTAGCTGCCACGTAGCATGCCATGTCGTCTGCTGGCAGATGGCAAAGATGAAAAGGTCTTTGTTTTCTGCCAGCGGACGGCAAAACAACCATATAGGCCAGCCATGTGCCCCCAGGTTGCATAGGTAGCTGCCACGTGGCAGCTTTGCCGTCTGTTGGCTGATGGCAAAGCTCTTTTCCATCTGACAGCAGACGGCAGAGAGCCTGTATGGCCCTTGTTTTTTTTTCTGTTTTTTCTTAAATTCAATCAATTTCACAGAATTTCACAGATATATATATACACACACATTTGAAAATACTTTCAACAAGCATACAAACACATATCTTTCCCCAATAATAAAGCACGGGTTGAGTTTTTCAGGTTCACCGTCGTGGCATTTTTGCAGAATAGTCCTTGTGTTTTTTTGCTATTTGACCCGCACTCCGTTGATCGAGTAAGTAATAAAGAAAGCGATTCATCCAAGTAGTCTGCTTAGGCTGACTGGGCATGGCGCGACTTAGACGCGGACGAGCGGCTGGGCTCGAGCGCGTGGTCAACGCGGAGGTCGTCTTGCTCGATGCAGGGACCGAAGACGATGGTGCTCGGGATCGAAGCGGGCGGCCGCGGAGTTTTCATCCGGATCATGCCAGTTTCAGCGGGGACGACGCGACACAGGTCTTGGCTTGGTAGATCCGGTGCAAAGGGGGTCACAGGCGAGGTGGAGGAAGGCGGGGCACTGAGCTCCGTGGTCGCCAATGGCGGCGCCGTTCTCCGGTTCCTGTCAAGGGAGAGAATAGAGAGATTGGCCAGGTAGAGATGGGGTAAAAGGAACCCCCGAGGCCGACGACAACAACGGCCGAGGCCGGGAGTCTGTCCAGAGATAAGGGACGCGGCGCCGACCTCACCGCTGCTCCTCTCCGTGGCCCCGAATTGACCGTCGGTGCACATCCAAAGCCGGGTCCGCTTCCTGAACAGCACTGCGAGACCTATGGCGCCTGCGGCGCCCTGGAGCCTCTCGAAGAAGCCAACGGCCCGTGCACTCCGAACAAGCAGTAGCAGCGCCGTTCAAGAGGTCTGCTCGACCTCCGTTCGACGGCATGAACACAGGGTCGCGGGCGAGGACCAAGCTCACCACAGGGTAGGCCCAGTACCTAACTCCTCCAGCCCGCCACACGCTCGACGTCGCCGAGCAGCCACATAGACGAGCCATGCGACCAAGACCCTTCCCGGCCTCCCCTACCGCATCCTCTATCTGTCTCAACTTTGACAAACAAGGAGAAGTAGAGCGCGGGTTGCCTGGAAGAGATAAGGTTGGCAGTGGATGCATGTGAATTATTTTAGCTGGTCAGCTGCTATCTAAGTTCATCCATGTGAAGAGATAAAGTTGTCTGTTTGGAAAAGATAAGGTCAGGATGGTTCCACGTGCTTGAGCTAAAAACAGAATAGGTCACCAGTGAAGATCAAATATGTGTACTTTATTATTATCCTTTATTCTTTTGGGAATAATACTTTATTATTTTATACTAGAGTTAAATAAAAATGTCTCAAATTAATATATTCCCCTACTCATATTATTTGTCTTAGATTTGTCTAGATATGGATGTATTTAAAACCAGACGATTTTAAACATAGATACCAAATGGTTTAAGTCCGTAGCTACACAAATTTAAGACAAATAATATGT
Source organism: Aegilops longissima (assembly GCA_021605205.1). Classification (NCBI taxonomy): domain Eukaryota; kingdom Viridiplantae; phylum Streptophyta; class Magnoliopsida; order Poales; family Poaceae; genus Aegilops; species Aegilops longissima. The sequence goes on from CM038677.1 coordinate 334,641,318, forward strand.
ATCTCAAACCATTAGATATATCTGTATCTAGACAAAATAAAAACAAGTAATATGAATCAGAGTGAGTATCTTTATTTTTAAGAATGCGAATGAGATAGGTAAAATGCATAATAAAAGGATGTACTGATTGTCAACCCATGCCCAATATACTCCATCCGCCCCAAAATTCTTGTCTTAGATTTGTCTAAATACGGATGTATCAAGTCATGTTTTAGTATTAGATACATTCGTATCTAGACAAATCTAATACAAAAAATCTGGGATGGGGGGAGTACTATATAAGGTCCAAGATACAAATCCAATATTTGTATAAGTGTATCTATCACTCATCCGAGCACATTTAGAATAAGTGCATATATGATCTACCACGTGCTATTCGCTTATGAATCGTGACACATATTTTTTTGGTTTTTTTATGTGCTTATATTTATATGGGTTCAAGAACGGGATGCATATATTTTTGTTTTTTATGTGATTATATTTATTTGGGTTCATGAAAGGAGAGTGAATTTCTACATGATACTACTCTAACTTTTAATTAGTTGCATTTATACAAAATGTGCTTGGTGGTCCATTAAGATGACAATAATTTTTCCCACAACTTCCCTTCGGTTGGTAGTCGTGCTAGCAGGAGGAAGATGTGTCGGTTGGCTATGGCGGGAACAACAGATCGACGAGCTTTACGCCATCATCCCGTGGAGGACATGTACAAGATGATTGTAGTGCGTGATATGCCACCATGTCTTCATTGGTGATCCAGTTGTCGCTTGTCATTGAAGCGTCCTCTCCTGGGCACCGCCAGATAGAAGCTCGTGTCGCTAAGGAGTGAAGATCTTGAGACATTTTTATCAGGGCTAGATTATGTGATATTCTCCCGTTGCAACGCACGGGCCTTTTTCCTAGTACATGCCAAATCATATCCCTACCATATACGGAACATCCAAATGGGTGCTTTGTTTGATTTCCACTAGCCCTATATGTTCATGAGTCCTTCGAGTCTCCTTCGGCCGGAACCAATAACATTTGAAGACTACGACGTTTGGTGGGTTTGCACCAACTCTTCCATAATACTCGGTATCTCCTTCGCCGATAGTAGAGACACAACAATTTGTAGACTTTCGGTCGGCCATAGATAGCTCTTTGCCATAGGTACGAAAGCAATACCCGTTGATGTCGTATTTGTCAAATGAACGGACCTTAAAGTCAAAACCATTAGCGACTTGTCTCAATTCGGCGTCCATAAACTCTGAATTAGCCTACAAGTTTAATACGAAAGGGATTGTTGCATTAGCCACAAATTAGACGAAGAAATGAAATGGTCTAATGGAAATTACCATTTGTTTTAACCAAGAGATGAAACCGGGATAGCCGCCTCCATGCTGTGCCAGAAGCTCATACTCTTCGATGGAATCCTTTTGGATCACCGCTCCATACGAGAATTTGGTGACGTATCGATTGTATCAAATTTATCCTGGAATAAAAGCAGTTCAAAGCAATTAGAAGTTGTGAAACAATGTACCGAGAACTTACTCGATGTACGGCCGCACTTCTGTTAGGTCGTTGAAGATATAAAACGAAATGGTCTGCCATTCTTCAACATCCAACCTTAAGGAATTAAAAGCACCGGATGGTGCAAGATCCCCTTTGAATAGGCTGAGGTTGGACCCACCCTTTTTATGGTCGCTAGCATTGTACCGAGGCTTCGGATTATGCAAATGACGATTTTTGGCTTCGTAGTGTGCTGTCATGAAGTTTGTCGCCTGCTTAGTAATGAATGCCTCGGCCATCGATTCTTCAATTCTATGTTTACTTTTACAGTTTGCTTGAAGCATCTTCTGCATCCTCTCAGTTGCGTAGCACCAACGATTTTGCATGCCCCCCCCCCCCAATCTTGCCTCGGTTGGGAGATGCAAAATCAAGTGTTGCATTGGATTAAAGAAGCCAGGCAGAAAGATCTTCTCTAACTTGCAGATCAACTCGAGTGCCAACTCTTCCATTTCTTCTAGCAGGCCAGGCGATAGTTCTTTCGCACAAAGAACATAGAAGATATAGCTCAGCTCTGCCAGTAATAGCCATTCATCCTCAGGGTTGAAGCGACATAACATCACCGGCATACCCGCTCAATCCATATGTGCCAATCATGACTCTTGAGACCAAATATCATCAATTTTTCAAGACTCGCTCCCCTCTTTAGATCCGCTGCATACCCATCGGGGAACATCAACTGCATTTTCACCCACAAGATAATTTCTCTCATAGCTGGCCTTCCAAGATTGAACCATGCCTTTGGCTTTGTCCAGTTCTGCTTTCCTTTCGGTGGTTGCATGTTTTGTAACAGTCTATCACATAGCGCCTTCAGATCGAATCTAGCCTTAGTATTATCCTTTGACTTCCCCTCTATGCCAAACAATGTACCAAAAAGTTCCTCGCCGATATTCTTTTCAGTGTGCATCAAGTCGATGTTGTGTGGGAAAAGGAGGTCTTTGAGGTAAGGCAGATCCCACAAGCATGTCTTGTGAGTCCAGGCCTGTTTCGAATTATACCCCTTGAAATACCCTGGACGCTCTGGATCTGGCTCGAGAGCATTTAACTGATAGGGTGTCTTGGCCTATCAACGCAGGTGCTGCAGAGTTTTTGACAACTCTACCTTTGATGAAGTTCTTCTTGTCTTTCCTGAACTTATGGAGAGGATCTGGAATCGTCTATGCAAGTCGAAGCAAGAAAACTTGCGACCGGCATGAAGCCAACGAAACTCAAGAGCTCCCTTGCATGTGGGGCACAGGAACCTTCCATGCACACACCAGCAAGTCATGCGTCGAGTACATGTACCAGACACGCATTCTGAAGTTCCGTTTCCAAAAGGTGTCGTATGTCTTGAACCCATTATCCCAGGCTTCTTGCAATTCGTCCTTCGGCGGCTGCATGTACACATTCATATTCTTCCTCGGATAGTTGGGCCCTGGAATTATCAACGTCAGGAAAATGTTCTTTCTTTGCAAAATTTGTCGGGGGGAGATTGAGGAATGACAAATATGGGCCAACAACTGTATTGGGCTGCCGTCAGACCAAACACACTGAACCCATCCGTGCTGATGGCGACTCGAGGATGCCTCGGATCTGCCGCTTTGTCGTCATGTAATGCATGGAAGAGCTTCCACGCTTCACAGTCCGATGTGTGCACCATCATCAGCTTCCCATCTGCATCTAGTTAGGTTCTTTTGCCCATTTTGTGTCGTGTCATATGTCTGGCCATCTCTTCGACCATGAAAAGACGTTGAAGTCTTGGTACGATTGGCATATACCGAAGAACATTAACGGGGATTTTGGTCTGCGTCTTCTCACCCATATCATTGTCTACCACAACATACCTGGATGACTTGCAAATGGGACAATAGTTCAAGTCCGCATACTAGAGCCTAAATAAAGCACATCCTTTCTCATAGGCATGTATCTTCTCATAGGGCATCTTAAGAGCACAAATAATTTTGTCTGACTGGTACATGTTTGCAGGTAGTACATGGCCTTTGGGTAGAAAACGTCCAAATACTATCATCGTCGCGTCGTAGCATTCTGTACCCAAGTTGAATTGAGCCTTCAGAGCCATTATTTGTGAGATGGCATCCATCTGACAAAGCTCAGTGTGCTTGTGAAGAGGACATTTTGAAGACTCCAATATTTCATTAAAGGACTTTGCAGATTCCTCCATCTCATCGTCCAAATCCCGAGCATCATCAAAGTCTTGCACCATGTCTTCCATCCCGGGACCATGCTCGTCGGTGCGACGACGAAGCACCTCAGCTATGGCACGTTGGGCAGACTCACCATGAAATTTCCACACCGTATAACCTGGTGTAGAACCCCTCTTCTGCAGGTGTTTGCCCACTTCATCCTCTGTCCTCTTGTGCCAATTGTCGCACCCGGCACAGGGGCACCAGGTTGTCCTCTGGCCATTTGCGAATGCGGATCTCACAAACCCCTTGGTTTTTGTTAACCACTCATTGGTCATGTCTTTCTAACTAGTGTGACCGGTGTACATCCACGCACGATCACTCATCTTGCCTAGCTATGGCACGTTGGGCAGACTCGCCATGCATATATTCATCAGTTAATGGAGTTTGTCACTTTTATTACGTCCATGCAACCTAGATGCTAATAGGTAAATATAGGTCCTAATCCCACCCGAGTATGTGTAGATTGGGTTCGCTTTCCCATGCTCTGCTCCGGATCCGACGAAAATTTCGGCAGCACCTCCCTTCTATTCTCCTGATACACGTCTCGGCAATAAGCAGAGTGGAGGTGTACCCGGAGAACTGAGGGAGGCACTAACAAAATTCTGCATCGGATCTGGAGCAGAGCATATAGGAAAACAAACCCAATCTACATATACTCGGGCTGTCCATGGATAACGTTGGACAGTTCAAAAGAATCACGGTTAGAAATGTGCATATGTATGCATATTTATAGATGTAACCCTTTCGAACGGGAGACACATAGTGGTCACGCATACTGATGATTGAAGACACCTATAGCTAGCACGTTTCATCGGCACAAAGACCGGAACAGAGCAAATGAAGGGGGGGAATAGGATATGTCATTAGTGCTCACCCACGAACGCAGGGGCGGAGCTCATCGAACGAACGGGAGGTCGTTGAACACCGGACCCTCGCAGCGACGAAACAACTGCACATTTAAAACCAATTGATCAACACAAATATGATGTTTTTAATAACAAAATCAAAAAATATAGGACCTAACTCATAATTCACAAAACATATGACCCCGTCGGCCTCTGGAAGGCCGAAGAGCATCTTTTTGGGAGGTGTCGGGGTTCGGGGTGTCGGGGTGTCGTGTGGGGGTCGGGGTGCTGTGTCGGGGTCGGGGTGCCATGTAGGGGTGTCATGTCGGGTGTCGGGGTGTCGGTGGTGTCGTGTCGGGGTCGGGGTGCTGTGTCGGGGTCGAGGGTGCCGTGTCGGGGTCAGGGTGCTCTGTTGGGGTCGCGGTGTCGGGGTCTCGTGTCGGGGTCGGGGTGCCGGGGTGTCGTGTCGGGGTCGGGGTGCCGTGGTCAGGGGGTTGGGGTGTCGGGGTCGGGATGGCAAATCCTCGACCCCTCGACCCCTTTTCCCCTCGACCCTCGAACCCTCGACAACTCGATCCTTGACCCCTAGACCCTCAAATACTTTTCCCCTTGATCCTCGACCCCTCGACCAATCGGCGACCCTCGACCGCTTGGCGACCCTCAACCATCGGCGACCCTCCTTTTCTACTTTTGCTACTTCTTTATTTTCATCTTCTACTTCTACTTCTTCTTTTTTTCATCATCATCATCATCTTCTTCTTCATCATCATCATCATCTTCTTCTTCTTCTTCTTCATCATCTTCTTCATCATCATCATCATCATCATCTTCTTCTTCTTCTTCTTCTTCTTCTTCTTCTTCTTCTTCTTCTTCTTCTTCTTCTTCTTCTTCTTCTTCTTCTTCGCTTCTTCTTCTTCTTCGCTTCTTCTTCTTCTTCTTCTTCTTCTTCTTCTTCTTCTTCTTCTTCTTCTTCTTCTTCTTCTTCTTCTTCTTCTTCTTCTTCTTCTTCTTCTTCTTCTTCTTCTTCTTCTTCTTCTTCTTCTTCTTCTTCTTCTTCTTCTTCTTCTTCTTCTTCTTCTTCTTCTTCTTCTTCTTCTTCTTCTTCTTCTTCTTCTTCTTCTTCTTCTTCTTCTTCTTCTTCTTCTTCTTCTTCTTCTTCTTCTTCTTCTTCTTCTTCTTCTTCTTCTTCTTCTTCTTCTTCTATTTTATTGTTATTTTTTCATCATCATCATCATCTTCTTCTTCTTCTTCTTCTTCTCCTCTTCTTCTTTTACTTTTTTTTCATCTTTCTTGTTTATTCTTAAAACTAGAAAAAAAAACCTAAACTAAACTATAAACTAAATGTAACCTAAACTAAACTAAATTAACCTAAACTAACCTAACATAAACTAAACAAACATAAACTAAATCTAAACAAACAGAAAAAACAAAAGAACTCACCATGGGGAGGGGGCGCGGGTTTAGGAGGCAGGCCATGGGGAGGGGAGCGGGTTGAGGAGGCCGAGGGAAGGCGGTGGTGATGGTGCGGCTCGGTGGCAGGTATGGGCGAGGCGGCAAAGGCGAGTCTGCAGTGGTGGCGGCCGGTGAGAGGTGGAGGTGGGCGGGCGGGCGGGCGGTGGCGGGGCGGGGTGGGGCGGGCGTTGGCGGGCGGTCGGTGACGGGTGGTGGGCGGCGCGGCTCAGCACGTGGGCGGCACGGGCGGGCGGGATGGCTCAAGAACGGGGTGGCGCGGGCGGCGGCAGCTCGGCACGGGTGGGCGGGCGCCCAGCGATGGGGGTGGTGGTGGGCGGCGTCGGGGCGCGGGGGCGGGCGGCGGCGGCTTGGGCATGGGAGCGGCGCGGGGCATGAACCCTACGGCTATGATAGTGACGCAGAGCTTGCTGGTAGCATGCGGCACGCATAGTAGCCCAGAGACGGTTCTCCTCGAGAGGCACAGCGTCATCACGACGGTGCTGATCCTGCGCTACTTCATCGTAGGTAAGCACTCGAGGTGACCCGTATACGAGTTCCGTGGGGATAACTGCTTCTGCCCCATAGACTTGGGAGAAGGGAGTCTGCCTAGTAGCTCGATTCGGTGTCGTTCTGAGGGACCAAAGAACCACCGGCAGCTCGTCGATCCATCGCCTGCCGCACTTCTACAGCTCATCAAATGTTCTCGTCTTGAGTCCTCACAACACTTCAGCGTTCGCCATCTCAGCTTGTCCATTGCTTCTGGGATGTGCAACAGAGGCAAATGAGATCTTGCTTCCAAGGGCATGAACATATTGCATGAACATGCAGCTCATGAACTGGGTGCCGTTGTCGGTGATGATCCAGGCAGGGACGCCGAAGCGGCACACCAATCCTTTCAAGAACTTGATAGCTGACTGAGCGGTCACCTTTCTCACTTGTCGATGGCAACGAACAAGAATTCAAAGCCCCCGGCAGCTTGGGGGTAAGGGCCGAGGATATCAAGCCCCCAGACCGAACACGACCAAGGGATTGTCTGAAGTGCTTGGGCAGGCAGATGGATGTTCTTGGAATGGAACTCGCAGGCTTCACATTTGTTGACTAGCTTGACTACATCTTGGAGGGCTATGGAACAATAGAATCCTTGCCGGAATGCTTCCCCAACCAACGCTCTTGATGCAATGTGGGAGCCACACATGCCTTTGTGTATTTCTGCCAGTAGTTCCTTTCCTTCTTCCCGACAAATGCATTTCAATTTAGCATTGTTGGGCCTTCCTCTATATAGGTTGACAACGACAAACTAATACATAGTGGCCCTCTGGGCGACTCTTTCAGCTTCTTCTTGCTCTTCGGGAAGTTCTTCGGTTTGGAGGAAGTTGTGCCTTGTCCAAGTTGGATCCTGGGGCTCGGCAACAAGGACTAGCGGCACCTCATTCGCAGGGGCGCGTTCCTCGACTGCAGGGACCAGTGGCCCGGCAGGAGGGTGCAACCCGGTAATCAAGGGGGAGTTGTTTCTGGTAGGGTCCCTGCCAGGAGCCCTGAGAGCCTCTACCGGGAGAGGCTTATTGGAGTCCAGTTTCCTCCTCTTTCAGGCCATTGTTGCCAGGGATACGGAGGGCCGAGTAAGATGGAGAACAAAAGTTCTTAGTTTCACAGGATTTTTTTGCGCAGCACACTTTGACAGATAATCGGCAATGTTGTTTTCCACATAGGGTACGTGCTCTTTTTGCAATCCGTGAAAGCACTCCTCCAGTCTTATGACTTCCTCAACGTATGCCTCCATCAATGGACTTTGGTAATCCTTGTTGACTTGTCTCACCACAAGTTGTGAATCTCCTCGAATAATCAGCTTCTTAATTCCCAATTCAGTGGCAATCCTGGTCCGGCAAGGAGCCCTTCATACTCTACAGTATTGTTGGTCACCTCCTCCTGGGGAAAGTGCATCTTGACAACGTACTTTAGGTGCTCTCTAGTGGGAGCAACGAGAAGCATGCCACCCCCTGCACCTTGTAGGGAGAAGGCACCATCGAAATACATGATCCATTCTTGGGGTGCTTCCTTGCCAGGAATAACTGTTTCCAGCACTTCTTAATCAGGGGTTGGCGTCCATTCTACAATAAACTCTGTCAATGCCCTACTCTGAATCATTGATGTGGTTTCAAATTTCAAGCCAAAGCTGGATAACTCCAATGCCCACTCCACTATTCTTCCAATAGCCTTAGGATTTCGGAGTATCCTTTGCAAAGGAAAGCGGGTGACAACCCTGATCTCATGGGCTTGGAAGTAGTGGCGCGGCTTCCTTGAGGCCATGACGAGGCCAAAAATCAAATTTTGCACACCAGATTACCTGGATCTAGCCCCCTGCAATTGGGAGCTAACGAAGTACACTGGCCGTTGCACCACTTTCTTCCTTGCCGCGTCCTTGGGGTGGTCTCTGCTGCCGCGCTCTTCTTTGTCTTGATCCATATCTGGCCTTGCTGGGCTGTTCTCACTCTCCCCCTGGAAGGGACACTAGATGAGGCTGCTACTTCCTTTACTTCCCGCTGCACCACTAGTGCTAGACTAACCACTTGATTAGTTGCCGCCAGATTTAGCAGCAACGACTCTTGTGGTTTAGGAGCAACCGAAGTGGGCACAGAGGACAAGTAGGTCTTCAAATCTTGCAGTGTTGTATCTGCTTCTGGGGTCCACTTCATGGGTCGTGCCTTCTACAAGATCTTAAAGAACGGCAAGGCGCGCTCAGCAGTCTTGGAGATGAATCTTCTACGCGCGGTAATGCACCCTATGAAACGCCTTACATCCTTAACTGTCTTATGTGCCTGATGAAAGTGTGTTATATCGACTAGGGGGGGGGGGAGGGTGAATAGGCGATTTTTATGAATTCTTCACTAAGGAATTTGCTAGTGAGGAAATTCCTTAGCGAAGAACTACTTGCAGCGGAATAAGTACTCAGAAGTAAACATAACAGAAAACAAGCATAGTCATCATGATGAAATGAAGACAAGCACAGAGTACAGAAAGCGCAATCACAGGATAACACAGGATGAAGACAAACAGACTGAAGAAATTGAACTGAGGAAATTGAGAAAGTCTTCAATCAAAGTCTTCAAACACAGATATGACAAGCACACAACACAGTAATGAGGAAATGAAAGAGTTGAGGAAATAGAACCAGTTGGCTTGGTGAAGATAATGATTTGGTAGACCAGTTCCAACTGCTGTCTCCGTTGTACATCTGGTTGGAGCGGCTAGGTATTTAAACCTGAGGACACACAGTACTCACCGTATTCTCCTTGAACTAAGGTCACACAGACCTCTTCCAATCACTCGTGGTAAGTCTTCAGGTGACTTCCGAACCTTCACAAACTCGGTCACTGGGCGATCCACAATTCCTCTTGGATGCTCTAGACCATGACGCCTAACCGTCTGGAAGAAGCACAGTCTTCAAAGGTAACAAGCGTCGGATCCACGCAGGATCAATCTCTTCAGTGATGCTCAATCACTTTGGGTTTGTAGGTGTTTGGGTTTGGGTTTTTCCTCACTCGATGATTTTCGCTCAAAGTCCTCGGAGGATGGGATGCTCTCAAATGACAAGTGTCAGTTTCTCTCAAAGCAGCCAACCAGCTAGTGGTTGTAGGGGGCGACTATTTATAGCCTAGGGAGCAGCCCGACATGATAAGACATAAATGCCCTTCAATGATATGACCGTTAGGTGGATAAGATATTTTGGGACAGCTGGCGCGTAGCATAGCAATGGTTAGAAATTTGAGGCTCAAATTCCTCAGGGCTATCATGTTCCTCACTGTGTAGGCAATTCACACTGGCGAATTCCTAACTCCTTAGTCAGAACAAATTCGTCAGAGACCAGAAGAACTTCGTCTCTGTCACTAAAGAAATTGACTGAACTGTATGAGATTTCCAATGGCTTCACTCGAAGGGATTGGTAGGTGTAGGATTTTGAGTTGAGCATCACATGGAAATTTTTCCTTAGTATTTCCTCGACCCCTTTAACAGTACGGAGTTTCCTATGACTCAAGAAAGAGAAAATGAAACTACGAAAACAAAAGTCTTCACGCTTCATGTTCCTCGAATGAATACCAAGTCTTCAAGATCACACCAATTTCTTCACTTTCAAAGTCTTCAGAAAGTCTTCAGAAATCCAAAGTCTTCAGTCGAAGAACTTCATTTTTAGGGGTCGACTTTCTCTGTAAATATCAAACTCCTCATAGACTTATAGACATGTGTATACTCATAAACACGTTAGTACCTTAACCTATAAGTCTCCAATACACCAAAATCACTAAGGGGCACTAGATGCACTTACAATCTCCCCCTTTTTGGTGATTGATGACAATATAGGTTAATTTTTCAACGGGGATAAATATATGAAGTGTAAATACTGATATCGAGGAATTTGATTGCAAGATATAGAAGAACTCCCCTGAAGATGTGCACAATGAGGAATTTGCTTTTGAAGCAATGCACACTTGAAGAGTTGAATCATGGAGATCTCCCACTATATCTTGTAATTCATACACGCATTTGACATATAATATGAAGAATTTGAAATGCATGATGAAATATGGTGACTGATGTAATTCAGCATGCGTGCATAAACATTAATGAGGAATAAGCATGTAGAAAAACACAGCAAAAGTATCAGGTCACCATAGAGTTTAAGTTTACAACTCGATCCAGCAAAGTCATCAGAAGAACGAGAGTTGTAACTTAGCAAAAAAAATGCCCATATAATAGACCCGCTTGAAGACTAACTCAAATTTCTCCCCCTTTGTCATCGAATGACCAAATGGATCGAAAATGAGGACTAACGCCCCTGAAGAGTATCAAGTTGATGAAGGAGCGCCAGCGTTGTTGGGGTCATTTGTCGTAGTAGGGCCTGCTGCAGTGTCGTCCAATTCTTCATGCTCGTCGGTGTTGGGCGATGAAGAATAGGAGCTGGCCACCAAGGAAGGAACCTTGACCTTTTGTATTTCTTCGGTGGAGGTGCTGACCAGTCAAAGTCTTCCTTAAGACCCATTTTCTTCAGATCTTCTTCGCTGTAGACATGAGACAAAACAACCCAGGTACGGTTGAAAGTTTGATGGAGGTAGTATTGGTTTTTCTTCACTGCATTTTGGGTAGAGGTCATGTTGTGAAGAATAGAACCAAACTGACGCTTGACCCATTTGTGATTGCGATCAACCTTCTGATGAAGACTGAGGAGAAGCTCACAATCAGTCATCACCCTGGGTGCTGTGCCTTGAGGATTTTGCTTGGTTGTGTTGGCGGCAGAGTCATGGGTGGCAGAGTCGTCATTGGTTGAGTAGGATGCAGCCTTGCGAAATTGACCATCCAATGTACGAATGCCTTCATCTATAATAGCAGGTGCCTTGCCCTTTTCATCAGCTGAGGAATAGGTCCGCTTGAGGACTTCAATTGGGGGCAAGTAGCTGCAATGATTCAGTGTATCAGCTTTATAGTTGAGTGAAGACCTTGTTCTAATGAATCTCATAATCCAAGGTGCATAAGGCTTCAGCTCAAATGGTGACATAGCGACATTGGCCAGAGTCCTCATGAAGAAATCATGGCAGTTTAAGGGAACGCCATGAATGATATTGAAGAGCAAATTCTTCATGATGCCAACAACTTCTTCATCATTACAGTCGTGGCCCTTGATAGGACTCAATGTCTTTGTCAGAATGCGATAGACAGTCCGAGGCACATATAGTAATTCCTTCACGAGGAATTTGGTTCATGGGGCCTGACCTGGCTTCAAAGGCTTCATCAGAACCTACATTTAGTGATTTGTAAGCTCAGGTTCACTGTACACGCAACGAGCAGCTTCAAGGGGAGGACTGAGTGGTAAAGCACGAAGCAATTCAGTAGCTGGTGCCGTGTAGTGAGTATTTTCAGACATCCAGTCCAACACCCATGAATTCACATCTTCAGAATCTCCTGTGATGTGCAGCGTCGCATAAAATTGAAGAATGAGTTCTTCATTCCAATCACAGATGTCAGTGCAGAAATTTAACAGTCCAGCGTCGTGAAGAACACTGAGGACTGGCACGAAGCATGGCAGAGATTCCATATCCATGTGAGGAATATGCTCATGATCGAAGACTTTGTCTTTGTTGAATAGCACTAAGGAATAGAAATTAGCCTGCCTGGCCGTCCAGAAACGCCTCTTCCTTATGCGAGCAGAGTTATAGGGGTTGTAGTCAGTGAAGAATACATGCTCGCCGAAGAAATCTTCAGCCTTGAATTTTTGCTTCCTAGAGAATGGATCCTTTGGCATGGGCAGAGCAGTGTCAGTGAGTTGCATCACCACCTCAGGAATCGAAATCTCAGGTTCTACAGGCTGAGGAATTTTAGGTTCCTCTTCAGTGGCAGTCTGCGTCTTCAGATGTTCAGCAACAGCAGTTTCTTCAGCTCTAGTGGCTGGAATTTCTTCACGTACAGACGAAGTGGGGTGAGTTTCTTCAGAGCCCATTTTAACAGTTTGTGCAGGGGACTGAGGTATTTGCTGCAATTGTGTGAAGAGTGGAGAGTTGGGGTGCTGACTTTCCCAAAAGTAATCATTCATCACTGGTGTGGTACAACCAATGTCCACATCTTCATCTTCCATTTCTTCAACGCCAGCCTCTTCAGCTGTGAACTGAGGCATAGGCGAGGAAACAACTAGTGTTGAAGGGATTTGATCCGCTTCAATTTCTTCATCCATCTGCTCTGTCGAAGCAGCAGAAGGATTTTTTTCATCAGATCCGCTAGGGATCACATATTCTTCATCAAAAGGGACGATTTCCTTTGATTGCATGGTTGAGAGAGGAACAACATCAATGGGATTTGCAAATGAGATGGTCAAAGGCTTCATCTTCTTCAGAGCTGAAGAATCTGAAGTATCTGATGCTTTCCTTTTCTTCGCAGCTGCACGCTCTGCAGCCTTGGTCTTCTTCACATCTGATGCAGATGGAAGGATTGGAGTTGGGGTAGGCGCAGGAGGAGCAGAGGAATCTGGTTGATTTTCTTTAGGCACAACTGATGCAGTTGTCCAGACCTCTTCATTTTCTTCAGGCGCACTGTAAGTGCATCTAGTGCCCCTTAGTGATTTTGGTGTATTGAAGACTTATAGGTTAAGTAACTAATGCGTTTGTGAGTGTACACAGGTCTATAAGTCTATGAGGAGTTTGATATTTACAGAGAAAGTCGACCCCTAAAAATGAAGTTCTTCATCTCAAGACTTTGATATTCAAGACTTTCAAGACTTTGAAAGTGAAGAAATTGGTGTGACCTTGAAGACTTGGTACTCATTTGAGGAATATGAAGCGTGAAGACTTTTGTTTTCGTAGTTTCATTTTCTCTTTCTTGAGTCATAGGAAACACCGTACTGTTAAAGGGGGTCGAGGAAATACTAAGGAAAAATTTCCATGTGATGCTCAACTCAAAATCCTACACCTACCAATCCTTCGAGTGAAGCCTTTGAAATCTCATACACTTCATCAATTTCTTCAAAGGATGAGACGAAGCTCTTCCGGTCGCCGAGGAATTTGTTTCGACCGAGGAGTTAGGAATTCGCCAAAGGCGGATTGCCTACACAAAGGAGGAACATGATAGCCCCGAGGAATTTGATGTTCAAATTTCCGACCGTTGTTGTCTTCTTGCGCCACCTGTCCCAAAATATCTTATCCACCTAACGGTCATATCATTGAAGGGCATTTATGTCTTATCATGTCGGGCTGCTCCCTAGGCTATAAATAGCCGCCCCTACAACCACTAGCTGGTTGGCTGCTCCGAGAGAACTTGACACTTGTCATTTGAGAGCAACCCATCCTCCGAGGAATTTGAGAGAAAATCATCAAGTGAGGAAAACCCAAAACCAAACCCTACAACCCAAAGTGATTGAGCATCATCAAGAAATTGATCCTGCATGGATCCGACGCTTGTTACCTTTGAAGACTGTGCTTCTTCCAGACGGTTAGGCGTCATGGTCTAGAGCATCCAAGAGGAATTGTGGATCGCCGAGTGACCAAGTCTGTGAAGGTTTGGAAGTCGCTCAAGACTTACCATGAGTGATTGGACGAGGTCTGTGACCTTAGTTCAAGGAGAATACGGTGAGGACTTGGTGTCCTGAGCTGCGTGCTCACGATCGGGTGTCCGGACTGTGTGTCCTCGAGTTTAAATACTCAACCGCTCCAACCAGACGCATAACCGAGACAGCAGTTGGAACTGGTCTACCAAATCATTGTCTTCACCACCCTAATGGTTCTATTTCCTCAACCCTTTCATTTCCTCATTATCGTGTTGAGTGTTTGTTCATATCTGTGTTTGAAGACTTTGATCAAGACTTTCTCAATTTCCTCACCCAATTTCTTCACTGTTTGTCTTCATCTTGTGTCATCATGTGATTATGCTTTCAGACTCTGTGATTGTCTTCATTTCATCATGATGACTATGCTTGTAATCTGTTATGCTTACTTCGAGTACTTATTCTGCTGCAAGTAGTTCTTCGCTAAGGAATTTCCTCACCGCAAATTCCTCGTTGAAGAATTCATAAAATCGCCTATTCACCCCCGTCTAGTCGATATAACGACTTTCAATTGGTATCGATCAAGGTACTCCTTGTTCGTGTGATTTTGGTTTAACCACCGGAGTTTTAGTTATGTCGACCGCAGTATGATCAAGGTCTCACCGGGTGTCCTACCTTTGATGGGACGGACTACCCCTCATGGAAGAACAAAATGCTAATGCATCTTGAAGCAATTGACAACGATCTCGGTATGTTGTGACAAAAGGTGTTTCCTCACCACACCTTCTCCGAATGATGCTGATGTGAAGAGATTCAAGCAACTCGATTCTCAAGCTTAAGAATATCATATGTGGCCATCTCGAGCAAAGGTCAATATGGAAGAGTGAGTGCTTTGGAATCTGCCAAACTCATCTGGGACAGGCTGTCAAAAGTAAATGAAGGTGTCTCAACTCACCATGACTCTCGAGTTGATGTTCTTCGGAATCTCTTCAACCGCTTCAAAAGACTCGACAACGAAAATGTTCAACAAACCTTCGATCGCCTCACTGACATCTCAAATGAGCTTCAAGCACTTGGTGCCACTAACATCACCGACCATGAGGTGGTGAAGAAATTGTTAAGATCGCTGATTCCTCATTTGATACTCGCACCGATGATACAAGAACGAGCTGACTACAAGTCTCTTGATCCCGCCGATATCCTCGAAGGCTAAATACTCACAAGTTCCACTTCTTTAAAAGAGAGATCTCTATGGTTCGCTATGGAAAACACGTGCCTCAATGCCAAGGCTGTGTACGAATCGAGAGTGAAGACTCGTAGTAGCCTTGGAGATCCTCAAGAATTTGGCCAGAGCTAGCATCGCTCGTGAAGAAATTCCAGAAATTCTCAAGACGTGGTCGCTTTGGAAAATCCTCAAGAAGCAGTGATTCCTCATCTAGTGACTACAAGAGAAGACTTTGTCACAAATGCAAGAAGCCTGGTCACTACATCCAAGATTGTCCTCAGTGGGAAAAGGAATTAAGGAAGAAGAAACACAAGGATTACAGTTCTGATGAAGTGAAGAAGAAGAAGAAATCATCGAAATCTTCATCATCAAAATCTTCAAACCTTCTTCTCACAAGAAGAGCAGCTCCAAAAGGCTCGGGCATTCATTGGCAAGGAAATGGACTCAAGCTGAATCGAGGAACATGAGGAAGAGGAGGAGTCTCAAGAATCCAAACTGGTGTGGCTGCTTTGGCTCTTGCTATGCTTTTGTTAGCAAGTCCATCTTCAACATCAAGAAACCGACTCACCGACAAGCCCGATGAGGATGATGATGACTACGCTCCCACCTATTGCTTCATGGCAAAAGGTGCTAAGGTACTAAATTTCACCTCCTCTGAATCTAGTGAAAATGAATCTGATGAGGATCTCAAGCCCAGCTACTCTAAACTTGCTAAGATTGCTATAAAACAACAAAGGGCTTTTGAGAAGGTTCAAAACATGCTAGATAAGAGTGATGATATGTTAGGTGAAGAAATGGATCGCACTCAAGCCCTGACTGAAAATCTTCAGAGACTTCAGTCTAGGCTTGACAACCTTCAAGGTCATCATAACACTCTCTTATCTGATCATGAGAAACTTTCTTATGAATTTCTTCAAAGAAAGCAAGATCTTGAGAAGCTAAGAGTGAGTTATGAAGATCTTCGAAGGAGCGCGATTCATTACTTGCTCAACAAATCAGCGCTTCTCAAGAAGAATTTGTTCCTCCATGCTTAAAGTGCATTGAACGTGAATCGCAAATTCTTCACCAATGTTCAAATGCTTCAACTGTTAAAATTCTTCACCGCCTCTGCTGTCACTAATTCCTCATCCGAGGACATTGCTAGTATCACCGACGATGCAGATGAAGGAATTGTACATGACAGCATGTACAAAAGCCTCAAAGGGCATCGACTCTTTGTGATGTTCTTAAAAGCAGATCCTCAATAGGAACCCTAGGAAAGAGGGTATTGCCTTTGAGAGGAAACTCAATGTCGATGGAACGATTGGAAGCCCGAGCAAGATCCCAAAACCTCATGGGTTGCTGCAAAGGGACCTCCAGATTGATCCATCTACCTTATCCGCTTTACGTGTGAATTTCCTCATTCTGCCGATGAGTCATTTGACTCAACTATAAACTGTTCAAGAATCGAATGGTGAAGTATTTGCTAGATATGTTGGTACTAATCGCAGAACGGTTCCCCTATGAAGAAAATCTGGGTTCCCAAGAAGTGCCTTGAAAATCTTCGGGTGAATGTCCTCATGACACCACCTGTGAAGAATAGGAACCCCAGATCAAATTCTTCATATGGACCAAATTCTTCATATGGATCCAAGTCCTCATACGGACCAAATTCATCACGTGGATCAAATTCCTCAAAAGGATCAAAGTCCTCATATGATTATCATCGTACTAACAACTCTGTTTCGCAGGGTAGAGCTAAGGGCTATGAATATGTGCATTATTCTTCAAACCAATATGCTCATAAGTCCTCGAAGAATTTCTCTGCTTATTCATATGCTTACCCTAACCCCTCTTATGTGAAACGAAATGGTTTGGCTTCCATGCCACCATTCTCGTATGGTGCTCGCAGAGTGATGAACTCTTTGCCACCCCTTCAGATGTGGGTGGTGAAGAAAAGAACTAATCTCTTCTGCAGGTCAGTCTCCAAACGTGCCTAACGTCTCAAGAATTTCTTTGGGGACTCGACAAAATGCTCGAAAGGACGCAGTTAATCATGATGAAATGAACTTTCATTTCACACGCCCTTCTCGCTTATCTGAATCTTGATCGATGAAATTCATCTCGATGAACTTGATATCATATTCTTCACCGATGAAGTATATGAGATCGTAAGTTGTACTAATTCATCTGCAGGATGATCAATCCAAAGCCACTGAGTGGGTTCTCGATAGTGGATGTACAAATCACATGACTGGTGACAAGAATCTATTGATGGATGCTCCCTTATCACCGTCACATCTGAAGCATATCATCTTTGCTGACAAAGGCAAAAGTCAGGTATTGGGTCTTGGTAAGGTTGCTATTTCTAAGGACATGCACATGGACAAAGTCATGCTTGTTGAGTCCTTAGGATATAACCTCATGTCAGTCTCAATGCTTTATGATCTTGATATGGTTGTTATCTTTGGCAAGTATCGTTGTGTTGTGATTATGGAAGCTGACAATTCCAAAGTCTTCGAAGGCTTTAGGAGAGGAGACTTGTACATTGTTGACTTTTCCACAAGACCACAACCAGCCATGTGCTTACTTGCAAAAGCTTCAGAAGCCTGGCTATGGCATCGACGACTTGGTCACGCAGGCATGAAGAATTTGCACACGCTTGCGAAGAAGAAGCATGTCATTGGCATTGAGAATGTCAAATTCCTCAAGGATCACCTATGCGGAGCCTGTGAAGCTGGAAAAATGACCAAGGCCAAGCATCCAGCGAAGACTATCATGACCACTACTCGCCCCTTCGAATTGCTTCACATGGACCTCTTTGGTCCCAATCATTACTCAGCTGTCACTAATGATGCATCTCTTTATGGCTTGTTATTGTTGATGATTACTCTCGTTACACATGGGTACACATTGTTACTTACAAAAATCAAGTGCAGGAAATCTTCAAACGATTTTCCTCGAGGGCTTCAACTAACTTTGGTGTGAAGATCAAGCACATCAGGAGTGACAATGGAACTGAGTTCAAGAACTCCGGGCTTGATGACTATCTTGATGAACTTGGTATTACTCATGAGTTATCTGCTCCTTATACTCCTCAGCAAAATGGCGTCGTGGAGCGCAAGAACAGAACTCTTGTTGAGATGGCTCGACTATGCTTGATGAATACAAAACGCTCGGTCGCTTCTGGATTGAAGCAATTGACACTGCGTGCCACATCATCAATGTAATGAACCAGCACCGAGGATTCTATCAAGTTCAAGGCAACCGAGGATGTCATTCCTATCAAGAAACTTTGAAGAATTCATTCCTCTGACGCTGAAGAACGCCGAGTGATGCACTGAAGATAATGTCAAGAAAATGGTGCTGAGCAAAATGATCAAATTCCTCGACGACAACCAGCTCATCCTCGCGTTGCAAAAGAAGTGCAAGTTGACAAGATCATCGATGACATTGAAGCGCCAGTCCTCTCACACGCTCAAAAGCTTCACATTTATCTAACTTTTGTGGGCACTATGCTTTTGTCTCTATCACAGAGCCCACTAAGGTAGATGAAGCATTTCGAGCCGAGTGGATTCAGGCCATGCAAGAAGAATTACATCGATTCGAGCTCAACAACGCCCGGGAACTGGTCAAACGTCCAGATCCTCGCAAGCATAATATCATTGGCACAAAGTGGATCTACCGCAACAAGCAAGATGAAAATGGTCTTGTGGTGAGGAATAAGGCACGACTAGTAGCTCAAGGCTACACGTAGGTTGAAGGAATTGATTTCGATGAAACCTTTGCACCTGTTGCTAGACTTGAGTCTATTCGCATATTACTCGCCTATGCTAACCATCACAATATCACTTTATATCAAATGGATGTGAAAAGTGCATTCCTCAATGGTAAGCTTGAGGAAGAAGTATATGTTGCTCAACCCCCAGGTTTTGAAGATCCAAAGAATCCTGACAAAGTCTTCAGACTAAATAAGGCCCTCTATGGCCTCAAGCAAGCCCCTTGGGCATGGTATGATATATTGAAGGAATTCTTTGTGAAGAATGGCTTCACACCCGGTTCACTCGACCCTACTCTCTTTACTAAATCTTATGATGGTGAACTTTTTGTGTGCCAAATATATGTTGATGATATTATCTTTGGCTGTCTCGACCAACGTTATAGTGATGAATTTGCCTATATGATGAGTGAAGAATATCAAATGTCTATGATGGGAGAGTTGAAATTCTTCTTAGGTCTTCAAATTAAATCAACAACACAATGGCATATTCATATCTCAGAGAAATACCTCAAAGATGTCTTGAAGAAATTCGCATGCAAGATTGCAAAGGTGTCAAAATTCCTATGCCCACAAATGGCCATCTATGCAATCGATGAAAATGGTATTGACTTCGATCACAAGGTATACCGCCCATGATTGGTTCTTTATTGTACTTATGTGCATCTAGGCCAGATATAATGCTTAGTGTTTGCATGTGTGCCCGATTTCAAGCTACACCAAGGAATCACACCATAAGGTGTGAAGCATATTCTTCGATATCTAGCTCACACACCAACACTAGGATTATGGTACCCCAAGGGCTCTACTTTTGATCTCATTGATATTCGACTCGACTATGCTGGTGATCGTGGACCGCAAGTCAACATCTGGTACTTGTCATTTCCTGACGATCTTTGGTCCGTTGGTCCTCGAAGAAACAGAATCTGCGATCACCGTCTCATCGGAAGCTGAATACATTGCTGCTGGCTCGTGTTGTGCTCAATTACTATGGATGAAGCAAACTCTCAAGGACTACGGCATCAACGTGAAGAATGTGCCTCTCTATTGTGACAATGAGAGTGCCATCAAGATTGCTCACAACCCAGTTCAGCACTCAAGACAAAGCACATTCAAATTCGCCATCATTTTCTTCGTGATCATGTGTTGAAGGGCGACATCTCCATCGAGCACGTGAAGATCAAGAACAGCTAGCTGATATCTTCACTAAGCCCTTGGATGAGAAGAGATTTAGCAAGTTGCATGTGAGCTAAATATCTTAGAATCTTGAACGTTCTTTGAAAAAGGCACACATCCTAACACTTATGCAAAATTGATGACTTAGATGTGCAACACATGAAGAAACATTTTTCTTCAATCAATGAAGAATAACACTCTTAGTGTGAAGAAATTAATGAAGAATTGGATTCTCAGAACCCTACGACAATTGTACGTGGTGTCTGAAATCATCATTCTTATACGGTGGGTCACGCCACCACCAAAGTTGAAAATCTTCAATTTGAGTTTTTCCTCAGTTTTGAAGTTCTTCAGTTTTTCAAATTCTTCAACTTTGCAAATTCTTCACTGTTTTCGTCGTCTTTCTTCATTGGCTATATATATATATAGGTTTATGTCCTCTACAGCATTCACTTATAGCTATTTCTTCAAGTCGTTTTTCCTGCTAAGTGAATGTGATCGGACCCTTCCCCCTCTATGCTATACTCAACCCAATCTATTCACAAATTCTTCATGTGCATTCTACTTTGAAACTCGTTCAAAATCTTCACTGTGTCCTTGACAGCTGAAGAAATTGCAACGGAACGTCAAAACTGATCTTATCCAAACCTTCATTTTTGCCGCTCAAACCGTTCCGCATCCCACGATGCATTATTTTATTCACCCACGATCACACACAATCTCCACTACACAGTACGTGGGTGACACATGTCGTGAGAAGGGAAATGGTCAGGGGCATGTTCGTCCTAAATCTTCGGGCGATCCGTTTTTCACCGCGTCTATAAATACCCCTCTCTCTCCCTTCCTCACTCTTTTACTCGCCGATCTCTCTCTCCCGCCGAGCTCCTCAAACCCTAGCGCCGCTTACTCCATCGTCGCCGGTGAGGAAAAGCTTCATTGCCTTGACCTCGTCGCCGACGTACTCGCGCCGACCGCGGAAATCTTCACTCCGCCGTCGCCGTAGCTGTCTTCCTCCGCCAAGTTAGGGCGTGGAAGATCTGAACGGATGAACTTCTCAACTGTTCTTCTCAGTTCGTCGTGTTCTTCACTTCGGGTAATTAAAAGTTACTTTTATTACTCGCTTTTGATTCTCAAATCTTCTTCAAATTCTTCAAAGGTGTTTATTCTTCAAATCTTCACACATATGAACACCTCAAATCTCTTGATTCGTTTCTCTAAGCAATGATTTTCTTCAAGATTCCTCAATTGTGTGGATCTTCGATCTATACAACTCGAACCTAAGACAAAGAACGCTTAGTGAAATTCTTCAAGGCTCATCCGTAAAAATCCTCAAAACTTGTTCTTTTGAAAACCTTCGAGAACGATATGACCTCTCCAAATTCCTCGCAACTATACTGTTCACGGTACAAATGTCCGCTGCTGAATCACTAGGTTCTCATCAACTTAACTCATTTGCAGCGTTCCTCGAAGAAAACTGCACACTTCTTCAGAGAACTCAATTGTTCAATTTCCTCAACTCAAGAAAATGGGCGACGGTAAGAAGCCACGAAGGGAGGAAAGAAACCCGAGGTTATGACAGCGTTGAAATCCTCGAGGAAATACATGCTGACTCATCGCACACCGGATGAAGAAAGCAAAAATCAACGCAAGGTGCGATTCGGAAGATTGAACGGAGATGGGCATGGGAATGGAGGAATATAGATATGTAACTCCTAAGTACATGAAGAAATTCGCCTAATCCTCCATGCCCAAGAGCTCCTTTGGCACTGGCCAAATAGCTGATCCCACTAGCATCAAACGAGGTGAGGACTTTCCTGATGAATGGGCTAAACGCCAAGAAAAATTGGCAAAGCAAGCAAAGGAGGCAGTGAAGAAATTCAATGAGGATTCCGCCGCTGCTATCGCCACGAGGTCTCGGTCAAACCGAGGAAATCAATGCAAAGAAGCCTGCTCATAAGCCAAGTGCTTCATCATCTGCGCCCTCACGGCCAAGTTCCTCAAAGAACACCTTCCAAGCAAATTCCTCACACCGCTGCTGCTCCACCAAAGTCCTCAACAGCTCCGTCAAAACCTTGGTTCTGTGCACCTAGCTACATGTCAAAGGACTGCTGGCTTTTCAATTGCCTCGAGCATTTCGCAAGTTCTCACCTGCTCCCATTTCATCATCCGCCCGACTCACCAAGACCAAAGCAACAAATGGACGATGTCCTCGGCCTAGCCCAAAGAAGAAACTGGTTGCATTCCATGTACCATCCGATGATGAAGCATCGATGAAGAACTTATGGAAATCATCGAGACCGTCAAGTAAAGGCTGCTAGAGCCAAAGGTACATCTGTGCCATCGCTATTGGACCCAAGAAAGTCCTCGACTTTATTGATCTCCGCACAATGATCCCAACACCCTCTGCTCGACCTTCATTTGACACGGACAAAGTCATATGTTGACTCACTTCATCGCTGAAGAAAAATGGAAGTTTGAGAAGGCAAGGGAAATCAAAAGGCTCAATACAGAAGGAGAAGTTCTCAAGAAAACGTTGTCAAGATGACACCGAGGAGCTTCTCCAAGTCCAAACTGAAATTCAAAACCTCAAAGAAAAACTTCGATACATACTATGCTGATTGGCAAGGAGCCAAGGTCGATTCATCAACCGACGAAGAAATTCACAAATGTTGTTGTCCCAATGCAACATGAATTCCTCAGTGGAGCCTCACTCAGCCCTCATGAAGAAAATGCCGGCCGCTGATGACGTTCAACTCATTGATGAAAATGCTGATTCGAGGCTGATGATCCCATTCCAAATTGAAAAATTGCTGTGGCACCCACTAGTGGTGCGCTCAAGAAATTGCTCAAGACAGGGAACTGCATCGGTTGCTCTCAAGAAATCGAACCAAATTCCTCAGCTCCTCCGCGCCAACTCCAACTCCAATTCTTCCATCGCTTCGATGTGAAGAAACCAAGGCTGCAGAACGAGCTGCTGTGAAGAAAAGGAAAGCATCAGCTGCGTCAGATTCTTCGGCTGCAAAGAAAATGAAGCCAATGACCAGCTCATTCGAAAATCCAATTGATGCTGTTCCAATTTCCTCCATACCTTCAAAGGAAGTTGTTCCTTTTGGAGAAGACTACGAGATCCCAATCGGATCCGATGAAGAACATCAGTCTGCTGCTTCGTCAGAGCAGGTTGATGAAGAAATTGAAGTGGATGCTATCCCTTCAACCCCAGTTATTTCCTCATCAGACCATGAAATTCCTCAGGCTGGTACTGAGGAAATTGAAGATGAAGATGTGGATATTGGATGCACCACTCGGTGATAAATGATGACTTTGGGAAAGTCAAGATCCCAATACTCCTCTCTTCACCCCGCTCCAACAGATTCCTCGGTCCCCGCACAAACAGTCCAAATGGACTCAAGAAAATCAACCCATTGGTTACGTGCATGAAGAAATTCCAGCCACTAGTGCCGATGAAACTGCTCTTGCCGCTAATCCTCGATCGCACTGTTGAGGAACAAGAAATTCCTCACCAAGAACCTGAACTTACTATTCCCGAGGTGGTGATGCAACTCATCGACACCCTCTGCCCAAGAAAAGAATCCGTTCTCAAGCAAGCAAAAGTTCAAGGTGAAGACTTCTTTGCCGAGCACATGTTCTTCATCGAATATAATCCATATGATTCGCTCGCATTAGGAAGAGGCGCTCGACTGCCACCAAGCCAACTTCTATTCCTCGGTGCTCTTCAACAAGGACAAAATCTTCGATCATGCTCATATTCCTCATGTGGATATGGAGTCGCTGCCGAGCTTTGAGCCAGTCCTCGGTGTTCTTCACGACGCAGACTTCTAAATTTCTGCACCGATATCGTGGATGGAACGAAGAGCTAATTCTTGATTTTATGCAACGCTTCACATCACCGGAGACGTCAAGATGTGCACTCATGGGTCTTAGATTGGATGACTGAAAACACTCACTACAAGGCACCAAGAACTGAATTGCTTCGTGCCCTACCACTCATCCTCCACTTGGTGGTGCACGTCGTATTCACGATTTAAAAAGAACTTTCAGATCACTATATGCAAGTGCCGATGAAGCCTTTGAAGCCAAGGCAGGCCCCAAGAACCAAATTCTCGTCAAGGAATTATTATATGTGCCTCGGACTGTCTATCGGATTCGACGAAGACTATGAGTCCTATCAAAGGCCACGACTCGAACGATGAAGAAGTCGCTGGCATCATGAAGAATATGCTTTTCAACATCATCCATGGCGTTCCGCCAACTTCCACGATTTCTTCATGAGGACTCGGCGAACATTGCTATGTCACCATTTGAGCTGAAGCCTTATGCGCCTTGGATTATGAGATTCATCAGTCAAGATCTTCACTCAATTACAAGGTGATACTTTGAACCACCGCAGCTACTTGCCCCGATTGAAGTCCTCAAACGGACCCTTACCTCGGTGATGACAAGGGCAAGGCTATCTGCTGTGATCGATGAAGGCATTCGCCCATTGGATGGGCAGTTTCAAAGCAGCATCCTACTCCACCAATGATGACTCGCCACACATGACTCAGCCGCAAATACCTCTCACCAAGCAAAGTCCTCAAGCTCATCGCACCTGTGGTGATGATCGATCGTGAGTTACTCCTCGCCTTCATCGGAAGGTCGATCGTAATCATAAATGGGTCAAGCGCGATTTGGTACTCTTCTTTACAACATGACATCAACACACAATGCGGTGAAGAAAACCACTACTACCTCCATGAAACCTTCAAGCGACTGGCTGTTCTTTCACATGTCTACAAATGAAGAAGAACTGACTTCAATGGGACTCAAGGAAGAATTTGACTAGTCGCACCTCCTCCAAGAAATTCAAGAAGGTCAAAGTTCCTTCCTTGGTGGCTAACTCCTATTCTTCATCTCGCGACATCGATGAAAATGAAGATTTGGAAGATACCGCTGCTGGTCCTACTTCAACAAACAACCCGACAATGTTTGGCGCCCGCCTTCAACTTGAAATTCTTCAAGAGCGTTAGTCCTCGCCGATCCTTTTGGTCATTCAATGACAAAGGGGAGAAATTTGAGTTAGTCTTCAAGCGGGTCTAGTTTTTGTTTATATACAGTATTTTATTAAGTTACAACTCTCGTTCTTCTGAAACCTTTTATTGGATTGAGTTGTAATCTTAAACCCGATGGTGCTTTGATACTTTTGATGCATTATGCTCTTGCTCTATGCTTTGATTCTCTTGAGCTCCGTGAAAATCTTCATAGCAAATCGATTTGAGCTCTGATACTCTTAATGCTTTACATTGCATAACATCAAGCACCATATTTCATCATGCATTTCAAATTCTTCATATTATATGACAAATGCGTGTATGAATTACAAGATATAGGGGGAGATCTCCATGATTCAATTTTTCAAATGTGCATTGCCTCAAAAGCAAATTCCTCACTATGCACATCTTCAGGGGGAGTTCTTCTATATCTTGCAATCAAATTCCTCATTATCGGTATTTACACTTCATATGTTTATTCCCGTTGAAAACCTAACCTATATTGTCATCAATCACCAAAAAGGGGGAGATTGTAAGTGCATCTAGTGCCCCTTAGTGATTTTGGTGTATTGAAGACTTATAGGTTAAGTAACTAATGCGTTTGTGAGTGTACACAGGTCTATAAGTCTATGAGGAGTTTGATATTTACAGAGAAAGTCGACCCCTAAAAACGAAGTTCTTCATCTGAAGACTTTCTGAAGACTTTGAAAGTGAAGAAATTGGTGTGACCTTGAAGACTTGGTATTCATTTGAGGAACATGAAGCGTGAAGACTTTTGTTTTCGTAGTTTCATTTTCTCTTTCTTGAGTCATAGGAAACACCGTACTGTTAAAGGGGGTCGAGGAAATACTACGGAAAAATTTCCATGTGATGCTCAACTCAAAATCCTACACCTACCAATCCTTCGAGTGAAGCCTTTGAAATCTCATACAGATTCAGTCAATTTCTTGAAGGATGTAGACGAAGCTCTTCCGGTCGCCGAGGAATTTGTTCGACCGAGGAGTTAGGAATTCGCCAGGCGGATTGCCTACACGATGAGGAACATGATAGCCCCGAGGAATTTGATGTTCAAATTTCCGACCGTTCTTTGTCTGCTTGCCACCTGTCCCAAAATATCTTATCCACCTAACGGTCATATCATTGAAGGGCATTTATGTCTTATCATGTCGGGCTGCTCCCTAGGCTATAAATAGCCGCCCCCTACAACCACTAGCTGGTTGGCTGCTCCGAGAGAACTTGACACTTGTCATTTGAGAGCAACCCACCCTCTGAGGAATTTGAGAGAAAATCATCAAGTGAGGAAAAACCCAAAAACCAAACCCCTACAACCCAAAGTGATTGAGCATCACTGAAGAAATTGATCCTGCGTGGATCCGACGCTTGTTACCTTTGAAGACTGTGCTTCTTCCAGACGGTTAGGCGTCATGGTCTAGAGCATCCAAGAGGAATTGTGGATCGCCGAGTGACCAAGTCTGTGAAGCTTTGGAAGTCGCCTGAAGACTTACCACGAGTGATTGGACGAGGTCTATGTGACCTTAGTTCAAGGAGAATACGGTGAGGACTTGGTGTCCTGAGCTGCGTGCTCACGATCGGGTGTCCGGACTGTGTGTCCTCGAGTTTAAATACTCAACCGCTCCAACCAGACGCATAACCGAGACAGCAGTTGGAACTGGTCTACCAAATCATTGTCTTCACCACCCTAATCTGGTTCTATTTCCTCAACCCTTTCATTTCCTCATTCTGTGTTGAGTGTTTGTTCATATCTGTGTTTGAAGACTTTGATCAAGACTTTCTCAATTTCCTCACCCAATTTCTTCATCTGTTTGTCTTCATCTTGTGTCATCCTCGTGACTACGCTTTCGTAGACTGTGATTGTCTTCATTTCATCATGATGACTATGCTTGTAATCTGTTATGCTTACTTCTGAGTACTTATTCCGCTGCAAGTAGTTCTTCGCTAAGGAATTTCCTCACAACAAAACTCTACAACTCAAGTACTTTATTTAAGAGGCTCCGAGGAGCCATACATAACATAGTCATACAGGTAGGGGTCACATGACCCAACACTCAAGTCATACAATCATACAAGCACATGCGGAAGCAAACTAGTCTCGAGTATGGACTCTAGAAAGAAAGAAAGCTTGTTGGAGCCTTTCTATCTACAATGGCCCTTCACAAGTCTTAGATCGCCACCAGGTGGCTAGTTCACTCGTCAAGTCAACATCTACATAGAATCCGTCGGAGGGGTAGTATAGTCCTCTGAAAAATATTGATTACAAACATGAGTACAAAAGTACTCAAAGAAGTCTTACCACGTAATCCTATCATACATGCACATTCTCAAGAAGGAGGTGGAGTTATTTGCAGCAAGCCAGCTTTGACTCTTGGCTAAGCTATCCCACGTGACACACTTTGTAAAGCATTTGTCGATACGAGTCCACTAATCACCATCACAATACTCCACGTGGATCCTCTCTCGTCATCCCCGAGAGGGCCATCCACGATACTCACACTTATCTTGAGGCTTTTAGTAGTATCCATTTACTTGTCTATGAACTGATATAGGTAACCAGAAGTCCTTCTCCGTGGACACGGCTATTCAATAGATCATATTTAACCTGCAGGGTGTACTTCTTCACACACGCTCTCACCACTTATCGTCGTTTACACGACATGTACTCGGCAACCTTCAAGCGGAAGCCCAACGTGGGTGTCGGCCTCAGCCTACCCAAACACTCAAGTCCCTAGTCCAGGTTTATCGCCTATTCGGGTTCCATCCGCAGGAGTCCGCCGAGGTTTCCCATACAGCCCCGAACGATGTGTGCAGGGTTCCCGAGATACCAAACGGGCACTGCACACCGGGCCACGGTGCCTACCGCAACACAACCCACCCCTAAGGTCAGCGCTATGCGGCCCAAAGAAGCTACAAACACCAGAAACTACTTGCAACTCCCGGACTAGGAACAAGGGTGGTTAAGAAGCCGAGAGGGTCCATTGGTTTCGGGCCCAATGCGTGGTAGTAGCTAGTTCATGGATCACAAACACAGATCTCAGTTCTTAAGTTCGGCTTCAATGAAACAACCCACCATGTACTCCTACATGGCCTCTCATCGATACCTTTACCAAATCGTGTTCAACACTTTCACTCTCGAACCAACACAACCTTTCACTCCAGTTCATCATCCCGATGAGCCGGACGACACAACTCTAAGCATAGCAAGCATAGCATGGTAGGAATCACAAACATGGCTCAATCAACTCCTACACATACTAGTGGGTTTCATCTAGTTATCGTGGCAATGACAGTCATGCAAAGGAAGTGGGTTCAACTACCGCAGCACACAACAGCTTGAATCGCGTTGTCTTAATGCAAGAAACGAGAGCGTAAGCGAGAACATGGGTTTGTATCGAATGATCAATGAATTGCTTGCCCGATGGAACTGGGGTAGAGAACCGCCTTCGGATGGGTGGTCGAGGTTATCTTGAAGCGTAACCTATCATGAAAGCACACCGAATAAACACACAAAACAATATGCAACAATATGATGCATGCTATGACATGGCAATATGGATGTGTGTTGGCCTAATGCAAGTTGAAAGAACGGGGATGAACTCATTTGAATCAAGGATTCAAATGATAGCTCATTTGAGTTAGTCCTAATGGTGCAATATCTTATTCTGGTTATTCAGCATAGTTAACTTGTTTTAACATGCATGAAACCTGTACCAATGGATAGAGTGTATTTTTCTGATAATTTTTCATATATAAATCTTTGCATTTGGAGTTATAGAATAAAAGTTATAGGCATTTGAAATTTGAATTATATTCTGGAATTTACTATATCAAAATAAATCCAGAATTTGAATTAATGCGTCAGCATGAGGTCAGCGTGACGTCAGGGGTCAACGGGGTCATCCAGGTCAAACTGACCAGTGGGACCCGCATGTCAGGGTTAGTTTTAACTAATTAACTTAATTAGAACTAATCCTAATTAGCTAACCGGGGGGGGTCCACCTGTCATTGACTCAGAGCAGTCAACAGGCCCCTGATCGTGGGTCGTGGTCAACTCGCCGGCGCTCAGCCACGGGCGAGGCAAAGGCATGGCGGAGCAAAGTGCTTTTGCACTTTTCCGCCACCAAATGGGGCGCGAAGGCATCTACGTGGAGCCGGGATGAACCGCGTCTATTGGTGGGGTTAGCTTGGGTCGGGTGGGCGGAGTTGGCACCGGCGACGGTTTGGCGGCGGCCGGGCTCGGTGATGTCGGGCTTGTTGCTAGGGGGCGAAGTGAAGCGTGGAGTGCATAGTTAGACCCGCTGGGGTGTGGTGAATGCAACGGCACCTGGGTGGTGGAGAGTGGCCGGAGCACGTCGGCGACGAGCTCCAGGGCGGTGCGCTCGGGTGATCGCGGTTGGGTCGTTGTGGTGCACGAGGAAGAGAGTGGAGAGGATGGGGAGGTAGCTGTGCTCACGGTGATCCCGTGAGAGAGCCTCGTCGGGGTCGGGACGGTCCGATGCGGCGGCGACGGCGAAGGGGATCTCGGCGGTGGCGGAGTCGAGGCAGGTCGGCAAGATAACCGGGGCAGCAAGAGCTCGGGGCTTGGCTTGTTCGGATGAGTCGACGACGGCAAGCGGCTGGACAAAGTCTCGTGGCGCTGGGACGGCGGTGGCTACGATTCTGACGGAGGAGCGGCGACGGTGGCGTCGGCCATGGCGAGGGGGAGCGAGGGAGAGGGGCGGGGAGAGTGACGTGTCCGGGGGTCGGCGACGACGTGGAGGTCGCCCAGCAGCGAGGCGGCGAGGGGATGAAGCGAGGCGGCGGCCAGCTGCGTGGCGCGCCCAAGGCCACGCAAGGCATCAGTTGCTCGCTGCAAGCCAAGCTAAGCAGCTACCATGGGCGGCTGCTGGGCTGGGCGGCAGGTGGGCTGCACAGGCGACAGTGTAAGTATTTTCCTTTTTAGTCTTTTTCTAATTTTCAGAACTTTGTGGGGTTTATTTAAAATACCAAAACTATTTTAAAAATCACCAAAATGCTCCTGGTCACTTGTTGGAATATTCCCAACATGAAACATTTTGGTTTGACAATTTTGAACATTTAAAATATTTTATATAATTTAAAATGCTCAAGTTCAAAACTTGTGGATTAATCCTAGAACTTTGGATGACCTAGAAAATGTACCACCTCCTTTGACATGGGTTACGAACCCAAACAAAGAGGATGAGCATTTTGAAGGGCATTTCGGATTCATTGAAATAATTTTTAGTAAACCCTAGTTGTTTTAAGGGGGTGTTCGGGGTTTCGCCTTCCCCATTTCAAATTCAAATGAAATTTAAACATGATGCACACCCTAATGCATGGTCTAACCGGGATGTGACAACTCACCCCACTCAAAAGAATCTCATCCGAGATTTAGGATCTGTTGCGAAAAGGTGGGATACTCAAGTCGAAGACGATCCTCCCTTTCCCAAGTTGCTTCTTGCTCGGAATGGTTTGACCATTGAACCTTTAGAAACTTGATATTCCGACGCCGAGTGGTACGCTCGGCTTGGTCGAGAATACGAACGGGATATTCTCGATAGGTGAGGTTATCTTGGAGATCAAGCGTTTCGTGGTCCACTCCACGGATAGGATCCGAGAAGCAACGCCTGAGTTGGGAAACGTGGAAGACATCGTGGACTCTGGAAAGATGCGGAGGTAGTTCCAATTGGTAGGCAACTTCCGCTCGTTTGGCAAGAATGCGAAAGGGTCCAATGTAACGAGGAGCCAACTTGCCTTTGATATCAAACGATGGGTTCCTTTAGAGGAGTAACCAAGGTAAGCCTTCTCGCCAATTTCATAAGTCATAGGCTTATGCTTGCGGTCATATTGGCTCTTTTGACGAGATTGGGCTGTTTTCAGTTTCTCACGAATAACGCGAACCTGCTCTTACGCTTCTGAATCATGTCCGGGCCAAAGAGTTGTCTCTCCCGGTTTCGACCAGATTAAGAGGCGCTCGACATTTCCGTCCGTAAAGAACTTGAAAGGGCTTTGCCCAAGCTGGCTTGATAACTATTGTTATAAGTTTAACTCGCTAATGGAAGGCATTTTCCCAATTCATGCGAAAGAGATGATGAAGCTCAAGCATATCCTCTAGGATTTGATTGACTCGTTCTACTTGACCACTTGATTGGGGATGGAAAGCGGTGCTAAAGGAGAGACGAGTTCCCATAGCGTTTTGGAAACTTTCCCAAAATCGAGAGGTGAAAAGACTTCCACGGTCTGAGTTAATCTCCAATGGAACGCCATGAAGAGACACTATTCGAGAGATGTACAATTCAGCTAGCTGGCTAGCGGTTATACTCTCACGAACGGGTAGGAAGTGGGCTACTTTGGAAAGACGATCAACGACAACGAAGATAGCGTTATTCCTCTCTTGGTCCTCGGGAAACCCGTAATGAAGTCCATACCGATTTTATCCCATTTCCATTCAGGAATTTCCAAAGGTTGAAGGGTACCAGAGGCCGTTGATGCTCGCTTTAATTCGACGACGACGCCGCAATTAGCAATGTATTGAGCGATTTTCTCTTCATCCTAGTCCACCAAAACCTCCGGCGAGATCTTGATACATTTTAGTACTACCGGGATGAATGGTGAGAGGAGAGTCATGAGCTTCCTTAAGGATCAATCGCCTCAGTTGCGCACCTTGGGAACCACTAGACGGTCTCCAAAGAACACGACACCTTGTTCATCAATGGAGAAACAATCTGCGACTCCTTTCTTGATGTTTCTCCCGATACGGAGACTCTTGATCTACCTTACGTGCTTTGATGATCTGATCCGTAAGGTAGGTTTCGCCACCGTGGTGGAGAGGAATCCTCGAGGAACAATGTGGAGATTAAGCTTACGAAATTCCTCGTGGAGAATTGGTTGACTTTGTTGTAACATCAGATTGTTACAATAAGATTTGCGACTTAGTCGCCAGCCATAACATTGGCTTTGCCGGGGTGTAGGATATTCCTAAGTCGAAATCTATATCAACTCGACCCAACGCCTTTGCCACGAGATTCAAATCCGTTGGGTGAAGATATATTTCAGACTTTGGTGATCGGTGTAAATTTCGCAACGATTACCCGTAAGGTAATGTCGCCAGGTTTTGAGTGCATGAACCATCGCTGCAAGCTCTAGATCGTGTGGGGTAGTTATCCTCATGTGGGCCTTAGCCGAGAGGCGAGGCAATCACATGACGATCTTGCATGAGTATGCAACCTAGTCCTTGTCGCGAGGCGCCGCAATAGATAATAAAGTCCTTAGAGAAATCTGGTGGAACAAGTATGGGAGCAGATGTCAGCGCCTTTTCAGCCTCGAAAGCTGATCTCGTGACTGTGGCGCCCATTCGAACTTCTTATCTTTCTTGAGGAGTTCGGTTAGAGGTTTAGCAACTTTAGAGAAATTCTCGATTTAAGCGGCGGCAATAGCTCGCTAAACCGAGGAAACTCGAACTTGCTTGACCGATTCAGGTGGAGTCCAATCAAGGACGGCTTGAACTCGCTCGGGATTGACAGCAATACCCTTACCAGAGATCACATGTCCTAGATAGGTCACTTACGGCAACCAGAATTCACATTTAGAGAATTTGGCATAAAGGCGGTGCTCTCAAGTTTCATCAATACTAGCCTTAGGTGTTTGGCATGTTCTTCCTCATTCTTGGAGTAGATGAGTATATCATCGAGGTATACCACGATTTAATTTATCCAAATACTCCATGAAGATTGAGTTCATTAACCGAGAGAAAGTGGCTGGAGCATTGGTTAAACCGAAGGACATGACGGTGTACTCAGATTGGCCATAACGAGTGACAAAGGCCGTTTTGGGTATGTCCCGTTTTGATTTTGATTTGATGGTAGCCCAACCTCAAATCCATCTTGAAAAGATCGAGGATCCAGCGAGCTGATCATATGTGTCGTTGATCCCGGGAGCGGATACTTGTTCTTGATAGTGACCAAATTGACAGGTCGGTAATCTACAACCATCCGATCCGCATTCATCCTTCTTCTTGACGAAGAGGACGGGCAAGCCCATGGAGATGAACTAGGACGATGAAACCTTTTGCAAGGACTCATCGAGTTGTTTCTTAAGTTCAGCTAGTTCTAGGGTGCCATCTTATAAGGTCTTCTAGAGATTGGGACGGTTCCGGAATAAGATCTATCACGAACTCGACATCCTGTCGCCGTGGAACACCGGCAGTTCTTCCGGAAGACATCCGGAAATCACGGACTACCGGAATATCTTCGAGGTCCGGAAGGGGTTGGCATTTATGAGTAAAGTGGCGCTTAGACACTCGGGTTAAAACATCCACCGTTTTGCCCAAGGATGGGTAAGTTGAACAGTTCTAGTAGAGCAATCAATCTTAGCATAATGGGCTGACATCCAGTCCATACCCAAGATGATGTTTATGTCCGAGGACTTGAGAGCTATTAGAGATGCAAGAAAGACTAATCGGTCGACAAGAATTTCATTCCCATGACTTATTCTAGAGGTTTGCCATCTAGAACCAGGAGTTTGAATTTCCATGGAGGTAGGCATGTCACAGAATGTGGTGTTGTGCAATCGAGCATAGCTCTCAGAAATAAATGAATGAGATGCTCCAAGATCAAAGAACAGTTGCGGATGGCAATTAACAAGAAGCGCATCGAGGACCACGTTGGGATCCTCGTAGGTTTCTTCAAAGAGACATAGTTGACATGGCCACGAGCGGTGGCAACTGGTTTGGCATAGGGCACCTTTCCTGCTGGCTTGCCACGGCCAACAGACTTCCCAGCTTGATTGGGGTTGTTCTGGGGACACTCTCGGATATAGTGACCCGTCTCTCCACATTTGAAGCAAGTGATCACATTTGGGCGTGGAGAAGCATTAGCAGTTGGACCTCCATAAGTCTTGGGTGGAAAATACGGTTGATTGGGGCGAGGCCTCAAAGATGGCCTCGGGTGTACCTAGGTGGTAGAGCAGTATTTGAACCCAAACCCGCGCTTCGGGATCCAGAGCGGATGACGATCCGAGTCACGGATGTGCTTGCGTGAAGCCTCAAAATCAGTCCGCCTTGATTTGGTACCGATAGCCTTATTGACTAGCTTCGGAAAGAGGTACACTCATGCAAACGGAGATCTCGGCGTAGCTCAGGGCTAAGTCCTTGCGGAACCTTGCTCGCTTCTTTGCATCGGTAGAAACTTCTTGGGAGCATAACGTGCTAACCTCCCGAATTCAGGGTCAGAGGCATCCACCGTCACCTACCTTGGGTGAAACCGCAGAATTCCTCACGCTTATGCGGTCCATAAGACCTTCCGAATATGGTGCTCACTAAGGCGGCACTGAATTCATCCCAAGTTGTAACTTGTCCAGCCGGACGATAGCCTCATAATTTTCCCACCAGAGACTAGCAGGGCCTTCCAGATGATAGGCGGCAAAGGTAACCTTGTCACCTCAGCCACGTTGGCGGAACGCAGCTTGTGGTGAATGCTTGCGGAGCTAATCATCTGCGCCGAGGGGCTCGACGGAATATTTGAATTTTGGAGGATATAGCTTGACGAAATCATTGAGTGAAACCACATCGTTTCTTGGCTGGCGTGCTGTGTTTTGCTCAATCCGCCCAATAAGCGGTTGGTTTCGCGCTTATTATGCTCGCTTCAAAGATCACCTCGCCAAAGATGGCGGTTGCGGCAGATTCTCATTTCTCGCTGCATCGGCTTCTCCCGCTCTGGAACAGCAGGAGTGTTATGAGTGTTGACCATCCCGGGAGACAAAGCAAAGGTTTAAACCAGGATGGCAGAATTTAACAAGGAAGTGCGGAAGGTAATGGACAGCATGGAATGCAAAGATGTTCATCCGTATGACATGGTAATATAAAACTGCCATAAATATATATACCATCGGTCATACACACCATTCATAGTTTAGTACAAGCCCGACGGAGTACAACTATAAGGAAAGGCGCTACATCTCATGGAAGCATTCCAACTCCTATACATTATTTTTCTACACTTCCGAATGATACACACTAAGTCGTGTTCCACGAGTCACGCAGACGGTGGAAACACAACTATTACCATACTAGGAATACTACTACTATCTCGTGCAGCTCCATAGTAGTCCTCATAGAAGTCACCACCCAAGCTCGAAGTGGAACATGATCGTCGGAAATGCATAATCTGTGGGGCCTGTGGACCATAAGGACTCGGGTGTGGCCGTGGACCAACAAACGGTGGCAGACGGGCCCACGAGGAGGAGTGATGCCTCCAACCTCACGCCACTCCATAAAGTCCGCAGACTCGCCCGCACGGGTACAAGTCTCTCATGTCCATATATCCGCTTGCACGGCAGGTGCAAACCTAGTCGAGTAGCCCAAAGGGTCGAACGGGCATTAAAAAGCTCCATACGCAAGGCCCGGTTCTCACGGTCCTTGTCCTCCAGCAACTCAGTAGTAGTACGAAGGAGTGAGTCCTCATGGGATGCATCGCTGTACAAACCCTGAAGGTAGCCATGCGCCCGTGGAGGGATGCCGCATATAGCGAAAATCGGTGTTGCTCAAAGAAAGCGATTCGCTCGAATAATAGTCATCATGGAATAGGCTGCATCTTGCACCGACATTCCAATAGTGATTCCGAGCCCATAAGAACAAATGAAGTGGCTCAAGAGCTCGGGATAAGATGGATAAACCGAACCGTGCATAGATATTGGCTTTGGTTGAAATCCTAAACTGCTCCTCGACGGTATATTCAGGATACCATCGATAACAGACTCAATCATCACCGGACCAGCATTGCCGTGTGACCGCACACATCAATGCAACGGGTTAAGCGTAACCACTTGGTTCTGGGGCGGTGGCCATCTGAAAGCACAGCCATAATGCAAAGGCATTAGAATTTCTAGGAAAATCGGGCAGCATAACATCTCGTAAATGCTCAAAATCATATTTGAGACATTAAAATCAGATTGCAAATCCACTCAACAACATCATATCAAGGTTCTGGTTCAAATGATAGCATACTAAAATTTAGTAGCGCTTGAATCGAGGATGTAACCAACAATCCTATAAGTTACTACGGATTAGTAACACGTGAACACGATAGAGAAAAGAGAGCCTAGTCCTAAACCCACGCCGAATGAGAAGAGGATGACTCGGATCGAGGGCATAAGGTAAAGGAGTAAAAGAGCCTTACGCTCCCTCCCACAATCAATTCCCTACATATAACTAAAGCATTTCTAGACTCAACTTCACCAGTTTGGCTTAGCGAACCTACAGCAGCCCCGCTCGATGCCAACGCTGTCAGACCCCGATTCCAAGCCACATCGACCTAGCTGGTAACACCTCATATCACTTTGCGGCCTCACGCACGGTATTCCCACGGTGTCGCCTTACCATGGCCGGGACCGTTGGCGCCTTTTGGCTCACGATATGATAGTGTCGCTAGCATCCACATGACAAAGAACCCGGCCGACATGGCTAGTCGTGAACCCAAAGCGCACCAACCTATGGGGACAGGCATACATGAATCACTTGAGCATGTCGGTCATCAACGATGAACTCGGGCTGTAGCATGGGCTAACAGGACTCCGTATCCCGGGCTGTAGCGGCTAGGCAGGACTCCGAGTATCACCGCGTGACATTTCCCAAGGGACAGATATAGGAACGAAATGAATCACATGCCGCCAATCAAGTGTCCAAGCAGAGTCTGGGCTAGCAGGACTCGGTGAACCGGGCAGAAGCGGACTACTATCGCCGTAAGCACGAGACTACATTTCCCCATATGAGAGGCTGCCAAGGATAAACAACTAGTTTGTCGATCCCACTCATACCAAGCATTTCAATCATACATAATATGCCCGATATGAGTAAATACAACAAGGCATCACAACAAAACTCTACAACTCAAGTACTTTATTTAAGAGGCCCGAGGAGCCATACATAACATAGTCATACAGGTAGGGGTCACATGACCCAACACTCAAGTCATACAATCATACAAGCACATGCGAAGCAAACTAGTCTCGAGTACGCACTCTAGAAAGAAAGAAAGCTTGTTGGAGCCTTTCTATCTACAATGGCCCTTCACAAGTCTTAGATCGCCACCGGGTGGCTAGTTCACTCGTCAAGTCAACATCTACATAGAATCCGCTTGAGGGGTAGTATAGTCCTCTGAAAAATATTGATTACAAACATGAGTACAAAAGTACTCAAGCAAGTCTTACCACGTAATCCTATCATACATGCACATTCTCAAGAAGGAGGTGGAGTTATTTGCAGCAAGCCAGCTTTGACTCTTGGCTAAGCTATCCCACGTGACACACTTTGTAAAGCATTTGTCGTACACGCAGTCCACTAATCACCATCACAATACTCCACCGTGGATCCTCTCGTCATCCCCGAGAGGGCCATCCACGATACTCACACTTATCTTGAGGCTTTTAGTAGTATCCATTTACTTGTCTATGAACTGATATAGGTAACCCGAAGTCCTTCTCCGTGGACACGGCTATTCAATAGATCATATTTAACCCGCAGGGTGTACTTCTTCACACACGCTCACCACTTATCGCCGCTTTACGACATGTACTGCAACCTTCAAGCGGAAGCCCAACGTGGGTGTCGGCCTCACCTACCCAAACACTCAAGTCCCTAGTCCGGGTTTATCGCCTATTCGGTTCCATCCGCAGGAGTCCGCCGAGGTTTTCCATACAGCCCCGAACGATGTGTGCAGGGTTCCCGAGATACCAAACGGGCACACTCGGTACACCGGCCACGGTGCCTACCGCAACACAACCCACCCCTAAGTTCAGCGTTATGTATGCCCCAAAGAAGCTACAAACACCGTAAACTACTTGCAACTCCCGGACTAGGAACAAGGGTGGTTAAGAAGCCGAGAGGGTCCATTGGTTTCGGGCCCAATGCGTGGTAGTAGCTAGTTCATGGATCACAAACACAGATCTCAGTTCTTAAGTTCGCTTCAATGAAACAACCCACCATGTACTCCTACATGGCCTCTCATCGATACCTTTACCAAATCGTGTTCAACACTTTCACTCTCGAACCAACACAACCTTTCACTCCAGTTCATCATCCCAATGAGCCGCACTGACACAACTCTAAGCATAGCAAGCATAGCATGGTAGGAATCACAAACATGGCTCAATCAACTCCTACACATACTAGTGGGTTTCATCTAGTTATCGTGGCAATGACAGTCATGCAAAGGAAGTGGGTTCAACTACCGCAGCACACAACAGTTGAATCGCGTTGTCTTAATGCAAGAAACGAGAGCGAAGCGAGAACATGGGTTTGTATCGAATGATCAATGAATTGCTTGCCCGATGGAACTGGGTAGAGAACCGCCCTTCGGATGGGTGGTCGAGGTTATCTTGAAGCGAGAACCTATCATGAAAGCACACCGGAATAAACACACAAAACAATATGCAACAATATGATGCATGCTATGACATGGCAATATGGATGTGTGTTGGCCTAATGCAAGTTGAAAGAACAGGGGATGAACTCATTTGAATCAAGGATTCAAATGATAGCTCATTTGAGTTAGTCCTAATGGTGCAATATCTTATTCTGGTTATTCAGCATAGTTAACTTGTTTTAACATGCATGAAACCTGTACCAATGGATAGAGTGTATTTTTCTGATAATTTTCATATATAAATCTTTGCATTTGGAGTTATAGAATAAAAGTTATAGGCATTTGAAATTTGAATTATATTCGAATTTACTATATCAAAATAAATCCAGAATTTGAATTAATGCGCCAAGATGAGGTCAGCGTGACGTCAGGGTCAACGGGTCATCCAGGTCAAACTGACCAGTGGGACCCGCATGTCGAGGTTAGTTTTAACTAATTAACTTAATTAGAACTAATCCTAATTAGCTAACCGGGGTCCACCGTCATTGACTCGTAGCGATCAACAGGCCCCTGATCGAGGGTCGATGGTCAACTCATGGCGTCTCAGTCTTGGCGAGGCCAGGGCAATGAGCAAAGTGCTTTGCACTTTCCGCCACCAAATGGGGCGCGAAGGCATCTACGTGGAGCCGGGATGAACCGCGTCTATTGGTGGGGTTAGCTTGGTCGGGTGGCGGAGTTGGCACCGGCGACGGGTTTGGCGGCGGCGGGGCTCGGGTGATGTCGGGCTTGTTGCTAGGGGCGAAGTGAAGCGTGGAGTGCATAGTTAGACCCGCTGGGGTGTGGTGAATGCAACGGCACCCAGGGTGGCGGAGAGTGGCCGGAGCACGTCGGCGACGAGCTCCATGGCGCGCATGCTCGGGTGATCGCGGTTGGGTCGTTGTGGTGCACGAGGAAGAGAGTGGAGAGGATGGGGAGGTAGCCAGCTCACAAGTGATCCGTAGAGAGCCTCGTCGGGTCGGGACGGTCGATGCGGCGGCGACGGCGAAGGGGATCTCCGCGGTGGCGAGAGTCGGGCGAGGTCGGCATGAGAGCCGGGCGAGCAAGAGCTCGGGGCTTGGCTTGTTCGACGGAGTCGACGACGGCGGTTGCTGGACAAAGTCTCGTGGCGCTGGGACGGCGGTGGCTACTGATTACGACGGAGGAGCGGCGGCGGTGGCGTCGGCCATGGCGAGGGGGAGCGAGGGAGAGGGGCAGGGGAGAGTGACGTGTCGGGGGTCGGGCGACGACGTGGAGGTCGCCCAGCAGCGAGGCGGCGAGGGGATGAAGCAGGCGGCGGCCAGCTGCGTGGCGCGCCTGCGCAAGGCCCGGGCGGGCACCAGTTGCTGCTGGCCAAGCCAAGCAGCTGTTGGCGTTGCTTTGGGCTGGGCAGCAGGTGGCACTGCACGGCTGCATGTAAGTATTTTCCTTTTTAGTCTTTTTCTAATTTCAGAACTTTGTGGGGTTTATTTAAAATACCAAAACTATTTTAAAAATCACCAAAATGCTCCTGGTCACTTGTTGGAATATTCCCAACATGAAACATTTTGGTTTGACAATTTTGAACATTTAAAATATTTTATATAATTTAAAATGCTCAAGTTCAAAACTTGTGGATTAATCCTAGAACTTTGGATGACCTAGAAAATGTACCACCTCCTTTGACATGGGTTCGAACCCAAACAAAGAGGATGAGCATTTTGAAGGGCATTTCTGATTCATTGAAATAATTTTTTAGTAAACCCTAGTTGTTTTAAGGGGGGGGGGTGTTCTGGGGTTTCCTGCCTTCCCCATTTCAAATTCAAATGAAATTTAAACATGATGCACACCCTAATGCATGGTCTAACTGGGATGTGACATCTCGTTGAAGAATTGGGTGCAGCTGAGGAACTAGCTGAAGCTCCTGAGGCAATAGAGATGCCTGTAGTCCTTGGGCACGTGGCAAGATGCACAGGTGCTGAGGACTTTGTCGGAGCAGCTGAGGTCTTTGGAGGAGCTGAGGATTTTGGAGATGCAGGAGCAGCGTGAGGAATTGGCCTTGAGGCTTTGAAGATTCTGGTCGTGAGGGCATTGCTGAGGAACTTGGCCTTGAGGGCACTGAAGGTGAAGCACTTGGCTTACGCGCAGGCTTCTTTGCCATAGATTTCTTAGGCTTGACAGAGGCCTCAGTGGCAGCAGCAGCAGCAGAGTCTTCATTGAATTTCCTCATTGCTTCTCTGGCTTATCTAGCCAACTTGACTTGGCACTTGGCCCATTCATCTGGATAGTCCTCACCACGCTTGAGGCT
Organism: Aegilops longissima; assembly: GCA_021605205.1. Taxonomy (NCBI): domain Eukaryota; kingdom Viridiplantae; phylum Streptophyta; class Magnoliopsida; order Poales; family Poaceae; genus Aegilops; species Aegilops longissima. The sequence continues at coordinate 334,682,268 of CM038677.1, forward strand.
GGTGGGATCTGCTTCTTGGCCAGGTGCCAATGGAGGTCTTGGGCATGGAGGATTTAGAGCGAATTTCTTCATGAACTTTGGAGTTACATACCTGTACTCCCTCCACTCTCTTGCCCATCTCCTTTCTATCCTCTGGATGCGCACCTTGCGCTGATTTTTGTTCTCCTTACCAAACTTGGCCTCATCAGGAGTGCAATAGTCTTTGTATATGTCATCAGGGATCTCAAAGGCAGTGTCGATTTCAGGCCTCTTTCCTCCTTTCTGTGGCCTCTTTTCATCAGCCATTTTCTTCAGTTGAGGAATTTGAATAATCGAGTTCTCAAGAAGTATGCAACTTTTCTTCGAGGAACGCTGCAAATGAGTTAAGTTGATGAGAACCTAGTGACTCAAAGAGCGGACTTGAGTACCGTGAAGCAGAGTATAGTTGCGAGGAATTTGGAGATGTCATATGCGTTCTCAGAAGGTTTTTCAAAAAGAACAAGTTTGAGGAATTTGACCAGATGAGTCTTGAAGAATTTCACTAAGCGTTCTTGGTCTTAGGTTCCAGAGTTGTACAGATCGAAGATCCACACAATTGAGGAATCTTGAAGAAAAATGATGCTTAGAGAAATGAATCAAGAACAGACGACATGTGAGGCGTTTAGTGTGTGAGGATTTGAAGAAAAACACCTTTGAAGATTTTGTAGAAAACATTCGAATCAATGAGGGCAGTAAAAGTAACTTTTAATTACCCTGGACGAAGAACACGACAAACTGTGAGATGGAGAGGTGTAGTTCGTCTATGCAGATCTTCCACGCCTTAACTCGGCGGAGGAAGACGGCTACGGCGGCGGCGGAGTGACGATTTCCGTGGCCGGCGCGAGTACGACGGTGACGAGGTCGAGGCAGCGAACCTCTTCCTCACCGGCGACGATGAAGTAGCGGCGGCGCTAGGGTTTGAGAAGCTCGAGCTGGAGAAGGAGGTCGAGCGGAGTAAAGGAAGTGAGGAAGGGTGAGGGGGTATTTATAGCCACGGTGAAAAACTGTTCGCCCGAAGATTTTGGATGAACGTGCCCCTGACCCTTCTCATTCGCATGACATGTGTCACCCACGTACTTAGAAGTGGAGATCGCTTTAGATCGTGGGTGAATAGATAAGTATATCGTGGGATGCGGAACAGTTTGAGCGGCAAAGCCAAAAATTTGGATAAAATAAGTTTTAACGTTTCATTCGCAAATTCTTTAGCTGATAAGGACAGAGTGAAGATTTTGAACGAGTTTCAAATAGAACACACATGAAGAATTTGTGAAAAGATTGGGTTGAGTATAGCATATAGGGGGAAGGGTCCGATCACATTCACTTAGCAGAAAAAAGCAACTTGAAGAATTAGCCATAAGTGAATGCTGTAGAGAACATAAACTCATATATATATATATATATATATATATATATATATATATATATATATATATATATATATATATATATATATATATATATATATATATATACACATATAGCCAATGAAGAAAACGACGGAAACAGTGAAGATTTTGCAAAGTTCAAGAATTTGAACAACTGAGGAATTTCAAAACTAAGGAAGAACTCAAATTGACGATTTTCAACTTTGGTGGTGGCGTGACACACCGTATAAGAATGATGATTTCAGACACCGCGTACAATTGTCGTAGGGTTCTGAGAATCAAATTATTCATTAATTTCTTCACACTTAGAGAGTTATTCTTCATTGATTGAAGAAAAATGTTTCTTCATGTGTTGCAGATCTAAGTCATCAATTTTGCATAAGTGTTAGGATGAGTGTCCTTTTCAAAGAACATTTGAAGATTCTAGGATATTTATCTCACACCGCAACTTGCTAAATCTCTTCTCATCCAAGGGCTTTGTGAAGATATAGGCTAGCTATTCTTCAGTCTTCACATGCTCAATAGAAATGTCGCCCTTCAACACATATTCACGAAGAAAATGATGACGAATCTGGATGTGCTTTGTCTTCAAGTGCTGAACTGGGTTGTGAGTAATCTTGATGGCACTCTCATTGTCACAGAGGAGAGGCACATTCTTCACGTTGACGCTGTAGTCCGTGAGAATTTGCTTCATCCATAGCAGTTGAGCACAGCAAGAACCAGCAGCAATGTACTCAGCTTCAAAGAAGAAAAGTGATACGTGATTCGCTTTCTTCGAGGACCAACAGACCAAGGATCGTCCGAGGAAATGACAAGTACCTGATGTTGACTTGCGGTCCACACAATCACCAACATAGTCAGAGTCAGAATATCCAATGAGATCAAAAGCCGAGCCCTTGGGGTACCATAATCAAGTGTTGGTCTGTGAGCTAGATATCGAAGAATATGCTTCACAACCTTATGGTGTGATTCCTTCGGTGTAGCTTGAAATCGGGCACACATGCAAACACTAAGCATTATATCTGGCCTAGATGCACATAAGTACAATAAAGAACCAATCATGGAGCGGTATACCTTATGATCGAAGTCAATACCATTTTCATCAGTGCACAGATGGCCATTTGTGGGCATAGGAATTTTGACGCCTTTGCAATCTTGCATGCCGAATTTGCTCAGTACATCCTTGAGGTATTTCTCCTGAGATATGAATATGCCATTGCTACCGTTGATTTAATTTGAAGACCTAAGAAGAATTTCAACTATCCCATCATAGACATTTGATATTCTTCACTCATCATATAGGCAAATTCATCACTATAACGTTGGTTAGTACAGCCAAAGATAATATCATCAACATATATTTGGCACACAAACAGTTCACCATCATAAGACTTAGTGAAACGAGTAGGGTCGAGTGAACCAGGTTTGAAGCCTTTCTTCATGAGGAATTCCTTCAAAGTATCATACCACGCCCGAGGGGCCTGCTTGAGGCCATAGAGGGCCTTGTTGAGTCTGAAGACTTTGTCAGGATTCTTTGGATCTTCAAAACCTAGGGTTTGAGCAACATATACTTCTTCCTCAAGCTTACCATTAAGGAATGCACTTTTCACATCCATTTGATATAAAGTGATATCATGATGGTTAGCATAAGCAAGTAATATGCAAATAGCCTCAAGTCTAGCAACAGGTGCAAAAGTTTCATCGAAATCAATTCCTTCAACCTGTGTGTAGCCTTGAGCTACAAGCCATGCCTTATTCCTCACCACAAGGCCATTTTCATCTTGCTTGTTGCGGTAGATCCAGTTTGTGCCAATGATATTGTGCTTGCGAGGGTCTGGATGTTTGACTAGTTCCCAGACGTTGTTGAGCTCGAACTGATGTAATTCTTCTTGCATGGCCTGAATCCACTCAGGCTCCAGAAATGCTTCATCTACCTTAGTGGGCTCTGTGATAGAGACAAAAGCATAGTGCCCACAAAAGTTAGATAAATGTGAAGCTTTTGAGCGTGTGAGAGGACCTGGTGCTTCAATGTCATCGATGGTCTTTTCAACTTGCACTTCTTTTGCAACACGAGGATGAGCTGGTTGTCGTCGAGGAATTTGATCAGCATTTTCTTCAGCACCATTTTCTTCAGCATTTTCTTCATGTGCATTAGCTCGATGTGCTTAACGTTCTGGAATGAATTCTTCACCAGATTCTTCAGTAGGAATGACATCCTCAATAGCCTTGAACTTGATAGTTTCCTCAGGTGCTGGTTCATCTATCGCAGAAGGTAGGTGCTCTCTTTGCGAGCCATTAGTTTCATCGAACCGCACATCTACAGTTTCAACAACCTTGTGAAGAACGTTGTTGAAGACTCTGTTGGTGTGCGAGTCCTTTTCGTAACAAAGCATAAAACCTTCATGTGCTTTCGGTGCAAATTTTGAGTTGTGATGAGGATCTCTAATCCAGCATTTAGCACCGAAGACTTTGAAATAACTCACATTGGGTTTCTTGTCAGTGAGGAGTTCATAGGCAGTCTTGTTGAAGAATTTGTGAAGATATACTCTGTTGACGTTGTGGCACGTAGTATCAATTGCATCAATCCACAAACGACGAGGCGTTTTGTATTCATCAAGCATAGTGCGAGCCATCTCAGCAAGAGTCTTGTTCTTTCGCTCCATGACGCCATTCTGTTGAGGAGTATAAGGAGTAGATAACTCATATACCAAGTTCATCAAGATAGTCATCAAGACCAGAATTCTTGAACTCGGCTCCATTGTCACTTCTGATGTGCTTGATCTTCACACCAAAGTGGGTTGAAGCCCGCGAGGAAAATCGTTTGAAGACTTCCTGCACTTCATGTTTGTAAGTAACAATGTGTACCCATGTGTATCGAGAGTAATCATCAACAATAACAAAGCCATATTGAGATGCTTCATTTGAAACTACAAAATAATGGTTAGGATTGAAGAGATCCATATGAAGCAATTCAAATGGACGAGTAGTGGTCATGATAGTCTTTGCTGGATGCTTGGCCTTGGTCATCTTTCCAGCTTCACAGGCTCCGCATAAGTGATCCTTGAGGAATTTGACATTCTCAATGCCAATGACATGCTTCTTCTTTGCAAGTGTGTGCAAATTCCTCATGCCTACGTGACCAAGTCGTCGATGCCATAGCCAGCCTTCTGAAGCTTTTGCAAGTAGGCACATGGCTGGTTGCATTCCTGTAGAGAAATCAACAATATACAAGTCTCCTCTCCTAAAGCCTTCGAAGACTTTGGAATTGTCAGCTTCCATAACCACAACACATCGATACTTGCCAGAGCCAACAACCATATCGAGATCGCAAAGCATTGAGACAGACATGAGGTTGTATCCTAAGGACTCGACAAGCATGACTTTGTCCATGTGTCGATCCTTTGTGATCGCAACCTTACCTAGACCCAATACCTGGCTTTTGCCTTTGTGAGCGAAGATGATATACTTCAGATGCGATGGTGATAAGGGAGCATCCATCAATAGATTATTGTCACCAGTCATGTGATTTGTACATCCACTATCGGGGACCCAGTCAGTGGCTTTGGGTTGATCATCCTGCAGATGAATTAGTGCAGCTTACGAACTTCATATACTTCATTAGTGAAGAATATGACATCACAATTCATCAGATCAATTTCATCAAGTAGTAGAACAGATAAAGCAATATGAGGATGTGAGAAATGAAAGTTCATTTCTTCATGGTTAGCCTGCGTCCTTTCAGGCACTTTTCAGGTCTCCAGCAAATTCTTCAGACGGTCACGCATGTCTGGAGACCTGACCCTGCAGAAGAGATTAGTTCTTTTTCTTCACCACCCACATCTGAAGGGGTGGCAAAGAGTTCATCACTCTGCGAGCTCCATATGAGAAAGGTGGCATAGAGGCCAATCCATTTCGTTTCACATAAGAGGAGTTAGGGTAAACATATGAATAAGCAGAGAAATTCTTCGAGGACTTATGAAAATAATGGTTAGAAGAATAATGCTCGTATTCATAGCCCTTAGCTCTTCCCTGCGAAATAGAGTTGTTAGCACGATGATGTTCATATGAGGACTTTGATCCATTTGAGGAATTTGATCCACGTGAGGTATTTGGTCCGTATGAGGACTTGGATCCATATGAAGAATTTGGTCCAGATGATGAATTTGATCTGGGGTTCCTATTCTTCACAGGTGGTGTCATGAGGACATTCACCTAAAGACTTTCAAGGCACCTTTTGGGAACCCAGATTTTCTTCAAGGGGAACCGTTCGTGCAGTTAGTGCCAACATATCTAGCAAATACTTCACCATTCTGATTTTTGAACAGTTTATAGTTGGAGTCAAATGACTCATCAGAAGATAATAAGATTCACATGTAAAGCCAGAGAGATTAGATGGATCAACTGGAGGTCCCTTTGCAGCAACCCATGAGGTTTAGCATTGAGTTTCCTCTCAAAGGCAATACCCTCTTTCCTAGGGTTCCTGTTGAGGATCAGCTTTTTAAGCACATCACAAAGAGTCTGATGCCCTTTGAGGCTTTTGTACATGCCTGTCATGTACAATTCCTTCAGCCCTGCATCGTGAGTGATACTAGCAATGTCCTCAGATGAGGAATTAGTGATAGCAGAGGCAGGTGAAGAATTTGTAGCATTAGAAGCATTTGAACATTCACGTGAAGAATTAGCAGATTCACGTTCAATGCATTTCAAACATGGAGGAACAAATTCTTCCTGAGAAGCGCTGATTTGTTGAGCTAGCAATGAATCGCGCTCCTTCTGAAGATCTTCATAACTCACTCTTAGCTTCTCAAGATCTTGCTTTCTTTGAAGAAATTCATAAGAAAGCTTCTCATGATCAGATAAGAGAGTGTTATGATGACCTTGAAGGTTGTCAAACCTGGTCTGAAGTCTTTGAAGATTTTCAGTCAAGGTTTTGGTGCGATCCATTTTTTCACCCAACATATCATCACTTTTGTCTAGCATGTTTTGACCTTTTCAAAAGCCCTTTGTTGTTTTACAACAATCTTAGCAAGTTTAGAGTAGCTGGGCTTAAGATTTTCATCAGATTCATCCTCACTAGATTCAGAGGAGGTATATTTGAGTACCTTGGCACCCTTTGCCATGAAGCAATAGGTGGGAGCGTAGTCATCATTGGCTTCATCAGCCTTGTTGGTGAGGTCATTTTCTTCAGAGTTGAAGATAGACTTGCTGACGAATGCAGTAGTGAGGGCTAGGCTCGCCACACCAGACTCGGACTCCTCAGAAGCCTCCTCTTCCTCATTTTCTTCAGATTCAACCTCAGAGTCCATTTCCTTGCCAATGAATGCCCGGGCCTTCTTGGAGCTGCTCTTCTTGTGAGATGAAGACTTTGAGGATTTTGATGATGAAGATTTTGAGGATTTCTTCTTTTTCCTCGAATCATCAGAACTGTAATCCTTGTATTCCTTCTTCTTTGATTCCTTTTCACACTGAGGACAATCTTGAATGTAGTGTCCAAGTTTCTTGCACTTGTGGCAAAGCCTCTTCTGGTAGTCACTGGATGAGAAATCATTGCTCCTCGAGGGTCTTCCAAAGCGACCACGTCTTCAGAACTTCTGGAATTTCTTCACGAGCAGTGCAAGCTCATGGCTAAGTTCTTCAGGGTCACCAAGGCTGCTACCAGAGTCTTCATCTTCGGACTCATATACGGCCTTGGCCTTTAGTGCACGTGATTTGCCATAGCTCGAACCATAGAGATCTCTCTTTTCAGCAAGCTAGAACTCATGAGTATTTAGCCTCTCGAGGATATCAGCGGGATCAAGTGACTTGTAATCAGCACGTTCTTGTATCATCAATGCCAGAGTACCAAATGAGTAATCAAGCGATCTCAACAATTTCTTCACCACTTCATGGTCGGTGATGTCAGTGGCACCAAGCGCTTGAAGCTCATTTGAGATGTCAGTGAGGCGATCGAAGGTTTGTTGAACATTTTCATTGTCGAGTCTTTTGAAGCGGTTGAAGAGATTGCGAAGAACATCAACTCGAGAGTCACGCTGTGTTGAGACTCCTTCATTGACTTTGGACAACCTATCCCAGATAAGCTTAGCAGTTTCCAAAGCACTTACTCTTCCATAATGTCCTTTGCTCAGATGGGCACAAATGATATTCTTCGCTTGAGAATCGAGTTGCTTGAATCTCTTCACATCAGCAGCATTTAGAGAAGGTGTGACTGAGGGAACACCATTTTCCACAACATACCAGTGATCATTATCAATTGCCTCAAGATGCATTCGCATCTTATTCTTCCAGTAGGGATAGTCCATCACATCGAAGGTAGGACACCGAGCAGAGACCTTGATCGCACCTGCGATCGACATAACTAAAACTCCAGGCGGTTAAACCAAAATCACACAGAACAAGGGAGTACCTTGCTCTGATACCAATTGAAAGAGCGTTATATAGACTAGAGGGGGGTGAATAGGCGATTTTTATGAATTCTTCACTAAGGAATTTGCTAGTGAGGAAATTCCTTAGCGAAGAACTACTTGCAGCGGAATAAGTACTCAGAAGTAAACATAACAGAAAACAAGCATAGTCATCATGATGAAATGAAGACAAGCACAGAGTACAGAAAGCGTAATCACAGGATAACACATGATGAAGACAAACAGACTGAAGAAATTGAACTGAGGAAATTGAGAAAGTCTTCAGTCAAAGTCTTGAAACACAGATATGACAGTCACACAACACAGTAATGAGGAAATGAAAGAGTTGAGGAAATAGAACCAGTTGGCTTGGTGAAGATAATGATTTGGTAGACCAGTTCCAACTGCTGTCTCGCTTGTACATCTGGTTGGAGCGGCTAGGTATTTAAACCCGAGGACACACAATATCACCAGATTCTCCTTGAACTAAGGTCACATGGACCGGCCCAATCACTCGTGGTAAGTCTTCTCGTGACTTCCGAACCTTCACAAACTCGGTCACTCGGCGATCCACAATTCCTCTTGGATGCTCTAGACCATGACGCCTAACCATCTGGAAGAAGCACAATCTTCAAAGGTAATAAGCGTCGGATCCACGCAGAATCAATCTCTTCAGTGATGCTCAATCACTTTGGGTTTGTAGGTGTTTGGGTTTGGGTTTTTCCTCACTCGATGATTTTCGCTCAAAGTCCTCGAAGGATGGGATGTTCTCAAGTGACAAGTGTCAGTTTCTCTCAGAGCAGCCAACCAGCTAGTGGTTGTAGGGGGCGGCTATTTATAGCCTAGGGAGCAGCCCGACATGATAAGGAATAAATGCCCTTCAATTATATGACCGTTAGGTGGATAAGATATTTTGGGACAGCTGGCGCGTAGCACAGCAACGGTCGGAAATTTGAGGCTCAAATTCCTCAGGGCTATCATGTTCCTCTCTGTGTAGGCAATTCGCACTGGCGAATTCCTAACTCCTTAGTCGAATAAATTGTCGGAGACCGTAAGAACTTCGTCTACATCCTTTGAAAAAATTGACTGAACTGTATGAGATTTCCATTGGCTTCACTCGAAGGGATTGGTAGGTGTAGGATTTTGAGTTGAGCATCACATGGAAATTTTTCATTAGTATTTCCTCGACCCCCTTTAACAGTACGGTGTTTCCTATGACTCAATAAAGAGAAAATGAAACTACGTAAACAAAAGTCTTCACGCTTCATGTTCCTTGAATGAATACCATGTCTTCAAGATCACACCAATTTCTTCACTTTCAAAGTCTTCAGAAAGTCTTCAGAAATCCAAAGTATTTAGTCGAAGAACTTCATTTTTAGGGGTCGACTTTCTCTGTGAATATCAAACTCCTCATAGACTTATAGACCTGTGTACACTCATAAACACATTAGTCCCTTAACCTATAAGTCTTCAATACACCAAAATCACTAAGGGGAACTAGATGCACTTACAATCTCCCCCTTTTTAGTGATTGATGACAATATAGGTTAAGTTTTCAATGGGGATTAACATAGAAGTGTAAATACTGATATTGAGGAATTTGATTGCAAGATATAGAAGAACTCCCCCTGAAGATGTGCATAGTGAGGAATTTGCTTTTGAAGCAATGCACACTTGAAGAGTTGAATCATGGAGATCTCCCCCTATATCTTGTAATTCCTACACGCATTTGACATATAATATGAAGAATTTGAAATGCATGATGAAATATGGTGACTGATGTAATTTAGCATGCGTGCATAAACATTAATGAGGAATAAGCATGTAGAAAAACACAGCAAAAGTATCAGGTCACCATAGAGTTCAAGTTTACAACTCGATCCAGCAAAGTCATCAGAAGAACGAGAGTTGTAACTTAGCAAAAAACGCCCATATAATAGACCCGCTTGAAGACTAACTCAAATTTCTCCCCCTTTGTCATCGAATGACCAAAAGGATCAAAAATGAGGACTAACGCCCCTGAAGAGTATCAAGTTGATGAAGGAGCGCCAGCGTTGTTGGGGTCGTTTGTCGTAGTAGGGCCTGCCGCAGTGTCGTCCAAGTCTTCATGCTCGTCGGTGTTGTGCGATGAAGAATTGGAGCTGGACACCAAGGAAGCATCCTTGACCTTCTTGTATTTCTTCGGTGGAGGTGCTGACCAGTCAAACTCTTCCTTGAGACCCATTTTCTTCAGATCTTCTTCGCTGTAGACATGAGACAAAACAACCCAGGTACGGTTGAAGGTTTCATAGAGGTAGTATTGGTTTTTCTTCACTGCATTGTGGGTAGAGGTCATGTTGTGAAGAATAGAACCAAACTGACGCTTGACCCATTTGTGATTGCGATCAACCTTCTGATGAAGACTGAGGAGAAGCTCACAATCAGTCATCACCCTGGGTGCTGTGCCTTGAGGATATTGCTTGGTTGTGTTGGCGGCAGAGTCATGGGTGGCATAGTCATCATTGGTTGAGTAGGATGCAGCCTTGCGAAATTGACCATCCAATGGACGAATGCCTTCATCTATAATAGCATGTGCCTTGCCCTTTTCATCAGCTGAGGAATAGGTCCGCTTGAGGACTTGGGGCAAGTAGCTGCAATGATTCAGTGTATCAGCTTTATAGTTGAGTGAAGACCTTGTTCTGATGAATCTCATAATCCAAGGTGCATAAGGCTTCAGCTCAAATGGTGACATAGCGAAATTGGCCAGAGTCCTCATGAAGAAATCATGGAAGTTTAAGGGAATGCCATGAATGATATTGAAGAGCAAATTCTTCATGATGCCAACAACTTCTTCATCATTAGAGTCGTGGCCCTTGATAGGACTTAATGTCTTTGTCAGAATGCGATAGACAGTCCGAGGCACATATAGTAATTCCTTCACGAGGAATTTGGTTCATGGGGCCTGACCTGGCTTCAAAGGCTTCATCAGAACCTGCATTTAGTGATTTGTAAGCTCAGTTCACCGTATACGCAACGAGCAGCTTCAAGGGAGGACTGAGTGGTAAAGCACGGCAATTCATTAGTGGTGCCGTAGTGAGTATTTTCGCACATCCAGTCCAACACCCATGAATTCACATCTTCAGAATCTCCTATGATGTGCAGCGTCGCATAAAATTGAAGAATGAGTTCTTCATTCCAATCACAGATGTCAGTGCAGAAATTTAACAGTCCAGCGTCGTGAAGAACACTGAGGACTGGCACGAAGCATGGCAGAGATTCCATATCCACGTGAGGAGTATGCTCATGATCGAAGACTTTGTCTTTGTTGAATAGCACTAAGGAATAGAAATTAGCCTGGCTGGCCGTCCAGAAACGCCTCTTCCTTATGCAAGCAGAGTCATAGGGGTTGTAGTCAGTGAAGAATACATGCTCGCCGAAGAAATCTTCAGCCTTGAATTTTTGCTTCCTAGAGAATGGATCCTTTGGCTTGGGCAGAGGAGTGTCAGTGAGTTGCATCACCACCTCAGGAATCGCAATCTCAGGTTCTTCAGGCTGAGGAATTTCAGGTTCCTCTTTAGTGGCAGAAGCGTCTTGGATGTTCAAAGAATGCAGTTTCTTCAGCTCTAGTGGCTGGAATTTCTTCACGTACATACGAAGTGGGGTAAGTTTCTTCAGAGCCCATTTGAACAGTTTATGCAGGGGACTGAGGTATTTGCTGCAATGGTGTGAAGAGTGGAGAGTTGGGGTGCTCACTTTCCCAAAAGTAATCATTCATCACTGGTGTGGTACAGCCAATGTCCACATCTTCATCTTCCATTTCTTCAACGCCAGCCTCTTCAGCTGTGAACTGAGGCATAGGCGAGGAAACAACTAGTGTTGAAGGGATTTAATCCGCTTCAATTTCTTCATCCATCTGCTCCGTCAAAGCAGCAGAAGGATTTTCTTCATCAGATCCGCTAGGGATCACATATTCTTCATCAAAAGGGACGATTTCCTTTGATGGCATGGTTGAGAGAGGAACAGCATCAATGGGATTCGCAAATGAGCTGGTCAAAGGCTTCATCTTCTTCAGAGCTGAAGAATCTGAAGTATCTGATGCTTTCCCTTTCTTCACAGCTGCAGGCTCTGCAGCCTTGGTCTTCTTCACATCTGATGCAGATGGAAGGATCGGAGTTGGGGTAGGCGCAGGAGGAGCAGAGGAATCTGGTTGATTTTCTTGAGCACAACCGATGCGGTTGTCCCGACCTCTTCATTTTCTTCAGCGCACCACTAGTGGATGCCCCGCAATTTCTTGATGGCTGGAATGGAGTCATCACAGGACTCACATTTTCTTCAAGAGTCTGAAAATCATCAGCGGTGCCGACATGTTCTTCGATTGGTGAGCAGATGCTTCACCTAAGGAATTTCGAGCCATGATGGAGCTGCAACATTGGAGGTGAACTTCTCAGTCAGTTTAACAAACCCGACCTTGGCACCTTGCCAATCAGCATAGTAAGCATTGAAATCATCACTGAGAACTTTGATTTCAGACTGAATCTTTACAAGTTCATCAGTTGTCATAGTGACAACGTTGTTCTTTAGAAATTTCTCCTTCTTATATTGCGCTTTCTTGATCTGCCTGTCCTTCTCATATTTCCATTTTTCTTCTTGGATGAAATGAGTCAGCATGTGATTTTGACCAGGAATCAGCTTGAAATCAGGCATAGGAGTGTTTGGGTCCTTGTGCCAGAGATCAATGTAGTCGAGGATGAACCTTGGATCCAAAAGCAGTGGCACATTTGTGCCTTTTGCTCTAGTGGCCCTGACTTGCATGTCTCTGATGATCTCAGCAAGTTCTTCATCATCAGCTTCGTCTTCTTCAGACGGCACTTGGAAGGCGACCTGCTTCTTCTGAGGACTAGGGAAAGGACCTCGTCCAGCAGTGGCCTTTGTCTTCAGTAGAGAGGGTCCCGTTGAAGAATTGGGTGCAGCTAAGGAACTAGCTGAAGCTCGTGAGGCAATAGAGATGCCTGTAGTCCTTGGGCACGTGGCAAGATGCACAGGTGTTGAGGACTTTGTCGGAGCAGCTGAGGACTTTGGAGGAGCTGAGGATTTTGGAGGAGCAGGAGCAGCGTGAGGAATTGGCCTTGAGGGCTTTGAAGATTCTGGTCGTGAGGGCATTGCTGATGATAGAGGCAAAGGTGTCCCGTCTTTCGATGAGATGATGGATATCGCTTTGGTGGAAATCGACTTTGACGATCCGACATCGAACGTACGAGGACGTCGCGCCTTAGCAATCGCTAAACCAACTCCGAGAGGTTATTGACCACGCCGGAGCACGATCAACGACCACGAGGGTCTGCTTCTGCGAGCAAACAAAGAACAAGCAAGAAACTGAGATTGCAATCTGGATATTGCGAATATAAGATGAAAGCTTTATTGATCAAGGTGGGGTTCTGTGACGCCTTTGTCCGGTCGCTGAACACAAACGGCACGCGGGTTGCAGCTATGGCGAACTTTAATCTAAACAAAACCCCCCAAAGTCTAAACGGTGCCCTAAGGGTTGTATATATGGAGGAAGAGGGGGGAATTTCATGGCCCTTGGTGGAGGGGTCCGAAAACAACCCTATCTCTTGTTTCCCCACACATACGGACTCTAAAAATAGCCTATACTTATGTATTTCGAAATTACATGGGCCTGGCCCAATAATAAGGTGACCAGCACCTAGAATAGCCTATGGACGAATATTATGAAGTGGCATCTTGTATATTTCGTCCAAGGCTTCATGCACTCCTTATGGTGGCTTCAAAGTCCTGAAATCATCACTTGTAACTCCGTCCTTGATCCCCTTGCGCATGCCATCAACTCCATGCGTGTTCTTGCTCCAATGTTCATCCTTCTCCAAGCTCGGTCCTTCATTTGTAAGCAAAACAAATGTATCCAATTTAGGCAGTATCATATTCTCATGAACTTTAGAATCATTACCAAGTGTGACGCCCCCGATTCAATCGTACACTAATCATACACGCAAACGTGTACGATCGAGATCAGGGACTCACGGGAAGTCATACAAGCATCATAATACAAGCCAGGGGGCCTCGAGGGCTCGAATACAAGTGCTCGATCATAGACGAGTCAGCGGAAGCAACAATATCTGAGTACAGACATAAGTTAAAACAAGTTTGCCTTAAGAAGGCTAGCACAAACGGGATACAGATCGAAGAGGCGCAGGCCTCCCGCAGGATCCTCCTAACTACTCCCGGTCGCCGTCCGCGGGCTGCACGTAGTAGTAGGCACCTCCAGTAGTAGTCGCCATCGACGGTGGCGTCTCGCTCCTAGGCTCCATCGTCTCGTCGCAGAACGGGTAAAGAAAGGGGAAAAAGGGGAACAAGGCAACCGTGAGTACTCATCCAAAGTACTAGCAAGCAAGGAGCTACACTACATATGCATGGATATATGTGTAAAGGGCCATATCGATGGACTGAACTGCGAGAATGCCGTAATAAGAGGGGATATCTAATCACGTCAAGACTACGCTCGCAGCCTCCGCCTTGCAACATGTAGAAGAGAGTAGATCAAGTCCTCCAAGTAGCATCACATAGCAATAATCCTACCCGCGATCCCTCCTCGTAACCGAGAGAGAGCGACCACCGGGTTGTATCTCGCACTTGGAAGGGTGTACTTTATTAAGTATCCGGTTCTAGTTGTCATAAGGTCAAGGTACAACTCCAAGTCGCCCTGCATCAAGATCACGGCTATTCGAATAGATTAAAATTCCCTCTGGGTGCACCACATAACCCAACACGCTTGATCCCATTTGGCGGACACACTTTTTCGGGTCATGCCCGTGCGGAAGATCAACACGCCGCAGCCCCACCTAGGCACTGTGAGAGGCCAGACGCCGGTCTAAACCTAAGCGCCACAGGGTCCGGGCCCATCGCCCAATGCACACACACGCTGCGTTAGGGCGGCCGAAGCGAACTAGCCCCTTAATACAAGAGCAGGCTTACGCCAATCCGCACGCGCGCCGCTCGATCGTGGCGTCACGAAGTGCCGGCCGATACCATGACGTCGGGATACCCATAACTACTCCCACGTAGATGGTTAGTGCGTATAGACCAAATGGCCAGACTCAGATCAAATACCCAGATCTCGTTAAACGTGTTAAGTATCCGTGAACGCCGACCAAGGCCAGGCCCACCTCTCTCCTAGGTGGTGTCAACCTGCCCTATCGCTCCGGCACAAAGTAACAGTCGGGGGCCGTCGGGAACCCAGGCCCACCTCTACCGGGATGGAGCCACCGTCCTTTCAGCCCCCATCTCCGAACAGATCACGGGTAATGCAACAAATGTAAAGTATATAGTATATGCCCGTGATCACCTCCCAAGTGATCACAGCCCGAAGAGTATAGCATGGCGAGCGGACAAGAGTGTAGGGCCACCGATGGAACACTAGCATCCTATACTAAGCAAGAGGATAGCGGTAAAGGTAACAACAAGAGTAGCAAGGACAGGCTATGCAAAGAAGATAGGATTAATCGAAAGCAAGAATATGCTACGCTACTCTAATGCAAGCGAGATAGAGAAGAGTAGGCGATATCCGTGATCAAAGGGGCTTGCCTGGTTGCTCGCAAAGAGAGGGTCGTCAACTCCGAGTCGAACCGGGGGCAGCAGCAGCGTCGGTCTCGTGGTCTACCGGAGAGAAGAGGGGGAAGAAACAATGAATACCATGTAAAAAAATGCATATCGATGCATGACATGACAAGTAACGATGCTAGGTGTGCCCTAACGTGGTATGAGGTGGTACCGGTTAAGGGGGGAAACATCTGGGAAAGTATCCCCGGTGTTTCGTGTTTTCGGGCAGAGGAGCCGGAGGGGAAAAGTTGCGAGTTTGATATTATAGGGGTGTGTGGCGGACGAACGGGTTGCGTATCTGGAATCGTCTTGTCGTTCTGAGCAACTTTCATGTACAAAGTTTTTCCATCCGAGTTACGGATTATTTTATATGAATTTTCAAAGTTTTAATTCATTTTCTAATTTATTTTAATTCGAAATTAATGTTAAATTGCTAGATGTACCCAACACAAGGTGTACACAAAATTGTACACAGTGACAAGTGGGACTAGGGAACCCAGTTGACCAATCAAACTTTGAATGGTCAATGTGGGTGGAACCCCTTGTCATTGATTGTCTAGTTAACTAACAGGTTTAGTTAGGCTAATTAAATAGTTAATTGGTTAATTAAGCAACATTAATTAAGTTAATTATTTATTTAATTAATTAAGTATTCTTTTTTTTATTCTTTTTTTTAACAGGGGTGTGAGGGGGCCCATCGGGCGTGGCCTGTGCAGCCACTCGTGCGACTGGGGAGCACGCACCAGGGAGGCGAGGCCATGGCCGGTGGCGGCCCCATGGCAGGTGACCACCGGCGGCGGCGACGGAGGAGCACCGGGGCGCTGCGGTGGCGGACCGGCATAAGGCCGGTGGCCAGGAACTGCGGGCGCGCGAGCCGATGGCCAAAGCGCCGCACGAGCGCCGAGGGGCGCGTAAAAGTGGGCGCGTCTGAGGTGACCGGGGTGACCGGCAAGGGTGTGTATACGGGCGCGGAGGATCGCGACAGGCGCATGGGCAGCGCGGTCGACCTTGGGCGACGCCGTGACGAAGAAAAGGGGAGAGGGAGGGAGGCGGAGCCTCACCGCGGGCGAGGGTACGAGGCAGCGGTGCTCGGGGTGGGGGACGGGACGGTCGCGTTGCAGAGACGACGGCGGCGATGTAGTCCGCGAGGAGTCGAGGAGGAGGACGGAGACGAGGCGAAGCGGCGACGGCGCGATGTCGGGCTTGGGGCGCCCTGGGAGACGGAAGGCGGGCTGGCGTGGTGGCTCCGGCGACCGGAGGCCTTGAGGCGGCACGCAGCGTCGGTGGGGGTTCGGGGCGAGCGACGGGATGACGACGAGGTGGCCGTGGCGGAGGCGTTCCGCGCGGCGTCGAGGCGGTGGGAAGGTCGACGGTGTCGGGGCGCCGTGGGGAGGTTCGTCCCCCCCGATCCCGATCTGGATCGGGGAAGCGGAGAGAGACGTGGGGATCGTGGGGAGGGGTGGGGCGAATGGGTGGACGGTTAGGGTTTCTCCCTGGTGGGGGCTATGGAGGGTGGGGTGGGGGCTGGGCCTGGGTTGGCCTGATTGGGCCACGCCCGAGGGGGGCTTCTCCTTTGTTTTAGTTTAGTTACGTTTTCTATTTTAGTATTTTCTTTTATTTATTTATTCTCTTGTTTCATTTTCTTTTACTTATGTAATATTTTATAGTTTTACAAAAGTGAAACCCACACCTAAAATAGAGTTACAATTATAACTCTGCCACAAAAGGTTTTAACCTGAACAAAATAGTATAGTATTTTATAAAATCCAAAATGCATTTATTTAATTGTTTTACCTACTACTTTAATTACTTAAGTGCATTAAAACCTTTTATAAAAATGTGGTTTCTCCACCATAATTACCTATGCATTATTTGACACAACCCAAACAATTTAGTTTTAATATTTCAAAACTTTCGTCGTTTGCCTTTATTTTAAATTTTAATTTGACGCAGTTTGAACTAACGGACGTTTAGCATCGGTAATCGGGATGACATGGCTTGATTAGTGTGGGATTATTTTAGCAAGATTATCCGGGCGTCACACCAAGAAACGAAAGTACCTGGTAATTCAATTGGCGTGCGCGAGCTCTAGTAATTGGTCCAGTATATGTAACAGTAGGGGCTGTGGGTGTAACAATGGTATTGATGTCCTCATCATCCTCCCCTTCTTGAAATGAAGTCGTCCTCGACGGAAGCTCATCTTCCTCACCCAAATAAGGCTTCAAATCTGCAATGTTAAAAGTGGGACTAACCCCAAATTCTACAGGCAGCTCTAGTTTATATGCATTATCATTTATTTTCTCCAACACCTTAAAGGGACCATCAGCACGTGGCATTAGCTTTGATTTGCGCAAATCAGGAAATCTATCCTTATGCAAATGTAACCAAACAAGATCTCCAGGTGCAAACACACCATGTTTTCTACCCTTATCCCAACAAGTTTATATTTAGCATTCATATGCTCAATGTTTTCCTTAGTTAACTCATGCATTTTTAAAATCAATTCAACATGTTCTTTAGCATCAAAATTAACCTTCTCCGAAGATGGAAGAGGCAACAAATCAATAGGTGCACGAGGTAGGAAACCATACACAACTTCAAAATGGCACATCTTAGTAGTAGAATGCAATGAACGATTATAAGAAAATTCAATATGAGGCAAGCATTCCTCCCACATTTTCTTATTATTCTTCAAAACAGCCCTAAGCATAGTAGACAATGTTCTATTGACTACTTCAGTTTGTCCATCAGTTTGGGGGTGACAAGTAGTACTAAAAAGCAGTTTAGTCCCCAACTTAGCCCATAAACATCTCCAAAAGTGGCTAAGAAATTTAGTATCACGATCTGAAACAATAGTATTTGGCACACCATGCAAGCGAATAATTTCACGAAATAAAAAATCAGCAACATTAACAACATCATCGCTTTTATGACATGGTATAAAATGTGCCATTTTCGAGAATCTATCCACGACAACAAATATGCTATCCCTCCCCTTCTTTGTTCTAGGTAAACCTAAAACAAAGTCCATAGATATATCCTCCCAAGGAACACTAGATACGAGCAAAGGCATATATAAACCATGAGGATTGAGTCGTGACTTAGCTTTTTGACATGTAGTGCAGCGAGCAATAAAAGCGCTCAACATCCCGTCTCATCTTTGGCCAAAAGAAATGTGTAGCAAGTCGTCCTCCGTCTTCTTCACGCCAAAGTGTCCCATTAGTCCTCCTCCATGCGCCTCCTGCAACAACAAAAGACTAACAGAGCTAGCTGGAATGCATAGCTTGTTAGCACGAACACAAATCCATCATTAACGATTTAACTTGTTCCATTTTCTTCCTTCTTTACAATTCTGCAATACATCTTTAAAATCAGCATCATGCACATATTGATCTTTGATGGTCTCCAAACCAAATATTTTGAAGTCAAGTTGTGAAAGCATAGTATAGCGATGAGACAATGCATCAGCAATAACATTTTCTTTACCCTTCTTGTGTTTAATGACATAAGGGAAAGTCTCAATGAATTCAACCCATTTAGCATGTCTACGATTCAGTTTAGCTTGGCTTTTAATATGTTTCAAAGATTCATGATCGGAATGTATAACAAATTCTTTGGGCCATAAATAATGTTGCCATGTTTCTAAAGTCCGAATAAGAGCATATAATTCTTTATCATAAGTAGAATAATTCAGACTAGGCCCACTCAATTTTTCAGAAAAGTATGCAACAGGTTTGCCATCTTGTAATAACACACCTCCTAATCCAATTCCACTAGCATCACATTCAAGCTCAAAAGTCTTATTAAAATCAGGAAGTTGGAGTGAAGGAGCATGTGTCAACTTATCTTTCAATACCGTGAAGGCGTCTTCCTGTGCGGTACCCCAAACAAAAGGCACATCCTTCTTTGTAAGCTCGTTCAGAGGTGCAGCAATGGTGCTGAAATATCTCACAAAACGCCTATAGAAACCAGCGAGGCCAAGAAAACTCCTCACTTGTGTGACCGTTTTGGGCTGCGGCCAACTCTCAATAGCTTCAATCTTGGCTTTGTCAACTTCAATTCCCTATGGAGTAACAACATAGCCAAGAAAAGATACTCGGTCGGTGCAAAAGGTGCACTTCCCAAGGTTACCAAACAAACGTGCATCACGAGAGCAATAAAAACAACACGTAAATGTTCCAAATGTTCTTCCAAAGATCTGCTATAAATCAATATGTCATCAAAGTAAACTACCACAAATCGTCCAATGAAAGCACGTAAAACTTCGTTCATTAATCTCATGAAAGTACTAGGTGCATTAGTTAACCCAAAAGGCATGACTAACCACTCATATAATCCAAACTTAGTTTTAAATGTTGTTTTCCATTCATCTCCCAATTTCATAAGAATTTGATGGTATCCACTCATAAATCAACTTTGGAGAATATTGTAGAGCCACTCAATTCATCAAGCATATCATCTAGCCTAGGAATAGGATGGCGATAACGAATAGTAATATTATTAATGCCTCTACAATCAACACACATCGTGATGTACCATCCTTTTTGGCACTAGAATAATAGGAACATCACAAGGACTAAGGGATTCGCGTAGATAACCTTTGTCGAGCAGCTCCTGTACTTGACGCATAATCTCCTTCGTCTCCTCTGGATTGGTACGGTATGGTGCACGGTTGGGTAATGATGCATCGGGAATTAAGTCAATCGATGCTCAATCCCTCGAATGGGAGGTAATCCCGATGGCACGTCTTGTGGAAAGGCGTCGGCGAACTCTGCAAAATGTTAGTGACAGCAGGAGGCAAAGAGGAAGGCACGTCCTCGAATGAAAATAATGCCTCTTTGCACACAAAAGCATAGCAAACAGATTTGCTGAAATCTAGCTCATCAATATCAGATTTAGTGGCAAATAAACATGCACATTTCAATTTAATTTCAGAAGCAACACTAGATGGTTTACTATTAGGCTTCATTTGTTGCTCAAATTCTTTTGCCACAATATGATTTTCACTCTTATTTTTATCCTGTTTTGCTTTATTAGCTCTATTAATATCATCTTTCAAAATGGAATCGAGAGTCATAGGAAGCAAAGTAATATTTTTATCCTTATGAACAAGAGTATACTGATTGTTTCTACCATGGTGTACAGAATTTTATCAAATTGCCATGGTCGACCAAGTAATAAGGAACATGCTTGCATAGGTACCACATCACAATCAACATAATCAGCATATGTAGAGATACTAAAATGCACACGAACAATCGTGTTACCTTAACCTTGCCGCTGTTGTTGAACCATTGGATGTAGTAAGGATGTGGATGTGGTCTTGTGGTGAGAGATAGCTTCTCCACCATCTCCATGCTAGCCAAGTTGTTGCAGCTCCCTCCATCTATGATGGCGCGCATGTAAGCGTTCCTTCACTACTCCTTTGTATGGAACAAATTGCGCCTCTGATTTTGCTCAGCTTGTGTGACCTGCACACTCAAAACACGTTGAGCAACTAAACATTCATACCTGTCAGCGTCTTCAGGAGCCATGTATTGCGTCTCATGATCAGAATCATCTCCACCATGTTCTTCACGTGTAATAAGAGCCAAAGTCTCCTCATCATAGTCACTAGCGGGCTCATACCCACCATCCTTAGTAGCAATCATCACACGCTGAGATTTGCATTCTATCGCATAATGTCCTCTTCCCTTACAACGACGACAATTAATATCACTTGTGTGCCCTGTTGACGGCATGGAAGAAGAAGAGCTCTCTGCAGCCCGGCAGTGTGCTCTTGGCGAGATAGTGGTGGTTGTGCCTGCTTTCTTGTATCACGGTTGGAGGTGGCACATGAAGGAGGTGATGGTGCGGTGGAAGTAGATGATGCACGTGGTGTCCATGATGAAGGTCGACCTGCGAGAAAAGTTAGTTCGCGCCAATGCTTGTCGATCCTGCACTTCACGTTCAGCTTTACAAGCAAGATGGAATAAGCGAGTGATATTAGTATACTCCTTATACTCTAGAATGGTCTGAATCTCTTTATTTAATCCACCCATAAAGCGTGCAAGCATAGCTTCATTCTCCTCAACAATACCACATCTAATCATGCCACTTGTAATTCCCGATAATATTCTTCTACAGAATTTTTCCTTGTCTTAAGCGCTGCAATTTTGAAGTAATTCACGTTGATAATATGGTGGAACCCAACGAGTACGCATAGCAGTTTTCAAAGCAGCCCAAGTAGCTGGAACAGGATATAATCTACAATATTCAGACCACCAAACACATGCAAAGCTAGTGAAAGCACAAACACAGCAGCAGAACACGTCTCTCCTCGTGGTATTGTAAACATGCAAATCGTTGTTCAGTTTCTAACTCCCAAGTAAGATATATATCAGAACATATCTACCCTCAAGCGGTGGAATATTCAATTTCAGTTTAGGGAGATGGTCATGATCTCGTACTGAGGTGGTGGTGCAGGCCTACCGTTGCGAAGATATACACGAGGTCGACCTGCTGGTGGTGGTGCTGGTAGCTGCATGTAGTTCTGATTTTGATCAACCTCATCCTCGTAATAGTCCTCCATCTCTGCAGTAATAGCAGGAGCTACAGAAGCACCAACAGCAGTAGCAGCGGCACCCGAATTTTGTCCTGGCTCAATAGGAACACGCTTTGCTCGCCCTACTGTATCGCAGCGTAGAACTGGTTGTGGGAGGCGTTTGAGTAATTCATCAAACTTGGCGTCTAACTTGGTGTCAATTGACTTCTCAATGTCATCCATCTTCTCCATTGCCTTTCCAAAACTGGTCACCACGTCTTCCACCTGTTGACCCATCATTTGCTGAAACTTATCATGAAGCTCTTTGTTCGTCATGTTCTCCCAGTCAATCTCGTTGACTTGTGTTCCTGCCATAGTTAGCAGCAATAGAAAGCAGACAAGAATATGATCCTACAGACCCTCTTTGGAATATGGTGGTGGTGGGGTGTCACAAATCCCTCAAGCAAAACTCAAATTCTTACCAGTTCTTACCCAGCAGCAGGCGGTGATCGGCAACCTTTGTAGTCAAAACTCTCAAAGCTTGGATAGAGCGATTACCAGGGAGAGTCAAATGCACGACGTAGATGTATGTGGAGCTGGGAAGGCTTATAATATGGTAGCAAAAAGGATCAACAATAATCAATTCAGAGATGCAAAGTTGAATTAACGCTCAACGATGGTACTGTGCTGGTCCTAGGCTAGACCGTGCTAGAGACGCGAGCCTAGAACACGAACACAATCACGGCGCTGCACGTAAACAAGGGAGAAGCACACTCTGGAAAAAAAATCGCTCTTTTTTTTTGCGCTCTGTTTTTTTTTGCGCTCCTTTTTTTTGCGAAAAATCACTATAATGGCGAGTGTCTCAAAACTCTTCCCAGGTCAAACTGACAGGATGGGCACGAAATTTTTTCGACCAATTTTTTTTTTGACTGCCCGGACCCAAAAACTGGAAACGGGTCAAAAAAAACTTTCTATAACGGCGACTGTCTCAATACGCTTAGAAACACCTAAAAATAGGATAGCCAGAAATTTTTTTGTCAAGTGCGTTTTTGGAAAATTTTGGGCCTAAACGGAGGGTGGTTGCCGGACTCTTTTTTTTTGGAAACCAACCTCTTCTACGGACGACAAAAGATTGCTGGAATCCGAAACCTACTCAGACAAGGAAAACACAAATCTGGAAATAGATGGATCTCGAAAGTTAACCTAATATGCAAGGAACTCGGATTGGTGGTGGTATATGGCAGCGGTGGTGGTATATGGCAGCGGTGGTGTGTTGATGGTAGTATATGGATATGGATCGGTGGTGGTATATGGATCTGATTCAGAGCGGTGGTGGTAGGTGGCGAGGCGATGGCGATGGTGCGGTGGCGGCGTGACAACTTATGACCGAACTCGAAACTCTAAAAGACTAGGCGCTAAGACCAGCAACTAGACACGGCGATGCAACATAAATTCAACAAAGCAAAACCCTAAAAAGATTATGCAAAGGCTCGATTGGTTTGGATATGATGAACTAACCCTAATTTTTTGTGGCTTTTTCGTGGACTGTAGGTATGAAGAACAGACTCGATCTAAACTACGAAAAAAATGTAAAATCTCACCGAGCAACCTGGCTCTGATACCACTTGATAGAGGCAAAGGTGTCCCGTCTTTCGATGAGATGATGGATATCGCTTTGGTGGAAATCGACTTTGACGATCCGACTACGAACGTACGAGGACGTTGCGCCTTAGCAATCGCTAAACCAACTCCGAGAGGTTATTGACCACGCCGAAGCACGATCAACGACACGAGGGTCATTTCCTGCGAGCAAGCGAAGAACAAGCAAGAAACTGATATTGCAATCTGGATATTGCGAATATAAGATGAAAGCTTTATTGATCAAGGTGGGGTTATGTGACGCCTTTGTCTGGTCGTCGAACACAAACGAAGTACGCGAAGTTGCAGCTATGACGAACTTTAATCTAAACAAAACCCCCCAAAGTCTAAACGGTGCCCTAAGGGCTGTATATATGGAGGAAGAGGGGGGGAATTTCGTGGCCCTTGGTGGAGGGGTCCGAAAACAACCCTATCTCTTGTTTCCCCACACTTACGAACTCTAAAAATAGCCTATACTTATGTATTTCTAAATTACATGGGCCTGGCCCAATAATAAGGTGACGCAGCACCTAGAATAGCCTCTGGACGAAATTTATGAAGTGGCATCTTGTATATTTCGTCCAAGGCTTCATGCACCCGTTATGGTGGCTTCAAAGCCCTGAAATCATCACTTGTAACTCCGTTCTTGTTCCCCTTGCGCATGCCATCATCTCCATGCTTGTTCTTGCTCCAATGTTCATCCTTCTCCAAGCTAGGCCCTTCATTTGTAAGCAAAACACATGTATCCAATTTAGGCAGCATCATATTCTCATGAACATTAGAATCATTACCAAGAAACGAAAGTACCTGGTAATTTAGTTGGCATGCGTGAGCTCTAGTAATTGGTCCAGTATGTATAGCAGCACGGGCTGTGGGTGTAACAATGGTATTGATGTCCTCATCAGCTGAGGAACTTGGCCTTAAGGGCACTGAAGGTGAAGCACTTGGCTTACGCGCAGGCTTCTTTGCCATAGATTTCTTAGGTTTGACAGAGGCCTCAGTGGCAGCAGCAGCAGCAGAGTCTTCATTGAATTTCCTTATTGCTTCTCTGGCTTGTCTAGCCAACTTGACTTGGAGCTTGGCCCATTCATCTGGATAGTCCTCACCGCGCTTGAGGCTGGTGGGATCGGCTTCTTGGCCAGGTGCCAATGGAGGTCTTGGGCATGGAGGATTTAGAGCGAATTTATTCATGAACTTTGGAGTTACATACCTGTACTCCCTCCACTCTCTTGCCCATCTCCTTTCTATCCTCTGGATGCGCACCTTGCGCTGATTTTTGTTCTCCTTACCAAACTTGGCCTCATCAGGAGTGCAATAGTCTTTGTTATGTCATCAGGGATCTCAAAGGCAGTGTCGATTTCAGGCCTCTTTCCTCCTTTCTGTGGCCTCTTTTCATCAGTCATTTTCTTCAGTTGAGGAATTTGAATAGTCGAATTCTCTGAAGAAGTATGCAAGTTTTCTTAGAGGAACGCTGCAAATGAGTTAAGTTGATGAGAACCTAGTGATTCAGCAGCGGACATGAGTACCTGTGAACAGAGTATAATTGCGAGGAATTTGGAGAGGTCATATGCGTTCTCTGAAGGTTTTTCAAAAAGAACAAGTTTGAGTAATTTGACCAGATGAGTCTTCAAGAATTTCACTAAGTGTTCTTGGTCTTAGGTTCCAGAGTTGTACAGATCGAAGATCCACACAATTGAGGAATCTTGAAGAAAAATGATGCTTAGAGAAATGAATCAAGAACAGACGACATGTCAGGTGTTTAGTGTGTGAGGATTTGAAGAAAAACACCTTTGAAGATTTTGTAGAAAACATTCGAATCAATGAGGGCAGTAAAAGTAACTTTTAATTACCCTGGATGAAGAACACGACGAACTGTGAGATGGAGAGGTGAAGTTCGTCTGTGCAGATCTTCCACGCCCTAACTCAGCGGAGGAAGACGGCTACGGCGGCGGCGGAGTGAGGATTTTCACGGCCGGCGCGAGTACGACGGCGACGAGGTCGAGGCAGCGAAGCTCTTCCTCACCGGCGACGATGAAGTAGCGGCGGCGCTAGGGTTTGAGAAGCTCGAGCTGGAGAAGGAGGTCGAGCGGAGTAAAGGAAGTGAGGAAGGGGAGAGGGGGTATTTATAGCCACGGTGGAAAACTGTTCGCCCGAAGATTTTGGATGAACGTGCCCCTGATCCTTCTCATTCGCATGACATGTGTCACCCACGTACTGAGAAGTAGAGATCGTGTCAGATCATGGGTGAATAGATAAGTATATCATGGGATGCGGAATAGTTTGAGCGGCAAAGCCGAAAATTTGGATAAAATAAGTTTTAACGTTTCATTCGCAAATTCTTCAGCTGATAAGGACACAGTGAAGATTTTGAATGAGTTTCAAATAGAACGCACATGAAGAATTTGTGAATAGATTGGGTTGAGTATAGCATAGAGGGGGAAGGGTCTGATCACATTCACTTAGCAGAAAAAAGCAACTTGAAGAATTAGCCATAAGTGAATGTTGTAGAGGACATAAACTCATATATATAGCCAATGATGAAAAATGACGGAAACAGTGAAGATTTTGCAAATTTGAAGAATTTGAACAACTGAGGAATTTCAAAACTGAGGAAGAACTCAAATTGAAGATTTTCAACTTTGGTGGTGGCGTGACCCACCGTATAAGAATGATGATTTCAGACACCGCGTACAATTGTCGTAGGGTTCTGAGAATCAAATTCTTCATTAATTTCTTCACACTTAGAGAGTTATTCTTCATTGATTTAAGAAAAACGTTTCTTCATGTGTTGCACATCTAAGTCATCAATTTTGCATAAGTGTTAGGATGAGTGTCCTTTTGAAAGAACATTCGAAGATTCTAGGATATTTAGCTCACACCGCAACTTGCTAAATCTCTTCTCATCCAAGGGATTTGTGAAGATATCGGCTAGCTATTCTTCAGTCTTCACATGCTCAATAGAAATGTCGCCCTTCAACACATATTCACGAAGAAAATGATGACGAATCTGGATGTGCTTTGTCTTCAAGTGCTGAACTGGGTTGTGAGCAATCTTGATGGCACTCTCATTGTCATAGAGGAGAGGCACATTCTTCACATTGACGCCGTAGTCCTAAAGAGTTTGCTTCATCCATAGCAGTTGAGCACAGCAAGAACCAGCAGCAATGTACTCAGCTTGATGAAGCGGTGATCGCATTCTGTTCCTTCGAGGACCAATGGACCAAGGATCGTCCGAGGAAATGACATGTACCAGATGTTGACTTGCGGTCCACACGATCACCAACATAGTCAGAGTCAGAATATCCAATGAGATCAAAAGCCGAGCCCTTGGGGTACCATAATCCAAGTGTTGGTGTGTGAGCTAGATATCGAAGAATATGCTTCACACCTTATGGTGTGATTCCTTGGTGTACCTTGAAATCGGGCACACATGCAAACACTAAGCATTATATCTGGCCTAGATGCACATAAGTACAATAAAGAACCAATCATGGAGCGGTATACCTTATGATCAAGTCAATACCATTTTCATCGATTGCAGATGGCCATTTGTGGGCATAGGAATTTTGCGCCTTTGCAATCTTGCATGCGAATTTGCTCAATACATCCTTGAGGTATTTCTCTGAGATATGAATATGCCATTGCGTTGTTGATTTAATTTGAAGACCTAAGAAGAATTTCAACTCTCCCATCATAGACATTTGATATTCTTCACTCATCATATAGGCAAATTCATCACTATAACGTTGGTCAGTACAGCCAAAGATAATATCATCAACATATATTTGGCACACAAACAGTTCACCATCATAGGACTTAGTGAAATGAGTAGGGTCGAGTGAACCGGGTTTGAAGCCTTTCTTCATGAGGAATTCCTTCAAAGTATCATACCACGCCCGAGGGACCTGCTTGAGGCCATAGAGGGCCTTGTTGAGTCTGAAGACTTTGTCAGGATTCTTTGGATCTTCAAAACCTGGGGGTTGAGCAACATATACTTCTTCCTCAAGCTTACCATTGAGGAATGCACTTTTCACATCCATTTGATATAAAATGATATCATGATGGTTAGCATAAGAAAGTAATATGCAAATAGCCTCAAGTCTAGCAACAGGTGCAAAAGTTTCATCGAAATTAATTCCTTGAACCTGTGTGTAGCCTTGAGCTACAAGCCGTGCCTTATTCCTCACCGCAAGGCCATTTTCATCTTGCTTGTTGCGGTAGATCCACTTTGTGCCAATGATATTGTGCTTGCAAGGATCTGGATGTTTGACCAGTTCCCAGACGATGTTGAGCTCGAACTGATGTAATTCTTCTTGCATGGCCTGAATCCACTCAGGCTCCAGAAATGCTTCATCTACCTTAGTGGGCTCTGTGATAGAGACAAAAGCATAGTGCCACAAAAGTTAGATGAATGTGAAGCTTTTGAGCGTGTGAGAGGACCTGGTGCTTCAATGTCATCGATGGTCTTTTCAACTTGCACTTCTTTTGCAACGCGAGGATGAGCTAGTTGTCGTCGAGGAATTTGATCAGCATTTTCTTCAGCACCATTTTCTTCAGCATTTTCTTCAGGTGCATTAGCTCGACTTTCTTCACATTCTGGAATGAATTCTTCACCAAATTCTCCAGTAGGAATGACATCCTCAGTAGCCTTGAACTTGATAGTTTCCTCAGGTGCTGGTTCATCTATCGCAGAAGGTAGGTGCTCTCTTTGCGAGCCATTAGTTTCATCGAACCGCACATCTACAGTTTCAACAACCTTGTGAAGAATGTTGTTGAAGACTCTGTAGGTGTGCGAGTCCTTTTCGTAACCAAGCATAAAACCTTCATGTGCTTTCGGTGCAAATTTTGAGTTGTGATGAGGATCTCTAATCCAGCATTTAGCATCGAAGACTTTGAAATAACTCACATTGGGTTTCTTGTCAGTGAGGAGTTCATAGGCAGTCTTCTTGAAGAATTTGTGAAGATATACTCTGTTGACGATGTGGCACGTAGTATCAATTGCATCAATCCACAAACGACGAGGCATTTTGTATTCATCAAGCATAGTGCGAGCCATCTCAGCAAGAGTCTTGTCCTTGCGCTCCACGACTCCATTCTGTTGAGGAATATAAGGAGTAGATAACTCATATGCCAAGTTCATCAAGATAGTCATCAAGACCAGAATTCTTGAACTCAGTTCCATTGTCACTTCTGATGTGCTTGATCTTCACACCAAAGTTGGTTGAAGCCCTCGAGGAAAATCGTTTGAAGACTTCCTGCACTTCATGTTTGTAAGTAACAATGTGTACCCATGTGTATCGAGATTAATCATCAACAATAACAAAGCCATATTGAGATGCTTCATTTGAAACTACGGAATAATGGTTAGGACCGAAGAGATCCATATGAAGCAATTCAAATGGACGAGTAGTGGTCATGATAGTCTTCGCTGGATGCTTGGCCTTGGTCATCTTTCCAGCTTCACAGGCTCCACATAAGTGATCCTTGAGGAATTTGACATTCTCAATGCCGATGACATGCTTCTTCTTCGCAAGCGTGTGCAAATTCCTCATGCTTGCGTGACCAAGTCGTCGATGCCATAGGCAGCCTTCTGAAGCTTTTGCATGTAGGCACATGGTTGGTTGCGTTCCTGTAGAGAAATCAACAATATACAAGTCTCCTCTCCTAAAGCCTTCGAAGACTTTGGAATTGTCAGCTTCCATAACCACAACACATCAATGCTTGCCAAAGTCAACAACCATATCGAGATCACAAAGCATTGAGACAGACATGAGGTTGTATCCTAAGGACTCGACAAGCATGACTTTGTCCATGTGTCGATCCTTTGTGATTGCAACCTTACTTAGACCCAATACCTGGCTTTTGCCTTTGTCAGCGAAGATGATATGCTTCAGATGCGATGGTGATAAGGGAGCATCCATCAATAGATTCTTGTCACCAGTCATGTGATTTGTACATCCACTATCGGGGACCCACTCAGTGGCTTTGGGTTGATCATCCTGCAGATGAATTAGTGCAGCTTACGAACTTCATATACTTCATCAGTGAAGAATATGACATCACAATCAATCAGATCAATTTCATCAAGTAGTAGAACAGATAAAGCAATATGAGGATGTGAGAAATGAAAGTTCATTTCTTCATGGTTAGCATGCGTCCTTTCAGGCACTTTTTAGGTCTCCAGCAAATTCTTCAGACGTTCACGCATGTCTGGAGACCTGACCCTGCAGAAGAGATTAGTTATTTTTCTTCACCACCCACATCTGAAGGGGTGGCAAAGAGTTCATCACTCTGCGAGCTCCATATGAGAAAGGTGGCATAGAAGCCAATCCATTTCGTTTCACATAAGAGGAGTTAGGGTAAGCATATGAATAAGCAGAGAAATTCTTCGAGGACTTATGAAAATAATGGTTAGAAGAATAATGCTCGTATTCATAGCCCTTAGCTCTTCCCTGCGAAACAGAGTTGTTAGCACGATGATGTTCATATGAGGACTTTGATCCTTTTGAGGAATTTGATCCACGTGAGGAATTTGGTCCGTATGAGGACTTGGATCCATATGAAGAATTTGATCTGGGGTTCCTATTCTTCACAGGTGGTGTCATGAGGACATTCACCTGAAGACTTTCAAGGCACCTTTTGGGAACCCAGATTTTCTTCAAGGGGAACCGTTCCTGCAGTTAGTGCCAACATATCTAGCAAATACTTCACCATTCTGAATTTTGAACAGTTTATAGTTGGAGTCAAATGACTCATCAGAAGATGAGAAGATTCACATGTGAAGCTAGATAGATTAGATGGATCAACTGGAGGTCCCTTTGCAGCAACCCATGAGGTTTTGGGGTACTGCTCAGGCTTCCAATATGATCAGCATTGAGTTTCCTCTCAAAGGCAATACCCTCTTTCCTAGGGTTCCTGTTGAGGATCAGCCTTTTAAGCACATCACAAAGAGTCTGATGCCCTTTGAGGCTTTTGTACATGCCTGTCATGTACAATTCCTTCTGCCTTGCATCGTCAGTGATACTAGCAATGTCCTCAGATGAGGAATTAGTGATAGCAGAGGCAGGTGAAGAATTTGTAGCATTAGAAGCATTTGAACATTCAGGTGAAGAATTAGCAGATTCACGTTCAATGCATTTCAAACATGGAGGAACAAATTCTTCCTGAGCAGCGCTGATTTGTTGAGCTAGCAATGAATCGTGCTCCTTCTAAAGATCTTCATAACTCACTCTTAGCTTCTCAAGATCTTGCTTTCTTTGAAGAATTTCATAAGAAAGCTTCTCATGATCAGATAAGAGAGTGTTATGATGACCTTGAAGGTTGTCAAACCTGGTCTGAAGTCTCTGAAGATTTTCAGTCAAGGTTTTGGTGCGATCCATTTCTTCACCCAACATATCATCACTTTTGTCTAGCATGTTTTGAACCTTTTCAAAAGCCCTTTGTTGTTTTACAGCAATCTTAGCAAGTTTAGAGTAGATGGGCTTAAGATTTTCATTAGATTCATCCTCACTAGATTCAGAGGAGGTATATTTGAGTATCTTGGCACCCTTTGCCATGAAGCAATCGGTGGGAGCGTAGTCATCATTGGCTTCATCAGCCTTGTTGGTGAGGTCATTTTCTTCAGAGTTGAAGATATACTTGCTGACGAATGCAGTAGCGAGGGATAGGCTCGCCACACCAGACTCGGACTCCTCAGAAGCCTCCTCTTCCTTTTTTTCTTCAGATTCAACCTAAGAGTCCATTTCCTTGCCAATGAATGCCCGAGCCTTCTTGGAGCTGCTCTTCTTGTGAGACGAAGACTTTGAGGATTTTGATGATGAAGATTTTGAGGATTTCTTCTTTTTCTTCGAATCATCAGAACTGTAATCCTTGTATTTCTTCTTCTTTGATTCCTATTCCCTATGAGGACAATCTTGAATGTAGTGTCCAGGTTTCTTGCACTTGTGACAAAGCCTCTTCTAGTAGTCACTGGATGAGAAATCATTGCTCCTCGAGGGTCTTCCAAAGCGACCACGTCTTGAGAACTTCTGGAATTTCTTCACGAGCAGTGCAAGCTCATGTCTAAGTTCTTCAGGGTCACCAAGGCTGCTACCAGAGTCTTCATCTTTGGACTCAGATACGGCCTTGGCCTTTAGTGCATGTGATCTGCCATAGCTCGAACCACAGAGATCTCTCTTTTCAGCAAGCTGGAACTCATGAGTATTTAGCCTCTCGAGGATATTAGCGGGATCAAGTGACTTGTAATCAGCACGTTCTTGTATCGTCAATGCCAGAGTACCAAATGAGGAATCAAGCGATCTCAACAATTTCTTCACCACTTCATGGTCGGTGATGTCAGTGGCATCAAACGCTTGAAGCTCATTTGGGATGTCAGTGAGGCGATCTAAGGTTTGGTGAACATTTTCATTGTCGAGTCTTTTGAAGCGGTTGAAGAGATTGCGAAGAACATCAACTCAAGAGTCACGCTGTGTTGAGACTCCTTCATTGACTTTGGACTGCCTATCCCAGATAAGCTTAGCAGTTTCCAAAGCACTTACTCTTCTATACTGTCCTTTGCTCAGATGGCCACAAATGATATTCTTCGCTTGAGAATCGAGTTGCTTGAATCTCTTCACATCAGCAGCATTTAGAGATGGTGTGACTGAGGGAACACCATTTTCCACAACATACCAGAGATCGTTATCAATTGCCTCAAGATGCATTCGCATCTTATTCTTCCAGTAGGGATAGTCCATCCCATCGAAGGTAGGACACCCAACAGAGACCTTGATCATACCTGCGGTCGACATAACTAAAACTCCAGGCGGTTAAACCAAAATCACACAGAACAAGGGAGTACCTTGCTCTGATACCAATTGAAAGTGCGTTATATCGACTAGAGGGGGGTGAATAGGCGATTTTTATGAATTCTTCACTAAGGAATTTGCTAGTGAGGAAATTCCTTAGAGAAGAACTACTTGCAGCGGAATAAGTACTCAGAAGTAAACATAACAAAAAACAAGCATAGTCATCATGATGAAATGAAGACAAGCACAGAGTACAGAAAGCGTAATCACATGATAACACAGGATGAAGACAAACAGACTGAAGAAATTGAACTAAGGAAATTGAGAAAGTCTTCAGTCAAAGTCTTCAAACACAGATATGACAAGCACACAACACAATAATGAGGAAATGAAAGAGTTGAGGAAATAGAACCAGTTGGCTTGGTGAATACAATGATTTGGTAGACTAGTTCCAACTGTCGTCTGAGTTGTACATCTGGTTGGAGCGGCTAGGTATTTAAACCTGAGGACACACAGTCCTCACCGTATTCTCCTTGAACTAAGGTCACACAGACCTCGTCCAATCACTCGTGGTAAGTCTTCAGGTGACTTCCGAACCTTCACAAACACGGTCACTCGGCGATCCACAATTCCTCTTGGATGCTCTAGACCATGGCGCCTAACCGTGCGGAAGAAGCACAGATCTTCAAAGGTAACAAGCATTGGATCCACGCAGATCAATCTCTTGATGATGCTCAATCACTTTGGGTTTGTAGGTGTTTGGGTTTGGGTTTTCCTCACTCGATGATTTTCGCTCAAAGTCCTCGGAGGATGGGGCGCTCTCAAATGACAAGTGTCGGTTTCTCTCGAGCAGCCAACCAGCTAGTGGTTGTAGGGCGGCTATTTATAGCCTAGGAGCAGCCCGACATGATAAGACATAAATGCCCTTCAATGATATGACCGTTAGGTGGATAAGATATTTTGGGATAGTGGCAGCAGTAGCAAGAACGGTCGGAAATTTGAGGCTCAAATTCCTCGGGGCTATCATGTTCCTCACTATGTAGGCAATTCAGACTGGCGAATTCTAACTCAGACAAATTCCTCGAGATACGGAAGAACTTTGTCTCATCCATCAAGAAATTGACTGAAGCTGTATGAGATTTCAAATGGCTTCACTCGAAGGATTGGTAGGTGTAGGATTTTGAGTTGAGCATCACATGGAAATTTTTCCTTAGTATTTCCTCGACCCCGTTTAACAGTACTGTGTTTCCTATGACTCAAGAAAGAGAAAATGAAACTACGAAAACAAAAGTCTTCACACTTCATGTTCCTCGAATGAATACCAAGTCTTCAAGATCACACCAATTTCTTCACTTTCAAAGTCTTCAGAAATCCAAAGTCTTCAGTCGAAGAACTTCATTTTTAGGGGTCGCCTTTCTCTGTAAATATCAAACTCCTCATAGACTTATAGACCTGTGTACACTCATAAACACATTAGTCCCTGAACCTATAAGTCTTCAATACACCAAAATCACTAAGGGGCACCAGATGCACTTACACCTGAATCTGCTCGATAGCCTTGATCTTACCTGGGTTGGCCTCTATCCCGCGATGGGACAGAAAGAAGACAAGTAGCTTGCCGGAGTGAACGCCAAACACGCAGTTGTCCGGGTTCTGCTTCAAGTTGATCTTGTGCAGATTAGCAAACGTCCCTTCTAAATCCTGGATGAGGGTTGATCTGTCCTTAATGTCGACCACAATATCGTCCGTATAAGCTTCAATGTTCCTATGCAACTGTGATTCAAAACTCTGGACTGTTCTTGCAAAAGTTGACCCAACACTCTTCAACTCGAAAGGCATGCGCACGAAGCAGTATGTGCCACATGGGGTGATGAATGAGGTCTTCTCTTCATCTTCCTTGGACATAAAAATCTGATGATATCCCGAGTATACATGCAGAAAAGAGAGCAAATCACATCCTGAAGTGGAATCTACAATTTGGTCGATGCACCGCAAGGGAAATGGGTCCTTCGGGTAGGCCTTGTTAAGATCTATGAAATCTATGCAAAGCCTCCATTTTTCGTTAGCTTTGCATACGACCACTGGGTTTGCTAACCATGTTGGATGCAGTACTCCTATGACCAGACCATCTGCCTCAAGTTTCTTGATCTCTTTTGCAATGAATTGATGCCGCTCCAAAGCTTCCTTTCGGACCTTCTGCTTGACGGGTCGGGCATGTGGGCAGACAGCAAGGTGGTGCTCGATTACCTCCCTAGGAACACCAGGGATATCAGATGGTTTCCCAGCAAACACATTGATATTCGCCCGTAGGAAGGTGAAGAGCGTGCTTTCCTATTTGTCATCAAGGGTGGAACTGATAGTAAAGGTACCATCAGCGCCAGCCAACCCTGCCGGGACCATTTTCACATGAGGTGCAACAGCCTTGGATCTCTTGCTGTTGGAACTCTCCGGCAAGTCATCAACAGGTGCAACATACTCCGAAGAGGTATGCTTCCCAGATTCTTGCTGGTGTCCCTGTTAGCCTTCTTCTTTCCTTTGATTTCCTCGGCGGGAACTGTGGCTTCTGCTGCCTCTTCCGCGACTGCGTCCTGGTACATCTTATCCACGATGCGTCCTTCCCGTCTGACGGAATGGAAATGACTCCCACCGGCCCTGGCATCTTCAAGGTTTTGTAGGCACAGTGGGATGCCGCCATGAATTTTGCCAGAGCTGGGTGTCCAAGGATTCCATTGTACAGCAGGGGGGTCGACCACATCAAACACAACCTTCTTAGTCCGGTAGTTCAACTCTCCTCTGAATGTCACTAGCAACATGATCTTTCCTTTAGGATCACTCCTACCGGGGTTGATTCCTTGAAACATGCCCGTGACTTTGAGTTCTTCCTCTGCTATTTGAAGTTTTCTGATGAACTTTGGGGAAATCAGGTTCAACCCGGCCCCACCGTCAACCAACATCTTTGTGACTTTGAGGTTGTGGATCATTGGTGAAACTAACAATGACAATCATCCTACCGCGGTGGTGCCGTCAGGATGGTCCTCTTCGTCAAAGATGATGGGCGTGCGTGACCACTTGAGCGGCTTCCGAGACTCTGCCGCTGGCTCCACGACATTGACCTCACGCACCCAACGTTTAAGTTGGCGGTGAGTGGGGTGCAGAGATGCACCTCTGTCAATGCACAGGGCGTCAGTGGCCTTCTGGAATTCCTGCTCACTGGTTTCCTCTTCATCCCCTCCATCACTTTCATCATTGTAATATTCCTTCTTTAGGCCCCTGGCGGGTTTTCCTTGGTTCCGAAGAGCCTTGCCGAGGCGATTTGCTTCACCGCCTTGGCCTTCCCGCCAGCGCCATTCTGACCCTTTTCCTTATCACGCTTCTCATAGTCAGCCCTCTGCTTCTTGACGAGTTGCTCAACCTGATGACATTCCTGGAGATTATGGCCCTTGGTCCGACGAATCTTGCAATATGGCCCATCAACTTTTCCAGCCTTCTCGGCAGCCGCAACCTCCCGATAGTCAGTGCATGCGGCAACTTCCTTGCTGGGAGCTTCGAGCCTTCTTGCCGGTACTAGGCGTGCCCGATCCCTCAACGTTCAATACTGCTTGATCCTTGCGATTCTTGTTGCGCTTCTTGTTCTTCTTCTTCTGACTAGTGGCCTCGTCGTCATCTTCTGAGTCGACGTCGACGCCATCCTCTTCTCCAGGGAGTTTCCTCCCCTCCTCACCCGAGCACAATTGTCCACCAAGGTGTAAAGTTCCTTCACAGTCTTGGGCAATCTAACTGTGATAGCCTGGCTTATTAGGGATGATAGACTACTCATATCAATAAGGAATTCCTTCTTTTCTGGGAGCCCATTCGGACAGAACTCCAAAGTTAAGCGTGCTCAGCTTGGAGTAGTGTCAGGATGGGTGACCATCGAAGTTGCTCCGGAGTGCGCATTTGCAGTGAGGACAAAGTCTTGTGAAAAGACTAGTATTGATCTGTGGGGCCAGTCTAGATCCCGCCAGAATGCGACCACGGCGGGTGTGTCGGGCCGTTACAAGTTGGTATCGAGCCGACCCTCGCGGTTACGGATGGTTGCGGACAGGTGCGTGGTCATGTTGTTCATGAGCGTTTGTGACCCGTCGTGGCACCCGACATGGCACATGTGCGGTTGGAAGCCGACGTTTGTGCCAAGAGGAGCGTTCGTGGCCCGACGAGGGCGTCGGTTCCTCACGAGTGGGGTGTATGTGATAGCACGGCTTATTAGGGATGATAGACTACTCATATCAATAAGGAATTCCTTCTTTTCCGGAGCCCATTGGACAGAACTCCAAAGTTAAGCGTGCTCAAATTGGAGTAGTGTCGGGATGGGTGACCAATCGAAAGATTGCTCCGGTGTGCGCACGAGTGAGGACAAAGTGCGCAGAAAAGACTAGTATTGATCTGTGGGGCCAGTCTAGATCCCGCCAGGAGTAACGACCACCGGCGGGTGTGTCCGGGGCGTTACACTAACGTTCATCTTGGAACGTATCCGCTGGTTGTGCACGTTGGACTAGAACGCGGCTATCACATCTGACGGGTGGATATCTGGAATATTCCTGTGGACTCAATTGAACCTCTGCATGTACTTTCGCAGAGTCTCTCCTACCTTCTGCGGGAGAAGCTGCAAATCGTTGGACCTTCCTGGTTCTTGGTGGCCGCCCGTGAAGGCGCCAACAAACTCATGGCACAGGTCAGCCCAGGTCGAGATGGAGTTCTCCGGCAGATGCATCAGCCAAGACCTCTTGTTTGGCTTGAGCACCAAAGGGAAGTAGTTGGCAAAACCTTCTCACTTCTTCCCCCGGCAGCTTGAACAGTGATGGTGTAGATGCTCAAGAACTCTGTCGGGTTCAGTCTCCCATCATACTTCTCTGGAATATCTGGTTTGAACGTGCGAGCGGACGGCAATGGACTTGCCGCAGCTCACGGGTGAAGGCAGGGCACCCAGCCTCGAAAGGCAGGTACCCGCCTCTGTCGAGCGCAGGCTTATTGACGCTAGGGCCATCGTTCCTATTGGACTGGTGGTGGCCGTCATGGCGTCGGTCGATGGTGACGTGCGTGCCCTCCATCTTCCTATCCTCCAGGGCTCGTCGCCGTCCTTGACGTGCTCGAGGATCGGCGAAGCCATCGGGACGTCATCAAGCTCTTGGTCTCGTGAGCCACGCGCTGGTTGACGCAGTGGGGATTGCACCGTGGGGGTGGCCCCTTCCGCACGGCCAGCAGCGTGGGCCGCCATCATAGTCTGGGGAGGCCGTGGCGGGCCACCTCGCTATGAGCCTCCAGCCTCGACAAAGCCAATCAGACTCTGAATGGTGGCTCTCCACTCATCCATCTGTCCAACTGCCGACGGAAACCTCAACAGCAGCTGGGCCCGCGCCATGGCTTTCGAAGTGGTGCTTGGCATTGGTGATGATGATGTAGACCAGAACATCGCCCGGCTCCTGACGGTGCCGGTGCCGGCTGCGCTGGGCTCCCGTCGTCGGGAGCCAGTCGCTGGGATGGCGTGGTGACGAGGTGATGGTGCGCGCGGGCCAATGACTTCGCTCGCAGCATTGGCTGAGCTAGTTTGCTTCGGGGGGCAGTGCATGTCCCGCGACCGCACCCACGGCAGGGGTAGTTGTAGGATTGCGATTTGCCTCGGGACGAACGTCACCGCCGTGGTTATGCCCCTCGGCCATGCCGGGAGGGACAGAAGGAATAATCTCTCTACCCGTACCTCGTGGACCGTGGTTGCCGGGATGTTGTTGGTGCTGTCCTTCTTTGGTGCCTCTCGCTCCTGCTTCGGCCGTGGGGGAGGTGGTGACAACACTGCCTGCGTCGACCACATCTCCGACAGCGCCCACATCCTTATGTGCCTCCGAATTCCCCACGGCGTCGGCGGTCGCGGGCGACGGGGCCTTCGAGGTGGATGGGTGAGGTATGGCACCGGACTTCTTCTTGGGTGCCATAGTCGATGGAGCGGTCGATGATGAAAATGGCGATGAAGATGACGCGCTGCTTACGCTCTCGGGTTCACGCAAGTGATCCCCTACCTAGCGTGCCAAAGATGTCGAGGGAAACCACAGCCGCCTATGGGGCCATGAGCCCCTTTCGGTTCGGCGAGGGGATGGGCACGTTGCACGAAGAGTGGAGAAGCGTAACACAAGACGACATAGATCACACGGGCAGTTTTACCCAGTTCGGGCCGTCACGAGGCGTAAAACCCTACTCCTTCTTTGGTGGATTTATGGTGGGAAAACGCAGCGCTCTTGCCCGGCAAGGTTGCCTCAGGGCGAGAGTGGCTACGTGCGTCTGCATGTGTGGGGTTTCGAATCCTTTCTATGGTTTCCATGCACCTCCTTTTATAGATCAAGGGGTCACTAGTGGCAAATCAGTCTTTACATAGTGATTAGATGGCAAAAAGTGCTATAATACCTAACTCTGCAGGCTGACAGACGCATTAAATGCGCCGCTCAGTGTCACATCATAGCTTGTCCGGCAGGTCCTGCCGGGCTATTTTGCCAGCTTCACATTGTCGGCGTTCTGGGACCGGGGCTTCCCAGACTTGCCTGCCTGCGGCCCGTGGCATGGCTCCATCAATGGCCCGGTATGGCCCAGCTTCAGCAGAAACAGCTCAAGACCCTCACGAGGAGCCAAGCCTCGCGAGGCGGACGACACCAAGACCTCCCTGGGGGCAGCCTCGCTAGGTTGCCTCCCAAGGAGCGGAGATATCTATGCAAGGTGCACCTCGTGAGGTTCACATGACGTGAGCCGTGACTACCAAGGCCAGGCGAGCGCCAGCTGGGCACAATGTACCAGTTTCCTCTTTGGTGCTAAGGAGGCAAGCGCAGGCGCGGAGTCCCGAGGAATCAGGCAAATGTTTCCATATCGGTGCAACCAGACCAAGACCGCCAGGACGGCAGGACAGAGGTCATTGCAGAGCCCACAGCAGCGTCACCAGCAGAGCCTTTGTAGGCGAAGACTACTTTTGTTAGGATAGCTTGTACTAGTTGTCCCCCTTGAAACTTGGCTGTTGTGGGATCCCTTCCCGCCTAACATTTGGGAAGAGGACCAGGGCGACTATAAATAGGACTTAGCCACCACCATAGAGGGGGATCGAATCTTGTATGGGAGCCATTCCACCAAGGCCATCTCACCAGCTCATCAAGCTCAAGAACACCTGACCACCTGAGGTTGTTCATCCACTGTACTAGTTCATCCTCAGCCCCTCGAGGCAATCCACCACACACATGAGTAGGGTATTACACCGCAAGGTGGCCCAAACCAGTATATAAACCCCTGTCTCACTTGTTCTTTGGGTTCATCGAGCTAGGCCGTGGAATTGTTGGGCAAGCAGGCTAGGGAGAGAGAGTCCTTCATGCGCAACCCAGAGTTCGAACCTCTAAAGGGTCTGCGGAACCCGTAATCCGACATTTGGTGAACCACGTAGGGGTGCGACGAAGCTTTTCCTCCGTCAATCCACGCACCACCACTCCACCACTTCCATGGTCGATGCTCGTTGAGCCCGTGCTGAGCGCCGAGCTGCTCTCAACGCTCGCATCGCCTAGACGGCGCCCGTTGGCGTGCCTCCCCGCCGCTCGCCCTCACCCGCTGCCAACTCCACCACCGGCCCGGCGGGGAATGAGTAGCAAGCCTCATCGCTGCACCCCTCCGTGCGGCGGGACGGACGCACCGCCACCCCGTCGCTGACTCCGGCCGGCTCGTCGTCCCAAGCTCATCGCGTGCCCGCGGACGCGCAGGCTGCCTTGCTCATGGCGCGCGAGCTCCTGCACTACCGCCCCGTCGACGACCTCTACAGGGACTGGCTAGACCGCATCGCCGAGCTCGTCAGCGCCGCTGGGGGCTCTCCTGCACCATCCCTCTCGCTGCCTCGTCTGCCCCCTACTGCGGGCGACGTAGCCCATGGAGCACCTCCGCCACCTCCACATCAAGATGCTGCCCTCGCGCCAGGCGCACGGCCCTGCAGCGCGACCCACCACGTAGGGCGCCCGCACGCGAAGAAGTAATATGCGAAGAGATCCAGCGGCCGCGAGAAGGTGTTCCTGCACTCCCAGCACCACCACGTCAAGACAGCGCGCCGTCTGCGGCCGCGGTGCGTGGATACGAAGACCAGGCTCCGCCCCCACGACGGGCTCCGGTGACTACAACAGGCTGCCGTGCCTTCACCCTCGAGTTGCATAGCATTGTCTGGCGTGGCAAGTTCAAGCCCGACCTGCCTCCGCGCTACGACGGCACCCCGACCCTACTGAGTTCCTGCAACTCTACGAGCTGAGCATCGAGGCAGCCAACGGCGACGTGAAGGTCATGGCAAACTGGTTTCCCATGGCTCTCAAGGACGGCGCGCTCATGGCTCCTGAACCTGCCGCGGGATCGATCTCCTCCTAGGGCGAGATGCGCGAGCATTTTGTCGCCAACATCCAGGGCACTCGGGACCGCCCGCCTGCCGCGGGTGACTTGCGGCGCATCAAGCAGCAGCCAGGGGAAACCCTGCAGAAGTACATCCAGCGCTTCAACAATGTTCGCCTCGAGATTCCCAAGGTAACGGACGAGGCCATCATCTCGGCATTATCTGATGGCGTCCGTGATGTCAAGATGAAGGAGGAACTCGCCATACATTAGGATCTGTGCATGGATCTGGAGATGTTCAACATCCGACCAAGTGTGCGAGAGCTGAGGAGGGACGCCTCTGCCTCCTCGAGCTTCTAGCTGCCGACCTAGAAGACAAGAAGGCCAAGACCAAGGACGTGAAGCGCAAGGGAGCGGCCGTGCTCACGGCTGAGCCGGAGATGAAGCGCAGCTGCGACCATCCAGAGTCATCCAAGGGCAGCCGCCCGTTCTGCGCCTTCCACAACTTACACAACCACAACACCAACGACTGTCAGGAGCTCAGGGCCATCCGTGACAGATGCTTCGGTCGATGCCCCAAGCGCGATGATCGAGGCTACGACCAAGGAGGAGGCCGAAGTGGAGGATGCTCGGACGACCGCGGCCCCCGTCAGGAGTGGCGCGACCAGCCTAGAAAGGACCGCTGGTAGGACAAGCCTCATGAGAGCGCCTAGAGGGACCAGCCTCGTGAGGACCGTCCTCAGGGCAAGGTCGGGCTCCCTCCACTGCCACCACCACCGAGGAGGAATGATGACCATCACCAAGACGAGGGCGCTGGGGGCTTCCAGGAACCTCGTGCCATCGCCTGCATCTTGGGTGGTGCTTAGGCCCCATCCTCCCAACGCATCTTCAAGCAGTTTGCTCATGAAGTGAACGCGGCCCTCCCCAGGCTCGAGGCCACGTGCCCACTCAGGTGGCCCAAGTGCACCATTACCTTCAGCTCGTCCGACCAGCTCAAGTGCGCGGCAACTGCCAGCGCCCTCCCGATGCTCTGCTCGCCCATCATCAACAATGTCCTTGTCACCAAGACCCTCATTGATGGTGGTGCGGGGCTCAATGTCCTTTCCGTCAAAACGTTCGATGGCCGCCGAGTGCCATATGATCAGCTGCAGCCAACCAAGCCCTTCTCAGGAGTGACCGACGGCTCCACTACCCCGATGGGACAGATCCGTCTCCCTGCCACCTTAGGCAAGCACGACAACTTCCGCACTAAGCTCATCGACTTGGACGTCGCCCATGTCGGAGTAAATGATCACGGGTAGCCTCATTTGCTCCCCATGGCGATTCAAGACATCGGGGCCAGCTGCGCCCCTCAAGCCTCAAGGACGAAGAGCCGCCTTCTTGGGGCCGGCTAGTCCAAGCGGCCGGCTGCCAGAGGGCGGCGGTCCTTAGAAGAAAGCCATGAGATGGGCCGACTCCTAGCAGGCGGCCTACAGAGAGGGCCGCACCTAGCAGGCGGACCCTCACGCCCTCAAAGTTAGCACGCACATAATTACGACGAGACGGGGCGAGGCTGCAGTACGACCTGCCACCCCCGAATTTGGGGTAGAGCATGGCCACAGTGCAGCGTGCCGGGCGGATGATACGTCTCCAACGTACCTATAATTTTTTATTGTTCCATGCTATAT
This sequence comes from Aegilops longissima, assembly GCA_021605205.1. Classification (NCBI taxonomy): domain Eukaryota; kingdom Viridiplantae; phylum Streptophyta; class Magnoliopsida; order Poales; family Poaceae; genus Aegilops; species Aegilops longissima. Next base: position 334,724,643 of record CM038677.1, read on the forward strand.
TATTTTCTATTTTGGACATTAATGGGCTTTATTATACACTTTTATATTATTTTTGGGACTAACCTATTAACCGGAGGCCCAACCCAGAATTGTTGTTTTTTGCCTATTTCAGTGTTTCGCAGAAAAAGAATATCAAATGGAGTCCAAACGGAATGAAACCTTCGGGAACGTGATTTTCGGAACGAACGTGATCCAGAGGACTTGGACCCTACGTCAAGACATCAACCAGGAGGGCACGAGGTAGGGGGGCGCGCCTACCCCCCTAGGCGCGCCCTCCACCCTCATGGGCCCCATGTTGCTCCACCGATGTACTTCTTCCTCCTATATATACCTACGTACCACCAAACTACCAAATACGGAGCCAAAAACCTAGTTCCACCGCCACAACCTTCTTTACCCATGAGATCCCATCTTGGGGCCTTTTCCGGAGCTCCGCCAGAGGGGGCATCGATCACGGAGGGCTTCTACATCAACACCATAGCCTCTCCGATGATGTGTGAGTAGTTTACCTCAGACCTTCGGGTCCATACTTATTAGCTAGATGTCTTCTTCTCTCCTTTTGGATCTCAATACAATGTTCTCCCCCTCTCTTGTGGAGATCTATTCGATGTAATCTTCTTTTGCGGTGTGTTTGTTGAGACTGATGAATTGTGGGTTTATGATCAAGTTTATCTATGAAAAATATTTGAATCTTCTCTGAATTCTTTTATGTATGATTGGTTATCTTTGAAAGTCTCTTCGAATTATCAGTTTGGTTTGGCCTACTAGATTGATCTTTCTTGCAATGGGAGAAATGCTTAGCTTTGGGTTCAATCTTGCAGTGTCCTTTCCCAGTGACAGTAGGGGTAGCAAGGCACGTATTGTATTGTTGCCATCGAGGATAACAAGATGGGGTTTATATCATATTGCATGAGTTTATCCCTCTACATCATGTCATCTTACTTAAAGAGTTACTCTGTTCTTATGAACTTAATACTCTATGTGCATGCTAGATAGCGGTCGATGTGTGGAGTAATAGTAGTAGATGCAGGCAGGAGTCGGTCTACTTGTCTCGGACGTGATGCCTATATACATGATCATACCTAGATATTCTCATAACTATGCTCAATTCTGTCAATTTCTCTAGAGTAATTTGTTCACACACCGTAACACTTATGATCTCGAGAGAAGCCACTAGTGAAACCTATGGCCCCCGGGTCTATTTTTCATCATATTAATCTCCCATCAACAAGTTATTTCTAGCGTTGTCTTTATTTTTCTTTCTTTACTTTGCATCTTTATCATAAAAATACCAAAAATATTATCTTATCATATCTATCAGATCTCACTCTCGTAAGTGACCGTGAAGGGATTGACAACCCCTTTATTGCGTTGGTTGCGAGGATTTATTTGTTAGTGTAGGTGCGAGGGACTCGTGCATGGCCTCCTACTGGATTGATACCTTGGTTCTCAAAAACTAAGGGAAATACTTACGCTACTTTGCTGCATCACCCTTTCCTCTTCAAGGGAAAACCAACGCGGTGCTCAAGAGGTAGCAAGAAGGATTTCTGGCGCCGTTGCCGAGGAGTCTCATAAAAGTCAACATACCAAGTACCCATCACAAACCCTTATCTCCCGCATTACATTATTTGCCATTTGCCTCTTGTTTTCCTCTCCCCCACTTCACCCTTGCCGTTTTATTCGCCCTCTTTTTTCCGTTCATGTTTTCTCTCGCTTGTTTCTTGTTTGCTCGTGTGTTGGATTGCTTGCTTGTCACGATGGCTCAAGATAATACTAAAATGTGTGACTTTACCAATACCAACAACAATGATTTTCTTAGCACTCCGATTGCTCCTCTTATCGATACCGAATCTTGTGAAATCAATGCTGCTTTGTTGAATCTTGTCATGAAAGATCAATTCGCCGGCCTTCCTAGTGAAGATGCCGCTACCTATCTAAATAGATTCGTTGATTTGTGCGATGTGCAAAAGAAGAAATATGTGGGTAATGATATTGTTAAACTGAAGCTATTTCCTTTTTCGCTTAGAGATCGTGCTAAAGTTTGGATTTCATCTTTGCCAAAAAATAGTATTGATTCTTGGAATAAGTGCAAAGATGCTTTTATCTCTAAGTATTTTACTCACGCTAAGATCATCTCTCTTATAAACGATATTATGAATTTTAAGCAACTTGATCATGAACATGTTGCACAAGCTTGGGAGAGGATGAAATTAATGATACGTAATTGTCCTACACATGGTTTGAATTTGTGGATGATCATACAAATTTTTTATGCCAGATTGAATTTTGTTTCTAGAAATATTTTAGATTCGGCTGCGGGAGGCACTTTTATGGAAATCACTTTAGGAGAAGCTACTAAACTCCTAGATAATATTATGGTTAATTATTCTCAATGGCACACTGAAAGATCTAATAATAAAAAAGTGCATGCGATAGAAGAAATTAATGTTTTGAGTGGAAAGATGGATGAACTTATGAAATTATTTTCTAGTAAATATGTTTCTTCTGATCCTAATGACATGCCTTTGTCTACTTTGATTGAGAATAATAATGAATCTATGGATGTGAATTTTGTTGGTAGGAATAATTTTGGTAGCAACGAGTATAGAGGAAACTTTAATCCTAAGTCGTATCCTAGTAATTCCTCTAATAATTATGGTAATTCCTACAACAATTCTTATGCAAATTTTAATAAGATGCCTTCTGAATTTGAGACTAGTGTTAAATAATTTATGAATTCACAAAAGAATTTCAATGCTTTGCTTGAAGAAAAATTGCTTAAAGTTGATGAATTGGCCAGGAACGTTGATATAATTTCTCTTAATGTTGATTCTTTGAAACTTAGATCTATTCCACCTAAGCATGATATCAATGAGTCTCTCAAAGCCATGAGAATTTCCATTGATGAGTGCAAAGAAAGAACCGCTAGGATGCGTGCTAAGAAAGATTGCTTTGTGAAAGCGTGTTCTTCTAATTTTTATGAAAATAAAGATGAATATCTAAAAGTTATTGATGTGTCCCCTATTAAATCTTTGTTTTGCAATATGAATCTTGATAATGATGGGACTGAATATGATCCACCTTTACCTAGAAGGCGTTCCAAACATTCGGAGTCTTTAGATCTTGATGCAAAAATTGGTAAAAGTGGGATTGAAGAGATCAAAACACTAGATATTAATGAACCCAGTATTTTGGATGTCAAGGAATTTAATTATTATAATTTATCTATGATAGATTGTATTTCCTTGTTTCTATCCCTGCTAAATTCTCCACATGCTTATAGTCAAAGTAAAGCCTTTACTAAACATATCGTTGATGCTTTGATGCAATCTTATGAAGAAAAACTTGAGTTGGAAGTTTATATCCCTAGAAATTTTTATGATGAGTGGGAACCTACTATTAAAATTAAAATTAAAAATCATGAATGCTATGCATTATGTGATTTCGGTGCTAGTCTTTCCACGATCCCAAAAACTTTGTGCGATTTGCTAGGTTTCCGTGATTTTGAAGATTGCTCTTTAAACTTGCACCTTGCGGATTCCACCGTTAAGAAAACCTATGGGAAGAATTAATGATGTTCTTATTATTTCAAATAGGAATTATGTGCCCGTAGATTTTATTGTTCTTGATATAGATTGCAATCCTGCATGTCCTATTATTCTTGGTAGACCTTTCCTTAGAACGATTGGTGCAATTATTGATATGAAGGAAGGAAATATTAGATTCCAATTTCCATTAAGGAAAGGCATGGAACACTTTCCTACAAAGAAAATAAAATTACCATATGGATCTATCATGAGAGCCACTTATGGATTGCCTACCAAAGATGGCAATACCTAGATCTATCCTTGCTGTTATGCCTAGCTAGGGGCGTTAAACGATATAGCTTGTTCGGAGGCAGCCCAATTTTATTTTTAGTTTTTTTGCTTTTTGCTTCTGTTTAGGAATAAATATTCGATCTAGCCTCTGGTTAGATTTGTTTTTATGTTTTAATTAGTGTTTGTGCCAAGTTTAACCTATAGGATCTTCTTGGATGATAGTTACTTGATCTTGCTGAAAATTGTAGAAACTTTCTGTTCACGAAAACAATTGTTAAAAATCACCAGAACGTGATAAAATATTGATTCCAATTGCTGCTGATCAATAAACAAATTTTATAGGTTTTCCTAGTTTGGCTGAATTTTTGGAGTTCCAGAAGTTTGCGTTAGTTACAGATTACGACAGACTGTTCTGTTTTTGACAGATTCTGTTTTTTGTGTGTTGTTTGCTTATTTTGATGAATCTATGGCTAGTAAAATAGTTTATAAACCATAGAGAAGTTGGAATACAGTAGGTTTAACACCAATATAAATAAAGAATGAGTTCATTACAGTACCTTGAAGTGGTGTTTTGTTTTCTTTCGCTAACGGAACTCACGAGATTTTCTGTTAAGTTTTGTGTTGTGAATTTTTCAAGTTTTGGGTAAAACATTTGATGGATTATGGAACAAGGAGTGGCAAGAGCCTAAGCTTGGGGATGCCCATGGAACCCCAATATAATCTAAGGAGACCAAAAAGCCAAATCTTGGGGATGCCCCGGAAGGCATCCCCTCTTTCGTCTACTTCCATCGGTAACTTTACTTGGAGCTATATTTTTATTCACCACATGATATGTGTTTTGCTTGGAGGATCTTGTATGATTTGAGTCTTTGTTTGTTAGTTTTCCACAATCATCCTTTCTGTACACACCTTTTGAGAGAGACACACATGATTCGGAAATTGTTCGAATACTCTATGCGTTTCACTTATATCTTTTTAGTTATATAGTTTTTGCTCTAGTGCTTCACTTATATCTTTTAGAGCATGGTGGTGGTTTTGTTTTATAGAAACTATTGTTCTCTCATGCTTCGCTTATATTATTTTGAGAGTCCTACAAAATAGCATGGTAATTTGCTTTAATTATGATAGGCATTCAAGATTAGTAATTTTTTTCTTATGAGTGTGTTGAATACTATGAGAAGTTAGATGCTTGATAATTGTTTTGAGATATGGAGATGATGATATTAGAGTCAGGCTACTTGAGTAGTTGTGAATTTGAGAAATACTTGTGTTAAAGTTTGTGATTCCCGTAGCATGCACGTATGGTGAACCGTTATGTGATGAAGTCGGAGCATGATTTATTTATTTATTGTCTTCCTTATGAGTGGCGGTGGGGGACGAGCGATGGTCTTTTCCTACCAATCTATCCCCCTAGGAGCATGCGCGTAATACTTTGCTTTGATAACTTGTAGATTTTTGCAATAAGCATATGAGTTCTTTATGACTAATGTTGAGTCCATGGATTATACGCACTTTCCTTCCTTCCACCATTGCTAGCCTCTCTAATACCGCGCACTTTTCGCCGGTATCATACACCCACCATATACCTTCCTCAAAACAGCCACCATACCTACCTATCATGGCATTTCCATAGCCATTCCGAGATATATTGCCATGCAACTTTCCACCGTTCCGTTTACTATGACACGCTCCATCATTGTCATATTGCTTCGCATGATCATGTAGTTGACATCGTATTTGTGGCAAAGCCACCATTCATAATTCTTTCATACATGTCACTCTTGATTCATTGCATATCCCGTATACATCACGGAGGCATTCACATAAAGTCATATTTTGTTCTAAGTATTGAGTTGTAATTGTTGAGTTGTAAGTAAATAAAAGTGTGATGATCATCATTTTTTAGAGCATTGTCCCAAGTGAGGAAAGGATGATGGAGACTTTGATTCCCCCACAAGTCAGGATGAGACTCCGGACTAAAAAAAAGAGGCCATAAAAAAGTCCCAAATAAAAAAATGAGAGAAAAAGAGAGAAGGGACAATGTTACTATCCTTTTACCACACTTGTGCTTCAAAGTAGCACCATGATACTCATGATAGAGAGTCTCCTATGATATCACTTTCATATACTAGTGGGAAATTTTTCATTATAGAACTTGGCTTGTATATTCCAATGATGGGATTCCTCAAAATGCCCTAGGTCTTCGTGAGCAGGAGAGTTGGATGCACACCCACTTAGTTTCTTTTGTTGAGCTTTCATATACTTATAGCTCTAGTGCATCCGTTGCATGGAAATCCCTACTCACTCACATTGATATCTATTAATGGGCATCTCCATAGCCCGTTGATACGCCTAGTTGATGTGAGACTATCTTCTCCTTTTTTGTCTTCTCCACAACCACCATTCTATTCCACATATAGTGCTATGTCCATGGCTCACGCTCATGTATTGCGTGAAGATTGAAAAAGTTTGAGCACATCAAAAGTATGAAACAGTTGATTGGCTTGTCATCGGGGTTGTGCATGATTTAAATACTTTGTGTGGTGAAGATAGAGCATAGCGAGACTATATGATTTTGTAGGGATAACTTTCTTTGGCCATGTTATTTTGAGAAGACATAATTGCTTAGTTAGTATGCTTGAAGTATTATTATTTTTATGTCAATATTAAACTTTTGTCTTGAATCTTTTGGATCTGAATATTCATACCACAATTAAGAGAATTACATTGAAATTATGCCAAGTAGCATTCCACATCAAAAATTATGTTTTTATCATTAACCTACTCGAGGACGAGCATTCATTAAGCTTTGGGATGCTTGATACGTCTCCAACGTATATATAATTTTTTATTGTTCCATGCTATATTATATTCTGTTTTGGACATTAATGGGCTTTATTATACACTTTTATATTATTTTTGGGACTAACCTAATAACCGGAGGCCCAGCCCAGAATTGCAGTTTTTTTGCCTATTTCAGTGTTTCACGGAAAAAAATATCAAACGGAGTCCAAACGGAATGAAACCTTCGGGAGCGTGATTTTGAACGAACGTGATCCAGAGGACTTGGACCCTCGTCAAGACATCAACCAGGAGGGCACGAGGTAGGGGCGCGCCTACCCCTAGGCGCGCCCTCCACCTCGTGGGCCCCATATTGCTCCACGAAGTACTTCTTCCTCCTATATGTACCTCACGCCCCCAAACTACCAGATCTGGAGCCAAAACCTAATTCCACCGCCGCAACCTTACATGCCCATGAGATCCCATCTTGGGGCCTTTTCGAGCTCATGGAGGGGGCATCGATCACGGAGGGCTTCTACATCAACACCATAGCCTCTCCGATGATGTGTGAGTAGTTTACCTCAGACCTTCGGGTCCATAGTTATTAGCTAGATGGCATCTTCTATCTTTTTGGATCTCAATACAATGTTCTCCCCCTCTCTTGTGGAGATCTATTCGATGTAATCTTGTTTTGCGGTGTGTTTGTTGAGATCGATGAATTGTGGGTTGATGATCAAGTTTATCTATGAACAATATTTGAATCTTCTTTGAATTCTTTTATGTATGATTGGTTATCTTTGCAAGTCTCTTCGAATTATCAGTTTGGTTTGGCCTAGTAGATTGATCTTTCTTGCAATGGGAGAAGTGCTTAGCTCTGGGTTCAATCTTGCGGCGTCCTTTCCCACTGATAGTAGGGGCAGAAAGGCACATATTGTATTGTTGCCATCGAGGATAACAAGATGGGGTTTATATCATATTGCATGAGTTTATACCTCTACATCATGTCATCTTACTTAAAGCGTTACTCTATTCTTATGAACTTAATACTCTAGATGCATGCTGGATAGTGGTCGATGTGTGGAGTAATAGTAGTAGATGCAGGCAGGAGTCGGTCTAGTTGTCTCGGACGTGATGCCTATATACATGATCATACCTAGATATTCTCATAACTCTGCTCAATTCTGTCAACTAATCAACAGTAATTTGTTCACCCACCGTAATACTTATGCGCTCGAGAGAAGCCACTAGTGAAACCTATGGCCCCCAGGTCTATTTTTCATCATATTAATCTCCTATCAACAAGTTATTTCTAGCGTTGTCTTTATTTTGCTTTCTTTACTTTGCATATTTATCATAAAAATACCAAAAATATTAGGGCCATTTACATTTGTGCCCCTAACTCGAACCCACTACTCAGATTTGCCCCTAATTTTGAAGCATGCTCAAATTTGCCCCTCCGCCGTTAGTTCATCTTATAAAAATACCCTTCTGTGTCGTTACTGTCCGGTCAAAGGGCTTTGACCATCTAAGAGGCGTTTATTGGACATTTTGCCCCTGCCTCCATGTGTCACTTACACGTGGGACCCACTCAGAAAAAAAATAAAAAGGAAAAATTGTTTCTCTGACCCACTCTGTCCCTTTCACTTACATGTGGGCCCCTCATGGCCTCTCTCTCTCACCTCCCACCTCTCTCCCTATACCTCACAGCCTCTCTCTCTCTCAACTCCGGCGACCACCGGCTGCTCAGAGACCGTGCGCCGCCGCCGCCAGCTCCCCGATCGCCGCATCCCTCCCTCTTCCTCCCTCCCACACGGCCTCTCCCTCTCTCACCTCTAAACAGTTCCATCATCGCCGTTGCCTTCGTCTCCGCGCGGCCAATGGCAAATCCAAGCACCTCCACCTCGCCAGGAAGCTCTTACGAGATGCCTTTATCCTAAAAGCCAACTAATTTGACGAGAGACGACCAGTGCCAAGCGCCACAGTACATCTTCCCCGCCTCCGACCTCGGACCGCCGATTTTGATTCGATGCTGTTGAAGCACGTCGGATGATTCCTTCCGCCAGAGGCTAGCTCGAGACAAAGGAGCATGTCCATGAGCACCGCAGGCCAGCTCTCGTCTAGCCCACTTGATGAATCGAGCGAGGACACCCATAGGCGGCGCCGAGCACTACAAAAAAGACACATCCGTGACATTTTGGGCGAGCAATTTTTTATGTCATACATATGACACTTCTATAGCGATAATTGTGACAAAACCGGTATCATCATAGATGTGGTGGGCTCCTACTTCTATGACAAAAATCATGATGAGAAAATGGGCTTTTCGTCACAGGCGGGCGGAGACGCAGCTGCATGAAATTCTTTGGGTCGTCCATGACGGAAAAACCGTGGTAGAAGTGGCGGGAGGAAAATTTGGGAGTTACGGTTACGGTGGGAGGTCGGGGCGGCGATCGCATTTCACTTTCGTACATGTCTGCAGCGTATGTGCGAGGCATTGGCTCTAATCGAACCGAAGCGAGGCATTGGGCTCTAGCTGAACCCGGCGATTGCCTGCAGACTCTACGCGTTCTTGAACCCGGCGATCGACCGATGGCTGTTAACTAAACCCAATCGGCGATTCGCCGCTCTGCTGCTAAGCGAAGCCGATCGATGCTGCCTGCGGGATGAGCGATGGCGTTGCGGGGGTTTGGATGAACGATGGCGGTGGCGTTTGCCTCTGGATGAACAGGACCCGTGGTGTGGTGGAGGTTGGATGAGCGATGAGCGGTGGAGGGGTGGTTGAACAGGACCCCATGGTGTGGAGGGCTGGATGAGCAGATGAGCGGTGGAGGGTGCCCGTGGAGGGTGGTTGAGCAGGACCCCATGGTGTGGAGGGCTGGATGAATAGTAGATGGTGGAGGGTGGTTGAGCGATGGCGGTGGAGTAGTGCACGGTGGAGGCTGGATGAGCAGGAGCCCGTGGAGGTTGGAGGAGGTCGTGGTAGCCGTGGAGGTGGAGGAGGTCTCGGTGGAGATGAACAATATCCGTGGAGTCCGTTTTGCGACGCCACACCCTTCCGATGAACAGGACCCCGTTTGACCAGTGGCGCTCCAACACAAGTCTGTTTTCGTCCGTTTGTGGTGCGCCACACCTTCCCGATCAACAGGACCCCGTTTCGACCATAGGAGGTCGGTTTAAATCCGTTTTGCGATCGCCACACCCTCCCGATCAGCGGGGCCCCGTTTTCGACCGTAGGAGGTCCGTTTCCTCCGTTTTGCGATGCGCCACACCCTCCCGATCAACAGGACCCCGTTCCGAACGTAGGAGGTCCGTTTCCTCCGTTGTGTGGTACGCCAGGCCTCGTTTCCATCGCCTGTTCCGTCCAAGCCCTCCCAATGAACACGACCACGCATTCCGTTCCGACCCAGCCGGTTGGCTCCCGCGTTCCGTTGCCTCCCGATGAACATGGCGCATTCCGTTGCCTCCCCATGAACACGGCGCACTCCGTTGCCTCCCCATGAACCCGGCGATGACATTGTTTCTCCGTTCCAACCCAGCCATGTACACGAGCCCGGCCAGACGTATGTCTGTGAGTAGGCATTGAGACCCGCCCGTATGTACACATACGCGTGGCGTATTTTCTTTCTTGCACCACGGCGCATGCGTGCGTGTACATGCTACGTCGCACCTCTACTACGACACGCGGCGCCTCTACAATGACCGGTATGTACATACACGTCGCGACCAGAATGACAAGCGCTACATACGCTTCGACCAGGTGGGTCGGTATCGAGCACTTCCTTGCATGCGAAGATGTAGCTGGTGGGTTCCAGCGGTCGGGCGAATCGTTTTTGCGGGACGCACTTCCTTGCGTGCGAAGATGTAGCCGGTGGGTCCGAGCAGTCGAGGGTGAATCGTTTTTGTCGGATGCACTTCCTTGCATGCGAAGGTGTAGCGGTGGGTCCCAGTGAGTGGGAGAACCGTCGTTTTGGTTTTTGCGGACGCACTTCCTTGCGTCGCGAAGGTGTCTTCTTTGGGTCCCAGCAGTCGAAGTGAATCGTTTTGTTTTTTTGCGGGACGCACTTCCTTGCGTGCGAAGGTGTAGCTCTTTGGGGCCTAGCGGTCGGGGCGAATCGTTTTTGCGGACGCACTTCCTTGCGTGCGATGGTGTAGCAGTGGGTCCCAGCAATCGGGGCGAATCGGTTTTTTTGGACGCACTTCCTTGCGTGCGAAGATGTAGCTAGTCGGTCCCGAAGAGTCGAGGGGCGAATCGTTTTTCGGACGCACTTCCTTGCGTGCGAAGATGTAGCTCGTGGGTCCCGGCGATCGGGGCGAATCATTTTTTCGCGAAATCGGTGGCCCGTCCGGTGGGTCCCCGATGTCGGTGGAGGAATAATTATTTTTTGCGTAATAAGGAGGCACTTTCCTTGCGGCTGCCGTGGGCCCAGTGTCGACCTCTCCACGTCTGATCCACGTCCGATGGAAGTCGTTCCTTGAAACACGTTGACCACGCCACGAGAGCACCACTGCGGGTGACGACGGCGAGGCCTAGGAAGGGACGACGGAGCCGGGAAGACGCGACGATGGATGCACACGCGCGAGAGGAGTACGAGGTTTCACTGGTTGGTTGTGTCTTGCCGTCGCCGTAGAATAACGAGGTGTGTGGGTGAGTGGAGGGATGGCACGGCCAGCGGTGGGAATAGTAGAGGCGGTGAGGCCTCCATGGCGGCCTGACCCGGCCTCGGGAGGCTGGAGCGGCGGCATGTGGTAGCTGCTTTGGCGGTGGAGCAAGAAGACCAGAGGTTGAAGAAGCATGACGGCCGTTGGATGGACATCATACGGTCCTTTGCAGCTAGAATCGTTTATATTGACTAAGTTGACAATTCCTTGGTACGTCAACTTAGTAGGCCCCTGGTCGACTTCGAAGCAGTGCGCCCGGATGTCGGGGAGGAATCATTTTTGGGTGGGTGAAGCTAGAATATCCGAGATTGAAGAAGAAGCACGGCATCCGTTGGATGGACATCCAACGACCACTGCTGCTAGAACCGTGTGTTGACTATAAGTTGACAAAGCCTTGTATACGCGTCAACTCTATTTTTTTAGGGGACGCGTCAACTTAGTAAGGCCAGAAGTGTGTGGCAGACAACTTATAGACCATTTGAGATTTGTAAGAATGTGTAGCCCATTTTTGAATTCTAATGGAATTTACTACAGCCCATTTACAGTTTGTTAAAAGTACAACCCATTTCAACCAACCGTTCAAAACAAAATTCATTAAAATTTCCCACATTTTGATGGGATCCGAAATATTTTTATCCCGAAATTCTAGTCAGATGAAATACAATTTCCATATAAATTTATATTACGTAAAAATCCAACCAAACATTGCGCTCGCAACAATTAATGAAATTAAAATTTTCAATATCCAAAATAATAATTTATAAAGTAATCACGTGTTTAGTGCATGTTTTTATAATTCTTGCCAGTTTTTACAATTACATCCCATTTATTATTTCTTAAAGCCCATTTTCTTGTTAAGCCTAATGCATCCCTCCTAGGAAAGATTTGCAGCCAGTGAGCGGAGAATAACAACTTGACCTTGCACAGGTATTCCTAAAAAAGTATAGCTCGGCTAGCCATTTTCATCTTGAAAAAATTTAATATCTGGGCAGGATATCTGGCCTGGGATAGACGGGCCACAACCCGCCAAGTTAATACCTGCAGTGATGTTTTCTTTGTTGTTCAGAGGAGAAAAATTAATATCTGGGCTAAACATAAAAAACTCTGCACAAATCTCGCCGAGCTGCTTGGTCCGGTATCGGCCGCTTCTTGTGCAATTCTCTCGTTTATTGACTACTCCGGAGGTTGACAATGGTATATATATATAATAAGGAGGCACTTGCGTGCGTGAGGCTATGGACCTGGTGGGTCCCCATTGTCATCCTCTCCAAGTAAAGTCATCTCCTCGCCCGCTGCTTCCGCTTAAAGCAGTCAGCGCCGCCGCCCGCTTCCGGTGCAGGCGATTGCTCGCCTTCAAACGACACAAGTGTCGTCCGTCAAAATCCATCTGCCGCCCACATTAATGATACACGGTTGCGAGGCGGCTACTCCAGCGCCACACGTCCGTCCCTCCGCCCGCCCACTATTGCTATATAAAGCCGCTGCGCCGCCATAGCGCGATCATCCGTGATCTGTTCCCTTTCTCTGTCCACACCACTACGCCCACCATGGCTTCTCGCGCTCCAGCGCTCTTGAGACAGGCGGACGACGGACCACAAGGAGATGGCAGCCATTGCTGCCGACCGGCTGGCCGACAGCAGCCGAGGGCGACGACGTCCCAATGGAGAACGTGGTAGTCGGCGATCCAGCGCCAACCCCTCCTCGCGCCATCTCGCGCGGTGCATGGCGAGATCGTGAGGAGCAGTTCTGGGAGGCGCAGGCCGACGCCGCCTACAACCACCATCTCCTCCAGGAGCACCTGCACGCGGAGGAGCAGATCGCCATGGAGCGGGCGGAGCAGGAGGCGCTGCTCGACTCGTACTGCTCCGCCCGCAAGGGCCGCCTTGAGCGCTGGCGGTACCACATGCGGGTGGCGGAGACTGGGCCGCCTACAAAGAGGCTCGCAAAGAGGCGATGAAGCGGGCGGCGCTGTTGGCGAGAGACAGAGGACGAGGCGAGGGCGATGCCGGCTCGATGAGTCCCGCTCATTTGGCGTCGGACGAGGCAGAGGACATCGCCCGGCTCAGCCGAGGCCCCACCTGCGCCGCAGCGTGGGGAATATTTCCACCACTCGGCTGAGGGCGCCCCGGCGCGCGACGACGAAGGACATCGCCGGCTCGCCGAGGGCCCTACCGCTGCCAGCGAGGCGCGACACATAGAAAACGAGGAAGAGTAGAACACGGTAGGTCGCCTCCGCTCTGGTCCAAGTAAGGCCACCGCTGCTACCCTCCGATTGAAGCCAAGCTAGGCGGGTTGACCATTGACGACCGGTTAGCTTCTTGGCACGACGATGGAGTCGGAGAGCTTATTGGAGAAAACGCTGCTTCTACTTAGCGCTTTGGTGCGGTTGGTGGTCGACATGTGGGCCCAAGAGGCCACTTGTCATTACATAACTGCACTGCAGTTAAGTCCTCAAGCTTCTGCTCGCTCGGAGAGACACAGTGGGTAACCGGTTAATTAATTATACCTCCAGTAGCACCCTTTTTAGTTGAAGAATGTATGAAATGTAATGAAATCCAACATGTTTATATGAAATCCGACAATGTATTAATGAATTTATTTGATTAGTTCGAATTCCTGTATCACTGGCATTGGATGAACATGCAAAACAATACATACTAGCATTATTCCCAGGGTGATCACCTCGTTTGCAGCTGTTTCACATGTACTCCATCCGGTCCTTTATAGTCTGCATACAAGTTTTTTCTGCAGTCAAAGTATCTCTACTTTGACCAATCTTATACAAAAAAGTATGCACTTTCACAATGTGCGAAGTAAAAAGGAACATAAGGAGTACAAAGAGTTTGAGCAGCTTTTCAGCGTTTCTATACATTGCAATCGAACACACAGGCCTGGCAATTCATAGAAAACATTCAAAACAATCGATGATTATGCATCTCAGCGACTCACATGTCAGAGGCAATATTTACTTCACAACTAAAGAATAAAGAAAAAATTGATCGACGCTGCTGACAGGAAAGGGCGTCCCATTCAAAAAATATCAAACGCATGTCTTGCTAAAATCAATGAGCAAAATTTGACAAAGTTGTCCCATTCCAAAATACCAAATGCCTACGATTGTGGAATGGGCAGGGCTTGCCATTAGTTCGGACATTGACATGGCATCTCGTGCTAAATAAACCAGCTGTTCTTTTTGTGCACTTCCACCAAAATCAACCAAATTCACGCGTAGCTTGTATGATTTCGCCCTTATATGTTTGCAATGCCTTGAACTTATCGGCACCTCCTTTCTTGTGGTGGAAATGAATGATTCGATGTATTCATGAACATTTTGTGCAGTTCCCATTGAAATCAAGCTGAGCACCCCTGTTTGCACAAATACAAAAAAGTGATTAGTATAAAGCAAACTGTACTATGATTTGACAGTTTCAACAGGCACATACAAGGTCCATGTAGAGCACACTTTTAGAGAAATGGAACTCACCAGAAAGAATCCTAGAACAATATTGTACTCACGCATCATAGCAAAAAAATGGAGATTTGTCAGTCCTTCTAAGCTGAAGTTAGTTTGGTCTTGTGGGGGGGGGGGGGTAATGTAACCATCGTTCAACTGCTCCTTCTGATGAGAAGATAGACAGGGCTTCTTCATCCTGGCATAATCGGAACTAGTCACTTCACGTACTCCATATTCTTCTTCAGAGGAAGATGATCTTGTTGTGCAAAGACAAGAGGACTACTAAATGCTAGCATCCATGTTTGCTCAAAAAAAAGAAAGGCAATATTTAAAACAGCACAGATGAAGCACTTCTCAAGGACAATACCACTTTTTCATGACAGTATCTAAATAGTAGCACAACACCAATAGAGATGACAAAGCTCAATCATATGGATGAAATCAGTGGTCGAGTACCAACCTTTGTCAGGAGGCTGATTGTGTAGAGCATACAGATGAAGCACTTCTCCGGAACCATCTGTTGCTATCTACGGGGGTTGCCATGCTTACTATATACTCCTCGATTAGTTTAATGTTTCCAACATCTTCTTGTGCAATTCCACTAAAATATATGGTATCTTCAAAGAATATCCCTGTTTGCACAAGTAGAGATAATTACGTATGGCATCAAATCAGTGGCAAAACAATTTCTCGTTCCAGCCATAGCAATAAATTAAGATGCAAAACTATATCATTACTTGTGTCATCACAGTTCCCAAAGGCTTCATTACAGCACCGGGAGTTGATTTTGTTTTCTTCCGCTTGTTCTTCCCTTCATCACTTGGTTCAATAACGAGACAAGCTTCGCCTTCAATGTAAAATTTGGCATGTCAATTAGGGAGCACAAGTATAGTACTAAACTTCATTTTTCGATGAAAGTGGCAAAATACTGAGCCAGCGAGTTGTGAAATATCCTTATCTTACCTCAATGGGATATTACGGTGCACATCTGATTGGAAGTCTTGTCTCCATTTGTGCAGTTCACTAAAATCAAGCAATATTATTGTACAAGTAGCACAACATATGAAAGCACACTGCAGAATCATGTGAAAGAAGGCTAGTACTGACCTCTCACGATGCGGAATTCAAACAACTCACAAGAAGAAGATCTGAACCAAATTCGCCTTAACGGATAGGAAGTGAGATCTCCTCTTGTGCAGTTTCACTAAGATCAAGCAATCAAGCAACGTTGTCGGTGTGACATTTTGGTTGAACTGCACAAAACACTCTTAAAACAAAAGTGTTTTGTGCAGGCAACAAAAGGTCAAAATGGCAACGAGGTGAAATAGATAACCTGCTTTTACAGAGGTGCAAAGGAAACAATTAGTGGTCAATAACGGTGGATAACACGAAGCCAACAAAAGAAGCATCTACCTTATCTAAATGGGAAAGAAAGCAAGACAGTAGCATTTCTCAAGCGGGGCATTGATTAATATTAACATAGAGATTATATTAACAATAAAATTAGTTAAACATGTAATTTGCTTTTAAGCGTGGCATTGCATCAATTTTCCAAATGGCATTATTAGAGGTGTTTGTTTACAGGGAAATTTTGGTGTAGGGACTAAAAAAACTCCGTGTCAGTCCCATCTAAACCAAATAGGAGGGACTTTTAGGGACTAAAAGTGGGCATTTGGGACTGAAGAAAGAAGACCCCGAGGGAGTCTTTTTGGGACTTTTTCCAACAGTTGCCCCTGCCACGCATCGCACCTTGTTTCTATTAGTTCATTACTAGGGGTAACATGGTCTTTTAGCATGTCATTTAATAACCTCTATTCCATGTTTAGTCCCTGGAACCAAGCAGATAGGGACTAGGGAGTTTTTAACCAAACAGGGCCTTAGATTAACAACAGCTAATGAGTTGCACGGGACAGTGGATGCACCAGCACCATGTGCATCTACCGATGTACTGTGGTCATGCACAATCTGTTGCAACAAAGAACAAACAACCAAGGAGCACATTTGTGTTGGTCCCAGTTTTGTTATCTTTAGACACCTTTCCCTATGTGAGCGCAGAAAATCTAGTCCCGCTCAAACTCTACAGCCTTGTCCCTTCCTTTCCTTTTTGAACTAGTACTTTCGCCCCTTCCTTTCCTATTTGAACCACGTCCTATATTTATGCGATACAACTTTCCCCACAACTTTCCCACATTCCTTTCCTCTTTGAACCACGTCCTAGATTCATGCTATACAACTTTCCCCCTTCATTTCCTCTTTGAACCACGTTCTAGATTCATGCTATATACTTCCTCCATTCCTAAATATAAGTCTTTGTAAAGATTCCACTATGAACCACATACGGATGTATATAGATGCATTTTAGAGTGTAGATTCATTCATTTTGCTCCGGATGTAGTCCTAGTAAAATCTCTACAAAGACTGATATTTAGGAACGGAGGGAGTGCAACTTTTCCCACTATTTTCCCCCACTCCTTTCCTGTTTGAACCACGTCCTAGATTCATGGTATACATGCAGCTAGAGCAATGCATGTGGAGTAAGTAAATTATACCTTAAGGTTCTTGGGGTGTGGTTCGGTCGGCGACGGGACGACGGCAAAGAAGAAGGGGTCAGAGGCCCTCCCGCGCTGCCACTGGGTGGAGAGTGAACAGCTGCACCGGTAGTGGATTCCCTCCCTCGCCGACGGCGACAGTGTTAAGCCTCCTTCCCTTCCCGGTGGACGGATCCTGCCGACTCTTTGAGCAGCAGTGAGGGGAGAGAGAGAGGTCAACGAAGTCTTGTTTAGATCTGGAGAGGCGAGAGAGTGCGAAGAGAGCAACTTCAAGCGCCGAGGCTCCAGCGGAGAGAGGCGAGAGTGTGAAGAGAGCAACTTCTGGCCGAGGGTCCAGCGTGTATATATATATCTTTGGAGAGAGAGTGAAGCGTGCAAACCCTAGAAAACATTTTGAACAGTCAAAGAATCCTCCTGGCAAAAATTATGCTCAAGTGTAGTTATCGAACCCGAGACCTCAAGTTTGATGAGCGAACAGGCTAACCAGCTACACAACCCTCCCGTTATGTTCAACGAGAGGAAAATAACCTTTTATACATTCCTGCATTTGTGTGACAAGCATGCCATGTTTTTTTGTGTGTGTGGGAGTCATTGGGATTTCAATCATAATCGTGTCATGTGGCTTTGGTGGTAAGACTATCCACAGTGGTGCAGAAATAATGCAGCCTTAGTCACCTTACCTCTCTCCACGTAGTACATTGGGTCCCACCAGTCAGAGGGTGAAACAAACAAATTAATAAGAAAAATTAAAAGCGCCAGCGGTGTATCTTACCTCACACATCTCGCTACTGCTTGGGAACACTGCCCAATTGATCCCTCTGTTCGCTCACGTACTATTTTAAGTGAATCCTTATTATAACATGCACACAAATTTTGGGCACTTGTATTCGACTTAAGTCAGTGTGCCACCGTATCTCGTATACTTACTACTTCCGCCGTCTAGGTGTAATAAGTCACGTTAGAAGGTGCAATGGAACCAAGGTGCGTGCGTGTGCGTGTGTGTGTGTTTAACATCATGTGTGTGTTAGAGAGTGCGACAGATCGACCTACTCCTACAGAGAGATGGTGTGTAGTGTATGATTTTAGCCGCGAGAGTCGGTGCATCCTCTCGTTTCTGGGCGTGTCCGGTAGGGACATGCGGACAGCTGCCACGCCCGCTCCTGACCAGCCTGGCCAACCCAAAGCCCCTCCATCGCCCGCGCGCGCTTCCCGCCCGAAACGGTCAGCGCCGCTCCAAAGAATCGGTGCCGCATTCATGCTCGGGCAGAGCGGACGTGACCTCTCACTGGCGCAATAGTGATGGTTGCTTCGTCCGTCCAACTTACTGCTGGGTCTATGTGATTTGATGGCTCATTGGTCTTTATTACCGAGGTGGTAGGACTGCTGGATGTCCCACGCTTTCGGCGTACTAGATTACAATTTTCTCCATTCTTACAGCGGGGGAGTGCAAGAGCAGTGAAAACACGCAGGCTCAGTGATTACATGGCCCACCTCACACTATCACCGTGCGACACCTAACTCTTTAAATAGTTCTCCCTCCGTTCATAAATATTACCCCGCGCGTTGCCGCGGAACAGCGGTGAGGGAGTCCCGGACTAGGGGGTGTCCGGATAGCCGGACTATCGTCACGGCCGGACTCCAAGACTATGAAGATACAAGATTGAAGACTTCGTCCCGTGTCGGGATGGGACTTTCCTTGGCGTGGAAGGCAAGGTTGGCGATACAGATATGTAGATCTCCTACCATTGTAACCGACTCTATGTAACCCTAACCTATCCGTGTCTATATAAACCGGAGGGTTTTAGTCCGTAGGACGAACAACAATCATACCATAGGCTAGCTTCTAGGGTTTAGCCTCCTTGATCTCGTGGTAGATCTACTCTTGTACTACCCATATCATCAATATTAATCAAGCATGGTAGGGTATTACCTCCATCGAGAGGGCCGAACCTGGGTAAAAACATCGTGTCCCTTGTCTCCTGTTACCATCCGCCTAGACGCACAGATTCGGGACCCCCTACCGAGATCCGCGGTTTGACACCGACATTGGTGCTTTCATTGAGAGTTCCTACCTGTCGTCACCGATAGGCCCGATGGCTCTTCGATCATCAACAACGACGCGGTCGGTGAGACCTTTCTCCCGGACAGATCTTCGTGTTGGCGGCTTTGCTTTGCTGCGGGCAATTAAGCAGCCATCCGAGCAGATCGAAGCTCGCCCCTGGCCATCGGTCAGATTTGGAAGTTTGAACTATACAGCCGATATCGCGGAGACTTGATCTTTGGCGGATTCGAGCGCGCCATAAGCGTGCCGCCTTTGTTTGATGGGCATGATCTAGCTCTGCGGCGAGCGATTGCCACGGAGGGCGCACCGACACCGCTCCGACCCTTAATTCGGAGCCGGATTCCACGATTGAGGATGAGTGGTTGGACACCGCCTCGGGGGCTATAATCTCTACGGCGATTGAGCCGAACTCCATCCGTGTCCTTTGCGAAGACCTCGACTCCAGGGTGCCGGACTCCTCTCCGGACTGTGAACCCTCCGCACCCCTGCCAATCGAATCCAATTGGGCGCCGGTCATGGAGTTCACTGCCGCGGACATCTTTCAACATTCGCCCTTTGGCGACATCCTGAATTCACTAAAGTCTCTCTCTTTATCCGGAGAGCCCTGGCCGGACTACGGACAGGAAGGTTGGGATGCGGACGACGAAGAAATTCAACGCCCACCCACCACCCACTTTGTAGCCACTGTCGATGATCTAACCGACATGCTAGACTACGACTCCGAAGACATCGGCGGTATGGACGACGGTGTCGGAGACGACCAAGACCCAGCGCCTACAGGGCACTGGAAGGCCACCTCGTCA
The DNA here is from genome assembly GCA_021605205.1 of Aegilops longissima. Lineage (NCBI taxonomy): Eukaryota > Viridiplantae > Streptophyta > Magnoliopsida > Poales > Poaceae > Aegilops > Aegilops longissima. Next base: position 334,744,769 of record CM038677.1, read on the forward strand.
TATGACATATATATGGTGGACATCCCAAAAGATGGAGCAGCGATGGAACAACGTGGGGCGACCCTCCAAGAAACAGCCAAGCGCCGGCGTCGTGGCGCGCTCTATATCCGCCACAATAAAAGCGGTGATTCCAGCACGGAGATAATAACACCCGGACGGTGCGAAGAGAACCCCTCCAGCGAGATTCAGCACGGGAGGAGGGAGAAGCAAGCCCGCCGACAAGGCGGCAGAAAGAGAGGTTGAGGGCGATAATTATCGCCTCCCTCCGAAGATGAGGCAAGCCTCGGCGGCATTTAATTTGTCGTGCACGAGGATCCCGCCGAACAAGAGCGTTTCAAGCGCAGGCTTATAGCCACGGCAAGCAGCCTCAAGAAAGCAGCAACAGCTTAGAGCTGACCAGGATTTGCTAGGCGGCGGATGGACTGAAGTCCTTGCAGCCGAGGAGTATGAACTCGAGCGCCTCTCAAAAGCTACCCCAAGCGCAAGCCGTTGCCTCGACTAGAGGAGGAAGCACCCAAGTCACCAGCGCATGACATGGCAGACCAGCCACCTCGTGGCCGTGATGAAGAAGCCTCTCGGCCTCCGCTCAAGCCACACCCCGACGCCACTCAAAAAGTACCAAGGCACGGAAAACGCGCGGACTTGCGAGATATATTGGAGGATAAGGCAAAACATACAAGATCGATCTATTGGATCGCGTGGGCGTAACAATGCGGGATGATTACCGTCGCGCGGATACAAAACCGGCGGGCGAACACGATGAACAAAGCTCATATGAGCTATGTCGTGATATAATATCTGAGGCGCCGCACACCCGCTATACTTCACGGATGAAGTAATGGATCATCAAATCCCGAGGGCTTCAAGCCCGTAAACATCGAATCATACGATGGTACCACAGATCCTGCGGTGCGGATCGAGGTTATCTCCTCCATATCCACATGGCCCTTGGTGATGATCTACATGCCATCAAATACCTCCCACTCAAGCTTAAAGGACCAGCTCGACATTGGCTCAATAGCTTGCCGGCCAGAATCATTTGGTTGTTGGGAGGACACGGAAGCCGCATTCCTTGATAACTTCCGGGGCACATATGTGCGACCACCGACGCCGATGACCTTACCCACATAATTCTACAGCCGGAAGAATCGGCGGACAATTACGGACTCGGTTCCTAACAAAGAAAAATCAAATCATTGACTGTCCGGATCAGAGGCCCTTGTAGCCTTCAAACATAACATCATGACGAGTGTCTTGCCCGCACCTAGGACAGGAAAAGCCGAAATCTATGGCAGCCCTCACAACCCTCATGAATCGCTTTTGTGCAGGAGAGGACAGCTGGCTAGCTCGAAGCAACAACTTGGCCAAACATCGTGATAGTCCGGATACCAAGGACAGCAATGGCAGGTCGCGTCGCAACAAGAACAAGTGCCGCGTGCGGTGATAATATGAAGATACGACCGTCAATGCGGATTCAGGGCTCTAAACCCGGTCAGCGGAAGAAGCCATTCAAATACCCAGGGCCCGTCCAACTTGGACCGCATACTCGATCGCTTGTGCCAAATACATGGCACCCCCGAGAAACCAGCCAATCACACCAACAGGGATTGTTGGGTGTTCAAGCAAGCAGGCAAGTTAAGTGCCGAACTCAATGACAAGGGGCTGCATAGCAATGACGAGGAAGAGCCCCGTCCACCGAACAATAGAGGACAGAAAGGTTTTCCCACACAAGTGCGGACGGTGAACATGATATACTCAACCCACATACCCAAAATAGAGCGGAAGCATGCACTATGGGACGTATATGCGATGGAGCCAGTCGCCCCAAAGTTCAACCCATGGTCTTCCTGCCCGATCACCTTGATCGAAGGACCACCCACTAGCATCCGTCACGGCGGCCGCGCATTTGTTCTTGACCCAATTATTGAAGGATTTCACCTCACCAGAGTCCTGATGGACGGCGGTAGCAGCCTGAACCTGCTTTATAAGGATACAGTGCGCAAAATGGGCATAGACCCCTCAAGGATTAAACCTACAAAGACGACCTTTAAGGGCGTCATACCGGGTGTGGAGGCCAATTGTACAGGCTCAGTCACACTCGAAGTGGTCTTCGGATCTCCGGATAACTTCCGAAGCGAAGAGTTAATCTTCGACATCGTCCCATTCCGCAGTGGCTATCATCCACTGCTCCGATGAACCGCATTTGCAAAGTTCAATGCGGTGCCGCACTACGCATACCTCAAGCTCAAGATGCCAGGCCCTCGTGGAGTAATCACGGTCAATGGAAACACCGAACGCTCTCTCCGAACGGAGGAGCATACGGCGGCCCTCGCGGCGGAGGTGCAAAGCAGCCTCTCATGGCAATTCTCGAGTCCGGCCACTAAGCGTACGAACACTGCCAAGCGCGCCCGGAGTAACCTGCAACAACACCACCTAGCACGATTCAAGCACGAGTAGCAATCCGGCCCAACCCCAGCCCTCGCGAAATTGCAAAGCTAGTATTACGCGTACATAATTACGCTCTGGAGATACCATGGGCATATGGGGAGGGGCGAGACAACGGCACGCCAAGAATGCGGCTCGACCGCACCAGGGGCTCCCGTTTGTGTCATTTCTTTTTTATTTTTCCTTTTTTCTTCCTTTTTTTTACTTTTAGGACTCCGTCTTTGAGAAGTCCTGTCCGGCACTTGAATCGCTGAACTCACGATGCAATAGCCAGGGAAGCGGAAAGCCACATCGAGTGTTCAGGTGGTCTCTATTACGAGCATTATACCTGTTTTACATACCATCCCGCAGCTTACCCCTGGAGGGGGACATGTTAGATAGTCCCATCCCTTGCTTATCGCACTATTTGTATCGTTCTGCTCCCATTGCAGTACCTTTTTGAATAAACAATACATAGCTCTTGCTTATCATTGCTCTACTTCCTTTATATATACATATGTTCATTTCACGACATGTTGCAACCGTACACTTTGGTACGGCCTGTACACCACGGGCTTAAGTATCCCAAAATTATGGTGTGATAAGTCCGAACACTTTCACAAGTGCGGCACCCCGAACTTATAGCATTATATGATTGGCTCCGAATCATGTCTTGGGTCAATAGTTGGGTTTGTCAGACTCCCGTGTTTTGGTACCTTACGTTCCGCTATATCGGCTAAGGTAGCAGGAGAACCATCGCGATTGTGCCCCGATTATGCTGGGTCGAGCACCTCGATGGAGAAAGCTAAAACTGATTTGTCATGATAAGGCGAGAGCGATCGCTGTTCGAGAGGTTTTTCGAGTCCCAAAGACTTATGCCGCTTAGGCGAGGAACGGAATTGTCCGGCCAAGGCGTGGATAAGCGCCCGAACTCGGTCTTCCGAATACTAGGGCTTCTGAAATTTAAAATTATAGAATTCTATGGCTAAGTGAGAGTGTTCAAGCATTATAAGTCCGGTTTCCTTGTTCGTTGTGTTGGCGCCTCCCTAGATGGACCCAAGAATGGGAACAAGAGTGCTCAAGTTTATCCGAACACCCAGCACTTTCGTGGCATGGGGGCTGAAGCCAACGACTTGCCATCTCTCAAATTTGATAAGCGGCCGCATGAAGGTAATATTTTAAATTAATAAGCGTTGCTTAGCGCATATGAACAAGTTTTCAGCGTACAAGATAACAAATGAATTTATTCAAAATTACATCTTTGGAGCACTCATCCGCTATTCGGCGGGCACCTTCAGAGGCCCTCATAGTACATTTGGGCGTGCGATGCTCATGGCCCTTCGGTGGCCGTCCGTCACAAGCCTCTCCGCATCCAGCTTGGCCCAGTGCACTTTAGCATGGGCAAGGGCCCAACGGATACCTTCAATACGACAGGCGCTTGATGACTTCAAGCCGCGGACAGCATCCACCAGCCGCTGCACCAAGCAAGTAGCTCCGGGCATGGCCTCCAATGGCCACACCGCGCTATAAGGCCCTTCATGGCCTGTTGGCGACCTTATGGAGCTCGACCAGCTGCTTCAGCTGGTCGCTCAGGCACGGATGGTCGGCCTCGAGATCTTGAGACCGAACACCTTTTCCGTCGAGCTCCCTCCTTGGCGCGATAGAATGCGGCAAGCATCGACACACTCACGGGCAAATCTGCGAATGCTCTGGAGAGCTCGAATCCGGGTAAGTAATAGGTAATTCACTTTCACATGCTTGCTTTGCATAAAGAATGCCTTACCGCCGCTATCTTCTTTAAAGACTTAATTTCTTGGAGGGCTTTTCGGGCCTCGGCCTTAGCAGCTTTGGCACTCTCAAGAGCCGAGGCGAGCTCGGACTCTCGAGTCTTCGAGTCACGCTCCAAACTCTCGTGTTTTTCCACGAGAGCTTGGAGCTCTTGCCGTACCTTGGCCTGCTGCGCCTCCCCCTTCTCTCGCTCGGTGCGTTCCGCAGCCGCTTTGTTTTCGGCCAAGGACACCGCTTCCTTAAGGGTCGCCACCTCGTTCGTGGCCCCTGCAGTACCCAAGTTATTCCTGTTATTTTTTGCAACCAACACCTTTTCTATAAGGTATTTCTTTAATAAGGTATTACTTACCTTCCTTGTCCTCGAGCTGCTTCTTGGCTTGTCCGAGCTTGTTCTTGGACCGCTCGAGGTTCTGCTTTAATACATTGACCTCCATGATCGGTCTGGCAGAGGTCAAGCGGCAAGAGCCTGCATTCCCATATTGACATACTTATGTTAGACTCCTCGTATATCTTTTAGATCCTTAGTCCGGCTTTTTTCCAAACACCGAACTAAGCATCGAGGCTACTTGTCTATGCGGTTATATTTTTACATATTCTAAAACTTACCTCAAAGCCTGTTAGAAGGCTGGTACAGGCTTCGGTCAGTCCGCTCTTGGCGGACTGAACTGTCCGGATCATCGCACTCATAACAGTGCGGTGCTCCTCCTCGATGGAAGCGCCATTAAGCGCCTCCAGTAAGCTATCCGGTGCCTCCGGTTGGACGGAGGACACCGGCGTCTTACCCTTCTTCCGAAGGGTCCGCTTGCCGCACTCCGGATCCACTGAAGGTTCCGGCATGGAGACCGGACAAGGGTCGGGCCTAGAGCCCCTGGGGGTCTTGTCCCCTGCGCGCCTGGAGTCCGGGAGGTTGCCTTGTGGCACCTCCTGCGCTACCTCCTCTTGACCAAGCCCCTCCTGGGGCCCCGCCGTGGTGTTGCCCGCAGCGTGAGGTGAGGAGGCGGTCGGAAGCGAGGTACTCTCCATTTCCGACGAACCCAGGGACCCGCTCGATGAATCGGCGAACTCGCCCTTGGGCGGGCTGCACGGTTGTTCGACATTAGAGAACACTCTGCAATAATAAAAAGCCATGGGTATCCGGACACTTACGATCTCGCCAGGGCTTGGCCTCGAGGCCAATCCTCCCTCGCCGTCGTCGGCGTTGGTGGAGAAGTCCGGAGGAAGGGTTCTTCCTTCTTGGACCCTCCGGCCTCCCGGTCAGGCGGCCTTCCTTTATTCTCCTCCCCACTGGGAGGAGCTTCTTCTTCTTCCTCCTTGTCTTTAGGAGAAGATTCCGCTTGAATCGACAAAGCTTTTTGTCGTCGGGAGCTCCTCGAGTTCCGTGGCCTCCTTCTTGGCCTTCTTCTCGGCACCACGACTGGCGCGGAGCCAGCAGCCCGTCAATCAAAGCGTCCTCCGGATCTTCGGCAAAGGAGCCGGACAGTTAATCTGTCCGACGTCTTGACCAGATCTGTCAAAGATTAGGGAGTTTTAGATCCCACGTAGAGTCAATCTATGAAAAAAGAGTCCTGTAAAGGGTAAAATAACTTACCTCGCCGGCTTGACGCTGCAAGTTGTATCCACGATCCTTGATAGCGGATGCTGGGGCTTCGGCGCCCTTGAACAGCACCTTCCAGGCGTCTTCGTACGTAGTGTCGAAGAGCCGGCTCAAGGTTCGGTGCTGTGCCGGATCGAACTCCCACAAATTGAAGGCCCATTGTTGGCATGGGATAATCCGGCGGATGAGCATCACCTGGATTACATCGACAAGCCTAAGATTCTTGGCCACCAGGTTTTGGACGCATGTTTGAAGTCCGGATGTCTCGTCCGAATTCCCCCACGTCAGGCCCATCTCTTTCCATGACGAGAGCCGTGTGGGGAAGCCAGATCTGAATTCGGGGGCGCCACCCATTTGGTGTTGCGGGGCTTGGTGATGTAGAACCACCCCGATTGCCACCCCTTTATTGTCTCCACGAAGGCGCCTTCGAGCCATGGGACTTTGGCCATCTTGCCAACCATGGCGCCTCCAACTCCGCTTGATGGCGCCCACTACCTTGGCCGGACGGTGAAGATCTTCAACCATAAAGCGAAGCGGGGCTGGATGCGAGGAAAGCCTCGCATTACCTGACGATAAACGCCGAGATGTTGAGGATGAAATTGGGGCCAGGTCGTGGAAGTCCAGGCCGTAGTAGAACATGAGCCCCGGACAAATGGGTGAAGAGGAAAACCTAGTCCATGGAGGAAGTGTGGGAGAAACACCACCCTCTCATGGGGCCTGGGGAGAATGAGCTGCCCTTGTCGGGAAGCTTTGTGCGCGATGTTGCGGACAAGTATCCGGCTTCCCTTGATCTTGTGATGTGCCCCTCCGTGACGGAGGAGGCCATCCACCTGCCTCCCGCTCCTGACATGGTTGGAGAAGGTTGAGGTGGGATGTGCAAACTTGGGCGCTGGAGCTCGAGTGCGCGGAAATGGATAAGCAAAGGAGGAAGAAGGCGTGGGTGAAAAGGTGGATCCTTATCCCCTTATATAGACAGACGAAGCTATGCGTCCCCCACCATCCTGGTAAAACTCGCTTATTTCCCAAGCGCCGTAATCAATGGCACAGATGGGTTACCCACGTCCGTATTGATGAGGATCCCGGAATAAGGGGGCACGATCTATGCTTTGATAAGACGTGCCGAGGAAACCACCTCGCAAAACACGCTGAGGTGGAACAATAAAAAAGCGATTCATATAAAGGCCTGGCCGTGGTGTGATGTCACGCCGCGGAACACGTCAGCAGATCTGTGCAAAAATTATTCTCTCTACGGTGTTATGTGGAACTTGTTTTGCAGAGCCGGACACTATCCTTCTGTTCATGACCTTCTATGAAGTATTCAGAGGAGGAACCCGCCTCGCAATGCTGAAGACAATCAACACGCCGGACTCGTCGTCATTGAAGCCTGGTTCAGGGGCTACTGAGGGAGTCCCGGACTAGGGGTGTCCGGATAGCCGGACTATCGTCACGGCCGGACTCCAAGACTATGAAGATACAAGATTGAAGACTTCGTCCCGTGTTCGGATGGGACTTTCCTTGGCGTGGAAGGCAAGCTTGGCGATACGGATATGTTGATCTCCTACCATTGTAACCGACTCTGTGTAACCCTAACCTATCCGGTGTCTATATAAACCGGAGGGTTTTAGTCCGTAGGACGAACAACAATCATATCATAGGCTAGCTTCTAGGGTTTAGCCTCCTTGATCTCGTGGTAGATCTACTCTTGTACTATCCATATCATCAATATTAATCAAGCAGGAGTAGGGTATTACCTCCATCGAGAGGGCCCGAACCTGGGTAAAAACATCGTGTCCCTTGTCTCCTGTTACCATCCGCCTAGACGCACAGTTCGGGACCCCCTACCCGAGATCCGCCGGTTTTGACACCGACAAGCGGTATATCTCTCTGCACAAAATTATCGATTTCATATAACTAAAAAAAACTCTATAACCGCATGACAAATGTGGTAGCCAAACTAAATAAACTCCCATCATAATTTAGATCATCCCACATAAGGAAAAAAGATCAGCCAACTCCTACTGCAAAATGTGATTATATTTTTATTTTTGACATGTTAAAGGGACTTAAAAGCTCACTTACATGCATGCTACCGGTGCATGCTTGCTGTCGGCGTTCTGGGAACGGGGGTACCCAGACTTGCTCGCTGACTGTGGCGTGGCTCAAGGGTGGCCCATCTGGCCCATCTTCATCGGCACAAGCTCAAGACCCTCGAGGGGCCAAGCCTCGCGGGGCGGACGACTGGAAGCTTCCTCAGGCACGGCCTCGTCAAGCTGGCTCGCGAGGAGGCGGAGAGATCAAGGCGGGTACCTCACGAGGTGCCCATGGCGCAAGCCATGACGACCAAGGGCGCCAAAGGCGCCGCCAGCCAAGCAGATGTCCTCATTTCCTCTTTGGTGCAAAGGAGGCAAGCGCAGGCGAGAGCATCAAGCAAATCCAACTATTTCGGTGCAACGAGACCAAGACCAACACAACGGTAGGAAGGAGGTCATCGTGGAGCCCAAGCCGGCGTCATCGTCAGAGCCTTTGGCAGGCGAGGACCAACTTTGGTCAGGATAAGTGTACTAGATGTTCCCCTTCAAAATGGCCAATTGTTGGCGCCCTTCCCGCTCAATATTTGGGAAGAGGCCCAGGGCCTATTCCTATAAATAGGACTAGCCACCCACAGGGTAGAGGCATTTGGAATAGAGCTAGAGATCAATCTCGAATCTAGAGAGAGAGAGAGAGAGAAGCGACTGAACTCCCCCTAGCAGTTCGTCGCACCGGCCAAGAACAGACCCTCGCGAGGCTGTTCTTCCTTGTACTGTTCATCATCAGCCCCTGAGGCAATCCAGCACACCACACACTGGAGTAGGGTATTACACCACAATGGTGCCCCGAACCAGTATAAACCTTGTGTCCCTTGTGTTGCTCTTTGTGTAGTTTTAGATCCTTGGGAGGCGACGAGGTGTAGGTAGGTTGGACGTGAGATCTCCGCATGCACCCCAGAGTTCGAACCTTGAGGGTCTGCCGGAACCCGAAATCCGACATTTGGCGCGCCAGGTAGGGGTGCGCCGGAATCCGCCTTCTGCCGCCACGCGCCCCGTCGCATCGTCATCATCACGCCGGCGACCCAACGGGCAACCCTGATCCCTGGGCAGCCTGGCCCGCCCACAAAGAGCAGCTTGACCCGGGCGACCTCAACCCCGTTCCCCAGGCAGCCCGCAGTCCGCACGGTGCTGCGGGCCGCGGGTGACGCGGTCAGGCAACGTCAGCTCTCACGCCGCAACAGGTGCGGTCGGCGGCGAGGGCCTCGAACCACGCCACGGCCACGGCGCCGTACACCTGACGGGAGCAGGCAAACTCAAGGGCCGCGCTCACGGTGGCCCGAGAGCTACTGCAATGCAGGCTGCTGGAAGGCGGCCACGACGTCTTCTTTGGGCGGGTGGCGAGCTCACTGGCCGCCGCGATCGGGGCTCACCCCTTCTGCACCCAACTACCACCTCAGGTCCAGGGCGGGCCACACGGAGGCCCCACGCGCGCCCGCATAGCTCCAAGCGGTCTCCGGGGCCACTCCAACGCCAACCAGGCCGTCAGCACCGGGCTAACAGCGGCGCTGCCACCGCCCCCGGCCAGCGAAGGAGGACTCGCAACAGCCCACGGCCCCAGTGGGCCGCCGTGCTACCACCCCCAGGTGGGCGCCTCGAGCAGGGCTGCGTGGCACATGGGGCACTACGGCGAAGCATTCGGGGTGGCGGCCCCGAAAGAGTATGTGCCCCACATGATGGACCAAGGGCACGCGCAGGAGGACGAACATGGCTCGCTCCTCGGCCCAAGCTGGGGGGACGAGGCACCCAAAGCTGAGCTCTATCAGGAGCCCCGGGAAGGCCCCATCGAGCGCACTGGAGGCAGCGATTATCGGGTACCGCTAATTCCTCAGGAGTAGGCATACGCTAACCATGGATCACAGGAGGTACAGGTCGTCGCGGCGGATGGCTGCCCCAATCCAGCAACTTCCTACCCCTCAGGAGGAGGGCGCCGGGGGCTGCAGGAGAGGGGCCGAGATCCGGCATCACCACCATGGCGTTCGGAGCAAGGCGTCCTCAGGAGGTAGGCCCTCTGCCGGGGAGGTGCCTCAGGGCCTACCCCCGGCAGAGAACCCGTGGTCGTCGGGGGAACCGCTGGCGACCGCTCTACCCCATCGGTGGCGTCCTCGGTCTCCGGCCGTCGTCGATGGCACTAGAGTGTGGCGCAAGGCGGGGCCCTCGTCTGGCGATATGAAGCAAGGCCGGTACCTGTGAAGAAGGCCCAGTGCCTGTGAAGCTCACCGCCCCGTGACACTCTCACGTAATAATGAGTGGGGCTGTACACGCCCCGGAGTCTCTGGAGCACCGGCCTCAGGCCCTGGGGCTCCCTCCCACGCCCAGTGGCAGCACTTAGCTCCGCGCTGGTGAGAAGACGTCCAAGACTAGACTAGGTGCCGGACGCGGATTTTTCTGCTTTCCTTGCTCTTCCCCTTGGCTGTCGTTTTTCCCCCATTTGGATTTAAGTTGGATTTGAGCTTGAGATTTGTGTGTGTTCTGGGAAGGGGTGTTTAGTCTCGTTCGAGCAATCTCTCGCGTTCTGGTTACCACTTTGCCTCAGCTGCCTCACCTCGCGAGCCCCTCGCGAGCCGGGCCAGGCCTAGCATGCGTGCAGCCCGGACTGCCGTCACCACGACCTCTCAGGAGGTTCTCATTACATGTTCAATGGGCTCGTTCAGGAGGCACTCATGACGCCACAGCCCTCCACAGGCTATCTCGAGGCCCACGCGGGTCAAAGGTAAACAAAGCCAGCCAGCTTGCCGCAAGGCCAGCCACTTGGCGCAGGCGTACGGCTGATATCGTATCTGCTAATACGCTAACTGCTAGTTTTTACACTAGGGGCTCCCCCTCCCAAAATGCTCTTACAACCTTCAGGGCCAAGCCCGAACTCTATCTGCGCAGGGTAGAAAGTGGGAACAATACGCGGTCAATCGGATAAATCACCCAATGCATCCTCAAGGGCACCTCCTGAGTCGTCGCTGGCGTCGCTGGCCCCGCCATCGCCCTCCGCGTCGCTGTCGGCAGCGTCAGGGCCGTTCACCACACCGCCTTCGTCAGCAGCCACGACCACGCCGTCATTGTCAGTAGTGAAGGCCCTGAGGAGGGCATCCATGTTGTCTTCCACCCAATGCGGCAGGTCGCCCCGGATGGCCTGGGGTACCGGGGCGATGGCAGCATCAAAGTCAAAGTGGGGATCCATGTCCCGAAGATGGCTGAAGACGCGAGAAAAAGCACGCCCGAGCAGGGAACGGCTCCTCTCCTCCACCAACCTGTTGGCTCTGCCCGACCGCGCCTCTAGCTGCGTCACCACGTTAGTGAAGAACTGGAGGTTACCAGCATAATTAACTGCATGGGGCTCCCCAACGGCCGCCTTGCAGATGTTGCCCAAGGCCGTGTTAGCTCTTTCCCAGAGCGTGCAGAGCATAGGGCCATGCTCGTGCTCCAGGATCTACCACTGGCGTATCTCGTCCTTGTTCCACTGCGCAACGGCCTCAGCCGCGTCCACCCGTTGACGGAGAAGAAGCACCTCGGCGCGGGAGGAAGTCAGCTCCTCCTGTGCCGCGCCGAGGGCGGCCCGGGAAGCATCAGCCTGCCGCATCACTTCATCCAGCTTGGCCCTCAGGGTGGCGGTCCTGCCTTCCGCTTCGGCCCTGATCAACTCCAGCCTCTCCTCGAACTCGCGCTCGAAGTTCGAGCGGGGCGCCGCCACCCGGCGATCAACCTCTTCCAGGAGTCGGGCCTCCCGCGCAACAACGTCGTCCTCCGCCTGCGCCACCAAGCGCTCTCTCGTCTCCAGCTGCTCAAGGTCACGGGTGCGCTCGGCAGCTTCCAACGTCAATGCCTCCTCACGTGTCTGGAGCTCCGCCTGGTCGACCGAAGCCCCCTTCATCGACGCAAGGGCCGTCTCACGCAGCTCCACCTGTTGCACCAGGGAATTGCTCCAGGACTGGAGCTCCTGCGCCCGCTCCTCCACCGCCTCATGCCGCCGGTCAGCCTCCCGGGCCTCCTCGACGGCCCGGGAACGGGCCTCACGAGAAGCCGCCAGTGACACCTCGACTTTCTCATTGTTGAGGTTGCGCTGGTGGCGCGCAAGGGCAACGGTCACCTTCAGCTTGCGCATCTCTTCAGCTAGGCGCAGGCCCTCAGCTTCAAGGCGCGCGTCTTCGTCAGCGAGCTCTACACCAAGCTGGCTCACTCCGTCAGCCGCCCTCTGGAGAAACCCTTGGAGAAGGGCGCGGCGCTCCCGGGCGCGCTCGAGCACGTCTTCCTCCTCCCCAGGTGTGCGCGGGGGGCCACGAATCAGCACTCCCCCTCTGGGCAGGGGGCTAGGGGCTGGCGCCCTCGCGGTGGCCGGGCACGCCTCGCCAGAAGCCCGAGCCGGGCCGGCTCACCCTCAAGGGAAGAACGCAGGGCCGACCTCGGCCAATCGCTGTCCACGACCAATCGAAGAGCCCAAGGCAGGCCGGCTATACCCTGGGAAGGCTCGCGAAGGAGGGTCGCGAGGTGCGCAGAACAATGATGCATCGCAGGATGGCTCACCTCTCCAACCGGCCTCACCACGAGGGCGGTGCTTGAGCTCAAAGCGCCTGGGGATGGTGGAGAGGGCGAGGCCTGGGGGGATGGCTCCTCAGCCATCTCCGTGAGCTCAGCAGGAAGGGCCCTGCAGAGCAAGGATCAACTGAAGCAACGGGAAAATAAGGAACTAAGAAATGGGAAGGCGGCAAGGGTAATCATCACGCAAGGCCTCCTTTATCTTTCGGAGAGCCTCGAAGTCCACGCGGAAGCGGCCCAGGAGCTCGGCGTAGGGGTCAGCCTGCGACGAGGAAGAAGCGCCAAAGTGACCAGCGTCAGGGGCGTCGTCCTGGCGCACGCCGCCAGTCACCTCACAAAGAAGGGTGGCCGGGGCCTCAGGGGCTGTAGGACCTTGAAGTATGTCTAGAGGGGGGGGGGGTGATTAGACTACTTGACCAATTAAAAACCTAACCTTTTCCCAATTTTAGACTTTGGCAGATTTTAGCTATCTTTTAACAAGTCAAGCAATCTTCACACAATTCAAGCAAGCATGCAAAGAGTATATAGGCAGCGGAAATTAAAGCATGCAACTTGCAAGAATGTAAAGGGAAGGGTTTGGAGGATTCAAACGCAATTGGAGACACAGATGTTTTTGTCGTGGTTCCGATAGATGGTGCTATCGTACATCCACATTGATGGAGACTTCAACCCACGAAGGGTAGCAGTTTGCTTGAGTCCACGGAGGGCTCCACCCACGAAGGGTCCACGAAGAAGCAACCTTGTCTATCCCACCATGGCCGTCGCCCATGAAGGACTTGCCTCACTAGCGGTAGATCTTCACGAAGTAGGCGATCTCCTTGCCCTTACAAACTCCTTGGTTCAACTCCACAATCTTGTCGGAGGCTCCCAAGTGACACCTAGCCAATCTAGGAGACACCACTCTCCAAGAAGTAACAAATGGTGTGTTGATGATGAACTCCTTGCTCTTGTGCTTCAATGATAGTCTCCCCAACACTCAACTCTCTCTCACAGGATTTGGATTTGGTGGAAAGAATATTTGAGTGGAAAGCAACTTGGGGAAGGCTACATATCAAGATTCATATGGTAGGAATGAAATATCTTGGCCTCAACACATGAGTAGGTGGTTCTCTCTCAGAACTGGTAAGTTGGAAGTGTAGGTTTGTTCTGATGGCTCTCTCCACGAATGAAGAGGAGGTGGAGGGGTATATATAGCCTCCACACAAAATCTAACTGTTACACACAATTTACCAAACTCGGTGGGACCGAATCAAGAAACTCGGTCTGACCGATTTAGTAAACCTAGTGACCGTTAGGGTTTTCGGTGGGACTGACATGCAACTCGGTACGACCGATACGGTTAGGGTTAGGGCATAACATAATCTCGGTGAGACCGATTACACAAACTCGGTGAGACCGATTTTGGTAATTAGCTAACCAGAGAGTTGGTCAGGTAAACGCGGTCGGACCGATTCGCTCTTTCGATTAGACCGAAAAGTTACGAAAGGGAAACAGAGAGTTTACATTGCAATCTCGGTGGGACTGATCGCTCACTTCGGTTAGACCGAAACGTTACGAAAGGAAACAGAGAGATTACAATCCCATCTTGGTGAGACCGAGATCCCTATCGGTGAGACCGATTTTCCTAGGGTTTGTGGCAGTGGCTATGACATTTGAACTCGGTGGCGCCGGATAGAAAGAGTCGGTAGGGCCGAGTTTGACTTTAGGTTTAGGTCATATGTGGATGTGAGAAACTAGTGGAGGGTTTTGGAGCATATCACTAAGCACATGAAGCAAGAGGCTCATTAAGCAACACCTCATCCCTCCTTGATAGTATTGGCCTTTCCTATAGACTCGATGTGATCTTGGATCACTAAAATGTAAAATGTAGAGTCTTGAGCTTTTGAGCTTGAGCCAATCCTTTGTCCTTAATATTTTGAGGGATCCACTTTCATCATCCATGACATGCCATTCATTGAGCCTTCCTGAAATATTTGTCTTGGAATAGCATTAGCTCAATGAGCTATATGTTGTTATGAATTACCAAAACCACCTAGGGATAGTTGCACTTTCAATCTCCCCCTTTTTGGTAATTGATGACAACATATAGATCAAAGCTTCGACAAATGATAATAAGATTGAAAAACATCGTCGCTTTGAGAAGTATGTGATAAGCAAGAGCTCCACCTAAATTTGTGCATATTTTAAAAATTTGCTTTGGACTGCAAATGCACAAGGAATTAGACTCATGGGTTACTCTTCCATGTCACATACATCTTGGTGGAGCGCTCAAAATAATAAAGATTGAATACATGCACTCATCACCAAGCACAGTGAATGATCATATGAGGATAAGTAAGATAATAACATATAACAAGCATACGTGTAGCTTATGATCAAACACATGATCATCAATGTCTCACAGGTAATAGCATAGTATCTCAAGCAATCAAAAGCAAACAAAGTTCAACCAAGAAGACAAGAGAGAACAAAAGCAGCAAACTCTCTCCCTCGAAGCCTATGATCTATACATGTTTCTCCCCCTTTGGCAACAAGTTACCAAAAAGTTCCTAGAAAATGCATAGGACTATATCGTCTCTCAGGCTTGGTCTTCTGCTGGTGGCATAGAGGTGGCTCCTTGGACAATGACTTCAGTAGATGTGGAAGGAGCTGAAGAAGTTGGTGCTGGAGCTGGTTGCGCTGGAGCTGTAGCTGGAGAAGATGAAGTGACTCTGGTGACTGGTACTGGCTATGCAGCTGATCTCTGAGCTCGAGGCACTCTGGCAAATGCATCAATTGTTGTCCTGCCCTTCCTCTCCTGCATGTCATCCTGTAGCTGCTCCATAGCTGACTGAATCTCTGTTACTTTGACATCAAGATCATAGAATTTCTGTTCCATGATTCTTTCCAGGCTCTCCTGGTTTTGAGTTAGGGTGGCCAACCCCTTCTCAATCCGCAGAGTTGATGCTATCAAGTAACCAAGCTGCTCCTGCTTGTTCTTCAAAAAGTACTCAGATGCCTCTGCTAGAGTGGGCATCTTGGCAGCCTTCTCTTTCTTTGCCTTCTCCTTCTTCTCTTGAGCTTGTACTGATGATGGTTCATTCTCAGTCATGACAACTTGATTGTCCTCAAATTCAGGATAGAGAACTAAGTGTTCTTTATCCAACAAATACTTCCCTATGCCCATCTTTGAGTTAATCAACTCCTGGATTTGTGGGGCATATCCAATGCTCCTCTTTTGGTCTGCTGATGTCCTCTTGATAGTTTCAACTATGAGGCTCATGACCTTGAATTTCTGGGGCACATAAAAAATGTGAAGCAAGTTAATTGCATGCCCTCTGATCATGTCGTGGTCACCTGATTTGGGCAACAGAGTGTGCTTAGGATCCAGTTGATCGTTGGCAGCCCTGACAGAAGAAAATGAACTGATCCAAACTTGAAAGTCTCAAGTGCGTCATCTGGGATCTCCTTGTACATCTGTGACATTGAGTTGTGATCCATCTTCTTCTTGGCATAAATGTCCAAGTCATCTTCACTTTCCTTTGGGGGATTGATCAGACTTGCCCATTCCTCTATAGTTGATTGGTATCTCGTTCCTTCTGACATCCAAACTATCCTGCCATTTGGATAGAAATGTGCTGTGGAGTAGAATTGCATAATGAGCTCGTCATTCCAGTTTGTGAGCTTCTGCCCAAAAAAATCTGCAACTCCACACGCACTGAAGCTGTCATATACTCCAGGATAGTGTTCTTCATTCTCCTGAATGTAGGTCCAGTCGACCCACCTCATATCACAAACTATGGGCTTCTTATCCAATAAGATGGTCTCATAGAAGTCCTGCTGCTCCTTGGTGTGGAACCTGTAATCTACAACAGTCCTTCTCCTGGTGGCATATGGATCTGACTCGCTCCATAGCCTCAACCCTAAATCTCTCCTGATTTTCATGTTCTCAGCCACAGGATGAGCATCATTGTGGTCTGGAATCTTGGGTATGAGCTTCCTTAAGACTTGCCCTTCCTCATCTTCCT
Organism: Aegilops longissima; assembly: GCA_021605205.1. Classification (NCBI taxonomy): domain Eukaryota; kingdom Viridiplantae; phylum Streptophyta; class Magnoliopsida; order Poales; family Poaceae; genus Aegilops; species Aegilops longissima. The sequence goes on from CM038677.1 coordinate 334,761,193, forward strand.
CAGCAGCAACATCAGGCATTGGGGCCTTGTTCTTTTCAGCAGCTGGTATACTCCTGGTATTCCTCTTAGGTGCACTCTTGGGCTTGGGGGCAGCTTTGATTGCTACTTTGGGCTTTGAAGTGGCATCCCCTGACTTTATAGCATCACCCATCAGCTTTTGTGCCTTGGGTGCTGGTTCAGCAACCTCTTCTTCCTCTTCTTCCTCCATCATGGAAGGCTTTCCTATTACTCTGGCCATGGTCTTCTTGACCCTTTCCTTCCTTTTCTTTCCTTCAGCAGAAGCAGGCTCTTTGGGTTGGGATTCCAAAGATGCTTGAGTGGAGACTCTGAATTTGGACATTGGTTGTCTTCCTACATGCCTTTTGATCTTCATTCCTGGCTTAACTGCAGTTGAGTTGTACTCCTTCTTGAGCACTTTCTTCTTTGAACTTGCCTCATCCTCAACTGCCACATAATCCTCATCCTCAGACTATGAGGTCTTCTTCTTCCTTGTCCTTGTGGCAGCCTTGGGCAAATTCTTTGGGAGTGCTTCGCTCCCCTCATCTGAGCTGCTAGAGGGACTAGTGCCCTCACTCATGTGAATCTGCTCTTCTGACTTCTTCTGGCTGTCACTTTGGTCTGACATGCTGCACACACTGACTGCTGACCCTATGAATAGTTATAGATGAGGTAGAGTGGATGAGCATCACAAAATGCAGAGATTTTTGCAAAAGAATGATTCAAAAAACTTAGTTTTATTTTCCAGAAAAAGCATTTCGGATCTACCGATTTTCAAACTCGGTGATACCGAAGCAGTTTTGGAACCTAAACTAGTGAACTCGATCAGACCGAGTCACAATTTGGTGGCACCGAGACTGTTAGGGTTTCACAAAGTTTTAAAATCGTTCACACCGATTAGCAATTCTCGGTCAGACCGAGAGTTACTAGTGCAATGGCGTTAGCCAAATCGGTGGGACCGAGTTTTTCAACTCGATGGGTCCGAGATGGTTTCGGCGGAAACCTAACCCTAAATTTTCGAATCACACCTATTCTAAGGATTGTTTTGACTGGATAGAGGTGTTTCAATCGTGGCAAGAAGCATTATGAACACAATGTGCTGAGAATCGAGACGAGGATAGAACGTGATCGAGTTCATACCCTAGTTAATGATGAACTCGCTCTGGCGCAACAGCGGAGAAGAATTCAGTTGATGGCGGCGGAGACCAGCGACAGGAGGCGGCTGGTGATGAAGTCGACGATCCGGAGACCTAGTAGGCAGAGCGAGCTATGTGCGGGCGAGGAGTTTCGGAGAAAGTTTTCCAAAATTTGCCCGTGAGAATATATAGCCCGAAACTGTTGGTGTGACCGAGTGGAACAACTCGGTGGCACCGAGATGCATAACTGTTAACAGTTACAGCAACTCGGTGTGACTGAAAAGTTCAAATCGGTTGCACCGAGATGAAAACATAGATCGACTTAGTAATCTTGGTATGACCGAAATGGAGGAATCGGTCATACCGAAAATCACAAAGAAGTTTTGGAAGTTTAAGTCTATGATGAATCGGGGACTCCGAGTGCTCCTCACACAGAGTGGTTCGAATCTGACTTGATCAAATTTTGTGATGTAGCATGAATAGAGTTTGAGACGAGAAAAGCATAAATAGCTAGAGAAGGTTCTTAGGCATTCTTGTCCATCCACTTGGCCAAAGAAAAAGAAGCCAATCAATCAAAACAACAAGTGGATGTCCTTGAATGAGTAAAATATGCAACCAACATGCTCACACAATAAAATGACAAATGAAATATGTGACAAAGCATGCACAACCAATTCTAGCATCTATCAAACAATTGGCGATGACTAGGTCATCTATATATGAGTATATTGACTTAGGAGTCAAATGAGAACATTTGATCATAGGTCATACTCATCGTTTAAGCTCAAGTGGGGCTACCACTTTTACATAAAGCATTTATGTGTTCACATCATTAGAGTTGCTTTGACTCAATTCTTAGAGTTATGCTCCCCTAGATGTGAGATCCCCCCTTAGAGGGATAAACTAACCTTGGGTTTTGTCGATGATGACTTCATATAGGTGTTGAAGATGTGGATGCTCAATGTTGATGTAGATCTTTTTGGAGCAAACCTTTGGAGTGAGTTGCACTTTCAATACCTACATGGGTTAGTCCCACAAGGAACAAACAAGAATATCCATAGACATAGAGTGGTGCACACACAAAATGATGTCCATGAAAACATTAGGTTACCTTGTCCCTTGCCTTACCAACATGAGGGTTTGTGACTCCTTGAACTAGTGCAAGATATGAAAGGTGGTTGCACTTGTCCTTGCCATAATGATATGAGTGATGAATGTTGGTGGAGTCACCCTGAAGAACTCTCTAGTTCTTCTTCTTCGGGATCCACATCATCTTGATGGGAATCCTTGGTGTAGTAGTTGTACTTGATGAAGTAGAACTTGACGTAGTCTTGGGAACCCACTTGACCAAGGCCTTAGGCGCTTCTTCAAATGCATCAATCTCCTCTTGAAGCTTGTCCTTGCCTTTGTTCTTGTGGTCTTGTGGTGGAAGATCATCTTGTGCTTGTGTTCCCTGGAAGGAAGTAGGATCATACTTCTCTTGTTGAGGAACAAACTTCGTCTTGGGGTATTGATCTTCTTCCCACTCAACTCCATTGGCATTGAACTTTCGTTCAAAACCAACACCTTGATTCTTCCGGTGCCTTCCTTGCTTGCGTACAATTTCCTCAAATTGCTTACTCCCGGCAAGGCTCCTGTATACACCTTTCTCTATAATTCCCTTCAATAAGCTGTTTTCTTGCTCAAGTGTAACTTGGCTAAGAGGATCATTAGTGGAATCAAGAGAACTACTAGAAGCAATAATATTGGATTTAGCATTGTTATTGTTACTACTAGAAGAAGAATCTTTCTTGTTCTTGTTACTAGACTTGACTTGAGGCATGTAAGTAGATAAGAGTAAACGCTTGGCAATGTAAGAAGAACTTTTCTTACGGAGATCATCATTGATCGCTTTTAGGAACTCATGCTCTTGCTCAAGATTGAGCTTTTCAAAGCGTAACTTCTCATGAGCCCTTAAAAGTTCTCGACGATCTTCGAAGATAGTTTCATGAGCTAACTTAAGAGTGTTTAGTTCTTTAGTTAGACGCTCAATCTTCTCCTTATCATTGTCATTCGTTTCATCTTGATTAGCATGATTAATTGACGTTTCATCATAGTATTCATCACTAGAGTTGTCAACAAGTAAATCATCATCTCCTAGCAAGTCATCTTCATCACTATTAAAATCCACGTACTCGGGGTGTGTTACCTTAGGACCTTTGGCCATGAAGCATCTACCAATTCCTTCATTTGGTGATTCAAATATGTTGTAGGAGTTGGTTGACACAAGTGCTAGACCGGCAACACCTTCATCTTGAGTGTATTCGGAGTCGGAGTGATAGCTTCTCTCAGAGTGATTATCGGAGTCGGAGCCGGATACCCATTCACCAACGTGAGCTTGATGTCTTCGTTTTGTGTAGCCCTCTGATGACTTGTCCTTCCTATCTGAATCCTTGCTTCTCCGTGAGGGTCTTTGTTCATAACGATCATCTCTACTCCTTTGTGACGCCCCAAGACCGGAGCTTCAGTTGCCTTCCAGGGTTTCCGAGTTTTGTCGTGTGATTTGTTTTGTTTGTGCTTTCATCATGTCATCTCTTGCATTGCATCATGTCATCATGCCATCATATCATTAATTTTTAAAACTCAACTAAATAAATCGTATGGATTTTTGGTCCATTTAAATCGAGGGATATTCACAATGGTGATTTCTCTTTAGAACATATACTCCCAATATTATTAGGGAGCTATACTAAATATTCCATTAACTGGAAATCACCCATAACACACTTGCAAATATCACATGCCGTTGTTATCTCAATTCTTGGTCTCCAACCTTGCCCATAAATTATTTCATCATTTTCCGGAGCTCCACCAAAAAACCGAACATTTTTGGACCTTCCCTACCCTCACTTCCTATTCAAACCATTTGAATTTAAATCAAATGAGTTTGAATTTAAACTTCCAATCATGCCTCTTTTATTTTCCTGGATCGAGCTCATTTTTGCGAGTTAGGAAAATTATCCCCATCTTAAATCTTTCCCTAATCTCTCTTTATTTTCTCTGTTCTGTTTTTTATTCTTTAGAGAGAGAGAGAGAGAGAGTAAGCCCAGCAGGCCATCTAGGCTCATCCATGAGCCTCCGGCCACTTCTTTCCCCACTGGGCCGGCCTCCCAAGGCCCAATGGGCGCCCAGCTCTAACCCTAGCCGCACGCAGCGCCTGGTCCCTCGATCCATCTCCTCCTCCTCCTCGTTCCCGCAGCGCCCGATCCCCTCTCCCCCTCTCCTCGATCTTCCCCTTCCCCTCCGGTGCGCCTCCACCTCGCCCTTCTTTCTCCCTCACCTTGACCCGTCGCCTCGCCCCCCCCGGCCCCGTGCCCGGCCTCCGCGACCCCATCAGCGCGGCCAACTCCGGCGGCCCTCAGGCCATGGCGCCACCTTGCTCCTCCCTCCACCGGCGCCATCCGTCCCGCGCCACCGCCTCGCACCACCACCTCCTGGTCCGATCGAGCCGCGCCCTGCTTCTCCTCGCCAGCGCTCGGCCTCCTCCCCGAGGTCGCGCCGTCGCCTCCTCCGCACCGAGCCAGGGAGTGGTGCTCCCTGCGCCCGGTCCCCTCGCCCCTTGCCGCCTCCTCCGTTGGTGGCGACCACCAGGAGCCCGGAGTCCCCGCCGTCAAGCTCCATGGCCAGCACCACCGCCTCCGCACCCGGCCACATGCAGCCTCCTCCTCTGCCGTCCGCGCCATCTAGCTGCGCCGTGCCCCAAGCGCCCGCGCCCGACCTCCTCTCGCCCTGAGCCCCTGGATCCGCCATCTCCAGTCGCTCCCGCCTGCAACTCCTTCTCCACGCCCCGGTCACGAACCTCCAAGACCACCACTGCAACTGTGCATCAAGAGGTTGCTGCACTGGACGCCAAGTACCACGACCATCGCGTTTCGTTTCTTCACTGTCAAGGCCGAGAGGATGCCAAGTACCATGACGACGAGGACCGCCAAGTTCGTCTACCGCCGTCAAGTGAACGACTACCATCACTCCAAGACCCAAACGACTACGGCGACATGAACATCTATGAATCGTGTACAACTACCGTCGTGGTGCATTTCGCCAAGTCCAGTACAACGTGAACGACTACCGTCGACCCTCAAGTTCACACGTACTTCTTCGGATACACCAAGTTTGACTACACTGCAAGACCCGTACCCGAACCGTCAATCTTCTCCGAGAATTTTGCATAGTACCACGATGATGCATCGAGTACCTCTACCGACGACCCCGGACATCTACGAAACGAACGTGTATGACTACCGTCGCCGTGTACCACTACTTCCTCTACCGATGACCCCGGACATCTACGAAACGAACGTGTACGTCTACCGTTGCCGAGATCGCGAGTACCTCTACCGTCGCCGTGAACAACTACTTCCCTTGACGATTCGAACCGTCCCGAAAATGCACGCTTCGAAGGTATAACCCCGAGATGACCGACCGTGATCGAATGAATGAGTTGTATGAGATGCTCGAGTTTTGCACCGTGATTGAATCGTCCTTGCGATGCCCCTCTTTTGCCATGCCACCGTTCCGTGGGAACCCGGTAATCGGGATCATCCCACCATCTTGCATGACTCGCTCACATCCACACTTTCCTTTGCACCGGCATCTCAAACGAGTTATCGGAACCGGAATGTTGCCGTGGGATCATTTTTGAATTCGTTGCCGTGGCACCCCTTTCGTTCCGCCATGGTGACCAAATGCTTCATAACATGCTCATGTCGACATTTTCATAAAATTGCTTAAACTTGTATATGTCATCCGCATCATGATAACAACATTAAATGTTTAAAATTGTTGTTGCATTAAATTGCTAAATGCACATGAGGATTTTCCGGAATTGTTGTTTGTTGTTCTGGCCTCATTTAAAAATGTCCTAGATAGGTAGTTTTATTATGCTTCACCTCTTGCCATGTTTAATAACATTTAATATTGTTGAGTACCTATTCGGGAGAGGACTAAATAAGTGATGTGGTGTTTTGTCAATATGCAACCCGTTGCATATTGAGCTCCACTTAACTTGTAGTGTTGTTTGTGTATATTGCCATGCCATGCCTCATTAAATCGGACATGCATCATACTTGATTGTGCATCATGGCGTGTTTATGTGATGGTTGTTTACTTCGTTGTTTGTTTCTTTCCGGGTGGCTTCTCTCGTTAGCTTCGGTTTTGTTCCGGAGTTGTGAGGATTCGTTTGACTTCGTCCTTTTGTCTTCTTCATGGACTCGTTCTTCTTCCTTGCGGGATTTCAGGCAAGATGACCATACCCTCGAAATCACTTCTATCTTTGCTTGCTAGTTGCTCGCTCTTTTGCTATGCCTATGCTACGATGCCTACCACTTGCTATATCATGCCACCCACATTGCCATGTCAAGCCTCTAACCATCCTTTCCTAGCAAACCGTTGCTTGGCTATGTTACCGCTTTGCTCAGCCCCTCTTATAGTGTTGTTAGTTGCAGGTGAAGATGAAGTTTGTTCCTTGTTGGAACATGGAGATGTTGTTCCCTGTTGGAACATGTTTACTTGTTGGGATATCACAATATATCTTATTTAATTAATGCATCTATATACTTGGTAAAGGGTGGAAGGCTCGGCCTTATGCCCAGTGTTTTGTTACTCTTGCCGCCCTAGTTTCCGTCATACGGTGTTATGTTCCCGGATTTTGCGTTCCTTACGGTTGGGTGATTTATGGGACCCCTTGACAGTTCGCTTTGAATAAGACTCCTCCGGCAAGGCCCAACCTTGGTTTTACCATTTGCCACCTAAGCCTTTTCCCTTGGGTTCTGCAGACTCAAGGGTCATCTTTATTTTACCCCGGGCGGTGCTCCTCAGTGTTGGTCCAAACTAGAGCACCGTATGGGACCATTCCTTGGCAACTTGTATTACGTCGGTACCATGACGCTTCGCTTATCCGGTGTGCCTCGAGAGCGAGATATGTGCAGCTCCTATCAGGATTTGTCGGCACATTCGGGCGGCTTTGCTGGTCTTGTTTTATTCTTTCGAAATGTCTTGTAGTCCGGGATTCGAGACTGATCGGGTCTTCGGTAGAAGGACTATCCTTCGTTGACCGTGAGAGCTTATAAAGGGCTAAGTTGGGACACCCTGCAGGTATTATCTTTCAAAGCCGTGCCCGCGGTTATGAGGCAGATGGGAATTTGTTAATGTCGGTTGTAGAAAACCGAAGTTGATCTTAATTAAAATACATCAACGGCGTGTGTAACCGTGATGGTCTCTTCTCGTGAGTCCGGGAAGTGAACACTGGTGTTGGAGTTATGTTTGGCGAGGTTGTTCTAGGATCACTTCTTGATCATAGTTGTTCGACCGTGCTTTTGCCTTCTCTTCTCGCTCTCATTTGCGTATGGTAGCCACCATATATGCTAGTCGCTGCTGCAGCTCCACCTCACTACCCTGTCCTACCTTTAAGCTTAAATAGTCTTGATCTCGCGGGTGTGAGATTGCTGAGTCCCCGTGACTCACAGATACTTCCAAAACCAGTTTGCAGGTGCCGATGAAACCGTGCAGGTGACACATCCGAGCTCAAGAAGGAGCTCGATGAAGATCTTGTTCATTGTGTTGTTTCGTTTCATTTGATCAGTAGTGGAGCCCAGTTGGGATGATCGGGGATCTGTGTAGCATTTGGGGTAGTCTTCTTTTATTTTGGTTCCGTAGTCGGACCTTGATTGTATCTGTATGATGTAATGCTTTACTCCTGTATTTTGTGAAGTGGCGATTGTAAGCCAACTATGTATCTCTTTCCCTTATGTATTACATGGGTTGTGTGAAGATTACCTCACTTGCGACATTGCTTTCAATGCGGTTATGCCTCTAAGTCGTGCTTCGACACGTGGGAGATATAGCCGCATCGAGGGCGTTACAAGTTGGTAATCAGAGCCATCCCCGACTTAGGAGCCCCCTGCTTGATTGAATCGCTGACTTTGTTGAGTCTAGAACAAAAATGTTTTGAGTCTTAGGATTATATATATCGGAGAGTAGGATTCTTTTTACTCCCCAGTCCCTTCGTCGCTCTGGTGAGGCATCCTGACGTAGAGTTTTGACTCTTTCTCTTCTCAAATTTCACTAAATTTTTTTTAGGATCTCGCGGGTATCTTGGAATCGTTCGATGGTTTTGTGACGAGAACATTGTTCTTGGTGCCTCGACATTTAGGGGTTGTGGCGGTGTCCGGGAGTTGAGCTCCGAGGTGTTGTCGTCACAATTTTATCGTTGCAGTTCGAATACGAGCTTTGCCGACATCGAAAATCTCTTTTGTGCAGTTGTTGGTGAGATAACCTCGATAACCCGATCTTGGGGCGAGCTCGAGAGTATTGCCATGACTCGTATAACGGATGCTTTTCAAGGTCGAGGTAAGCGATTTCGAAGGTTTCTTGGTTATGTGTTGAAGGATGGATACAACTGGATCTAGGTATTGTTAGTTTGGGTGATATATTTTGTGTCCCCTGTATCCCCAACACCTGATTGCATAACCAGAAAGTTTCGGGAGTTTATAGGTGGGAATTCAAGTATCTCGTAGGATATCTTTCCAACACACACATGATACGATATGGGATCTATCATATGTTTGTTTCGGCTTATTCATAAGCCAAATCTTTTGTTTTTGTTTTGAGTTGTGGTATTCGAGTTGCTTCGAAGACAAGTGTTGACTCCATACCTTTCCTAAACGGTGTTATCATATTGCTATGTGAATACTAATCCTTCTTAATCACTGAGCTTGTCATGTCAATTCTTTTCTCAACCGGCGTGCTTCTCTTCAAGTAAATCCGATCATTGCAACATTCGCAAGATCAATTCTAAGCTTTTTCTCAACGGTGTTCGTTTCATCCGACCCAAGTTGTTTTTGTTTTCCCACCCTCCCACCCCTTTTTCTTCAAGGACTCAGATTTCTTAATCAAGCATCCATTTTACTGCTGTGAAGTTTCTTCATTCTTTTCCTTTAATGTTTTATCCGGTGATTTCTCATGAAGACGCTAAGGAAGCTTCAACCTTATCGTTGTTCCATTCTAATTTTCTTCTCCGGTGGACTCAAGTCAAGTTTTCGGTGTTCATCATATTCCCTTCCTCGTTTCAAATGTTTTCTCATACCGGTGCACCTCATAATCTTTTAGTTCTTGTTATTCAATTGTTCGGAGTGCGAATATTATCTCGAGCGATTAGTGTTTTCATTCCTAATCCGTGCAAGATTTCTCGTAGTTGTTATCCTTTTGAGCCATTTAATTCTACGGTGCAATATCTATTTCAAACAATTGTTCAGCGGTGGTTCTTTTGAGTGGGCCCTAACCCACAGGTCTTTTCGAGGATCTTACGACGACTCGCTAATTCTTTGGAAGCTATTTCCAAATTCTTTTCTAAGTTTGACGTAAGAATGGGTTTTCATCAGTCATATGCCTTTGTCCAATATCTTTCAAATTATTTTCATTGTTGGTTCAACCTTTCTAATTTTCATTCCGGAGTGTCTCAACAATTCATGCTGGTGTTTCTCATCGTCATTCTCAACATTTGAAGACTGAAGAAGAGTTTCTCTTTAATCTTGCTCCATTCTCTTCAAGATTCATGGTGCTAGCTTCGTGCCATCCTCATAATTGTTTTGATTGTGAGAATTCTTTTCACCCATCCGGAGCAATTCAGGAGTCTTTTCAGTTTGATTCCCCGGAGCCCATCATCTTAGAATTATCCATTCCAGCTTTCAGCTCTTGTTCTCCAAATCTTACCGGTGCATCATTCAAGTATTCACTAATCAGTTCATGATCTCTCCGTTCTCATGTATCTAAATTCTCTCAAGTATCTTTGTTCATTTCTAATTCCTTACGGCGATTCGTTCTTTTTCTTCGTTCATTTTCAATTCTTACGGTGGTTTGTTCAAGAGTTCTCTTCCTTCGTTATTATATAGATTCATTCGTTCTTCCCAAATCCAACCGGCGGATCGTTGAAGACCTTCCCAAGTCGAGCAATATCTCTCTTCAATCCTTTTTCAACGAGAATAAGTAGTATGCCTAATCCGTTGCTTGTCATCAATCTAAATTGGTGAAGGATACGCATAACATAATTCTTGTTCTTGTTTCATCCAAGTGATTGATTCATTCTTCCGGAGTTTGTAATGGTATCAATTTCTCAGTTCTAAGTTGTTCATCTCTTCTTTCCGGAGTTTGTTCATCTTATCACATTCTCGGTCTGAGATGCTTCATCTTTTCTTTCCGGAGTTCCAAGTTTTCTCGGCTATATCATTTCAAAGCTTCATCTTATCACTGCAAGGCTTCACCTTGTGTTTTCAACTTCTCTTTCTTTCTATCACCCTTTTGTTTACCGGAGTTCATCATGGAGGCTCTACATGGTGCTTCCTCAAGGATTCTTTTCATTCTTCAATTGTTCATCAAGATTTCTCTCGAAGTTAAGATCCGTCAAGCCATACTTCAAAATAAACATGGTGCTCAACACATGTTTTGTTTTGAGGAGTTCAAGCATTCTTCATCTTGCATTCCGAAGTGCAATTCTTTCTACCTTATCTCTTGAGATGGTGTTATGTCATTTTGACAGTTTCATTCATGTTTCATGATTCACTTGTTGTCAAGAATGAGATACTTAAATCCATCAATCTCTTCATTGGAGTTATCTTGGGTTATATTTCACCTAAAGCTTTCCCTAAGGATTGTTGCTAATTATGGTGCTTATAAATGACCCAAGTTCTTCATTTGTCCTCTCGGTGAAATAAATTTCTCGTCTCCTTGTTGATATCAATCCAATTGTTTGTTTCCGTTGGTGGCAGAAGCTCACCTCATAATGTTGAGATGTTTCCATAAGTCCACTACAAGGTTATTCTTTTCGTTGTTGATAATCCAACAACCCGTTCTATCCTTCTTTTAAGGGTGCTTTCCAAACTCATTTGTAGTAGAAGTTGTCATTTTCTTCTCCATTCCTTTATTCCAATGATCTATCTTCTATTATTTCTTCCAGAGGCATTGTGATGTTGCTCTCTTCACCCATCACCTCGTTTTGTCAAGATCATGTTATTTTCTTACTTATCCATTTAACCGGAGTGTTGTGTCATCTCTTCAAGTTCTTTTCATCTTATCAAGTTTTCCTTCTTCTTTCACTCGGAGTGCTGTCCAAATTATATCATTCTTATTCCTTCTCTATCTTGTTTTAACCGGAGTGGTGTCAATATCTATGTTATCACTAAACCTCTTGGTTCTCGTCGTATCCCATGTTCCTCTTTTCTAACAGAGTGTTTTCAACTTTGTTCATATTCGTTGTTTTCTTTCTTTCATTTTGTTCAACCTCTCAAAGTTCTTTGGTTTCACTCATTTGTCAAAGAAGCAACTTAGTTTTACCTCTTTCTTCCTTCGTTTTTCTATCCGGTGCCATCCTAGATCTCGGGACGAGATCCTCTCGTAGTGGTGGAGTGTTGTGACGCCCCAAGACCGGAGCTTCAGTTGCCTTCCAGGGTTTCCGAGTTTTGTCGTGTGATTTGTTTTGTTTGTGCTTTCATCATGTCATCTCTTGCATTGCATCATGTCATCATGCCATCATATCATTAATTTTTAAAACTCAACTAAATAAATCGTATGGATTTTCGGTCCATTTAAATCGAGGGATATTCACAATGGTGATTTCTCTTTAGAACATATACTCCCAATATTATTAGGGAGCTATAATAAATATTCCATTAACTGGAAATCACCCATAACACACTTGCAAATATCACATGCCGTTGTTATCTCAATTCTTGGTCTCCAACCTTGCCCATAAATTATTTCATCATTTTCCAGAGCTCCACCAAAAATCCGAACATTTTTGGACCTTCCCTACCCTCACTTCCTATTCAAACCATTTGAATTTAAATCAAATGAGTTTGAATTTAAACTTCCAATCATGCCTCTTTTATTTTCTGGATCGAGCTCATTTTTGCGAGTTCGGGAAAATTATCCCCATCTTAAATCTTTCCCTAATCTCTCTTTATTTTCTATGTTCTGTTTTTTATTCTTTAAGAGAGAGAGAGAGAGAGGTAAGCCCAACAGGCCATCTAGGCTCATCCATGAGCCTCTCGAGCCCTGGATCCGCCATCTCCGATCGCTCCCTTTGCAACTCCTTCTCCACGCCCGTCACGAACCTCCAAGACCACCACTCGCAAGCTGTGCATCGCGAGGTTGCTGCATCGACGCCAAGTACCACGACCATCGCGTTCGTTTCTTCTTTATCAAGGCCGAGAGGATGCCAAGTACCATGACGATGAGGACCGCCAAGTTCGTCTACCGCCGTCAAGTGAACGACTACCATCACTCCAAGACCCAAGCGACTACGGCGACATGAACATCTACGAACCGTGTACAACTACCGTCGTGGTGCATTTCGCCAAGTCCAAGATAACGTGAACGACTACCGTCGACCCTCAAGTTCACAAGTACTTCTTCGGATACACCAAGTTTGACTACACCTTTGCAAGACCCGCACCGGACCGTCAATCTTCTCGAGAATTTTGCCAAGTACCACGATGATGCGTCGAGTACCTCTACCGAGCGACCCGGACATCTGAAACGAACGTGTACGACTACCGTCGCCGTGTACCACTACTTCCTCTACCGACGACCCCGGACATCTACGAAACGAACATGTACGACTACCGTTGCCGAGATCGCGAGTACCTCTACCGTCGCCGTGAACAACTACTTCCCTCGACGATTCGAACCGCCCTGAAAATGCACGCTTCGAAGGTATAACCCCGAGATGACCGACCGTGATCGAATGCATGAGTTGTATGAGATGCTCGAGTTTTACACCGTGATTGAATCGTCCTTGCGATGCCCCTCTTTTGCCATGCCACCGTTCCGTGGGAACCCGGTAATCGGGATCACCCCACCATCTTGCATGACTCGCTCACATCCAAACTTTCCTTTGCACCGGCATCTCAATCGAGTTATCGGAACCGGAATGTTGCCGTGGCATCATTTTTGAATTCGTTGCCGTGGCACCCCTTTCGTTCCGCCATGGTGACCAAATGCTTCATAACATGCTCATGTCGACATTTTCATAAAATCGCTTAAACTTGTATATGTCATCCACATCATGATAACAACATTAAATGTTTAAAATTGTTGTTGCTTTAAATTGCTAAATGCACATGAGGATTTTCCGGAATTGTTGTTTGTTGTTCCGGCCTCATTTAAAAATTGCCTAGATAGGTAGTTTTATTATGCTTCACCTCTTGCCATGTTTAATAACATTTAATATTGTTGAGTACCTTTTCGGGAGAGGACTAAATAAGTGATGTGGTGTTTTGTCAATATGCAACCCGTTGCATATTGAGCTCCACTTAACTTGTAGTGTTGTTTGTGTATATTGCCATGCCATGCCTCATTAAATCGGACATGCATCATACTTGATTGTGCATCATGGCGTGTTTATGTGATGGTTGTTTATTTCGTTGTTTGTTTCTTTCCGGGTGGGTTCTCTCGTTAGCTTCGGTTTCATTCCGGAGTTGTGAGGATTCGTTCAACTTCGTCCTTTTGTCTTCTTCATGGACCCGTTCTTCTTCCTTGCGGGATTTCAGGCAAGATGACCATACCCTCGAAATCACTTCTATCTTTGCTTGCTAGTTGCTCGCTCTTTTGCTATGCCTATGCTACGATGCCTACCACTTGCTATATCATGCCACCCACATTGCCATGTCAAGCCTCTAACCATCCTTTCCTAGCAAAGCGTTGCTTGGCTATGTTACCGCTTTGCTCAGCCCCTCTTATAGCGTTGTTAGTTGCAGGTGAAGATGAAGTTTGTTCCTTGTTGGAACATGGAGATGTTGTTCCTTGTTGGAACATGTTTACTTGTTGGGATATCACAATATATCTTATTTAATTAATGCATCTATATATTTGGTAAAGGGTGGAAGGCTCGGCCTTATGCCTGGTGTTTTGTTCCACTGTTGCCGCCCTAGTTTCCGTCATACCGGTGTTATGTTCCCGGATTTTGCGTTCCTTACACGGTTGGGTGATTTATGGGACCCCCTTGACAGTTCGCTTTGAATAAGACTCCTCCAGCAAGGCCCAACCTTGGTTTTACCATTTGCCACCTAAGCCTTTTTTCCTTGGGTTCTGCAGACTCAAGGGTCATCTTTATTTTACCCCCCCGGGCCAGTGCTCCTCCGAGTGTTGGTCCAAACTAGAGCACCGTGCGGGACCATTCCTTGGCAACTTGGATTACGTCGGACCAGACGCTTCGCTTATCCGGTGTGCCACGAGAGCGAGATATGTGCAGCTCCTATCGGATTTGTCGGCACATTCGGGCGGCTTTGCTGGTCTTGTTTTATTGCTGTCGAAATGTCTTGTAGTCCGGGATTCCGAGACTGATCTGGTCTTCGGTAGAAGGAATATCCTTCGTTGACCGTGAGAGCTTATAATGGGCTAAGTTGGGACACCCTGCAGGGTATTATCTTTCAAAGCCGTGCCCGCGGTTATGAGGCAGATGGGAATTTGTTAATGTCCGGTTGTAGAAAACCGAAGTTGATCTTAATTAAAATACATCAACGCGTGTGTAACGTGATGGTCTCTTCTCTCGGAGTCCGGAAGTGAACACGGTGTTGGAGTTATGTTTGGCGTAGGTTGTTCTAGGATCACTTCTTGATCATAGTTGTTCGACCGTGCTTTTGCCTTCTCTTCTCGCTCTCATTTGCGTATGGTAGCCACCATATATGCTAGTCGCTTGCTGCAGCTCCACCTCACTACCCTGTCCTACCTTTAAGCTTAAATAGTCTTGATCTCACGGGTGTGAGATTGCTGAGTCCCGTGACTCACAGATACTTCAAAACCAGTTTGCGGTGCCGATGAAACCGTGCGGTGGCGCATCCGAGCTCAAGAAGGAGCTCGATGAAGATCTTGTTCATTGTGTTGTTTCGTTTCAGTTGATCAGTAGTGGAGCCCAGTTGGGACGATCGGGGATCTGTGTAGCATTTGGGGTAGTCTTCTTTTATTTTGGTTCCGTAGTCGGACCTTGATTGTATCTGTATGATGTAATGCTTTACTTGGCGATTGTAAGCCAACTAGGTATCTCTTTCCCTTATGTATTACATGGGTTGTGTGAAGATTACCTCACTTGCGACATTGCTTTCAATGCGGTTATGCCTCTGAGTCGTGCTTCGACACGTGGGAGATATAGCCGCATCGAGGGCGTTACATCCTTCTCTCTCTTGGTGGTGATTCTTCTCTTCTACTTCTTCTCTTGGGAGAATCTTCTCTTCTTTTGTAGGGTGCCGTAGACTCATTGGAATAGTGTCCGAGTCTCCCACAATTGTAGCAGATGCGCTCTCGACTAGAAGATCTTTTGTCATTGTAGGACCTTGACTTAGAGCTTCTTTCTTTGCAGATACTTTTGTAGAATTTGTTGAAGTTCTTCACCATTAAGCTCAATTCCTCATTGAAGGTTTGTTTCTCACTTGATGATGTGGGGGCTTCACATGAGGCTTTGTAAGCACCACTTGACTTGTTGTGAAGTTCCTCCTTATCCTTGAGTGACATCTCATGAGCAACAATTCTTCCAATGACTTCCGTTGGCTTGAGATCTTTGTAATTTGGCATCATTTGGATCAATGTGCACACGTTATCATATTTTCCATCCAATGCTCTTAGGATCTTCTTGATGATGAATCTGTCGGTCATCTCTTCACTTCCTAAGCCGGCAATCTCATTTGTGACAAGAGCAAGCCTAGAGTACATTTCAGCGACACCTTCACCATCCTTCATTTTGAACTTGTCAAGCTGACTTTGGAGCACATCCAACTTGGATTACTTTGAGTCGGTACCTTCATGCATATCAATCAAAGTATCCCAAATTTCCTTTGCATTCTCAAGGCGGCTGATTTTGTTCAATTCTTCGGGCACAAGCCATTGAAGAGGATATCACAAGCTTGAGCGTTGTATTGCAGCATCTTCAACTCTTCGCGCTAGCTTCACGGTTTGGTTCTCTCCCATCAAAGAATTCACCTTGCAAAACAATACACACAATAGCCCAAGCAGGCGGGTTATGTCCGAGAATATGCATTTTCATCTTATGCTTCCAACTAGCAAAATTAGTGCCATCAAAGTAAGGACCTCACGGTGATAATTTCCTCGCTAGACGCCATACTCTCCTAGGTTGTGAAACCAACGCTATGACCACCAAAGCTATGGAAATCAAAGCAAATGGAGACCAAAGCTTTGATACCACTTGTAGGACCTTGAAGTATGTCTAGAGGGGGGGGGGGATTAGACTACTTGACCAATTAAAAACCTAACCTTTTCCCAATTTTAGACTTTGGCAGATTTTAGCTATCTTTGAACAAGTCAAGCAATCTTCACACAATTGAAGCAAGCATGCAAAGAGTATATAGGCAGCGGAAATTAAAGCATGCAACTTGCAAGAATGTAAAGGGAAGGGTTTGGAGGATTCAAACGCAATTGGAGACACAG
This sequence comes from Aegilops longissima, assembly GCA_021605205.1. Lineage (NCBI taxonomy): Eukaryota > Viridiplantae > Streptophyta > Magnoliopsida > Poales > Poaceae > Aegilops > Aegilops longissima. Next base: position 334,777,794 of record CM038677.1, read on the forward strand.
ATGTTTTTGTCGTGGTTCCGATAGATGGTGCTATCGTACATCCACGTTGATGGAGACTTCAACCCACGAAGGGTAGCAGTTCTTGAGTCCACGGAGGGCTCCACCCACGAAGGGTCCACGAAGAAGCAACCTTGTCTATCCCACAATGGTCGTCGCCCACGAAGGACATGCCTCACTAGCGGTAGATCTTCACGAAGTAGGCGATCTCCTTGCCCTTACAAACTCCTTGGTTCAATCCACAATCTTGTCGGAGGCTCCCAAGTGACACCTAGCCAATCTAGGAGACACCACTCTCCAAGAAGTAACAAATGGTGTGTTGATGATGAACTCCTTGCTCTTGTGCTTCAAATGATAGTCTCCCCAACACTCAACTCTCTCTCACAGGATTTGGATTTGGTGGAAAGAAGATTTGAGTGGAAAGCAACTTGGGAAGGCTAGAGATCAAGATTCATATGGTAGGAATGGAATATCTTGGCCTCAACACATGAGTAGGTGGTTCTCTCTCAGAACTGGTAAGTTGGAAGTGTAGGTTTGTTCTGATGTCTCTCTCCACGACTGAAGAGGAGGTGGAGGGGTATATATAGCCTCCACACAAAATCTAACCGTTACACACAATTTACCAAACTCGGTGGGACCGAATCAAGAAACTCGGTCTGACCGATTTAGTAAACCTAGTGACCGTTAGGGTTTTCGGTGGGACTGAGATGCAACTCAGTACGACCGATACAGTTAGGGTTAGGGCACAACTAATCTCGGTGAGACCGATTACACAAACTCGGTGAGACCGATTTTGGTAATTAGCTAACCAGAGAATTGGTCAGGTAAACTCGGTGGGACCGATTCGCTCTTTCGGTTAGACCGAAAAGTTACGAAAGGGAAACATAGAGTTTACATTGCAATCTCGGTGGGACTGATCGCTCACTTCGGTTAGACCGAAACGTTACGAAGGGAAACAGACAGATTACAATCCCATCTCGGTGAGAGCGAGATCCCTATCGGTGAGACCAATTTGCCTAGGGTTTGTGGCAGTGGCTATGACATTTGAACTCGGTGGCGCCGGATAGAAAGAGTCGGTAGGGCCGAGTTTGACTTTAGGTTTAGGTCATATGTCGATGTGAGAAAGTAGTGGAGGGTTTTGGAGCATATCACTAAGCACATGAAGCAAGAGGCTCATTAAGCAACACCTCATCCCTCCTTGATAGTATTGGCTTTTCCTATAGACTCAATGTGATCTTGGATCACTAAAATGTAAAATGTAGAGTCTTGAGCTTTTGAGCTTGAGCCAATCCTTTGTCCTTAATATTTTGAGGGATCCACTTTCATCATCCATGCCATGCCATTCATTGAGCTTTCCTGAAATATTTGTCTTGGAATAGCATTAGCTCACTGAGCTATATGTTGTTATGAATTACCAAAACCACCTAGGGATAGTTGCACTTTGGGGGCCTCTAGCACGGAGCAGGGGCGCGGCTCAGCGCCTCGGCCGCCGCTTGAGGCGGGCCACAGAGCTGCCGCCCCAGGAGTGCCGCCTGGCGCCGTCATCCCGGCGGAGACCCCCTCAGCCCCCGGTGGCCCTTGCCTCCCTGCTCCGCCACTCGAGGAAGGACCGACGTGGGCAACCGGAAGGGCAAACACCACAACTGGGTTCTCACGAGGTCCCATGAGGCCTGCGGGGCGCAGCCCCCATTCGTCGAAGCTGGGCATCTTCTTCACGAAATCACCCCTATTCGAGCAAAGGTACAACATGGCACCCCCTTGCCGGATGCTTCCAGGGGAAGGGTCCCCAGTCAGGATCATGCGAACCTTCCTCAGCACTTCAGGCATCAGGTCCTCCTCCTGGAGCCTCATGCGGTCTTCACGCCCACCGAAGGCCCACATCTGGCGGGAATGGCGCTGGAGAGGGGCAATGCGGCATAGGAGGAACTCCTTCACCACCTTGGGCGCCGTCATGTCGAGCGCCCTCAAGTACGCGAAGCGACGCCAGACGAAGACGAGCAGGGGGCTCGTGAGCGTCTCCTGGCCCCAGCCCGAATTGGGGATAGCGGGTCATGTTGGCTCCGGAAGCAGGGGGCTGGGCACCCCGACATCCACATACAGCCACCGCCCGCGGAACCCAGGCGCGGGCGGAGGAACGCTGAAATCAATCCCTGAAGCCGCTGTTTCTGGTGCGGCAATGAAGCTCACGCACCCCGAGCATTGGGTGGGGTCGTTGGGGTGCAAAGAGAAGAAGTGGCACAACAAGGCAACTGAAGGAGGAATGCCCATCATCGCTTCGTAGACAAAAGCAAAAACGGCAAGAAGAGTAATCGATTCGGGACCCAAATGCATCATGTGGATCTGGTAATGGGAAAGCACATCATTGAAGAAATTGGAAAAGGGGGGAACCAGTCCCGCCCACAGGGCGTCGGCGAAGTACCGGACCTCGGTGACTATTCTATCAATGGAGAAGTGAGACGCGGGCCAGACCTCGTCCTTCCGCACTCGTTGAAGATGGTGGCGAGGGCAGAACTGACCTTGTCCAAGCCTTCTCGGTTGAGTATGATCAACCAATCGACAGCAGGAGCCGTCGGCGACGGCGAGCGGGGCGGAGGCACATGCCTTTTCCCTTTCCCCTTCTTCATCAGAGCCATGGCGACAGGAAGGGGGAGGATTCGAGATCGGATTGGGAGCAGAGACTGGAGCTCGAGAGGAGCAAGAGCAGGAGACGCTCGAGCGGCGAGAAGAGGGATGACTGTGTGCAACCACGGGTCCGCCTAGCTGGGCGCAAAATAAGGAGGCGTGGGGGAACAGGGACGCCCATGTCCAATCAACCGCCACGCGGCGCCCAAGGCCGGAGGCTGTTAGGGCCTGCGGCGCTTCGCACTTGCCCCTTCGCTTCTCTACTAAGCCAAGTCCAAGCGCGCCTTGGGCCCGGGGGCTACTGTCGGCGTTCAGGAGCGGGGTACCCAGACTTGCACTGCAGCTGCGGCGTGGCTCAAGGGTGGCCAGACGCCCATCTTCATCAGCACAAGCTCAAGACCCTCGCAAGGGGCCAAGCCTCGCGGGGCGGACGATACGAAGCTTCCTCAGGCACGGCCTCGTCAGGCTGGCTCGCGAGGAGGCGGAGAGATCAAGGCGGGGTACCTCACATGGTGCCCATGATGCAAGCCATGACGACCAAGGGCGCCAGGCGGGCGCCAGCCCATGATGTCCTCATTTCCTCTTTGGTGCAAAGGAGGCAAGCGAGCGAGAGCATCAAGCAAAGGCAACTATTTCGGTGCAACGAGACCAAGACCAACACAACGGCAGGAAGGAGGTCATCGTGGAGCCCAAGCCAGCGTCATCGTCAGAGCCTTTGGCAGGCGAGGACCAACTTTGGTCAAGATAAGTGTACTAGATGTTCCCCTTCAAAATGGCCAATTGTTGGCGCCCTTCCCGCTCAATATTTGGGAAGAGGCCCAGGGCCTCTGCCTATAAATAGGACTTGCCACCCACAGGGTAGAGGCATCTGGAATAGAGCTAGAGATCAATATCGAATCTAGAGAGAGAGAGAGAGAAGCGACCGAACTCCCCCTAGAAGTTTGTCGCACCGTCCAAGAATAGACCCTCACGAGGCTGTTCTTCCTTGTACTGTTCATCATCAGCCCCTGAGGCAATCCACCACACCACACACTGGAGTAGGGTATTACACCACAATGGTGGCCCGAACCAGTATAAACCTTGTGTCCCTTGTGTTGCTCTTTGTGTAGTTTTAGATCCTTGCGAGGCGACGAGGTGCAGGTAGGTTGGAGGTGAGATCTCAGCGTGCACCCCAGAGTTCGAACCTTGAGGGTCTGCCGGAACCCGAAATCTGACACTTGCATGCAGACATGTTGATGTGATTTAAAACCCACTCACATGCATGTGCCACGGTATTTCTGCATGCTTGCATGTGGCTTAGTGCGGAGCCTCTCAACGTCTAGATCAGACGGCTATTATGGACTGATTTACTTCATCTAATGGCTACATCAATTTTGATGATGTGACTCAAGGAGAGGATAGAGAATTCCTAGTAGTGGGGGCTAGCTATTACTAGTAGATAAGTCTTTGTAGAGATTCCACTAGGTGAACTACATACGGAACAAAATGAATGAATCTACACTTAAAATACATCTATATACATCTGCATGTGGTTCATGGTGAAATCTCTACAAAGACATATATTTAGGAAGGAGGAAGTACTAGTATAGTACGTCTTGTAATTTATCGTGAGATAAATTTGTACAATGCTATGAAGCTTCCAGCACATTACATGTATCTTGCGTCCAAGGTTGCCCGTTGCAACATTTCATCAAATACAAAGGAGACTAACATGCATGCTATTGCATCTCAATGATTGACAGATCATAGCAAATATGTACTCCTCCGTTCCAAAATAAGTGTCTCAACTTTGTGCAAACTTTAGTACAAAGTTGTACTACTACTAAAGTTGACACTTATTTTGGAGCAGAGGCAGCTAAAGAAAAAAGCGATCCATGCAGTCCCTAGCCCTTGAACCGTGACCTGACCAGCCTTCAATTTGTTGGCAAGCGTTCGAGCTTCCTAATAAATGAAGTTTGCAACCTTTTGACCATCGGATCATTTTGTGCAGTTTCACCAAAATCGAGATGAGCATCCCTGTGACAAAGAAATTGAAGAAGCGCGATTAGAATAAGATTACTGGGGCCAGTTGATGAGACATGAACTCATCACAAATATAGTACGTAGAAGCCAGTAGAGGTATGTGAGGGGCAAAGAAGTAGAGAAATATCCACAGGGAGTGATGTAGGCAGCTGGAGCAGTGGTGCAAGCCGGCTGTAAAGGGAGTTGTACCTGAGGGACGTAGCTCAACCTTGAGGAGGGCGGCGGGAGGCGACAACTGCCCACGTCGCGGCAGTGAGCAAGGGACGAAGGCAACCTCACCGACTTTGTGAGAGAGAACGGCGGGGACCCCTGATCGGGACGTGCCGATAGTGGGTTTTCACCGTCGGCGACGGCCACCGCATCTACACTAATCATCCACCCCTTCCCCAAGCGGACGTGATCCGCCGGGATGTTAGAGATGTGGCCACGATCGTTTTGTGCGAGAGAGTGTGAAGAGCAACCCCACAAGCAACCGTGTAGGCTGGCCCGTCGACTATGTATATAGTGGGCGGTTTCCTTTTCTCTCCATATGAACCTATCATATTGCATACGTGCCACTGAAGAAAAAAAACTTTATTTATAAATGACGCGGCACCTACTACTCGTTCTCCTATAACCTTGCGCTTGGCATCTCCAAAATATTAACCTTGCGATTGGCTCTTCGCCTCTTCGGGAAGTCGAGCAATAATGGTAGTGCAGTATATATCATTCTGGCTATATGAGACCGAATGAATTGCTGCACGTCCACCACGTGGGAGAGGGTCGAGGGGCGAGGGAGAGTGCTACATACGGAGCAAAATGAGTGAATCTACACTCTAAAATATGTCTATATACATCAGTGTTTGGAGTATGTACTAGTAGTTCATATTGAAATCTACTATAGGACATATATATTCCAAATAATATGATATAATCTCTATAACCAAGGTAGGAGGGACGAGGAGTAAACGGAGGGAGTAGTAAATTTTTCTCCTCGTCCTGCGAGCCACCGCGTGCATGGGCGAGGGAGCGGGCGTAAGGCGGAGCAAGACTCATCTCATCCTGCGAGCCACCGCGCCTGTTGGTGGGGGAGACGGCGTACTAAGCAAGCTTCTCCTCGTTCTGCGAGTTGTCGGGACACATCAAAAGTCTTGCCTCTAAGGTAGGCCCCACATGGTTTGCCTCTTTTTTTAACATAACACGTCAAGTCGCAATTTGTTTGTTCACCCGTGGTAGACGATCCTCCCTCCACCAAGTGGACAACCAGTACACGTGCCAAATTACCACGTGGGCTGCCTTTTTCGCATGAATTGAGCTCCACTTGTGTACCAGCGGGTGTGGTTGGGAAAGAGGCGAGAATACGTCGCCGTGCATGCACCTCTTCTCTTCTGCCGCCCCCACCTACGTGGGTGTGTGTGAGAGATACAAACCGCGTCAGTGAGTGTTTTTGTTTTAGGGTGGGGGTGGGGGGTGGGGTGGGGGGGTTGATTTCATGAATTATTTTTGGGAATATGTATCAATGACATCTCAAACAAAATTTTGCATGCAATGTGTGTGAAATGGAGGCCTATCCATATCATACATAGAGGGTCGGGCAATCCACGAGAAGAGAGGGAGGGGTCATAGCTACCGATAGAGTCGAAGAGAGGATCAAGTGGGTGGGTGCGAGATCGATGAAGAGAGCCATAGAAAATTGTGTGTGTGTGCAAGTCAAAGATATAGGGCGACTGGCCTACCGGAACATTAGAGGGCACATGTCAAGTTTGTGTTTGGCAGGAGACATGACTAGGCGCTCGATGTATCGGTGTGTGGGGGGGAGGGTGGGGGAGGGGTAGGGAGAGGCCTAACTATAGAGGTAGAATGACTCAGTATATGTGTTGAGAAGGAGAGACCCAGCTATATCTTGAGGGAGATCGGTCGACATCCATACATAATTGAAGGACGGGAAATATGATGGGACAGAGAGAGAGAGAGAGAGAGAGAGAGGGAGGAGAGGGGTAGAGTGTTGGATGGGTGATGGAGTTGCTTCTCGGAGATGGTGGAGAGGCCTACTAGACAAGCTGAGGTGGAACTGCAATGTTATCAATAAGAGTGGGGATGTGTTTACGTGTGTGCTGTGTGTGATAGATCTGTGGGGCGCATCCATGGATGATGAAGGGGAACCATGTGTTTGGTAAGCAAACCTAACTAGATCAGTAGATCAATTGTTGTTTGTCGGAGGAAGGAGAGACACAACTAATGAGGTAGATCGATCGGCGTGTGGGTAAAAACGAGTTATAAGGACCTAGCTAGCTATATGTATAGCGAGAGACCGGTCGGTGTACGTCCATTTGTTAGAGCCAAATAAGGCCCAGCGAGACGGATAGACAGAGAGAATGGAGCTAGGAGGTGGTGCGTGAGGCCCAACTACTAGCTAGATAGGGGGAGGAGTGTGCTGTTGTGAGATCGATGAAAAGAGGGGTGAGAGTTTACACGTGTGTCTGACCATATGAGAGACACGAGGCAAGGACACATAAAGGAGGAGATTGATGGTGTGTGTGTGTATGTTGTAGGCAGGCATCGCTGGAGAGGTTTATCAATCGGTGTGTGTCGAAAAGGAGTTGTGGACTCTGGGAGAACGACCTAAAGAAAAAAATGAATGTGCCCGGTGGATAGAATGCCGAGGGAGGGGGAGGGCGAGGAGGGCGTGTGCATGCATGAGAGAAAGTTAGTGGTAGCTACAAAGGTTAGAGGATTGTGTGGGTGTAAGAGACTAACAAAGATCATAATTTGATATGAAATTAAGCGGATTCATATATTTGAACAGGAGATCATAGTGTTTTAAACATTGCATGCATGAATATAGCGGTGATACACGTGCTGTGCACATGTTATACCATAATGTGATAATGCATGGCGTTTGCAACTCACAACTAAATGCCGAACAATCTAAACCATACTATACGTCAAACAATCTCACATTTTATTTGAATTTGTGATAATGTGTGGCGTTTGCAGCTTACAACTAAATATCGAAAAATCTAAACAATACCATATATCGAACATTCTCACATTTTATTTGAATTTGTGGTAATGTGTGGTGTTTGCAACTCACATCTAAATACTTGTAGGCGTAGGGGCGGGCCACCATACATAATGTGATAAACACATTATACATATGATACATGGTTTAGATTATGAAGATCTAGCTAGAGCTAGAAATGTAATGTGATTTGAAATCAAAATAAAGTGGATTCAAAAAATCTAGTTCGAGCTCATATAGTACACATAGTTCATATGTAACTCGAGACTAATCATGTGGTGTGTTGTGAAGATAATACACAAATGATGGTTTTACTTGACAATAAGGATGATTGTAGATCTTATTAAAACATAGAAACGAATTCAAATGCTTTGACTTTAAAACAATCATTACTGTAGATCTTATTCAAATAGAGAAACATTCAAATTTAGTTCATATTGAAGCGGTAGTATATATGTTCGGAATGCACTAAAACGTTCATTTGAGTAGTAGGTTGCATGTATTATACACGTAGCGGAATATTTTAATTGAACATAACATGACTTCAAAGTTTTGAACGACATTTGTAGTGCGCATTGATTCGGTACAGACACGTTAGGCTTGTCCGGAAATTACAACCCGCGCCTTGTTAGCCCGAAATATTTAAGATATATCTTTGTCTCGTTGTGCTCCAACAACTCCCTCCATCTCAACCCACGCCTTTCTATTCCGAAATTACAACGCGCGCGAAAAATCCCACCTCCTGTGAAATCCCGACACGCGAAATGCCCATGGTACCCTGAACCGAAAGAACCGCCTCAAATCGGTGGGGGGGGGGGTACTTTCGTAACTTACCCCACATTTCGGACAAGCGCGTCTCTAAGCCATGGTTCCCTACTGCAATCCCATCCGCCCACCCATTCGTACACCGAGGCCGCGAAAACCCGTGATGAAACCCCACACCCTGCTCCGTCCGCCACCCAGCCGGGGCCTCTTCCACGTCGACGTCGTCCACAGCAACACCTCGACGTCCCTCATCCACCGTACCCGATGAGGATCCGTCGTCGATCTCATCGTCGCGCCGGTTCAGCCACCCCGTCCTCCACTTCCAAGGAGCTGCCCCGATGTTCCGCTCGTCTTTCGCGCCACCTCCATTCCCACACCGCCGTCTTCAACTGCACCACCGGAAGAGCATCATCATCACCGTTTCCTCGGATGAAGCTCGGCCTAATCGGCGCCACCAAAGATGTTGTACACTAATTGCCGCATTTTCTTCTTGATTCGATCTCACAGTGCTGCCGGCGCTCGGTCCCGAGCCGACACGGGGCGGATCCATCCACGGCGGCGTCGCCGGCCACTTCCTCCACGGTGTCGCTCCCTCGGCGGCGACGTCCACATCAGTAGGAGCTGCTGCTGCTTTAGCTCTCGCTCGCGCTGCTGCTCTGCTCTTGCTCTCGGTCCCCTGCCTGGTCTGCTCTTGTTATTGCTCTTGCTCGTGCTGCTGCTGATGAGGACATGACTACCTTGGATGAGACCAAAAATATTGCATACATGCATATTTCTCAGGTGATTTCTAGTGCGAACTATTCAATAATATATTTATGTTATCCAGGACAAAAATACTTCACAAACTTTTGTGCCATGTCTAATTGCAGGTGTATGGGACATTTGAACAATCCACATATGAAGATAAGGGAGAAAGAGATGTTTACCTGCTGTTCAAAAGTTCTCTCACGTCACTTTTGGCCCAAGAGAAGATAGAGTCCAAGTCTCTCACGTTCTGGACTCAGATTCGGACTACACAGACATACCTGACTCAAAACGTTTATAACTTTTCATACGGACTCCAAATTGGTTGATTCTTTTTGTTGGAAAATAGATTTCGTGCATTTTCCAACCCAATTGGAATCACCTTAAAATACGTCCGGAGCGTTGAGTTATAGACGAAACAATCTGATGCTGCAGCAGAATCCGAGTCAAACTACAAGTCCAAAGGTGTTACGTCACCTCCGCTTGGGCCCATTGGCCTTGTACGACCTAGGGTTAGTTTTAGGCTGCCTTGGGACGTCCTCCCACCTCCTTGGCCGCCACCCTTGCTCCTATATAAGTAGATCCATCTAGTAGCTTTTTCCTTGGGATTTGTTTAGTTAAAGTTAGCCATTGCAACTTCGTACTTCGTTTGTGTCCAACGACCAGACCAAGACCGCTACGGATCCCCACCATTATCAATACTTCATATATATTCGCAATATTCAGATTGCTTTATCATATTCTTGCTCGTTCTTCGATTGCTTGCAGGAATAGACCTTCGTGGTCAGGCTGATCGTGCTTCCGGCATCGTCAGTAACCTAAGGAGAATGGTTTAGCGATTGCTAAGGCGCAACGTCGTGCACGTTTGTAGTCGGATCGTCAAAGTCGATTCCATCAAATCGAGAGTTATCATCTCATCGAAAGATCGGGACACCTCGCCTCTATCAAGTGGTATCAGTTTTCAGGTTGCTCGGTGAGATTTTCCAGTTATCCCTAGATTCGATTTATTTTCTTACCAATTGTCCAAGAAAAAGCCACAAAAAAAGTTAGATCTATTCATCATTTGTCCTAGCCAGTCCAAGCCTTTGCAATTTTCTTTTCATTGTTTGCATTATTGAATTATCGGTTGCATCGTCGTGTCGAGTTGCTGGTCTTAGTGTCTTGTTCCTTTAGAGGTTCGAGTTCTGTTCACATTAGTCACGCCGCCGCTGCATCATTATCCCTTCCGCTGTCCACCATCCCATCCATTAATTTCCATCACGTACTACGACTGTTCATTGTCATAATCATAGTTGAGGTCATTCACATCTTCGCCTGATCCAATCTGCATCTTATCCAGTTTGTCTTGGAAAGAGGGAGAAAAAAAGATAGAAAAAAGAGAGAGAAAAAAGGAAAGAAAAAAAGAAAAGAGAGAGAAGAAAAGAAAAAAAGCGTGAGAAAAAAAGAGAGGAAAAAAAAACCGGATCTATCTAGAATCAATCTCGTACCTGAATTCGGATTGGAATCTGTTTTGCACTGTTCAGTAAAACAGGTGTATCTTCCTCATACGAAGTCCGTTTTGACTCCGTGAGTACTCAAATTAAAGCTAGAGACGAGGCGCATCTAAATAGTTGCAGAAGCTAGTTTAATATTTGACACCTCAAAATCGGCTTCTAAATAGGTGTTTTTGCCCTCTGAAGTTCGTGAACACAGCTTGTTCCAATTTTTCAGGCCAGTTTTAGAATTCTTTAACTCCTCATATCAACTCGGAATTGAGTGATTCTTTTTGCATTGGAAAGCTTGAGTTAGTAGCATTCTTTGAAAGAATTTATCAGAAAATTGGCTCAAACTTTTCAAGAGGAAAGTTGGAGAGAGAGTTGTTGTATGTCCTGCTTGGCAGTTGTTTTTCATCATTATCTTCACTGCCGTTGTGATCTTCACTTATATCTTGCTGTCAAGAGCTACTTAGTATCCTTCATTGATGCTAGTTGTGCTATGCCGTGACCTCATTAGTGTTCTAGGCTCGCGTCTCTAGTCCGGTCTAGCCTAGGACCAGCACAGTACCGTCGTTGAGCGTTTATTCAACATTGCATCTTTGAATTGATTATTGCTAATCTTTTGCTACCATATATAGCCAACCCAGCTCCACATATTTCTACACCGTGTATACGTACGCTCCCTGGCAATCGCTTTACTCAATATTCGGAGTTACTTGACACCACTGGTTGCCGATCACCGCCTGCTGCATGGTAAGAACTTGTAAGACATTGATATTTGCTTTACTGTGAGCGTTTTACCACCACATCCTAGTAGTTATAGGAACATTATTTTGGATTTTGTTTCTTGTTCTACTAATCATGACAGGATCCAGAGTCAATTCATGGGCTTTGTCGATCGCGGGAGACATGCCACCACCTATGCAAATACCACAACCGTCACGAGAGGTGCACAAACATCCAAATGCACATGATCAGGTTCATGTTTCTATACCACCATTTAATGGCGTTTTAGACCTCCTTTATATATTGAATGGGAGTTAGACATAAATAATATATTTGCTTCCCATAATTTTGATGAGCGTAAAAAGTTATGGTTGCGGTTGGTTCTTTCACTGGTTATGCTCTAGTTTGGTGGAGTGAATATTGTCGGTTACACCCTGATTATGTACCTAATACTTGGGATGATTTAAAACATGTCATGAGAGATAGATTAAATCGATGTTTATTATACTCGTGGCATGATTAAAAAACTGGAACATTTAAAACAAGGTAGTGACACCGTAACAAAATATTATGATGATTTACAAACTACCTTGTTGCACTCATTTTAGAAGAAAGTGAAGAAGATTTTATGGATAGATTTTGGGAGGATTAAACCATAATATTCAGGAGATACTAATTCATGAAGAGTGTTATCCTATGGACCATTTGTTTCGTCTTGCTTGCAAAGCTGAACAGGAAATAAAACGACGTGTTGCCCACAAGGAGAACAAGCGCACGGTGCACATTCCAACTGTTGATACAGATGTTTATTCAACTACTAGGCGTACTATGACAACCACATCCGTTGTTGCGAGGACTACATCATCTCCACCATGTGACACATCACCATCGAGAGTGCCTGCATCATCTGAGTTGACTATAAGAGGTAATGACAAAGGTACAGATTTTCCACTTTTACATGAGAATGATGCATGCCTAGTTAACTCGAATACATCATGTGTTGAGCTACCCACTACTTTGATCACACCACCTATTTTAGAGGATTATATTGATAATTTGACTTTGCCATGTGATCAAACAACTGAAATACCAACAATTTTGAGAGCACCCATTGAATTAACTATTGATGCAAAAGAATCAATGTTTAATCATTTTGATCGACCTCTAATCTTGGTGATGATTCTGTGTCGAATGACTCATTGCATGTTTGCTTATCTAAGCATGTTGTAGCATGTAAATTTGATTCAAATAAGGTTTATTCACCAATGTTGGGATGGTTTCATGATGAACATTGTCAATCTCTTGAAATAAATAAGAGCTTCACTTATATGTGCAAACTGAGTTGCAGTATTTTCAAGCCTTCTAGTTCTTGTGCTAATTTGTTGGCTTTAGATTTTATGAACTATGCAAGTTACTCATCTATTCATGTGTCATATATGCAAAAATCAAGGGAAGTAAAAATGGATGACGTATACATATACAACATGTACACCTTGTCTCTTTTGTTAGCCACATTTCAGATTAAGCAACGCCGAGGACGGCTTTGTTTTCAAAAAGGGGAGGATGATGAGGACATGACTACCTTGGATGAGACCAAAAATATTGCATACATGCATATTTGTCAGGTGATTTCTAGTGCGAACTATTCAATAATATATTTATGTTATCCAGGACAAAAATACTTCACAAACTTTTGTGCCATGTCTAATTGCAGGTGTATGGGACATTTGTACAATCCACATATGAAGATAAGGGAGAAAGAGATGTTTACCTGCTGTTCAAAAAGTTCTCTCACGTCACTTTTGGCCCAAGAGAAGATAGAGTCCAAGTCTCTCACGTTCTGGACTCAGATTCGGACTGCACAGACATACCTGACTCAAAACGTTTATAACTTTTCATACGGACTCCAAATTGGTTGATTCTTTTTGTTGGAAAATAGATTTCGTGCATTTTCCAACCCAATTGGAATCACCTTAAAATACGTCCGGAGCGTTGAGTTATAGACGAAACAATCTGATGCTGCAGCAGAATCCGAGTCAAACTACAAGTCCAAAGGTGTTACGTCACCTCCGCTTGGGCCCATTGGCCTTGTACGACCTAGGGTTAGTTTTAGGCTGCCTTGGGACGTCCTCCCACCTCCTTGGCCGCCACCCTTGCTCCTATATAAGTAGATCCATCTAGTAGCTTTTCCTTGGGATTTGTTTAGTTAAAGTTAGCCATTGCAACCGTGTGCTTCGTTTGTGTCCAACGACCAGACCAAGACCGCCACGGATCCCCACCATTATCAATACTTCATATATATTCGCAATATTCAGATTGCTTTATCATATTCTTGCTCGTTCTTGATTGCTTGCAGGAATAGACCTTCGTGGTCAGGCTGATCGTGCTTCCGGCATCGTCAAGTAACCTAAGGAGATTGGTTTAGCGATTGCTAAGGCGCAACGTCGTGCACGTTTGTAGTCGGATCGTCAAAGTCGATTCCATCAAATCGAGAGTTATCATCTCATCGAAAGATAGGGACACCTCGCCTCTATCAGCTGCTCTCGCTCTCGCTCTTGCTCTTGCTTGCGATGCTGCTCCGATTTAGCTACACTCCAATCGGTGAATCAACTTTTGGGTCGGTCGATTTTGAGGGGGGGAGGGAGGCTCGGGGTGAAAGAAGAACCAGCCGCAGCGGGAGGGGGCTCACGGAGAGGTACCCACTATCTATCTTAGGGTTCAGGATGGGGCGGTGGTCGCGGTGGTGGCGGGCGTTGGCGGGCGGTGGCGTTGGGATCGCCGGAGAAAAATCTCTCGCACGGGGGCCTAGAGGATGGCAGGCGCGCGGACCGACGGTGGGGAGTGTTTTCGGGGTGGGCGGGGCGGCGCACCGCCGGCCGAGGGCGGCGGGGGGCTGCTGTTTGGGCGGTGGCGGCTGGCGGCTCAGGTGGGTGGAGGTTGAAGATGAACCGCATGCCCTTGATTTCGTATCCAACGGCTGCAAAATCGACTGACCAGAGATGAAAAAGTCAGTCGACCGACGTGTAGCCTCACCTTGCTAGTGCGTTCAGTTTCAACAGCGAAATTCAGTTTTGATAGCAAAATTCAGTTTCGACAGTTAAGTTCAGAGATGAGCGGCTGATGTAGTTTACATCTAGCACTTTGTGGTTATGTATTTTACGTCATGTATTGGAGATGATATTAGAATTCCGCTCAGGTTAACGTTGTTCATTGTCTCTCTTGTCCTGCTTCAGCCTTGGCGTCGTACAACTCACTGGAGCTGCTCCAAGGACGAAACCCTCCATCACATGCGGAGCGATACCTCGGCTCCATCTCCGGACGCCTAAGATCTTCTTCCCTCCTCCGACATCAAAGTCAGCCGGAGCATCCTCACCGGCTAACCCAATCACGCTGAGATCGACATGGCTTCGCCAAAGACGTTGTACACTTGTTGCATCTCTTTTTTAACTCTACATGTTATATATATTGTCCACTGAGCACACGGATTTGTTCCTTTAGTGTCTCCTTGAAAGAAAAAACATAGGAATTTTAATTTTCACGTGTCCTCCTTTTCAAATTCCTATTCATGAAGCAGAAGACTAAGAGATAGTAGCATAATAGCATTATAACCATACATTTTCTTGTGGTTTGACTTAATCTCACCATGCTTCTTTGCATCCTGTGATCTTCCAATTGTTGTGAATCAAACACCCAGAATAGCATTATAACGGGCCATCGTTAATAGGCCATATTTGATGACGCTATGAAAACGGCCCAACGTATTAACGGACCACAAACGGGCCGACTGTAACCACGGGCTGAATTTGGCCCACAAGCGAAAATGCGAGAACGGTCCGTAAGTAAGCGAATCTTGAAATGAGCCCAAGAATAAATGGGCTCGAGAAGGCGAAAGATAAATGGGCTGAAACGCCCAATGAGAATAACGGGGCGTTAATGGGTATAAAGTGAAACACTGTTCATTATGGGCCAGTTTCACCACAGGCCGTTAATGGGTGTAAAGTGATACACTGTTCATTACGGGCCAGTTTCACCACGGGCCGTTAATAGGCCAAGAGTTACATAGGGCCTCATATGGGCCGAAAGACGTCATGGGCCATACATGCGCCAGAAGTGAAAATGGGCTGGAATCATATTGGATGGCCCAGATGACGCTACTGGGCCTAATTCGGATAGGGCTCAACGGGCCTTGGGTTATCGGGCTGTAAATGGGCTATATGTGAACAGGCCGTTAACAAGCTTTCCATGGGCCGGCCTGCCACCTTTTGACCAAGTCAAACGGGCCGGCCTTTTCACAGGAATGGGCCTCTGTTGGGCCGTGCCACGTGTCGACGTATCATAGGCGCCTTACGTCCAATGAGTGGGTGACATCTGTCCCAACGATGACCAGACACGTGTTTCCTCCAGCCAATGATAATTTTACACATGGAAAATCCCCATTGGTCGGGGCTGTTAACGGGTTATCGGATCCAAAACCCGACCCGATAGCTTAACGGCGTTCCGTTACGGTGGATGCCACGTGTCGGTCAGCCTGGACGAAAGCACTTCTATGACGCGCCATTTATCGTCATGGAAGTGGACACTTCCGTGATGATAATTTTGGTAATGTCATGGAACACTTCTACGACAGCACATGTATTACTATCTTGATTCTGTCATAAAATTGTCATGGATGTACATGCATGACAGAAAACGCGACCTACTGTGACAAACGCGTACCATCACGGAAGTGTATTTTTTTTGTAGTGAGGACCCCATCCTCTGCCACGGTCGTCGCCGTTGATCTCCTAGATTCGACCGCCGCAAGCCGCCATAGACCTCCCTGACATCCGGTCCGCCATTGCTGTAAGGTCGCGCCCCTAACACCCTCTTCCCCCTCTCGATTCGGCGCCCGTAGCTCCCAGCATGAAACTGCCCACCATGACCGACCTCGGGTGGTCACGCGCGCATTACCACCTATCACCTATCGCTGCGGCGCCCAACTCGCTTGGTGTGCGTCGTGCAGATACACTGCGTGCCTCGGGCCCTCCTCGCGCGGTCGTCCGGCCACCAACGGCGAGCCACCGGCAAGCGAGCCGCTCACGGCCAGGCATGTCTCGCCGTGGACCAATTTCGACCTTGACGGTGGGTCCCATGGCCCACATGTCAGGGAAGGGACAGGGCTTGTGTGTGAAAAAAATATTTTGTTTTTATTTCGGTGGGGTCCACCGGTAAGTGAGAGAAAAGGTGAGAGAGAGTTTTTTTAACTTGGGGTAGGTCCCCTGTGTAAGTGAGAGAGAGATAGTTTTTTTACTCTGGGTAGGTCCCACGTGTAAGTGACATGTGCATGGAAGGGCAAATATGTCCAATAAACGCTCCGTAGACGGTCAAAGCCCTTTGACCGGACGGTAATGGCACATAAGGGCATTTTTATAAGGGGAACTAACGGCAAAGGGGCAAATTTGAGCACGCTTCGAAACTAGGGGAAAATCTGAGTAGTGGGTTCAAGTTAGGGGCACAAATGTAAATGACCCAAAATATTATCTTATCATATCTATCAGATCTCACTCTCGTAAGTGACCGTGAAGGGATTGACAACCCCTTTATTGCGTTGGTTGCGAGGATTTATTTGTTTGTGTAGGTGCGAGGGACTCGTGCATGGCCTCATACAGGATTGATACCTTGGTTCTCAAAAACTGGGGGAAATACTTACGCTACTTTGCTGCATCACCCTTTCCTCTTCAAGGGAAAACCAACGCAGTGCTCAAGAGGTAGCAGCGGACATCCCCCACCCGGCGCGACACTATTGCCACGCAGCTCATGACATCACCCATGACAGAGAAGGCCATTCTCCCATTATGGACTGTCGGTACGGCCCACAGGCGGCGGACCCTACCTGTCTGTGAGAAGCCAGAAGGCGGCGAGCCCCGACCAGTCGGCACGGGGGGCGGCCGACTCCCAGCAGGCGGCCCTCCCCCTCCCTCAAAATCTGTGCACCATTAATCTGAAGAGACGTGGAGTGACTATAGTGAACGCCCGCCAGGCGGCGGTACTGTAGCCACGCCATCCCCGACAAAGCACACGTCATTAGTGGCATTGCCACAGTATTAAGCAGCCGACAGGATCCGCAAGCGGAGGGCGCGGCCTGTCGGTGAAGTACGAGAGAGCCGGCGGGACCCACCAAGCGGTGGGACCCAGCGGCCAGCGGAGAAGCCGGCGACCGTAGACACTGACAGCCGGGTCCAACACCCGGCCAGATTACAATTGTACCCCCGGGAGGTAGGCCTATATAAACCCCCCAGGGCACCCATGCAAAGGGTTCAGTCTCATAGAGACTATAGTCCACCCACACACACATAGAGAGAGGAAGCTAGGGCTAGCCTTGCTCTTCTTCCCCCTCTAGAGAAACAGCTCAAGGAGAAAGCTTGTAGCCACCATTGTTGCTTGAGTGATCATGCGGAGACCCCGCATAGCAGGAGTAGGGGTGTTATCTACTAGGAGAGCCCCGAACCTAGGTAGGATTCGCCAGCGGGCATGTTTGCGCCTTATCCCGTTTCCAGGCACCGGTGACGTATTATTAGCCCCCTCCATGATAAGCCATCCTTTGGCATATGTCCCACGACACCCCCGACATTTGGCGCCCACCGTGGGGATAGGTGCACCATTGTCCGGAGATCTGTTCTGGACGGGAACCCTCTTACTCCCCAGCGAGCGCAGCCAGCCCGGCACGCCTAATGGCGTTTGCACCGATGCGCTGTATGGCGCTGAGCTCGCCTGCGCGGCAAGCTGCCTCGCTTACCCCATCGGCGAGATCCGCCTCCCCCAAGATCCCGCGCCCGATGCGGTAGCAGCCAGATCCGAGAGGTGCCTCCTCGACCTCCATGGCAAGCTCGACATCGGCAATGTGCCGGCCTCCGACCTGGAGTCAATCGGCTCCACCGACCCGATGCTTGTTGACTCTGACACAACGTCCCTTGACGCCTTCCCCACCAACATGGTGGTTATCGACGACCCTGTCCCTCGCGCCGACAGCAGCGGCAGCACCATCACGGAGATGCTCGTCATCAGCCACGACGGAGCCTCTGGTGGGGCTGCCCAAGACCTGCTGCAGGCGGCACTGCGGGATCTGTCTGCGCCCATCGCAGAAGACGCCAATGCCGAGACGCTAGAAGCCTTCCGCGTCTCGCTCGTCGAAAGCGCCAAGAAGTTGGCCACCATGAGACGCCTCTCCGAGGCTTACTAGCGCGAGATCGAACGCGCCGTTGGCGGCAAGCTGGCTGCTGACGGGCCTAGCCGCATTGGCACGGTCCAACAGTGTGGCGCTGCCGTTGCCAGCATGTTCGGGACAGACCGCCCTTTCTATGCCACGTCCATGGAGAACATACGAGCTGCCCAGGCGGCAGCAGACGAGATGGATCGCCTTAAGGCAACGAGCGACGCTGCATGGCGGAGCGCGTCCAGCAACTCCTCGATGCGGATGCCGCACAGCAAGAAGCCGGCTGCCGCGTAGAAGAACCCGGCCAGCGGGTTGAGAACCAGCCCCCTCGCCGAGAGCAAGGTGTGACGTCGGCGTCCGGGACAGACGAGACCGAGAGCCGGCTGCTAGCCGCAGCCGCACATGCCTCACCATCAAGCGCGACCAAGATGGCCGCCCACGAGCAGTGGAATGATAGGACGACTATCTGCCTCCTCCTACTCCTCCTCGCAGAGAGAGGCGCGCCTCCCCGCCGCCTGTTGAGCACCCGACACTCGGCGTCCAGCTGAGCCGCCGAGAAGGAGTCGGAGAGAACGATGCACGCCACTGGATTGACCGCCTTGCTCGATCCTTTGCGCTATAAGAAGAAGATGCGATGGGCCCGTATTGTTTCGGCCCCCACCGGATCGACCAAGTACAACGGCTCCGTGAAGCCGGAAGATTGGTTGGTTGACAACTCCACTGCCGTCAGCACAGGAAACGGCAACAAGCGTGTTGCCGTGAAGTACGTTCCGCTCATGCTCCAGAGCACGGCCTGGACATGGCTGAACAGCCTGAAGCCCCGAAGCATCAACAGCTGGGTAGATTTCACTGAAGTCTTCGTCCGCAACTTCACCATCACCTATACTACAAAAAAAAGACACATCCGTGACATTTTGGGCCGAACGAAAATCTTTTCTGTCATACTTATGACACTTCTATGACGATAATTGTGATAAAACCCGGTATCATCATAGATGTGGTGGGGTCCTACTTCTATGACAAAAAATCATGACTGAAAATGGGCTTTTCGTCCTGGGCGGGCCGGAGACGCAGCTGCATGACATTCTTTGGGCCGTCCATGACGGAAAAACCGTGGTAGAAGCGAGGGCGCGGAAATTATCAGGGAGTCCCCGGTTACGGTGGGTGGTTGGGGGCCGAGCGGTGCGCGTTTCTCTCGTACATACGCGCGTGTGTGCGAGGCGTTGGGCTCTAACTGAACCCGAGCGAGGCGTTGGGCTCTAACTGAACCCGAGCGATCGATCGATGGCTGTTAACTGAACCCGATCAAGTGATTCCTTCGCTACTGCTGCTAACTGAAGCCGATCGATGCTGCCTCTGGATGAATAGTGAGCGTTGCTAGGGGGTTTGGATGAACAGTTCCCGGTGGGGGTGGATGAACAGGACCCCGTGGCGTTGCCTCTGGATGAACAATGAGCGTTGCTGGGGGGTTTGGATGAACAGTTCCCGGTGGGGGTGGATGAACATGACCCCGATCGTTCGAGCCGGTTGGGGCTGGATGAACAGGACCCGTGGAGGCGGGATGAGCGATGAGCGGTGGAGGGCGGGATGAGCGGTAGCTTTGTGGAGGGTGGTTGAACAGAGCCCGTGGAGAGGCGGGTTGAGCGATGGCCGGTGGAGTAAGCGCGGTGGAGGCTGGATGAATAGGAGCCCGTGGATGAACAGTCCTGGTGGAGGCTGGAGGAGGTCGACGGTGGATGAGCAGAGGCTGTGGAGGCTGGAGGGGGTCGACGGTGGAGATGAACAGTATCCCGTGGAGTCCCGTTTTGCGGTACGCCATACCCCTCCCGATGAACAGGACCCCCGTTTCAACCGTAGCGCTCCAACACAAGTCCGTTTCCTCCGTTTTGTGGTACGCCACACCCCTCCAGATCAATAGGACCCCCGTTTCCACCGTAGGAGGTCCGTTTCCTCCTTTTTGCGGTATGCTAGACTCCTCCCGATGAACAGGATCCCGTTTCGAACGTGGCCGGTCGAACACAAGGCCGTTTCCTCTATTCTGCAGTACGCTAGGCCTCGTTTCCATCGGCTGTTCCGTCCAAGCCCTCCCGATGAACACGACGACGCATTCCGTTCCAACCCAGCCGGTTGGCTCCCCATGAACACGACGACGACGCTGTTTCTCCGTTCCGACCCAGCCATGTACACGAGCCCTGGCCGTACATATGCGCGAGTAGGCGTTTGAGACCCTGCCTGTATGTACGTATGTGGCCGTGTTTTCTTTCTTGCACACTGGCCTCTGTACGTATGTGTACATGCTACGTGTGCGCCTCTCCTACGACACGTGCGCGCCTCTACATCGACCAGTATGTACGTACACGTTCGTGACCAGAATGACAACGCTACGTACGCTTCGACCAGGTGGGTCCCGACTGTCAGGCACTTCCTTGCGTGCGAAGATGTAGCTGGTGGGTCCCAGCAGTTAGGGGGGCGAATCGTTTTTTTTTGTTTTTGCCCAGACGCACTTCCTTGCGTGTGAATATGTAGCTGGTGGGTCCCAGCAGTCAGGGGGTACCTTTTTTTTCGCAAAATACGGTGGCCTGTCCGGTGGGTCCCCGCTGTCAGGTGGAGGAACAATTATTTTGCATGTAATAAGGAGGCACTTCCTTGCTGCGGCCATGGACCCAGCTGTCAGCCTCTCCACGTACAGTCCATGTCTGATGGAAGCCGTTCCTTGACCACATTGACAACACCGTGCCGAGAGCACCAGGGCGGTGGACGACGGCGAGGCCTAGGAAGGGGACGACGCGGAGCCGGGGAAGACGCGGCAGTGGAAGCCCGCACGGAGAGGAGTACGAGGGTTCACTGGTTCGGCTGCGGTGTGAGGCTGCCGTCGCCGCAGGGCCTTGCCAGTAGTGGGAATAGTAGGGGGCGGTGAGGCCTCCGTGGCAGCACAGCCGGCCACGGGAGGCAGGAGGATGCGGCACGACCGATGCTGCTTTGGGCGGCTGAAGCAAGAAGACCAGAGGTTGAAGAAGCACTAAGGCTGTTGGATGGACATCGTATGGTCACTGCAGCAAGAATCATTCATATTGACTAAGTTGACAAAGCCCTCCGTCCCCGTCAACTTAGTAGGCCCACAAGTCAGCCTCCCACCAAGGTGGGTCCCAACCAGCAGGGGGAGTATTCATTTTTTTGTGCGTAATAAGGAGGCACTTTCGGTGGGCCCGAGCTGACAGCGGGGGGAACGTTTTTTTCGCGCAATATGGTGGCCCGTCCGGTGGGTCCCAGCAGTCAGGGGGGAAACGTTTTTTCACGAAATACGGTGGCCCGTCCGGTGGGTCCCTGCTGTGAGGTGGAGGAATCATTATTTTCCGCATAATAAGGAGGCACTTCCTTGCTACCGTCGTGGACCCAGCTGTCAGCCTCTCCATGTACAGTCTATGTTCGATGGAAGCCGTTCCTTGACCATGTTGACCACGCCGCGCCGAGAGCACCAGGGCGGTGGACGACAGCGAGGCCTAGGAAGGGGACGAAGCGGAGCCGGGGAAGACGCGGCAGTGGAAGCCCGCGGGGAGAGGAGTACGAGGGTTCACTGGTTCGGCTGTCGTGTGAGGCTGCCGTCACCGCGGAATAACAGGGGGTGTGGGTGAGTAGAGGGATGGCCTGGCCAGCGGTGGGAGTAGTAGGGGGCGGTGAGGCCTCCGCGTCATCACAACCGGCCACGGGAGGCAGGAGCATGCGGCACGACCAGCGCTTCTTTGGGCGGCTGGAGCAAGAAGACCAGAGGTTGAAGAAGCACTACGGTCGTTGAATGGACATCGTATGGTCACTGCAGCTAGAATCGTTTATATTGACTAAGTTGACAAAGCCCTTGGTACGCGTCAACTTAGTAGGCCCACAGGCCAGCCACCGAAATGGTGCGCCCCAGATGTCAGGGGAAGGAATCATTTTTTGGGTGGCTGAAGCAAGAATATCTGAGATTGAAGAAGAAGCACGACATCTGTTGGATGGACATCCAACGGCAACAGCTGCCAAAACCGTGTGTTGTTGACAAAGCCTTGCATACGCGTCAACTTAGTTTTTTTAGGGGATGCGTCAACTTAGAAGGCCCTCAAGTGTGTGGCAGAGAACATATAGTCCCTTTGCGGTCTGCAAGAACGTACAACCCATTTTTTAATTCTAATGGAATTTACTACAACCCATTTACAGTTTGTTAAAAGTACAACCCATTTTCTAGCTAGGACAATGATTAATAATTTCAACCAACCGTTCAAAAACAGAACTTAAAAAAATTCCCACATTTTTATGCGATCCCAAATATTTTATCTGAAATTTCTAGTCAGATTAAATATAATTTCAAAATAAAGTAGTATTACGTTAAAATCCAACGAAATATTGCACGCGCAACAAGTAATGAAATTAAAATTTTCATATTCCAAAAATAATATATTTTTAAAACTAATTACGTGTTTAGTGCATCTTTTTATAGTTACTGCCTAGTTATTATAATTACATCCCATTTATTATTTCTTAAAGTCCATTTTCTTGTTAATCCTAATGCATACCTCCTAGGAAAGTTTGCAGCCCAGCGGGGCGGAGAATAAGAAGTTGACCCGGATATTGTGTACAACTGTCGGCCCAGTTGCATTGCTGATGTTGAAAAAAGGCTTGTGTAGTACAAGTACAACCTAACATGGCTAATCAGCCCACATTCGAGTGACGGAAAGGCCCAAACAAGGCTTCATACAACTTTTGAAGTCATCGAGCTTAATTAATAACTTAAGAAAAAAGTTAGATTATAGTGGAACCTAATTAAAAGCTGTCACGAGCAAAGAAATAATTCAACGGGTCCCACTTGTGCGTCTGTGCATGTGTGTGTGTGTGTGTGAGAGAGAGAGAGATACCCATCGGTCGATGCTTGTAAATACATCTTTTAGCCATATGCATTGTTGATGCTCAGTAAAAACTTATATAGTTGACACAATCATATAGAACATCATAGCACACTTAACTTGCATACAAAAATTTAACGCAGGCGGCACACTCAGGATGGAAGCAATGGATCGCTACGGGTAGGGCTATGTTGAAACCAACGAACTCGTATATAACGGTTCATCTTCTTTATCAATGACAGGGAAATATCTTGAATGCTGTGCAAAGAAAACAGACACACAACACAATAAGTTCTGCTAGCACATTAAGTTGACGTACAACCCTTTCTAAAAAAAGTTCAGGTACAAAATTAGAACAGGTCACAATCAAATGTACTGGCACATCAGTGCTTCACACCCATAGCTCGGATTTAACTAGTACTCCCTCTGTCCCAAAATTCTTGTCTTAGATTTATCTAGATACAGATGTATCTAACACTAAAAATGTGAGTAGATACATCCGTACGTAGACAAATCTAAGACAAGAATTTTGGGACGGAGGGAGTATTTGACAAGATTCAATTGTTACCTCAAATTAGAGCACATCCAGGCAGCCAGCCCTGCCTCTTCTCCCAAAGAAGCAGCGGCCTCCACCGCGCGATGGAGTAGGCCTTGTGCCATCCATCGTTCCGAGCAACACGGGGAAAGTCTGACGTTGACTCCTGTAATGGACGTCGTCGACGGACCCTGGCACCAGCGGCGGCGGTAGGACTTCGATTGATGGATTGACCACTTCTTTGACATGCACGAACACTCGATACAGGTACATCCCTAACGTGGTCCGCGGCGGCCTTGGTGGCGACGAATAGTACAACCCCGGTTCCTGCACCGGTATCTCAACACCAATCACCTTCGGTATGGTGGACGTTTCTTCATCCATGCCATAACCGTCAGAGCCCAGCTGTCTGGAGGAACAAATATCCTTACGAGCTCACCTCCAAGGTCATTGATAAGCTCAATCATGGACTCGCTGTTCCAAGCACATCGAGGCATGCCGAGGAAGGTAAGCTTTGTTAAAACCTCAAGCTCAGAGGGCACCGAACCACATCCTGGGTGCCACCGATCAAAGCTCACCAGCGCGCCATCGCAGAACAAACGCCGGGAAGATTCGAACACACGACTGCAGTCGAAAGTTATCCGGAACCTGACGAAGAAATCAGCCGGTGGCGGACAGACTTCGACGAGCAAGTCACTTATTTGGATGCCTTGCGAAATGCCTAGAGCTTTAACAAGGTCGTTTGGCGAGACGGGAGGCCGGTCGCCGTTGATGGTTACCATCAGCACTTTGCCGGCAAACTGGTCGTCAAGCGCCACCATGCCACTGTTGAGTGACAGCACGCAGCCACCGAAGGCAGGACAGACCTCAGGATCCGGCTCGGAGATCCGTGTTGACCGGCGACATGATAGTGAGCTTGAGTACAGGGAGTACAGGAGGGGGATTTGGGGGAACTGGAGTAGGAATCGAGATTCCAGAGGTGGGGGAGGGGCGGGAGATTGGGGATGAAAAGGTAGCTTGAAATTCGAACACGCGCCAATATGCTCTCGGCGCACAAGCGCACGAAAACACAGGTGGTGCCCATATGTCGGCCTAAGAGTCCTTATTATTTCTTTTTTGGAGAGCCCGACCTTTTTTAGGATCTTTTGAGAGCCCGTCCTGAGAGTTATAATTGACCTATTTGGCTTGCATTACTACTCGGCCCATATTCAAGGACACCTCACTGGCCCAAACAAGTGTACATCATCGAAAAGACACTGAGCTCAAATTATATAACTTGAAAAAAGGAGATACACTCTGAACACTGGAGAATGGTGATGCCTTCATTTAGCCCACCAGTAGTTCGAGACAATAAACAGCTCGAAACAATGATATATACAACATTCAAACACTGACTATTGACTACTACTGACATAAACAGCAAGACATCATAGTTCATAAGAAGTCTTGCTACACCACCAAAACACACCCATCTACAGCGCTCAGACTCTCGTGATCCAGACGAGAATGACATTCCAAACAGAGCTAACTATTACATAGTAAGAGTGACATAGATGAGGATGACCAAATGACAAGGAATATGCATAACAAAAGAAAGAACTGCCCATCCAGAACAAGCAGCAAAGACAACAAAGTCATTCGAAGAGATGATCCAACAACATCATAATTTGCAGCTCCGCTTCAGCGACCAGTGATCCGGAGACACCAGTACTCCACCCTTTCGACACAACAACCCAATTACCTATCAACCTGAAGGCTTGAACCACATCATCGCTCGTCGTAATTGGGACATCCAAGGATCAAAGTTAATCCGGATGCCTTTGTCATTCTCACCTTCTTTTGGCTGCAGGCTGTATCGTTGACAATCAGGGGAGTTTGCTCCCGAACTCCTAGGGCTCGCCGTGTAGACACAGTTTTCCATAGCAAACAGAGTCTCTCTGCCATCAAGATCCTTGCCAATGGTGATCTCCTGGTTAATAGGATAATTGAGTCCGAGAAACAAAGAGTGTGAACCAAGGCTGTTTACCTGCCTCCAACTAAAAAATCCCGAAGGCCCCAACAAGCTGGTATCTTGCTCATAGACGTAACAGCCAATGTCCGAATACTCACGTATTTCATGGTGCTTGTATACAGTGGGGTTTTTGCAATATAACTTTTCCGACTCATGTGTCCGAATGATCATCAGTCTTTTGCCGTCGTCTGATCGAACGAGGAACCAGTTGTGCTTCCTTGTTTTTGGCAAAGGTGGTGTGATTACAAAGGGCAGTAACTGTAGGGACACTGCATCATATCAAGAAGGACAAGCATTGTTGATGTAAGATCATCATTGTTCAGAGTATGAGTAGGATAATGCAAGAAACAGCATTGATATGTCCCTGTTGGAACTTGGAGGAAAATACAGGGAAATGTATACTGGGTTCGAAAATATAGAAGTGCCATGCATTGTTATACTCATGTTATCTCGCAATCGATTCTTCACAGGAAACTACCATGACATGCATGTTCTGGAATCATGTTCTGTCCTCACAAACAAAATCTTCAAGGTAACTAACAGACCATGCATTGTTATATACTCGAGTTCTATGGGCAAAATTTTTGTGACGATATTATTCTAGCCATTGATTGCTGAAGGGCGAATATAGGTATGTACACATGGTAAGCATTACAGGATTTCACTACTTCCAAATATAGAGTTCTCCATATGCACATTTACTTCCCTAATGTATGGTTAGATGAAACCAACAGTGTGGTGCATGTTCCTACATCATGAAAATGAGGAAACTAACATGGCCATTGATACACACTAATATTTAGTAGTAGTATATAGATTACTGTAAAATAAGGAGAATATCCATATATTCCTAACCGTTTGATTATTCAGGGGTACAAATTGGCTGTAATGACATGATCACAATCGCATGAATTAACTCATTCCAAATATAGCTGATTTACGACATCTCTAATACATTGCCATAATTCTACTCAAATTCTGCTCAAACATGGATATGCCAATCATCACAAAAAGTTCAAACAGTGTCATGGCATCATCATTAACATGAGACGAAAACAACTTACACGCGCCCCCCAGCAATACGTGGTGTCATCTGTTTTGTCAATAGCGTAGATGATGCCATTGTGTTCAATAGCATCACAGAAGTGTGTATCAACTTTGACGACGATCCACTGCGAGCTAACTTGTCTCCATCTAAAGAAGGCAATGGCGTAAAGATAGGCGAGTCCCTTGTCGAACAAGGCAATTAGCTTGAAGTCTGTGTAATCCGCATGTCGTGTGGGCACTTGGCAGATTACAATCTTCTGCAAAATAAGGTCCGTCCAACTGACGTGGTAATCTAGATGACTAGGACCGCGATGGTAATACTCTATATAATCCAACGGAGAAAGGATAATCTCATGGGAGGTCTGGAAGTTCACGAGCACCAACTTTTTAGCGTCTTCTCTGACGGCAGCCACCCCGTGGGAGTTCATGCCGACCTAGTACATACCTGCCAAGAAGTTTCGGGCGATGGTGATCGGATAAAAGTCGAGGGAAATGATGTACGGCGACCCACTACATACCTGCAAAGAAGTTTCAGCTAATGGAGATCGGATTGAAGTCGAGGGGCATCATGTACGCCTCTGTATCATGGTGAGTCAATCTCACAAGACCAGATAGCAGCAAGCAGGGTGTCTTGAAAAGCTTAGGGCTCGCTTCAACGATGGCCGTGTGCATGCCCCTCGAGCATGCAGCCAGCCGCATGGCGCTCAACATATCCATACACGAACAACACAGGTCGAGGACGTCACTGGGGAGATAGCTCCAATCGCGGCTCATATGGATCCTGCGCGGTTCGCGTTCGGCCATGCTGGAGTTTGGAAGGTGGGGTTTTGGGGGGCTTGATTTACGGGGAAGAAGGCTTTCGGTGCTGGAGCGGCTAGGGAGGGAATAGTGGTACTGGGGGAGGCGAGCGAGGCAAGGGTATGCGGGGGCACAGTGAGATAATGAAGAGTGACCTCAGGATCTCCGGCGAGACGGAGATGGAGATGGAGTGGTGCTAGGGGAGAGGGAGACGAGGCGAGGCATGCTATACAGCGGCGGTGATAGTGACTGCACAGTGCACAAGGTGAGGCTGACTTTGGTAACTCGGACACGCCGCCTGGACTGGTGTCACTTCGGGCGTAGGGTCTTGTCACTTCACCGTGAAGACCGGATGAATAATAGTATTTTGACCATCAAGTGTACCACAGTTGTACTACTACTACTACTAGTAGGAGTAGTAGGAACATGAGTACACTCCCGTGCTAGCATGCCTCTGGGTTCACTTCATCCTCCAGCTATCATCCATATTGCGAGCAGAACCAAATTCTCGTGCATGCGGAAGTGCGAAGAAGGACTTTTCTTTTTTTTTGAGGATAACTGCATATTCCTTAACCGTAGTAGGAACATGAGTAGGACTCCCTCCGGTCCTCTTTTGTCTGCGCATAACTTTTTTCAGTATTTCTCTAATTAGTCTGCATATATACCCTTTTGCATGCACCCATTTCCCTCCATGCCCCGCATTCACAGCATTAATTAGCGTACGCATGAGCAGCTGCAGCCCGACTCCAGCCAATAAACTGCAGCATGCAAGTGGGCCACTCTATGCACGTGGGAGAGAGAAAAGGCAACCGAAGAGCCCGTCCAATCCATTGCATGCAGCAGTCAAACCACCGCACCTCTCCTCATGCATGCGCATAACTTCTCCCATTTACTTCTCCATCGGGAACCGATTTTCCTCGGCTTTTTCACTACTCCTTTGATCTTCATTTGCATCCAAACCACACTGCATTCACATTGTTTTAACCTCTTCACATCCTCTTGGAGTAATTCCGAAGCCCCTATAAATAATCATCTTATTTAGTTAGATTAGCCATCTAATCCTTATTCTCCAAACCATAGCCCTCCGGTCTAGCGGTTCCAAATGGCAAAAGAGATCGAGATGCAGGTATTTAGCGTCCAACATGTCCTCGTCGAAGGCTCGTTGAGCATAGTTGCCACAGTCACCGACCACCCAAGGGTTGTTCGGAAGTGGATCAACAATGTATCCAACTTCCTCCAAAAGGTGGAGATGAATGTCATCGGTCTCGACGCAGAGTACACGGAGCGTGCCACTGGGAAGATCCAACGCGCCGCTGTCCTTCAGCTATGCCTCGAAGATGATGTTTTGGTGTACCACATCATACATGCGCCCTCCATACCAGGCGAGCTTCACGATTTCTTGTCTCAGGAGGACATATACTTCTATGGGGCAGCCATCGCAGGGGACAAACAGAAGTTAGAGCCATACAACCTTGATTTGAAAAGCATCGCTGACCTACAAACCAGAACAAAAATTCCTGTAGAAGATTGTGATAAACCGACACCATCCCTATTCGAAGTAGCAAATTTTGTGCTAGGAACAAATCTTCAGAAGGGTGACGAGACGCTGGCATTAAGGTCGTCTGGATGGGAGAATTATCCCTTGATGTATGAGCGGAAAAAATATGCTGCCCTCGATGCCCGTGTGAGTTTCAACATAGCTGCAAGGTCCAGAGAGCTTGTTACGAAGCCGTCTCCCACAGAAAATGAGAACAAGAAGAAGAAGAAGAAGAAGAAGAAGAAGAAGAAGAAGAAGAAGAAGAAGAAGAAGAAGAAGAAGAAGAAGAAGAAGAAGAAGAAGAAGCACTAGCAGCAGGGCATTATGGATGGATGAACTATTTCCTCTCTTGTAAAAAAATATTCCCTCCCTATGTATATTTATATAGATAGACTATTTTGATGGTGTGCATGTCTTTGGAACAAGTAGTAGCGTGGGTCCGCTTGACTATAAGGAACCATTTATCCGCCTAGCTTTCTCTACTACTCCTTCTAGTGATCGGTATGCAATGCATGTGTCCGTAGACATGACATCTTGTCCATGGAAGTTCAACTACGGCGACCATCATGTTTCATCCAATGCCACTCGCGATTCCCACGACGCTGCTCCACGGCACCACGTCCCCCGACATGCGCCTCACCCCTCTTGGCCGCACTGCCCCTCTGCCTTTGTGTGCATGACATGTGGGCCACCTTAAATGCGGTGAGCATCAAGTTTCTACCACAGCCACACGTAATTCCCGCGACGCCACACGAACCCATGACACCACACATCCCGCACCATCGAATTTTCATCCAGCGGTTGTGACACATTTCATCCCGGGCATCAATCCTCAGCTGGAGTACTTCTGTACTACAAGTAGTACCTGCCGGTGTGGCCATCTACGCCTCGTAACGCCCCGATGCCCAGCTGTGGCTCCCTCGACGGCCACGCCACCACCGGCCGGTTCATCTCAAACGAGTGAGTCGTGAACCACACCACCACCATGAGAATGACATGTGGGCCAGCCGCATTTAACGTCCACATGTCATTGACTCAGAGCATGGTTAATAATATAGCCGGTTGCTCGCTATATGATGTTGCCACGTCACATATAGCCAAGCTTGTAGCTAGCAAGTACTATAGTTTAATATTAATATGTACTACTTTGTTGTTACATGGCCCACCTTGCTTTCTCATAAAATGCCTAGGAGCACGTGCTATAGCCGGCTGTTAACTAGTAGCCCCCTTCTCTTCACTTTCATCTTCTCTCTCGTCCAACTAAGCAAAAATATAATATTTAATATCTTACAGCCCGCCTACATCACCTTATTGTACTTGCTCTCATAGGCCGGGCACTAAGCCCCTGAAGTTCGGTCCCATGGGCCCCGAGAGGAAATGTAACTCCCTGCCGGCAGGCCTTGTGGTGCTCCCTTGAGACGAGCTCGTGCCAAACCCGGAATTTGTTTCTTCCTACTACCAACAACTAGTAAGGTACACGTGCATTGCACGCATGAGATTCTGGTGGTTTGTGCATTATGCTTCTACATGTGGAGTCTTCTAGATTCTACATGTGGCAAAATCTGGTGGAATGTAGATGATATCCAACGGCCAGTAGTGCTCGGATTTGCCATCTTTGTACCGTCGGATTGGCTTCATCCAATGACCAACTTTCAAAGTTATGTTTTGGTTTGCAGCCTAAGGTTGCCACGCCTAAGCTTAGCGCGTGCATGGCATGTTTGGTTCATTGCTACACTTGTGGCTTGCCACACTTTTCTAGCTACATGGTCCACATGTCATAGACTCAACTTCTTGCCAAATCTTGCCACACTTGTGGTGGCCATTTTGTTAGCCACATTTTTTGTGGTAGACACACTTTGCCTAAGCTTAGTTGTGGCAAAGTTAGTCATTAATGAAGTTCAACCATGGAGTCTTCTAGATTCTACATGTGGCGGAATCTGGTGGAATGTAGATGATATCGAACGGCCAGTAGTGTTCGGATTTGCCATATTTGTACCGTCGGATTGGCTTCATCCAATGACCAATTTTCAAAGTTATGGTTATGTTTGCAGCCTAAGGTTGCCACGCCTAAGCTTAGGCGTGCCACAAGTGTGTTTGGTTGCGTTCTCGTCTCAGCATAGTTGTTCCCTCTTCATGCATGCTCAACTCAACACCCCTCTTCATGTATTCTCTCTTCATGCATGCTTCTAGTGTATTTGTGCTAATCTAGTGTGGACTCATGCACCCTCCATACACTCTACCAAACACCCAAAAATGGGTCGAGAAGGGAACTCTTGGGATCATGCACCCTTCATACACCCTACCAAACACACCAGGCATGTGTTTGGTTCATTGCTACACTTGTGGCTTGCCACACTTTTCTAGCTACATGGTCCACATGTCATAGACTCAACTTCTTGCCAAATCTTGCACCACTTGTGGTGGCCATTTTGTTAGGCACATTTTTTGTTTCAGACACACTTTGCCTATGCTTAATTGTGGAAAGGGTAGTCATGAATGAAGTTCAACCATGGAGTCTTCTAGATTCTACATGTGTCAGAATCTGGTGGAATATAGATGATATCCAGCGGCCAGTAGTGCTCGGATTTTCCATCTTTGTACCATCGGATTGGCTTCATCCAACGACCAACTTTCAAAGTTATTCACACACTATATAGGGGGTATAGATATAGATGTGTCGGCCCGTTGCAATGGATCCAAAGTATATCTGTTTAGTGGAGTGCACTCTAAACATATTATTTATTTATTTTTCTCTAACCTTTCGTATCCATGCAACCAAGCCACATAAGCTTCATGGGTGCCCCCCACATCATATTATTCATACTACGTTGACAGAAAAAAGATAAATCACTCAAAACAAGATCTTCCCTTTTTTTGTTCCTATGATGCTGTGCCGTGCACGTACCTACTAGTTGTATAGTGGTAGTACTAGTTGTATAGTACAAACTTGGTACTAGTAGGAGCAGAGTAGTACGGAATGCTCCTACTCTATCAACGAGCCCCATCTGACACCAAATTTCTTGGCTTCCGTGCTACAACTAGATCTTCCCCTCGTTTCTGTTTTCCAACCCGGCGGCGGGCAGGGTGCGGTTTGCCAATAGTCGGTTTGCCAATAGTCTGTTTGCTCAACGGCGGTCCCACATGAAAGTAAAAATGCTAGGAAACACGCCTTCCCTAAGCTATGTGTCGTGCCGTATGGGCCGTGGAGTACTCCCGATTCCCGGGTGTGTGTGGGGGGAGTGCGACGCGAACGCGGCAGGCCTTTTCCTTTTACTAGCAATGTGCCCGTGCGTTGCGACGGATCCAAAGTAGTAGAATAGTAGTGCTTGTTCACAAACTTGAAAGAAATCACTCTTGTTTTGATATACTCCTAATATATTACTCCCTTCGTTCCTAAATATTTGACTTTTTAGAGATTTCTAATGGACTATCACATACGGATTATATAGACATATTTTGAAGTGTAGATTCACTCATTTTGCTCCGTATGTAGTCACTTATTGAAAAATCTCTAGAAAGACAAATATTTAGGAATGGAGGGAGTACTTTTCACTCAAAATATATTTCTCAGGCTGTTTTGATGAGGTGAGGGAGGGATGTGGTTGCTTTCAAGTTAATTAGGGGTTTTCTGCAAATTGGAGCAGAGAAGCGGGCTATTGTGGCAAAAATGCAACAACTTACCTCACAGCCGTTAGATGCAGATCTAATGGTCAGAAACGATGGATAGCAGACACACCACCATCAGCAACTGTGTCAGAACCAAGATGCCCGCGCGTTGGACGAAGTTGATGGAAAAGGTAAGCACAACTTATAAATTCATGAATGGAGTACGAGTTACAGTGATGCATATAATTAAGCAAAGGGATCGCACATGTCGGTATTGACTGGAACGAGAATGCAACACCACAATAAGAATTAAGGCCATGATGATGATGTGGTCGTAGTGGTGGTTACAGAAGGCAAGAAGAAATATGCATCCATCAACGTACGACCTCTTCCTCCTCAACTTAGTGCGCCGGGCCACCGACCGGCGGCTAAGGAGCGGCGGCTTTTGTGGCGAGGTTGAGGTGCTTCTCGGCGAAGGCATCCAAGGCTTCCAGCCGGTTGAGGAAGGCCAACGTCGTAGCTTCCTCACTGGCCTTGTAGATACCTATGTACACGATTTTCTCGTACACGTGGATGTGTAGGTCGATGAATTCTTGCAGGCGGCGCCTGCATGGCGCCGACCTCCAGTGGACATTCTTCGTGGCGTCAAGGGCGTCGCAGGCCACCGGTGCTTGAAGAGGTTCCGCCATGGAGGCCGATTAGGGTGGCAGGCAATGAGTATCCCGGATGCGCGGCCTGGAGGAGTACGGCGATGTTGTCCGGAGCTTCTTGAGGACGGTGAACTTGTTGGTGGTGGCAACGATCATCTGGTCCAACTGAGAGTCATAGTTGGCGTCGACGGCAGCCATCCACCAGGCGGTCTCCAACACCATCTGGAGACGATCCTCGGCGCCATGCCGTAGGACGACGTCGTGGACCATCTGGCACACCCACTGGCCGCTCGCGCGCATCGCCGCCATGGGTCTGGAGTGAGCTCTTCTGTGCTTGGTGTAGGTGCTTGGGCAAATGCTTAGGTGCGTACAATGTGGAGATGCATTGGAATGGAGGAGCGCCTTTATATGAGGGCAAACTGCGTTGCATTCACATCGTGCAGCCTCTTTTCCCGGTCCTCCTCCTATTACTTCCCTCATGCATTAATTGAAGGAGGATGCATTGGCCATTCAACATTTCGGGAACCGCTACTCCCTCGCTCCTCTGCATTAAAGCCGTATCGGGAATTGCGCCGCCCGCTATCAAATTGAATAGTAGTACTGCGCCGCCAACTGCACGCCCGGCTGAACACGCCTCCTCGCCTCCATCAAACCCCTCGGTTAAACCCGCATGCAAATCGAGAAACCTACTCCGGCCACACGTCCGTTCATGAGCGGGCCAGAATTAGACACAACACCGGCTGAGCTCCTCCTGTCCGCCCTCAGTTTAAACGAGGCCAGACGCCGGCCAAGCTCCTACAGTCAGCCCTCTATTTACACGAGGCCAGACAGACAACGGGCAAGAATCGCACCCCTCCGCCACTCCCCCATCTCCGCCTTCACCAATTTCTCCACTCTTTCGATGGCTTCCGAGGAGCTGTTCTCCGGCATATTACCCGGCTGGGTGGCCCGCCGAGCCCTCCGGATACGGGCGAGGCCACTCGGTGCTTCACCAACCTTGCTTGGCCTGACGGAGCTAGTTGCCGCCCCAAGCAGGTGCGTGGTTCAACACACTCCTCGCTCCAGTTCAGCTCGATGAGGAGTGGTGAGTTGCTCCATGCCGGCACAGCGACGAGCACACCGGTACGGGCGTCGTCGCCGCCGCGTCGTACCGCGCCTCCCGTGTCTGTGGGCGCGCCTCCCGTGCCTGCGGCAGCGCCATGCAAGCAAAGACAGAAGTCGGGTGCGTGGATAGCGACGAGTCGGTGGCCAGCTTCTCCGTATCCGCCGCCATCATCAAGGAGAAGTAGAACACGGGAGGCCGCCGCCACACGGGTCCCATGAAGGCCACCACCGAGGCACGACTGCGCATTCAGGTGGTTTCTTTGCTTCTTCGTCTCTTCCGAGGACCTTCGTCGACCCCGCAAAGTGTTTGCCAGACATGAGGAAGACAAAGGGATCCGCGGGCGGCTGTCGGCGTTCTGGGAACGGGGTCCCAAGACTTGCCTGGCTGCGGCCTGCGGCGTAGCTCAAAGGGGGCCCATCACGGCCCATCTTCATCAACACGAGCTCAAGACCCTCGCGAGGGGCCAAGCCTCGCGGGGCGGACGACAGGGAGCTTCCTCAGGCACGACCTCATCAGGCTGGCTCGCGAGGAGGCGGAGAGATCAAGGCGGGGTACCTCACGAGGTGCCCATGACACAAGCCATGACGACCAAGGGCGCCAGGCGGGCGCCAGCCCGCGCAGTGTCCTCCTTTCCTCTTTGGTGCAAAGGGAGCAAGCGCAGGCGAGAGCATCAAGCAAAGGCGTCCATTTCAGTGCAATGAGACCAAGACCAGTCCAACGGCAGGAAGGAAGTCATTGTGGAGCCCAAGCCGGCGCCACCACCGAGCCTTTGACAAAGCGATGACCAACTTTAGTCAGATAAGTGTACCATATGTTCCCTTCAAAATGGCCAATTCTCTGGCGCCCTTCCTGCTCAATATTTGGGAAGAGGCCGGGGCCTCCGCCTATAAGTAGAGCTAGCCACCATAGTAAGAGAGGCCCAGGATCGTGGATTCAGAAAATAGCAAGAGAACAAACGAGAGAGAGAGAGAGGCTAATCGAACTCCCCTAGCAGTTCATCGCACCAGCCAAGAACAGACCCTCGCGAGGCTGTTCTTCCTTGTATTGTTCATCACCATCAGCCCAAGAGGCAATCCACCACACCACAAACTAGAGTAGGGTCTTACACCACAATGGTGGCCCGAACTAGTATAAACCCTGTGTCTCTTGTGCTGTTCCTTTCGTATTTTAGATCCTAGCAAGGCGGCGGGGTGCAGGTAGGTAGAGGGCGAGATTCCGCGCGCACCCCAGTGTTCGAACCTCAAGAGTCTGCCGGAACCCGAAATCCGACATTTGGCGCGCTGTAGGGTGCGCTGTGATTAAATCTTCCGTCGCCTGTTCTCCGTTGACCACCGCATCCATGTCTGACACTCGTCGGGCCCGTGCCGAGCGCCGAGCCGCTCTCGCTTCCCGCGTCGCCCAGACGACTCCCGTCGGCAGGCGACCTCATCGTTCCCCTTCGCCTGCCGTCAACGCCGCCACCGGCCCGGCGGGGAACGAGCAGCAAGCATCGCCCCAAAGATCCTCTCGTGAGGCAAGACGGCTGCATGCTACCCCTCGCTTTCGCTGGCTGGTTCTTCGTCTCGCGCGTTCGCGCCCATGGAGGCTCAAGCTGCGCCATCGCGCAAACGAGCTCCTGCGCTACCGCCCGCCGACGACGTCTAGGAAGAGTGGCTCACCGCTGTCGCCGAAGCTCGTCTGCGCCGCAAAAGGCTCCCCGCGTCGTCGTCCCTGCTGCACCAACCCGTCCCCGCGCAGCGAAGCTCCGGGCGCCGGCCGCCTCCGCCCCAAGAAGGCGCCCTGGCCCCAAGTCGCGTGGTCCCTGGGCGGAACCCGCTCCGTCCGGCGCCAGCGCGGCAAGAGCAGAGCTGCCAGGAGGTCCCTCGCCCACAAGAAGCTGCCCGAGTGCTCCCCGCTCCAGCTCGTCGCGACCACGCTCCTGCTCCGGCACGTCAAGACCCCGCGCTGCTCCCAGCTGCAGCGCACGGGGACCCGCAAGACCAAGCTCTTCGTCATCCAAGGTCTCCCGTGGCCACAGCAGGCTGCTGAGCCTTCACCCCCGAGCTGCGCAACGTCGCGTGGCCCGACAAGTTCAAGCCGGACCTGCCTCCTCGCTACGACGGTATGGCCGACCCCGCAGAGTTCCTCCAGCTCTACGAGCTGGGCATCGAAGCCGCCAACGGAGACGAGAAGGTCATGGCGAACTGGTTTCCCATGGCGCTCAAAGACGGGGCTCGCACCTGTCTCCTGAACTTGGCCCCAGGCATGATCTCCTCCTCGGACGAGATGCGTACCCGCTTCATCGCCAACTTCCAAGGTACTCGCGACCGGCCACCCGCTGTGAGCGACATGCGCCACATCAAGCAGCAACCAGGAGAGACCCTGCAGAAGTACATCCAGCGCTTCAACAACGCACGCCTCAAAATTCCCAAGGTGACCGAGGAGGCCATCATCTCCGCCTTCTCTGACGGTGTGCGCGACGTCAAGATGAAGGAGGAGCTGGCGATGCACGATGATCTGTGCACTTCCTTGGAGCTGTTCAACTTGGCGACCAAGTGCGCCAGGGCCGAGGAAGGGCGTCTCTCCCTCCTCGAGCTGCCAGCCGCAGACCCAGAAGAGAAGAAACCCAAGGCCAAGGACGTGAAGCGCAAGGGGGCTTCCGTGCTCGCGACAGAACCGGACACCAAGCGGGGCAGAGATTAGCCCGAGTCCTCCAAGGGCAGCCGGTACTGTGTGTACCACGACCTCCACACCCACAACACCAGCGAATGTCAAGAACTCCGAGCCGTGCGAGAAGGGAGGATCGGTCGACGTACCGACCGCAGCCACCAGGGCTACGACCGGGGAGGAGGAAGGAACGCAGGATGCTGGGAAGACCGCGGCCTACACCAAGGGTGGCATGACCAGCCTCGCGAGGATCGCTGGCAAGACCCGCCTCGCAAAGGAGGCTGGAGGGATCAGCCTCGTGAGGATCGCCCGCAAGGCAACGCAGGCCTCCCTCCTCTACCACCGCAGCCAAGGAGAAATGAAGACCATCATCAGGACGAGGGGGCTGGGGGCTTCGAGAGCAGCGCGATCGTCAGATCCCGGGCGGAGCTCAAGCCCCAGCCTGTCAACACATCTTCAAGCAGTTCGCCCGTGAAGTGAATGCAGTCCTCCCCAAGCTCGAAGCCACACGCCCCCTCATGTGGTCGGCGTGCACCATCACGTTCAGCTCAGCGGATCAGCTCAAGTGTGCGGCCACAGCCGGAGTCCTCCGATGCTCTGTTCCCCAATCATCAGCAACGTGTTAGTCACCAAGACCCTCATCGATGGCGGGGCAGGGCTCAACGTCCTGTCCGTGGAAATGTTCAACAATCTCCAAGTGCCTTACAATCAGCTCCAGCCGACCAAGCCTTTCTCTGGGGTCACCGACGGCTCCACGGTCCCGATCGGGCAGGTTCGCCTCCCCGTCACCTTCGGCGCACGCGACAACTACCGCACCAAGCTCATCGACTTCGACGTCGCCCACATTCGCCTGCCATACAACGCCATCCTCGGGTACCCAGCGCTGGCCAAGTTCATGGCCGTAACCCCACCACGGCTACAACGTCCGAAGATGCCGGGAAGTGGCGGAGTCATCACGGTGCCTGCGAAGAGAAAGACGCAGTGTGCTCCTCGGAGCGAGCCTTTCAGCCGCATCTTTGGAGAACCGGATCGCGAAGCAGGAGGCCTCCCGAGACCGCTCCCAAGAAGAAGAAGACATCGTCCGGCCCGGCCCCTCAGAGGCAGGCCCCTCGTGGTCGCGCCTTTGCTCAGGGGGAACCTCCTTCTATCGCGATAGGAAGCGGCCGGCGCCTCCTCGAGCAGGCTCGGGGCTCCTCGAGGGCCACCGACCTTGCTAGGGTCACGAGGAGGCGCTTGGGCACCACTTGGAGGCGTGAGCCAAGCACGCTTCCCTCAAGAAGGAGCAAGGCAAGGAGGGCCAAACCCTCAGGAGTTCGTCAGCAAGATCATTCAGGAGCTGCAAGAGTCAAGAGTCATGAGTGGCAGCCGCCGCTTACCTGCCGTGGCTCCCCATCCAGGCAAGGATGGTGGGCTGCGCGTCTGCATCAACATACCAGGCTCAACCGAGCCGCCTCAGAGCGCCTGCCCTCTCGCGTGTGGCGCTGCGAAGGTCCACCCCACAGCTACGTTCACATGCCTTACGGCCTACCG
This sequence comes from Aegilops longissima, assembly GCA_021605205.1. Taxonomy (NCBI): domain Eukaryota; kingdom Viridiplantae; phylum Streptophyta; class Magnoliopsida; order Poales; family Poaceae; genus Aegilops; species Aegilops longissima. The sequence continues at coordinate 334,816,677 of CM038677.1, forward strand.
AACGCAGCCGCCACGTACCAGCGCCTCATGAAGGACATCCTGGAGGCTCAAGAGGCCATGCGTTCCGCATCCCTTGTGGAGATGGAGATGGTCCACGAGGAGCCACCAGCGCCTCCGGAGCCTCCCGAGGCCCTTGAGCCTGGGGGCTCGTGAGGATCGGCTCCCGCAGCCCACCGAGTCTGCTGCATCAACACCCTTTCGTCTTCAACGCTACCAGGTGACATCTTTCAAGTTTCATTTCCAGCTGGGAGCGCCCCCCAGGGCTGCATTATTCCCAGGCCGCGTGGGTCCGTCCCTGCGGCGTGTATCCCTTTTACTTCCTGTTCTTAGCTTACCTTATTGGGGGCGCCCCTCGGGTTGCATCATCCCCAAGTCGCTCGGGTCCGACCGAGCGATGTTCGTCTGCCTTGCGCTTATCTAAACAGACTTGCTCCTTCGTGATTAACATGCTTGACCGAGTTGCCCGCTTGACTGACACTAACTGATGCAGCTGCTCCCTAACGGCACGGCACTTGCGCGTGGGTCCGTCCCCGCAACGCCGACAAACCTGAATGGCTGAGCTCTGGCCGCGGCAGCCCCGCATAATGCTACCTCGTCAAGCCTTCAGTGCCTCGTCACCCTTCCGGGGCAGCCAACGGCTGACTGACGGTCGTAACGGTGAACTTCCGTTTTTTTCTGTGATGAGCCCATAGGATTTCTTCAACGAGCAGCGTCAGGCGAGGCCCCCACGGTGTCTCCTTCACTCTCACCCGCGCGAACCGCTTGCACGTTAAAGGGGGGGGGGGTGCCTGAGCATCGCGACTCAGGGCTCCTACCGGCTCTCCAGCCCTCACCCTCTGGCCTTGCCCACGGCATCGCGACCTGGCATACCAGCGACGGCTCAGACTCGCTCAAGGGCCAGGACCCGAGGACGTACAGCAGAAAGGGGAGCAAAGGCGAGAGGGGAGGGACACGTGAGGACCTCGCCAAGCGACCCCTCGCCTGCCGATGCAAGGACCCGACAAGGCACCAGGAAGCGACTCCTAATTCTCGAGATAAGTCACCCTCCGGAAGCATTAACTAACATGGCATCATCCCCTCACCAAACGCAATCCCGAGTTAGCAACGTCGCTCCCCTTTCTCACCGAACGATGGCCGCTACGCGCTATGGGGACCTCCTGAGCATCGCGACTCAGGGGCTCTTACCGGACTCCGGGCCGCTCACCTCCTGGCCTTGACCACGGCATCGCGACCTGGCATACCAGCGACGGCTGAAGCTTGCCTTGGGACTAGGACCTGTCGGCGCAGAGCATCAAGCCCTCGCGAGGTTCGAAAGGGAGAACTTAGCTAAGGCGGGATGAGCAACTCACGCTGATTCACAACAGGGATCATATTAACAAACAGGGCCACAGGCACCTTTCAAGCCCCCACGGGGCGCGCTTTTGATTCCTCGCAGGGAGTAGATCCTAAAGAACGCTTACTACACGCGCCCCTGCAAAAGACGCCATCATCAACGGCGGCATCGTCCGTGGCATTCGGCATCAACCCCTTCAGAGCCTTCGATCTGGGCATACAAGGGAAGCGGGAACCCCGGTGGTGGCGCCGCACGAGGCCTCGGCACCACCGGTGGGCACCCTCGCCCCGATGGTAAAGGGTTAGCCGCTTTTTGGCGGGGCGGTCAGACCTCTCGAGGAGCCTTTCCCTTCTCTGCCGCGGAGAACCGGCGAGATCGGAGCCATTGGAGCAAGACGGAGCAAGAACCGGGAAGAAGAAGAAGCAAGCAGAAGCGGACCAGAGGAGCGCCCACCGTTCCGTACTTAAAGCTAGAGGAGGCCAACCGCCGACCTCCACGATCGCAGGTAATCATGACCCGCTTGGCATGCAGGGACTTGTCAATTCGTGTAGTTGCCAAGGCGTTGTGGGGAAGAGGAGGCACCCACATCCAATCAACCGCCACGCGACGCCCAAGGCCGCAGGCTGTTAGGGCCTGCAGCGCTTCGCACTTGCCCCTTCGCCTCTCTGCTCGGCCAAGTCCGGGCGCGCCTTGGGCCCGGGGGCTACTGTCGGCGTTATGGGAACGGGGGTCCCCAGACTTGCCTGCCTGCGGCCTGCGGCGTGGCTCAAAGGGGGGCCCATCACGGCCCATCTTCATAAACACGAGCTCAAGACCCTCACGAGGGGCCAAGCCTCGCGGGGCGGACCACAGGGAGCTTCCTCAGGCACGACCTCATCAGAATGGCTCGCGAGGAGGCGGAGAGACCAAGGCGGGTACCTCACGAGGTGCCCATGACGCAAGCCATGACGACCATAGGCGCCCAGTGGGCGCCAGCCAGCAGTTGTCCTCCTTTCCTCTTTGGTGCAAAGGGAGCAAGCGTAGGTGAGAGCATCAAGCAAAGGCATCCATTTCGGTGCAACGAGACCAAGACCAGTCCAACGGCAGGAAGGAAGTCATTGTGGAGCCCAAGCCGGCGTCACCACCAGAGCCTTTGACAGGCGAGGACCAACTTTAGTCAGGATAAGTGTACCATATGTTCCCCTTCAAAATGGCCAATTGTTGGCGTCCTTCCCGCTCAATATTTGGGAAGAGGCCCAGGGCCTCCGCCTATAAGTAGAGCTAGCCACCATAGTAAGAGAGGCCCCCGGGATCAGGGATTCAGGAAAATAGCAAGAGAACAAACGAGAGAGATAGAGAGAGGCGACTGAACTCCCCCTAGCAGTTCATCGCACCAACCAAGAACAGACCCTCGCGAGGCTATTCTTCCTTGTATTGTTCATCACCATCAGCCCAAGAGGCAATCCACCACACCACAAACTAGAGTAGGGTATTACACCACAATGGTGGCCCGAACTAGTATAAACCCTGTGTCTCTTGTGTTGTTCCTTTCGTAGTTTAGATCCTAGCGAGGCGGCGGGGTGCAGGTAGGTAGAGGGCGAGATTCCGCGCGCACCCCAGTGTTCGAACCTCAAGGGTCTGCCGGAACCCGAAATCTGACAGCGGCCATTTAGATTATGTACTCCCTCTCCAGCTGGCGGGAAATTTTTGTTCTAAGAATGGATAAATTGTATGTATCTATAACTAAAATAAGTCTAGATACATCCATTTCTAGGACAAGTATTTCCGGACGGAGGGAGTATTAATTATACCAAGATAGCCGGATTGGCACCGCTTAGTTCATGTAAATGTAATGAAATCCATCATGTTTATATGAAGATCCGGCTTTTTTATACGAAATCCTTCATGCTTATACGAAATCCTTCATGGTTATATGAAATCAGTCTGTGTTTGCACGAATTTCATCTGGTTGGTTAGAGTTGTGAAAATGTATGCCGCTGGCGTTTGATGTCGTCCTCCGCGGAAGGAAACAGGAGGAAATTTGCCGGCTGCCATTGGAGATGCTCTTATGCTGGAAATAATAGAGTGATATCCAATCCATTTGAGTTAATTGCGTGTATGATTGTCCCTCTATAAAAAGTTAATTGCATGTACAGTGTACACGTGACTTGCGTGGTGGCTCTGACTTGCGTACAAAAAGTTAAAAAGAAACAAGTCCATCCTTAATCTTGTATTCTAAGTACTCGTGGGTTCCTTTATCAATTACAATAGCAAAAGAAGTATATATTAAATAATTAATATATAATATAAAAATCTAAAGTTAAAGACATAATTCGAACTCATGTCATCGCGTTGCGAGCATCCGACGCTAACCAGTCCAGCACAATTTTGTTGTAGACCATGCTGCTGATATATCTCCATGTCTACTCTTATACTCCATCCGTTCCTAAATATTTGTCTTTTTTCAGATTTCAAATGGACTACCACATATGGATGTGTATGTAGACATATTTTAGATTGTAGATTCACTCATTTTGCTCCATATGTAGTCACTTGTTGAAATCTCTAAAAAGACAAATATTTAGGAACTGAGGGAGTAGAAAACAGAGTTCGTGATGATGGTGTGCGTGCCATCCTGCAATATAGGCCGTCGGATTTATATCTAACAGATAGGAAGAAAACTATGGAAATTTTTCAAAAATTTACCAACACCCCTCTCCACGTTCGCAAATACGGCCTTCCCTCGTTCATCCTTTCTCTCACAAGATAAACTGATCATACAAATGCATCTTGATTTTCCGTGCAACGCACGGGCATCTAGCTAGTTTCTTTTAAAATAGTTACTGCGATAATTGGGTTGAAGTAATATATTTTATGTATGCCCCGAATGATTTCGGATTCACTAGTAGTAACAAAGAAAAGGTTGGCTTGTTAATTAACAGAAAACAGGGTGAAAACTATCACATGAGGCCGGTAAAAACGAGGCACACTGGGTTCAGCGTCATCGACACTACAGCTGTGTGCGCGCGAGAAGTCTACATATCGAGGGGGCTACTGAGCGAGGCACAGAGACACAATGTTCGAGAGAGAAACCAATTGACAGATTACGATCAGATTGAGTTGTCACCCTTCTACTGTCATTGTTGGGGTGGGGGCGGGGGAGGGGGAGGGAGAGAAAGACGTATCGAGAGTGTGCGCGGTAGGCACAGAGGCACAACTAGCGAGTGTGTGTGTGTTTGAAAGAGGAGTAGATAGATTACTATCAAGATCGAGGTGCCTCCCTACTCTTTCGGTGTCGGGTAGTGTGTGGGCGTGTGTGTGTGTGTTTGAGAGAGAAGCCAGTCGATAGATTAGTATCAAGATCGAGGTGTCACCCTACTCGTTTGGTGTTGGTAAGTGTGTGTGTGTGGTTGTGTGGGTGTGGGTGTGTGTCGGGGGGGTGTGACACTTACATATCCCTACTCTTATAAAAAAAGAGTTGGTGATGATGGTGTTCCTGCCATCCTGCAATATAGGCCATCCGATTTATACCCCTTGGATAGGAAGGAAACTGTGGCAATTTCGCAAAAAGATACCCACACCCATCTCCGCATTTGCAAATAAGGCATTACCTCATTCATCCTTTTCTCCCACAAGATAAACTACTCATACAAATGCATCTTGATGTTCAGTGCAACGCATGGGCATCTTGCTAGTAGGGAGAAGGAGTTTGTGTGACACATATCTAGCTATATTAAGGGATAGGTAGATAGCATTTGTGCGAGGCACACTTAAAGCATCATGAAGATAAACAAAATTGTGTGCATGCAAGTGCCGGAAAAAATGAAGCGAGAAACAATGTGTTGGAGAGAGAGAGAGAGAGAGAGAGAGAGAGAGAGAGAGAGAGAGAGAGAGAGAGAGAGAGAGAGAGAGAGAGAGAGAGAGAGCGAAATCTCAAAACAAAAGGTGCTCTGTTGGAATCCCATTGTATGTATTCATATGGTTCCGAAACTTGAGTTAACCTTAGGCATATGTGTGAGAGACATTATTATACTTTGAGACATTAGTGGATGTGGGTGGGCGGAATTAAAGGGGTGGGCGTGTTCGACAGAGAGAGCGTGTGTGTTTCTGTGTGAGAGACTTGTAGGACGGGGTAGAAAGACAAATTCTAACCTTGACGGAGGGAGAGAAATACACGAAGTGCGCGTGTGTGATTCCGATGACCACAGGGAAATGAGATATGTATGCGTGTGAGAGAGATTGCACAATTCATTCACGTAACACTATATAGTGATCGTGGACGTGCATCGCTTGAATATAAATCAATATCTACTTCGTATCATGGCCAAAGGTACAATATCGATTCAACGCTATAAAGATTGGACACTCACATATCACATTTTTTTCTATTTAAATAAACTTTTCAGTTGTGCATGCCAAAGTTACAGTGATGTTTCTTCAAACAACCAATGTAGCTATCATGTACATGCACCATTGTTACTCTTGCATTCAAAATCATTAGTCTTGGATGATTTAAGGTTCTATTATGAAGTAATATATGTAATATTCATATATGAATTCAGCGGATGCATAATTTATGAAATGGAGGCTATGTAATCATATGAGGTATCACTTTTAAGTAGCGGACTTCTTTTGTGCGCCTCTACACTAACACGTCAATGCATTATGTTTAAAGTAAATAATCAATTGCACTAAATTATCTATTTACGAGAAATACATAGGCTGAGCGTTTGATCCCTTTTTCCGTGAGCAGCGCCACTACACCCGTCACGATTGGCGCGCCGTGTGAACGTCAAGTTATCGGTGCATCATCCGCGTTATTGTCTTGTTTTTCGGGGTGGACACACCGGTTATTAACTTCGTGGCGTGCCCGTGTACACAGTCTAGCATGACCTTCCGCTAGCACGGTCCAAAATTAGTTGAAGCTGGACACGAACGATCCATGGCGGCAAAATCTCCGCCTCCTTTTAAAATTTCCGCCACCTTAGTCTTTAGCATGCGAAATTCCCATTTTGTCCTTGGTGCACGGAGACCAACAGTTACAATACTGCCCTCATCTACATAATAGGTCGGGGTTGCTTTGGTAACTTCGGTTCCCCCCACTACACGGCACCCCCATTTCCTCTCCCCCTCCCGCAAAAACGACTAACTCCACATCACTAGAGCATCTCACATCACGCCGTCCGTACTTCATCAGCCTTTCTCCCCTCCCCTCTCGAAACCCTAGACTGCTCATCCTTTGGCGTGCAGAGCCCATTCACTGCCAGTGGCTTCCACCTCACCGGATCTGCTCTGGCCGCATCTACCCTCCCACCTCCCCTAGAAACAAGTAGACTGCTCATCCACCACTGTACCACAACCCATTAGGTGCCGGCCTTGTCCATGGCGCTGGATCTGCTTCGCCGGTACTCTCGTTAACCGCAGCGCATCTGCAGTGGCTCATTCGTACTCCCCACCAGAGACGCTTCGTCCACACCCCCCCGGAGCCGCCCCACCGACGCCCCCGTCAACGGCCTCTGATCCTCTTCGCCGACACCTTCCTCAACCCTAAAGGAGCCGCTTCACCGACAACATCGTCAACCCCATTGGAGTAGCTTCGCCTATATCATTTTCAACCCTACCGGGGCCGCTTTGCCAACTCACAAGTCCACGGCCTCAGATCCGCTTCCTCGCACCCTCATCCAACCTACCGGAGAAGCTCCTGACGCCCCATCCACGGTCGCAGATCCGCATCGTCGACACCATCCTTAACCCAACCACCGGAGCAGCTTCACCTATGACTTCGTCCACGGCCACAAATCCGCATCGCCCGCACCGTAGTCCACCCTATCGGAGCCGCTCCACAAACACCCTACTCGACGGTTCTAGATCTCCTTACCGGACCCCAACAGCCAGTGCAGCGCCATCACCCTTGACGTTTCTAACCTCATTCCCACCATCTGGCAAGATGCAAAGCACCATCCACGGCCTAGGTACTTGTCACCTTTAAACCCGTCCAGCATCACCTGCCCGATGTACTTCAAATATACTAACAGGTCACTTTTACCGGTTATGCAGCTGGCAAAAACTACAAGGACGATGTTTCTTCTGGATCTAACAGCTTGGCCAACCAAGATCCCGGAACGAGGCATTGCTATGATGTTGTAAGTGCGTCTCTCTCTCTCTCTCTCTCTCTCTCTCTCTCTCTCTCTCTCTCTTTTGTATTGTTCTGTGCCTGCTAGCGTGCTTTGCTAGGATTTTCGACCAGTAATCCCTTTGTGCAGACAATGATTTCTACTACTGGCTGCTAAATTAGATATGTAGATGTCATACATGATACTACCTCGTACCTCCGTTCCTAAATATAAGTCTTTCTAGAGATTCCACTATAGACTACATACGGAGCAAAATCAGTAAATCTACACTAGAAAATGCATCTATATACATCTGTATGTGGTCCATACTAGAATCTCTACATAGACATATATTTAGGAACAGAGGCAGTACATTACACAAAATCGTAGGTGGCATGTAGGAATTCCAGTGCACTACATTAGGCTCCCTTAGAGTGCCTGCTAGTCCAGCACACAGAGTCATGGCTAGTTTATGCTACACACACAATCATTAATTGGTGGTTTAAATATGCGCAAGGGATATGCAATGTATTATCATGTAGCGATGTCTGAAATTAGCCGTGTCAACTTGCGATAGGGTTACACAATGAAAAAGTACAAGATGTATGTGGCAATTTCATGGAACATCGCAAAAAAGGAGAGCCAGCGGTGAGCCTATCTGATGTGCTATGGTACGTCACTCCTCCATTGCAATCATCGTGACATGTTATTTGTATGTCAGTTCTATTGGCCAAGTTTCTTAGGGACAGTTATTACGAGTTATCTTAAGAAAATAAGCACATGTGAATATAAGCTCCATGTAATAAGCCAACCAGTTCTTTTCATTGCGTTTTCAGCTTATCTTTGGTATGATAAGTGAAAAGTCTAGATTGCATTATATTTTTTCATTTTGCTGCCCATATGAAAATTAATTTTACTTGCAAACATCACAAATTGAACCCAGTGCAGTAATTAATATGATAGGAAAACAGACCATCACTATTTGCTCAAAATGCAAATACAAAGATAACATCTACTTGGCACAATCTACTTTGGTCAATGTTTTCCATAGAGATCCCATTGCCTAATTTAAACGTAAAATGCATGACCCACATTTAAATGAAGAACAATTATTTATTGAAATTCGTTGGTCCAAGTGGCTGGTTATTATCATATAGCAACACCACCTGAAAGCATCATATAGCAGCAGCAGCTCATAGCAACTCATCATACAGCAGCAGCAGTGTGCCATTCATCATATACCAGCAGCAGCTCATAGCAATTCATCATATAGCAGCAGCAGGAGCAGCTCATAGCAATTCATCATATAGCAGCAGCAGGAGCAGCTCATAGCAATTCATCATATAGCAGCAGCAGGAGCAGCTCATAGCAATTCATCATATAGCATCAGCAGGAGCAGCTCATAGCAATTCATCATACATCAGCAGCAGGAGCATCTTATAGCAACTCATCATATAGCAGCAGCCGCAGCTCATAGCAATTCATCATATAGCAGTAGCAGCAGCTCATAGCAATTCATCATATAGCAGCAGCAGCTCATAGAAATTCATCATATAGCAGCAGCAGGAGCATCTCATAGCAATGCATCATATAGCAGCAGCAGAAGCAGCTCATAGCAATTCATCGTATAGTGGATCAGAATGAAAATTTGGCAAAAAATCGGAGGAGACCCTCACCTTGTTGGATGAGCTCGTCCTTCAACAGCACCTCAAGGCCACGGCTTGGGAGGTGGGGAGGGGGAATAAGGTGCCATCTGCCGCAGTGTGGCATCAGCCATAGTTGTGCAGCGCCTACCGGAGTAGTGCGTTGGACGAACCACTGATGGAGCGATTCTTTGGAGACCATGAGAATGAGGCGGCACGGAGGGAGGAGCAGCCGGGAGATTTGCGCCTACCGCTGGCCATGTAGCCTAGCTAGACAGAGCATCATCGAGGACCAGGCAGATGGGACCCGATGGCGACGACTTCTTTGGAGGAACCCTAGTCTTTGCAGGCGGGGATCGAGTAGAGGGAAGGGAGAGGAGATGCAAGCGGGCAGGGCAATGAATGCTTGCGTGTTTGTTTTACTTGAGGGTGAGGTGTGGCGGGCGTCACCAGTTGCATTTTGAGTGTAATATAGGCAGACAACAGAGTCATTTCACTATTCCCCTTCCCTTCAATATTTAGTGAGGTTCTACCTGAAACACCCCCCTCCAAAGCGAAATTAGTTAAGCCCAAGCACATAACTCAAAATTGACTTCTTTACATCTTTCATGGCTTATTTTGACAATAAGCCCTGAAAAGGCGGGATACAAATGGCCCTTAACCTTCAATTCAATTGTGCGTGCAATGATGAATCACTCCTGCCTGCTATAGTGTACATTTAGGCATCATCATACATGGCATAACCTAATACATGTGCATTCCATTGTAGAATCTGGAATATGCAATGCTTATGTTAGTTCATACGTTGCACATGATGTTTAAATGCCCCTTAAATCTGATCAGCCAAGTGATGGTCTTTAAGCCTCCTACTTTGCTTCTTTTCTTGATATGTAAGATTTTCTCACACATCTGTTCGATTGCTTGTTTGCATCAGGCAGCCATACTAGGACTGTTTGCTTTGATTACTTGTTGTTCTTGACCTAACACTCTAATAGAGCTTGTCAACAATTTAAACACTAAGGGTTGCTGTAGTGGGGCATTTTCAAACTCATAGGTGACATAAAGATTTGGTTGTACACTAAAGTAGGCTCTCCAAGAGTACCTGGAGGTCCAGTTCGAAGGTATGTGAAAGTGCTAGTTATCGACTAGAGGGGGGGGGTGAATAGGCGATTTTTATGAAAGTCTCCAAACATGGAAGTTTGGAAGAAAAACAATAGAAATGACCCTATTGACATGCAGCGGAAGGTAAACTACACTAAGCAAGCCATAGTCAAGTACGCAATGAAGTGAAAGCACGAAGACTAATAGCAGCTAGGTAGTAAGGATCAAGATGGAAGATGGTATGAAGCCAAACAACGATAGTAGTCAAACAGTGAAGACAAATAGGTAAAGCAAACAGGCAATGACTTCACGAAGACAAACTCTAGGTAAAGAGATGGAGAGGATAGAACCAGTCACTTGTTGAGGACACAGGATTTGTTGGACCAGTTCGATTCTTTGTGGCAAGCAGACGTCCGTCTGTTAGGGAGGCTGAGATTCAACTCAGAAGACCACGTCTTCACCTTATTCCCCTTGAGCTAAGGACACCCAGTCCTCGCCCAAATACTCTGGTAAGTCTTCAAGGTAGACTTCCAAACCTTCACAGACTTCATTCACCGGCGATCCACAATGACTCTTGGATGCTCGAGCGTGGCGCCTAACCGGTGGAGGATTCACAGTCCTCAAGTGTAACAAGTCTTGAGTCACGAGACGGAAAGACTTGATGATGCGACACTCTTTGGCTCGGGTGTTTGGGCTTTGTCCTCGCAAGGTTTTCTCTCTCAAAAGCTTGGTGGGTTGCTCTTAAGCGACAAAATCCGTGCACTAACTCTGAGCAGCCAACCAATTTATGGTGCAGGGGGTGGGCTATTTATAGCCACTGGGCAACCCGACCTGATTTGTCCGAAATGACCCTGGGTCACAAAGGAACTGACACGTGTTCCAACGGTCAGATTTCAGACACACACGACAACTTTACTTGGGCTGCAAGTAAAGCCGACTCATCCAGCTCTGGATAAGATTTGCTCTCATTGTCTTCGCTCGAAGACATAGGATTTTGGTTGAGCATCACTTCAGTCACTCTGACTTTGTTCACTTGGACCCCACTTAACAGTACGGTGGTTCCTATGACTCAACAAAGTAGAAAAGGAAACAATGAAACAACTAAGTCTTTGCGCTCCATAGTCCTCACTCAATGTCTTCTCATGTCATAGTCTTCAATGTGAATGTCTTCATATACCACCATTTTCTTCAATGTCTTCATACATTTTTAGGGGTCGTCTCCGGTAGGTAAACCGAATCAATGAGGGACTACTACCTGTGTTATCCTGCAATTCTCACAAACACATTAGTCCCTCAACCAGGTTTGTCGTCAATACTCCAAAACCAACTAGGGGTGGCACTAGATGCACTTACAATCTCCCCATTTTTGGTGATTGATGACAAACTAGTTGAAGTTTTCAACGGGGATAAAGTACGTGAAATTGTAAAGGATAAAGGTATTGTCTTCATAAGTAGCAAAGGCTCCCCCTGAAGATGTGCATATAAGTAATTTGCTTTTGGAATGCAAATGCACATGGCAGGTTGTACTTGTGGAGATCCTCTTCAACTTATGACGACAATTCATCATGCGTGATTTGATATAACGAAGATAATGACATGCATAATGAGAAATGGACTTCTGCAAAATGACCTAAGTGCAGAAGTTATCATCGCACATGCGGAATTTATCATCGCATCACAGAATAGCAGAAAACGTAGCAGACGACCATCAAGTTTAAGTGTTACAACTCAAAGAACCAAATGTATCAAAAGCGAGAGTTGTAAACACTAGGCAAAAATATAAAGCAACCGCCCATATGGACCCGCTTGAAGACTATCAACTCATATGCTTCTCCCCCTTTTGTCAGTAAGGACCAAAAAGGTTTGAAGACAAAGAGCCTCTACGCGTTCCCACAAGGAGTAAGAGAAGATGCAGGGTCGGCATTGGGGTTTGGTGGTGCAGACGAACTTGGGGCAGTGTCGATTCGCGCTGATGTCGTGGGTGTTGAAGTAGCATCATCTTAATCATCAATCACTCTGGAATTCACCGTTGCAGCGGAGGAATAATAGTCAGAGTCTTCAAGAGATGGAGTTTGACGTAGGACAACATTCCTTGGGGGAGTGGTGTCAAACTTGAATCTTTCAGTGAAGCCATCATCTTGAAGATCTGCTTTAGCCCTGAGCAATGTCAAACTCTTCCATGATCGCCGACAGGTCTCATGGGTAACAAAAGCATTCTTGGTGGCAAGATTGCGAATGCGATTGACGTCCACCAAGATACTTTGCATCTGTCGCTTTAGGCAAAAGTGATGCTTATCTTGTTTCTGATGCAGTGCCACAAGAAGTTCTCGGTCATCAAGAACACCAGAGCGCTTCCGAGGCCTTTGGGAAATAGTGCTCTCAGTGGCTTCAGTCTGAGCTCGGTAAGGTAAGCGAGTATTGCCAGCCAATGGATAAACACGAGAGTGACTGCTTGGACCCCTGCAATGCGTTGCGAGAAGCTTTGGTGATCAACATTCTGAAGACTAATAGGTTCCTTGGCAGGCTCTGGGTATATGGCTTCAACTGACATATCAACCTCTAGTAGAAAGATCAGATGATTGCGAGCAGAGGGCTGATAGTTGACAGCTGAGTGTAGCTTGATGAGGCGCATGACCCATGGAGCGTAGAACTTTAGGCCAAAAAGATCAGAGCCAAACGCAGCCAACTGTCTGATAAAGAAGTCTTGAGCATTGAAGTTGATGCCATTGAAGATATAGAAGACCAAAGTCTTCATTGCTCCTTCAAGTTTCGCTGTTGAAGAATGTCCTTTGACAGGCCATAGAGTTCGCCTGATGATGTGATAAATGGTGCGAGGCAGATACTCTAGGTCTTCGACAAAGAATTCCTTTGGGTAATCAGCGTCAGGTGGCAGAGGCTTCATCATGCTTAGCATTTGGCTCATGTTGGGCTTGGGCTTATGGAAGATGCTCTCCAAAGCATTTTGGTGAAGCTGACAACCAGTTTCATATAATTCTCCCAGAGTGGGCAGGCCGGTAAGCTCAATGATGTCAAAGGCTTTGGCTTCATGATGGACATTGCCTGTCATCCACTCAAGGACCCAAGTCTTCGGATCCCTGTTGTAACCTCGAATGTGGAGGGTAGCACAAAATTGAAGCAGTAGTTCTTCATTCCAATGTTCTATGTCAGTCACAAAGTTTAGCAAGCCCGCATCACGGAAACAGTCAAGAGCTTCTTCAAGACAAGGCAGTCCTGCAATGGCTTCAGAGTCAAGACGGATATGAGGGAATATGCGCCCTTGATCATAAAGAACACATGAATAATAGCTGCGCTGCTGATAGCTCCAGAACAGATCATAGGTAATCCTTGCCCTTGAATAGGGGTTCTTGGCGCTATCGAAGAAGGTGTTGTGCGCTTTGAAGCCATTAGCATTGAAGGACCCTGGTGAAGTGGCAGTCCCTGGATACCTGGGCAGTCTTGGCTTTGGCTTCTGAACCTGAGGCCTGTGCTCGACGTGGTAATCAAATTGAGGACCAACAGCAGGTGGAGGAACCAGAAGAGGCCATTTGACAGTGATTAGCTGGCCATAGTTCTATGCTTGCTCGATACTATGTGGCTTTGGAAGCGGAACAGGAGCAGTGGCAGTGGATTTAGGCTGCTGATTGGCATCGGGTGCAGCATTGGCTTCAGGTACTATCACTTCAGGCACCACATTAGCTTAAGCCATGAAAACGTCGTTGGCTTCAGTGTTGGTTTTGGTGGCCGCCTCAGTATTGGTAACCTCCACTTCAGGAGCTGGAGGGTCGGACACGTTCTCCTCGAGAACAAATTGGTTGGTAGGGGGTGTGGCAACACGTGCTTCTTCTTCTCTTGTTTCTTCTTCTTGGTTATCGGCTGATGCAGGCGGAATATCTTCAGCCGCTTTGGCTTCAGACTCAGGGATGTTCATAGTTGGAGAGGTTTCAGGAAACACTTGGCGTGAAACAGATTGGCGCTCTTCTCCTTTTGGAACACTTGACAGATTGACTTGCGACTTTGGTCCTCTGCGAAGCCTGCGAAACGCTGGCGACGCTTGTGGAGATGGAGTTGGTTGGGCCTCAAAGTCTTCATCGTCAATCACTGGAGTGGTGACCTGAGTTGGGAGAGTAACTAGTGTTTCTTCATCACGTGGGGATTCTTGAGGGTGATCAGCCCATGAGTCATCCTGAGCAATTTGCGTCAATGGACGACCAATGCTGATGAGTTCGCTGTTCGTGAGAACAGGCGATGATACCACATTGTGCTCGATCTGAGGAAGGACTTCATCATCTTCAACATTGTCTTGATGACCAATGTCTTGGCTGCGGTGGGGTCAGCAGCTGGAATATCTTGACTTGGGAGCCTCTGTGGAAGCAGGCTCATGAACTATCATACGTCATTCTTGGTGTGCAGGATCAGGACGAGCCACAGAGATTGGCTCGACTACAAGGGGATCTGTGGGAGCAGCCTGATTGCTTTTCTTGGTCTTGCGCTTCTTGGTGGGTGGAGCTTCATCAGTGGTGATCTTGGTTTTTTGCTTTCTAGCCTTGGCTTCAGTTGCCCTATTCTTCTGAAGCTCTGAAGCCACTGTGGGGACCTTAGGCTTCACGCCTGTCATGCTGGCTGGGAAGACAATGCGAGGCTCTTCCCGCCTGGATGGTTCAGTTTGGTCCACATATGGCTTCTTCTTCTTGGCAGCCATCCTGGGGTCGATGCCAGGACGCCCAAGAGCCTTGCGCTTCTCAGCTTCATTGTAAGCTTGAACGCACTTGGCAGCAAGAATCTTCATGCGCTCACAAGAACCTTTAGCTTCTTCACGTCTCTTGTGAAACGCTTCCTTGAGCTCATGCAGCATGACCTTGAAGTTCTGGACATCCTTCACACTGAGCTTGGCCATATGCTTCTTGAATTGAGCCTTTTCAAAATCAATCTTGTGCTTCAGCTCAACAATTTTCTGAGCAAGAGATAGCTCAGGAGCAATGGCTCCCTGGAAGGAGACGCTGAGGCCAATTGGAAGTTGCAGATCATCAAAGCTGAGATTGGGGGTGTCAAACCACTCATCAATGAAGTTGTTTATAACTGCCACGTCAAAGAGAGGCAAGTCATTGAAGATTTCTGCTTCTTGCTTGCTATTTATCAACTGCTCAAGAGCGTCATCAGCAAGATCGTCGTCACTCAACAGATCAATGGCTTCATTCTCGTTTCTCAAAATAGCAGCAGGAGTCAGAGCAAGACTGTAGGAGTGCATGGGCTTCTTCTTTTTCTTCTCGGTCTTGGAGATGCGAGAGAGATCTTCAGACTGCACACACTTGGTGCAGGTGGAGCAGTGGCCAAGGGATTCACTCGCAAAGCTTTTGGTGGAGTGGAAGGCTTTGAAGCCTTGGGTTTCTTCTGCTTCTTCGGCTTCGGCGGTGCAGGCGCTTCATCAGAGTCAGCGTCGTCTGCAGGTTGATCCACGTCTGCCCCTTGAACCATTATATGCGTGATGAGATCTTCTAAGTTATAGAAGGGCCCAACGAGATTAGGTTCAGCTTCACGTGTGCCATCGGCACGGGGTGCAGAGGGGCCTAGGTTGAAATCTAATCCCAAAGACTTCTTATATTCCTTGGTCGAGTTCTTGGCAAACTGAAAATTGCGCTTGAATAGATTGTCATCTCGACACCATAGCAAAGACGATGGGTCGGCATCAGCAGGTTGTGTCCCTCGGACCATGCAAGGATAGAAACCCTGTTCAATGGCTTCAGCCCTGGACCTGTGTGGAAGAATTTTGTACAAAATGTCTCCCCATGGTCGCTTGATGGCATTCTTCTCAGCATATTCTTGGGTCACAAACTTGTACTTAAACCAGTGTTCTGCCCAATATCTTCTAATCCATTGGATTCGAGTCTTGCGCAGACCATAGCTTTCTTCGGGATCAGTTTTCTATAGTTCATATAGATCTTCGGGTAGATCCATTGATGTACCCCCATGGCGCTGTCTGCCACCCTTCCTAGCTGATTTCTCTATTGCCATGAAGTTTAAACTGAAAGGCTTCAACTCTGTCAAAGGCTTCCGTCTGCTGGTCAGACAGGAACTGGCTTCAGGAGAGTTGATGTGATGCTGTAAGAATTCTGCAAATGAATGCAGACTATGAGAACCAAGGGATTCTCCCACGGACATGTACCCGTGACTGTTGGATTTTGGGTTCCGGCAGACCCTCTAGGTTCGAACTCTGGGGTGCACGCGGAGATCTCACCCCCTACCTACCCGCACCTCGTCGCCTCACAAGGATCTAAACTACACAAAGAGCAACACAAGGGACACAAGGTTTATACTGGTTCGGGCCACCATTGTGGTGTAATACCCTACTCCAGTGTGTGGTGTGGTGGATTGCCTCAGGGGTTGATGATGAACAATACAAGGAAGAACAACCTCGCGAGGGTCAGTTCTTGGTCGGTGCGATGAACTGGTAGGGGGAGTTCGGTCGCTCTCTCTCTCTCTAGATTGCTTGGCCTCAAGCTCCGTTCTGGATTCCGGATCCTTCTACCCTGTGGGGGGCTAGTCCTATTTATAGGCAGAGGCCCTGGGCCTCTTCCCAAATATTGAGCGGGAAGGGCGCCAACAATTGGCCATTTTGAAGGGGAACATCTAGTACATTTATCGACTAAAGTTGGTCCTTGCACTGTCAAAGGCTCGATGGTGGCCTTGGCTTGGGCTCCACGATGACCTCCTTCCTGCCGTTGTGATGGTCTTGATCTTGTTGCACGAAATGGTTGCCTTTGCTTGATGCTCTCGCTGCGCTTGCCTCCTTTGCACCAAAGAGGAAATGAGGACATCAGGCTGGCTGGCCCTCCTGGCGCCCTTAGTGCGTCATGGCTTGCGTCATGGGCACCTCACGAGGTACCCGCCTTGATTTCTCCGCCTCCTCGCGAGCCAGCCTAACGAGGCCGTGCCCGAGGAAGCTTCCTGTCGTCTGTCCCGCGAGGCTTGGCCCCTCGCGAGGGTCTTAAGCTTGTGCTGATGAAGATGGGTCGTGCTGGGCCACCCCTTGAGCCACGCCGCAGGCCGCACGTAGGCAAGTCTGGGTACCCCCGTTCCCAGAACACCGACAGTAGCCCCCGGGCCCAAGGCGCGCCTGGACTTGGCTTAGCATAGAAGTGAAGGGGCAAGTTCGAAGCGCCGCGGGACCTAACATCCTGCGGCCTTGGGCACCGCGTGGTGGTTGATGTGACGTGGGCGTCTCTACTTCCCCACGACGCCTTGGCGACTGCACGAATTGACAAGTCCGTGCATGCAAAGCGGGTCATGATTACCTGTGATCGTGGAGGTCGTCGGTTGGCCTTCCCTGGTTATAAGTACGGAACGTCGCGTGCCCTTCCAGTCCATCTCTTCTTGCTTCCCCTTCTTCTCCATGGCTCCGCCGAAGGGGTTCTCGGCCGCGGAGAAGGGAAAGGCCCGCCAGGTTGAGCCTGACTCTCCCCCAGCCAAGCGCGGTCGAGGCCGTCCTAGCAAGCACCCTGTGGTTCCCGTAGCGGCTTCTCGCGCCACGGAGACGATCTCCCGAGCGGTGACGGGCGTCGGGCCGTTGACGAAGCATGGCGCTATGGCCGCGTGACCCCCTAGGCCGCGCTTTCATTCGGCAATGGTGCTGCCAGAGTTTGTCGTATGGTCGGCGGAGCCGACCAGCACCTGGCTCCAGCTTCCCCGCTTCCTTTTAGGTGAACTTTCGGCCGGCGCCCGAGCGGCTCTCGCTCAGCGGACGGTTGCTGCAGCCGGGCCTCTGGCTTTGCTGGAGGTCTCCGCCGCCGGGGCGTGGCCACGACCCGCTGGTGGCAAGCGTTTGCCAGCGAGGTCTCGAGCGGCGGTGCACCCTGCACTTCAAGTTCGACGGTGGCGCCACCTCTACGTGAGGTGTTCGGGAAAACGGTCGCTGCGCTAGGTGCTGCCCGAGGACAACGACGCGGCCGTGGGCCTAACCCGGCGGCGATCGGGGCGAGATGACGGCGCGCGCGTGGTTGGCGGCGCTCGGGGTTCGTCAAGCTTCGGCGACTCTTCTTCGGACAACGGCTCCTCCAGCGGTGGCCATGACCAGCCTCCGCGCTGCCGCGCCCGCCTGGAGGGAGGTAGCGGGTCCGCCCGCCGTCGCCCCTCGATGAAGCGCGAGAGGGAGTCCGCTTGAGCTCCGGAGGCAGTTCGAGCTTCCGTCGCGAGTTGGTGTCAAGCGAGCCGCGCCTGTCATGTTATTTTCCTTTTCCTGCGCAAGGAGACAGTAGTGTAGGGCCCCGCGGGGGCGTGCTTGGATCGTTGCTGTTTAATTATCGTACTGTTTACGCTATTTTTGTATTAGGCTTCTGTGCCACACGCCTGCGCGTAGAAATCACTTAGCTCGGAGGCGACCTGTCGCGGTCTTCGCCTCCTGAGGCCGAGGTCTTGTTGAACGCTTCATGCCCTGCAAAGATTAGCCAGGAGAGGTAGTTTCTGGCCTCAGTCGTGGAGGCGACCGACCCAGGTCCTGTGTTCGCGTCGCGGTGCCCGTGGGGCACGGACTGGAGGGGTGCTCCGTGGCGAACCGGTTAGGGAAGCCTCAAACAGTAGGGGCAGAAAACACTCGCGAGGGCGCCCGCGTTTCTCCCTCGCGAGACTCGCGCGAGAGAAATCGAGGTAGAAGAGCGAAGAAGGCAAAGAGTCGCAAGCCAAGGACGACAACACCTTCAATAAAACTTCAAATGGGAATGAACAAGACAACTACAGAAAGCAAATGAAAAAAGCCGCGTCCGGCACCTAATCTAATCTTCGACGTCTTCTCACCAGCGCTGAGCTAAGTGCTGCCACTGGGCATGGGAGGGAGCCCCAGGGCCTGAGGCCGGCGCTCCTGAGACTCCGGGGCGTGTACAACCCCAACTCATTATTACGTGAGAGTGTCATGGGCGGCGAGCTTCACAGGCGTTGGCCTTCTTCACAGGCACCATGCCTTTCTCAGAAAGATAAGCTTCATAGGCGTTCGCCTTCTTCACAGGCACTGGGCCTATCTCAGAAAGATAAGCTTCACAGGCGTTTGCCTTCTTCACAAGCACTGGGCCTTTCTCAGAAAGATAAGCTTCACAGGCGTTTGCCTTCTTCACATGCACTGGGCCTTTCTCAGAAAGATAAGCTTCACAGGCGTTTGCCTTCTTCACAGGCACTGGGCCTTTCTTAGAAAGATAAGCTTCACAGGCGTTTGCCTTCTTCACAGGCACCGGGCCTTTTCCCAAATGCAACAACTTCACAGGCATTCGCCTTCTTCACAGGCACCGGGCCTTTATTGGGGTAAAACCTCCGGAGGTGCTGCATGTTCCACGCGTTCTGGACGGGCACCCCCTCCCGAGTCTCCAAGCGCGCGGAGCTGGGCCTGGAAACATGAACAACCTTGAACGGGCCCTCCCACATGGGAGAAAGCTTATGCAGTCCCTCCCTGGAGAGAACCCGTCTGAGCACGAGGTCCCCTACCTCAAGAGTCATGGGGCGAATGTTGCGGCAGTGGTATCGCCGCAGTGCTTGTTGGTACCTTGCCGCTCGTAGCGCGACTTCTCGACGATGCTCCTCCCCCAGCACGAGGTCCGTCCCCCGCATGGCATCCTGCCGCGCCTCGTAGAATGCCAGGAACCGTGCGGAATGACGTCTGACCTCGTGAGGGAGGACTGCTTCAGCTCCATAGACCAGGAAGAACGGGGTCTCGCCAGTCGGCTTGGTCGCGGTCGTGCGGATGGACCACAACACGGACTGAAGCTCGTCGTACCAGCCTCTGCCGTAGGCCTCCAGCTTCTTCTTGAATGTCCTGGTTTTGAGGCCCCTCGGGACCTCTGCGTTGGCCCGCTCGGCCTGACCGTTGCTCCGTGGGTGCGCTACCGAAGCATAGCATACCTGCGTCCCAAGGTTAGCACAGTATGTTTTGAAGAGGTTACTGGTGAACTGCGAACCGTTGTCGGTGATGATGCGGTTCGGCACCCTGAACCGGCTCACGATGCCCTTGATGAAATTGACCGCTGAACCTGCGGGGATGGTGCGGACGGCTTCCACTTCAGCCCACTTGGTGAACTTATCCACGACGACGTAGAGGTAACGATAGCCCCCTGGCGCCCGAGGAAACGGGCCTAGGATATCCAGGCCCCAGACTGCGAATGGCCACGACAGGGGTATAGTTTGCAGACCTCCCGCCGGCTGATGGATCTGCTTGGCATGGAATTGGCAGGCCTCGCAAGCCTTCACCAGTTCGACGGCATCATTGAGCGCAGTGGGCCAATAGAACCCGCTGCCGAACGCCTTGCCAACGAGGGTCCGTGATGACGAATGATGCCCACAGTCTCCATTGTGTATATCTGTCAGCAGCTCCTTCCCTTGGTCCCTGGAGATGCAACGCAGGGACACATCATTTGGTCGCTTCCGGTAGAGCTCTCCATCCCTGATGCAGTACGCCGTGGCTTGCCGTGTCATACGCTCCACTTCCTCCTCCTTTTCCGGCAAGGTCCCTTGAGTCAGGTAGCTCCGGAGCTCTGTGATCCAGCACCCCTCCTGAGGCTCCAATGTTAGGAGTAGACGCGCTCCGAGGCAGACCCTGAGCCAGGGCTCCCGAGGCAGGTGGTGGGGAGCTCTTCCCGAGGCTGCACCGTGCTTGACGAGTGTAACGCCCGAGACCGATGCTCGAGAAGACTTCCATATATTCCGGGTTTCGCCGTGTGTTTCATTTGTGCCTGCCCTTTATTTTTGCATTGCATCATGTCATCATGCCATCATCTCATAAATCTTTTGCAACTCAACTAAATAAATGGCATGGATCTTTGATCCATTTAAATCGAGGAATTCACATGGTGATTCTCTTTAAAACATATCCTCTCGATATTTAGAGAGCTATAATAAATATTCAATTATTTGGATTCACATAAACACACTTACAAAATATCCTAATGCCTTTGTTGTCTTAATTCTTGATCTCCAACTTTGCCATTTATTCTTTCATCATCTTAGGAGCTCCACCAAAAATCCGAACATTTTGGACCTTCCTTTATCAAGTCCTAGTTCAAACCCATTTGAATTAAATTCAAATGAGTTTGAATTTAAATCTTTCAATCATGGCCTTTCTATTTTCTCGGAACAAGCACATTTTTGTGAGTTGGAAAACTATCTCGTGTCCAACTTCTTCCCTAACCCTCTTTCTTTTCTTTCTTAATCTCTATTTTTTCTCTTCTTTTAGTAGTGAGAGAGAGCCCAGCAGCCTTGCAGCAAGCCTGCCACTTAGGCCCGCCATCCAGACCGGCCCATTTGCCCCTGGAGGCCCAGCCGCCCCCTCTAACCCTAGCCGCAGGGAGAGCATCGCTTGATCCCCCCTTTCCCTCGTTCCCCATCGTGCGCCGCCAGCGCCCGACCCCCTCTCCCTCTCCTCGGCTCGATCCCCTCCCCTTGTTCCTTCGAGTGCGAGCCCCGCAGCGCTCTATGTTGCCCCGTCTCCCCATCTCCTCCCTCATCTCCCTCGCAGCCTCTCTTCCTCCCTAGCGCCAGGCCCCCATCTCCTCCCTGCGCGCGATCCCCTCGCTGCCCCGTCTCCTTGCACCGGCACCCGCGCACCTCGTCGGCCAACTCCGCGGCCCTCCGTCGCCCTCAAGCTCGTTCAGCTGGCCCTGTCTTCTCCTCGTGCCCTTGCCGTCTTCGTCTGCGCCAGAGGAGCCCGCAGCCTCCACGCTTACGCTCGACCTCGTCCTCGGCCCGAGATTCTGCTGCCATGGCGTCCCGAGCTCCGCCACACCTCTGCTCCTGCTTCCCCTTCGTGCACCTGCCGACCACCACCGCACCGAGTCTTTTGCCTTGCTTGGTTTGGTTTGAAGACGAGCAGAGACCGCCAAGATGCACCCTGGTTTCGCCAAGACCCTGTGTTGGGCCACGTGAGCGACTACTGGCGACATGAACATCTCTGAACTGTGTACAACTACTGTTACCTGCTGGAACAACTACCGTCGACATGCTTTACGCCAAGTACCTCTCGGATCCGACAAGTACCCCCTTCGAGTTGACAAGACCGGCAAGCCCGACGACTTCGGACATCTACGGAACGTGTACGTCTCCAATGGTGTACCACTACGCCGAAGACCTTGGACACACCAAGTTCCACTATGATTGCCGTGTACATCTACCGTCGCCCGAAGACCCGTGTACCACGAGCGCCAAGTTCGACTACCGCACGGTTACGCCAAGTTCATCTACGGAACGTGTACCACTACTTCCGCTACCGTCGCGAGAACGAATACTTCCCACTATGACCCGTGTTCCACTACTTCCCTCGACGTACTCGATCCGCCCCGAAAATGCACACTTCGAAGGTATAACCCCGAGACGACCGCCCGTGAACGAATGCATGTGTTGTATGAGATACTCATGTTCAAACCGTGTCCGAGTTGTTCCTTGCGCGTTCCTCCTCGGTTGCCATGCCGTCGACCCGTGGGAACCCGGTAACCGGGATCACCCCACCATCTTTTGCATGTTCCGCACATCCACACTTTCTTTTGCACCGACATCTCGATGAGCTGTCGGAACCGATATGTTGCCGTGGCATCATTTTTGGAATGTTGTCGTAGCAACATTTTTGAATTCGTTGACGTGGCACCCCTTTCGTTCCGCCACGGTGAAAAATGCTTCATAACATGCTCATGTCAACATTTTCGTAAAATTGCATAAAACCTGCATATGTCATCCGCATCATGATAACAACATTTAAATGCTTAAAATTGATGTTTGCATTAAAATTGCTAAATGACATGTGGATTTTCCGGAATTATCTTTTGTTGTTTCTGGCCTCATTTAAACTTGCCTAAATAGGTAGTTTAATTATGCTTCACCCCTTGCCATGTTTAATAACATTTAATATTGTTGGGTACATAACCGAGTGAGAACTAAATAATTGATGTGGTGTTTTGTCAATATGCAACTCGTTGCATATTGGGCTCCATTTAACTTGTAGTTTTGTTTGTGCATATTGCCATGCCATGCTATTTAAACCGGACACACATCATACTTGTTTGCGCATCATGCAATGTTTATGTGATGGTTGTTTACCATGTTGTTTGTTTGTTTCCGGGTTGCTTCTCTCGTTAGCTTCGGTTTCGTTCCGGAGTTGTGAGGATTTGTTCGGCTACATCCGTTTGTCTTCTTCATGGACTCGTTCTTCTTCCTTGCGGGATTTCAGGCAAGATGACCATACCCTCGAAATCACTTCTATCTTTGCTTGCTAGATGCTCGCTCTTTTGCTATGCCTATGCTACGATGCCTATCACTTGCTTATCATGCCTCCCATATTGCCATGTCAAGCCCCTAACCATCCTTTCCTAGCAAACTGTTGTTTGGCTATGTTACCGCTTTGCTCAACCCCTCTTATAGCGTTGTTAGTTGCAGGTGAAGATGAAGTTTGTTCCTTGTTGGAACATGGAGATGTTGTTCCTTGTTGGAACATGTTTACTTGTTGGGATATCACAATATATCTCTTATCTTAATTAATGCATCTATATATTTGGTAAAGGGTGGAAGGCTCGGCCTTATGCCTGGTGTTTTGTTCCACTCTTGCCGCCCTAGTTTCCGTCATATCGGTATTATGTTCCCGGATTTTGCGTCCCTAACGCGGTTGGGTGATTTATGGGACCCCTTGACAGTTCGCTTTGAATAAGACTCCTCGGCAAGGCCCAACCTTGGTTTTACCATTTGACTACCTACCATATACCCCTTCCCTTGGGTTCTCTGAGACTCAAGGGTCATCTTTATTTTAGCCCCGGGCGGTGCTCCTCCGAGTGTTGGTCCGAACCGAGCAACTCTTGGGGCCACCACGGGAAACTTCGAGGCTTGGTTTTACTCGTAGCTTGACTTATCCGGTGTGCCACGAGAACGAGATATGTGCAGCTCCTATCGGGATTTGTCGGCACATCGGGCGGCTTTGCTGGTCTTGTTTTATTGCTGTCAAAATGTCTTGTAGCGGGATTCGAGACTGATCGGGTCTTCCGGGAGAAGAATATCCTTCGTTGATCGCGAGAGCTTATCATGGGCTAAGTTGGGACACCCTGCAGGGTATTATCTTTCAAAGCCGTGCCCTGATGTTATGAGGCAGATGGGAATTTGTTAATGTCGGTTGTAGAAAACCGAAGTTGATCTTAATTAAAATACACCAACCGTGTGTGTAACCGTGATGGTCTCTTCTCGTGAGTCCGGAAGTGAACACGGTGTTGGAGTTATGTTTGACTAAGTAGTTTCAGGATCACTTCTTGATCATAGTTGTTCGACCGTGCTTTTGCCTTCTCTTCTCGCTCTCATTTGCGTATGTTAGACACCAGATATGCTAGTCGCTTGCTGCAGCTCCACCTTACTACCTTCTCCTACCCATAAGCTTAAATAGTCTTGATCTCGCGGGTGTGAGATTGCTGAGTCCCCGTGACTCACAGATACTTCAAAACCAGTTTGCGGTGCCGATGAAACCGTGCGGTGGCGCACCGAGCTCAAGGAGGAGCTTGATGAAGATCTTGTTCATTGTGTTGTTTCGTTTCAGTTGATCAGTAGTGGAGCCCAGTTGGGACGATCGGGGATCTGTGTAGCATTTGGGGTAGTCTTCTTTTATTTTGGTTCCGTAGTCGGACCTTGATTGTATCTGTATGATGTAATGCTTTACTCATGTATTGTGTGAAGTGGCCATTGTAAGCCAACTATGTATCTCTTTCCCTTATGTATTACATGGGTTGTGTTAAGATTACCTCACTTGCGACATTGCTTTCAATGCGGTTCGCCTCTAAGTCGTGCCCGACACGTGGGAGATATAGCCGCATCGAGGCGTTACAAGTTGGTAATCGAGCCATCCCGACTTAGGAGCCCCCGCTTGATTGTTTTTGGCGTTGTTGAGTCTAGAACAAAAATGTTTTGAGTCTTAGGATTATATATCGAGAGTAGGATTCTTTTTACTCCTCGGTCCTTAAATCGCTCTGGTGAGGTCTCCGACGAGAAGTTTTGACTCTTCTCTCCTCAAATTTCACTAAAAAATTTTAGGATCACGGGTATCTTGGAATCGTTCAGATGGTTTTGTGGCGAGAACATTGTTCTTGGTGCCTCGACATTTAGGGGTTGTGGCGGTGTCCGGGAGTTGAGCTTCGAGGTGTTGTCGGCACAATTTTATCGTTGCAGTTCTGGAATACCTGAGTTTTGCCGACATCGAAAATCTCTTTTATGCAGTTGTTGGTGAGATAACCTCGATAACCCAGTACTGGGGCAAGCTCGAGAGTATTTCCATGACTCGTATAATGGATGCTTTTCGAAGTTCGAGGTAAACGATTTCCGGAATTTTCTTGGTTATGTGTTGAAGGATGGATACAGCTGGATCTAGGTATTGTTAGTTTGGGTGATATATTTTGTGTCCCCCGTATCCCCAACACCTGATTGCATAACCAGAAAGTTTCGGGAGTTTATAAGTGGGAATTCAAGTATCTCATAGGATATCTTTCCAACAGACACATGATACGATATGGGATCTATCATATGTTTATTTCCGGCTTATTCTGCAAGCCAAATCCTTTGTTTTTGTTCCGTTTTGTGGTATTCAAGTTGCTTCAATGCCAAGTGTTGATTCCATACTTTCCTAAATGGTGTTCTCATATTTCTATGTTAATACTAATCCTTCTTGATCACCGAGCTTGTCATGTCAATTCTTTTCTCAACCGACGTGCTTCTCTTCAAGTGGATCCGATCATTCCAACATTCGCAAGATCATTCTAAGCTTTTTCTCAACGGTGTTCATTTCATCCGACCCTAGTTGCCTTTGTTTTCCCACCCTCCCACCCCTTTTTCTTCAAGGACTCAGATTTCTTAATCAAGTATCCATTTTATTGAGTGAAGTTTCTTCATTCTTTTCCTTTAATGTTTTATCCGGTGATTTCTCATGAAGACGCTAAGGAAGTTTCAACCTTATCATTGTTCCATTCTAATTTTCTTCTCCGGTGGATTTAAGTCAAGCTTTCAGTGTTGATCATATTCTTTTCCTTTTTGCAAATGCTTTCTCTTGCCGATGCACCTCTTAATCATTCACTTCTCGCGATTCATTTGTTCTGGAGTGTTGAAGATATCTCGGAAGGCTCGTCTTTTCATTCCAAATCCGTTCAAACTATTTCAAGATTGTTATCTCATTCGAGCCATTTAATTCAACCGGCGCAATCTATCTTTTAAATCGTTCAACGGTGTTTCTTTTGAGTGGGCCCTAACCCACAGGTCTTTTCCCAGGATCTTACCTGACTCTTCTATTTTCACGGAGCTTCTAAAATTCTTTTCAAAGTTTGACGTAAGTATGAATTTCATCAGTCATATGCCGTTGTCCAAGATCTTCCAAATTCTTTTCATTGTTAGCTCAACCTTTCTAATTTTCATCCCGGAGTATCTCAACAATTCATGGTGGTGTTTCTCATCGTCATTCTCGGATTTTGAAGACCAAAGAAGGATTTCTCCTAAATCTTGGTCTGTTCTCTTGAAGATTCATAGTTCTATCTTATGCCATCCTCTCATAATTGTTTTCGATTGTGAGAATTCATTTCATAACCATCCGGAGCATTTCATGAGTTGTTTCCACTTCTTTCCTCCGAAGGCCATCATGTCATAATTATTCATTCCAGCTTTCAGCTCTCGTTCTCCAAATCATACCGGTGCATCATTCAAGTATTATCTAATCAGCTCGGGATCTATGCGTTCACTTGTATCTAAATTCTCTCAAGTATCTTGGTTCATTTTCTAATTCTTCCCGGTGTCTCTTTATCTTTTCTTCGTTCATTTTCAATTCTTACGGTGGTTCGTTCAAGAGTTCTCTTCCTTCGTTATTATATAGATTCATTCGTCTTCCCGAATCCTACCAGCGGATTGTTGAAGACCTTCCCAAGTTTGCGCCATATCTATCTTAATCCTCTCCACGAGAATAAGTAGTATGCCAAATCCATTGCTTGCCATCAATTTAATTGGTGAAGGATCAGCCTAATGTAATTCTTATTCTTGTTTCATCGAGTAAATTCAATTCCTTATTCCGGAGGTTCATCAAAATTCTCGATTTCATTTGTTCATCTTTCTTTCCGGAGTTCCAAGTTTTCTCAGTTATATCATTTCAAAGCTTCATCTTATCACTGCAAGGCTTCACCTTGTGTTGTCAACTTCTCTTTCTTTCTATCATCCTTTTATTTACCGGAGTTCTTCATGAAGGCTCTATACATGGTGGTTCGTCAAGGATTCATTTCATTCTTCAATTGTTCTTCAAGATTTCTCTCGAAGTTAAGATCCGCCAAGCTATACTCTAAAATAAACATGGTGCTCAACACATGTTTTGTTTTGAGGAGTTCAAGCATTCTTCATCTTGCATTCCGAAGTGCAATTATTTCGACCTTATCTTTTGAGGTGGTGTTATGTCATTTTGACAGTTTCATTCATGTTTCATGATTCACTTGTTGTCAAGAATGAGATATTTAAATCCATCAATCTCTTCCTTGGAGTTATCTTGGTTTAGATTTCACCTAAAGCCTTTCCGAAGGAATGTTGCCAATTGTGGTGCTTATCAATGATCCAAGTTTTCTCCTATTCTCTCGTGAATCAAGTTTTCATCTCCATGTTGCTCTCAAGCAATCAATTGTTTTAAATGAGTGGCATGTATTCACCGTAAGTTTTGAGTTGTTTCCATAAGCCCACTACAAGTTTATTCTTTTCGTTGTTGGTTTTCCAACAACCCGTTCTATCCTTCTTTTAAGGGTGCTTTCCAAACTCATTTGTGGTAGAAGTTGTCATTTTCTTCTCCATTCCTTTATTCCAATGATCTATCTTCAATTTTTCTTCCGGAGGCATTGTGATGTTGCTGTCTTCGACCCATCATCCTGTTTTGTCAAGACCATGTCCTTTTCCTTGCTTATCGATTTAACCGGAGTGTTGTGTCTATCGTTCCTCTTTTAACCGGAGTCTCATCCAGGTGCTTCCATTTTGCCAAGTTCATGATTCTAATTCCTTCCATTTTCAGTCGGAGTGCTGCCCAAATTATATCAATCTTATTCCTTCTCAATCTAGTTTTAACCGGAGTGGTTTCAATATCTATCTTATCACTAAACCTCTTGGTTCTCATCGTATCCCATGTTCCTCTTTTCTAACAGAGTGTTTTCAACTTAGTTCATCTTCGTTGTTTTCTTCTTTCAATTTTTCAACCTCTCAAGGTTCATGGTTTCACTCGTTTGTCAAAGAAGCAACTTAGTTTTACCTCTTTCTTCTTCCTTTTTTCTCTCCGGTGCCATCCCAGATCTCGGGATGAGATCCTCTCGTAGTGGTGGAGTGTTGTAACGCCCCGAGACCGATGCTCGAGAAGACTTCCATATATTCCGGGTTTCGCCGTGTGTTTCATTTGTGCCTGCCCTTTTATTTTTGCATTGCATCATGTCATCATGCCATCATCTCATAAATCTTTTGCAACTCAACTAAATAAATGGCATGGATCTTTGATCCATTTAAATCGAGGGAATTCACATGGTGATTCTCTTTAAAACATATCCTCTCGATATTTAGAGAGCTATAATAAATATTCCAATTATTTGGATTTACTGCAAACACACTTACAAAATATCCTAATGCCTTTGTTGTCTTAATTGTTGATCTCCAACTTTGCCATTTATTCTTTCATCATCTTCCGGAGCTCCACCAAAAATCCGAACATTTTTGGACCTTCCTTTTATCAAGTCCTAGTTCAAACCCATTTGAATTAAATTCAAATGAGTTTGAATTTAAATCTTTCAATCATGGCCTTTCTATTTTTCTCGGAACAAGCACATTTTTGTGAGTTGGGAAAACTATCTCTGCGTGTCAACTTCTTCCCTAACCCCTCTTTCTTTTCTTTCTTAATCTCTGTTTTTTCTCTTCTTTTAGTAGTGAGAGAGAGCCCAGCAGCCTTGCAGCCCAGCCGGCCACTTAGGCCCGGCCATCCAGTTCGCCCATTTGCCCTCGGAGGCCCAGCCCCCTCTAACCCTAGCCGCAGGAGAGCATCGCTCGATCCCCCTTCCCTCGTTCACCATCGTGCGCCGCTTGTGCCGACCCCTCTCCCTCTCCTCGGCTCAATCCCCTCCCCTTGTTCCTTCGAGTGCGAGCCCCGCAGCGCTCTATGTTGCCCCGTCTCCCCATCTCCTCCCTCATCTCCCTCGCAGCCTCTCTTCCTCCCTAGCGCCAGGCCCCCATCTCCTCCCTGCGCGCGATCCCCTCGCTGCCCCGTCTCCTTGCACCGGCACCCGCGCACCTCGTCGGCCAACTCCGGCGGCCTTCCGTCGCCCTCAAGTTCGTTCAGCGGCCCCTGTCTTCTCCTCGTGCCCGCCGCCGTCTTCGTCTGCGCCCAGAGGAGCCCGCAGCCTCCCTGCCTTCTGCTCGACCTCGTCCTCGGCCCCGAGATTCTGCTGCCATGGCGTCCCGCGCTCCGCCACACCTCTGCTCCTGCTTCCCCTTCGTGCACCTGCCGACCACCACCGCACCGAGTCTTTTGCCTTGCTTCGGTTTGGTTTGAAGACTGAGACGAGACCGCCAAGATGCACCCTGGTTTCGCCAAGACCCTGTGTTGGGCCCTGTGAACGACTACAGCGACATGAACATCTACGAACTGTGTACAACTACTGTTACCTGCCTGGAACAACTACCGTCGACATGCTTTCGCCAAGTACCTCTCGGATCCGACAAGTATCCCCTTCGAGTTGACAAGACCGGCAAGCCCGACAACTTCGGACATCTACGGAACGTGTACGTCTCCAATGGTGTACCACTACGCCGAAGACCTTGGACACACCAAGTTCCACTATGATTTCCGTGTACATCTACCGTCGCCCGAAGACCCGTGTACCACGAGCGCCAAGTTCGACTACCGCACGGTTACGCCAAGTTCATCTACGGAGCGTGTACCACTACTTCCGCTACCGTCGTGAGAACCAATACTTCCCACTACTACCCGTGTTCCACTACTTCCCTCGACGTACTCGATCCGCCCCGAAAATGCACACTTCGAAGGTATAACCCCGAGACGACCGCCCGTGAACGAACGCATGTGTTGTATGAGATACTCATGTTCAAACCGTGTCCGAGTTGTTCCTTGCGCGTTCCTCCTCGGTTGCCATGCCGTCGACCCGTGGGAACCCGGTAACCGGGATCACCCCACCATCTTTTGCATGTTCCGCACATCCACAATTTCTTTTGCACCGACATCTCGATGAGCTGTCGGAACCGATATGTTGCCGTGGCATCATTTTCGGAATGTTGCCATGGCAACATTTTTGAATTCGTTGCCGTGGCACCCCCTTCGTTCCGCCACGGTGAAAAATGCTTCATAACATGCTCATGTCAACATTTTCGTAAAATTGCATAAAACTTGCATATGTCATCCGCATCATGATAACAACATTTAAATGCTTAAAATTGATGTTTGCATTAAAATTGCTAAATGACATGTGGATTTTCCGGAATTATCTTTTGTTGTTTCTGGCCTCATTTAAACTTGCCTAAATAGGTAGTTTAATTATGCTTCACCCCTTGCCATGTTTAATAACATTTAATATTGTTGGGTACATAACCAAGAGAGAACTAAATAATTGATGTGGTGTTTTGTCAATATGCAACTCGTTGCATATTGGGCTCCATTTAACTTGTAGTTTTGTTTGTGCATATTGCCATGCCATGCTATTTAAACCGGACACACATCATACTTGTTTGGGCATCATGCCATGTTTATGTGATGGTTGTTTACCATGATGTTTGTTTGTTTCCGGGTTGCTTCTCTCATTAGCTTCGGTTTCATTCCAGAGTTGTGAGGATTTGTTCGGCTACATCCATTTGTCTTCTTCATGGACTCGTTCTTCTTCCTTGCGGGATTTCAGGCAAGATGACCATACCCTCGAAATCACTTCTATCTTTGCTTGCTAGATGCTCGCTCTTTTGCTATGCCTATGCTACGATGCCTATCACTTGCTTATCATGCCTCCCATATTGCCATGTCAAGCCCCTAACCATCCTTTCCTAGCAAACCGTTGTTTGGCTATGTTACCGCTTTGCTCAGCCCCTCTTATAGCGTTGTTAGTTGCAGGTGAAGGTGAAGTTTGTTCCTTGCTGGAACATGGAGATGTTGTTCCTTGTTGGAACATGTTTACTTGTTGGGATATCACAATATATCTCTTATCTTAATTAGTGCATCTATATACTTGGTAAAGGGTGGAAGGCTCGGCCTTATGCCTGGTGTTTTGTTCCACTCTTGCCGCCCTAGTTTCGGTCATATCGGTATTATGTTCCCGGATTTTGCGTCCCTGACGCGGTTGGGTGATTTATGGGACCCCCTTGACAGTTCTCTTTGAATAAGACTCCTCCAGCAAGGCCCAACCTTGGTTTTACCATTTGACTACCTACCACATATACCCCTTCCCTTGGGTTCTGCAGACTCAAGGGTCATCTTTATTTTAGCCCCCGGGCGGTGCTCCTCAGTGTTGGTCCGAACCGAGCAAGATCTTGGGGCCACCACGGGGAAACTCGAGGCTTGGTTTTACTCGTAGCTTGACTTATCCGGTGTGCCCTGAGAACGAGATATGTGCAGCTCCTATCGGGATTTGTCGGCACATCGGGCGGCTTTGCTGGTCTTGTTTTATTGCTGTCAAAATGTCTTGTAGCCGGGATTCGAGACTGATCGGGTCTTCCGGGAGAAGAATATCCTTCGTTGATCGCGAGAGCTTATCATGGGCTAAGTTGGGACACCCTGCAGGGTATTATCTTTGAAAGCCGTGCCGCGGTTATGAGGCAGATGGGAATTTGTTAATGTCGGTTGTAGAAAACCGAAGTTGATCTTAATCAAAATACACCAACCGTGTGTGTAACCGTGATGGTCTCTTCTCGTGGAGTCCGGAAGTGAACACGGTGTTGGAGTTATGTTTGGCGTAAGTAGTTTCAGGATCACTTCTTGATCATAGTTGTTCGACCGTGCTTTTGCCTTCTCTTCTCGCTCTCATTTGCGTATGTTAGACACCGGATATGCTAGTCGCTGCTGCTGCTCCACCTTACTACCTTCTCCTACCCATAAGCTTAAATAGTCTTGATCTGCGGGTGTGAGATTGCTGAGTCCCGTGACTCACAGATACTTCAAAACCAGTTTGCGGTGCCGATGAAACCGTGCAGGTGGCCACCGAGCTCAAGGAGGAGCTTGATGAAGATCTTGTTCATTGTGTTGTTTCGTTTCAGTTGATCGATAGTGGAGCCCAGTTGGGACGATCGGGGATCTGTGTAGCATTTGGGGTAGTCTTCTTTTATTTTGGTTCCGTAGTCGGACCTTGATTGTATCTGTATGATGTAATGCTTTACTCATGTATTGTGTGAAGTGGCGATTGTAAGCCAACTATGTATCTCTTTCCCTTATGTATTACATGGGTTGTGTGAAGATTACCTCACTTGCCACATTGCTTTCAATGTGGTTATGCCTCTAAGTCGTGCTTCGACACGTGGGAGATATAGCCGCATCGAGGGCGTTACAGACAGCGACGGCGTTGCCGAGGGCTTGAAGAGCCGCTCCTCGAAGACGTCGGGCTCCTGAGGTAGCCGCCTGGATGCCCGTTTGGCGATGTCGTCAGCCTCTTGATTGGTGCCACGAGGCACATGCTGCAGCTCCAGTCCCTAGAATTGCTTCTCCATTCTGCGGACCTTCGCGAGGTAGGCTTCCATGTGCTCATCCCTCGGCTCGTATACTTTGTTGGAGAAGTTGACGAGGAGTTGTGAATCACCCTTGATGGTAAGGTGCTTCACTCCCAGGGCAACCGCGGCCTTCAGGCCTGCTATCAGGGCCTCATATTCTGCTATGTTATTGGAGACCTTTTCTTCGTGCTGGAAACAGAGCTGCATGGCGTAGTAGAGCTTGTCTTCAGTAGGAGATATAAGCACTGCGCCAGCCCCCGCGCCGTGTCTGGAGAACACCCCGTTGAAGTACATGATCCAACCGTCCGGTGCCTCGCTTCCCGGGAAGAGGGATCGATCCTCATCATCCTTGAGGCCCGGCGCCTCCGTCCATTCCGCCATGAAGTCCGCTAGCGCGGCTCCCTTGATGACTCTGGTGGTGCTGAATTCTAGCTAAAACACTTGCAACTCGATGTTCCACTCAGCGACTCTTCCAGCCGAGTTGGGGCACCTGAGCACCCTTTCCAAGGGGTACGCCGACACAACCTTGATGGGATGGCCCTGAAAATAGTGCCGCAGCTTGCGCGAGGCCACCAAGAGCGCGAGGAGGAGTTTCTGGGGCATGGCGTACCGCGCCCTCGCGTCCCGCAACACTTGTCTTGGCACGCAGGTGTTGACGAGGTTGGGAGTGTTGGTGTTGTTGGCGTCCTCCGAGGCCGTGGCGCCTCTGAGGCAGTGGAGCCCCAGTGGCTGGTCGTCGGGGAGGGTCTCTTCATTCGAGTCGCTTCCTGCGGCGGCTGATCCTTCTCGGCTGTGGTAGTGGTCTGTGAGGCCCCCTTGATCTGGTTCGCTTTGACTGGGCAGCTGTCGCGGCTTTGGTCCAACGCTCCTCCCTAACGCCACCAGGGCTGCGCTAGCAGTAGGGGTGGCTGCAAATAAACACCGGGGGCTCTTGAGGGGCGGAGCCACCATTACGGAGGGCTGGTTAAGTACCTTTTGAGATCTTGGAACGCCTTGTCGGCCTCTTCAGTCCATTCAAAGGGGCCCTTTTTCTTGATTAGCTTGAAGGAGGGTAGCGCTCGTTCCCCCAACTTGGAGATGAAGCGTCCTAGTGCGGTCACGCGCCCAGTGAGCTTCTGTATTTTTCTGAGGGTCTTCGGCGGGCTCATGTCCTCGACTGCCTTGACCTTTTCTGGTTTAGCCTCGATGCCCCGATGGGACACAAGGAAGCCCAAGAGCTTGCCCGAGGGGACCCAAAACACACACTTCTCCGGGTTGAGCCGCAGGTTGACTGCGTTGAGGCCCGCGAAGGTTTCCTCCAGGTCTTGTATTAGGGTTCTCGCCTCCCGAGACTTCATCACAATGTCATCGACGTAAGCCCCAACGTTCCTCCCGAGCTGCAGGCCCAAGGTGATGTGCATCAGCCGCTGAAAGGTCGCTCCTGCGTTCGCAGCGAGACAACATGCATGTGTAGCAATACACTCCACATGGGGCCGGAAAGCCATTTTTCCACGTCTTCTACCGCCATCTTGATCTGGTGATAGCGGAGAAGGCATCCAGAAACATAACAGGTCGCTTTTCGGCGGTGGAATCGACGATATGATCGTCTGAGGGGCGGGAATGGATCCTGCGGGCAGGCTTTGTTGAGGTTGGTGAAGTCGACACACTCGTTCCTTCCCCCTTTCTTTGGCACGACAACGGGTTGGCCAACCAATCTGGGTATCGGACCTCGCGGATGACCCCTGCCGCTTCCAGCTTGCGGGTCTCTTGGACGATGAAAGCCTGCTTTTCAATGGAGTGCCGCCTCGCTTTCTGCTTCACGGGGCATACGTTGGGGCACACGTTGAGGTGGTGCTCGATTACGCCTCTCGGGATCCCTGCCAACTGATTAGGTTCCCATGCGGATACCTTCTTATTCGCGCGTAGGAACTTGATCAGGGCCTCTTCCTACTCGGGCTGGAGGTTGGCACCTATGGTGAAGGTGGCGTCAGTGGATCCGTCCTTGTCGACTAGTATCTGTTTTGTTTCTGCCTTGTCTTGGGTGAACAGCTGCTTCTTCTTGGCCGGCGCAGCCCCCTTGGGCTCAGGGGCGTCTGAGCGGCGGGTTGTGCCGCCGCTGCAGTCTTGAAGACGAGCTTGAGCACTTGCAACGCATCCCCGGCGTCTCCGGACACGGTGAGGACGCCGCTGCTCCCGGGCATCTTCATGAGGTTGTACGCGGGGTGAGTCGCGGCCATAAATCGGGCTAGTGCTGGGTAGCTGAGGATGGCGTTGTATGGGAGGCCTATGGGGGCGATGTCGAAGTCGATTAGCTCCGTGCTAAAGTTGTCGTAGGTGCCGAAGGTCACTGGAAGATGGATCTGCCCCAGGGAGCCGGCTGAACCGCCTCCGATGCCCAAGAAGGGCCTGTTGGGCTGAAGCTGCTCCGGCGGTATGTGGAGGAGGCTGAAGGCTTCAACCGAGAGCACGCTGAGGCCCGCACTACCGTCGATGAGGGTCCTGATGACGGCCACCTGGCAAATGGTGGGGGTGCATAGCATTGGGAGCGTGCCCGAGCAGGCTGAGTTGGAGGGGTGGTCCTCCGAGCTGAAGGCCAGATCGGCCTTGGGCGTCGACCGGCCCGGAGGAGCCCCATGCTGCGTGGAGGCAGCGCCGATCTGGCGGGCGAATGGCTTGACTTGGCGGCCTGAAGGTGGTGCCTGCGAGCCGCCCAGCAGAGCTGCGACGACCGGGGGCGCCGGCGCAGCGTGTTGGGCGAGGAAGAGGTCGCGCAGCTCCTCCCAAGAGGCCACGGAAGCCGCTGGCAGGTGGAGCAGCCACATGCGCGGGGCGCCGATGAGGGCCATGGGAAGCCAGTTAGCCATGACCCTGTCGTCGCCTCCTTCCTCGAGGACGGCCTCCTTGTACGCCAGCAGGAAGGCCAGTGGATCTGTCGTGCCGTTGTAGCGCGGTGGAGCCTCCGGCTTGAACTTGTTCGGCCACTGCACCTGTCGCAGGGCTGGGGTCAAGGCTCGGAGCCCCCTGGCCCCTGCACCTGCGCTGGCGACCGGAGTGGGCGGCGCGCTGCTCATCATTGGGCGAACCGCGATGTTGGCGGAGAGCGGGTCGTGGAAGGAAGCTCGGCGCACCCTACCGGGCGCGCTAAATGTCGAATTCGGGTTCTGGCAGACCCTCTAGGTTCGAACTCTGGGGTGCACGCGGAGATCTCACCCCCTACCTACCTACCTCGTCGCCTCGCAAGGATCTAAACTACACAAAGAGCAACACAAGGGACACAAGGTTTATACTGGTTCGGGCCACCATTGTGGTGTAATACCCTACTCCAGTGTGTGGTGTGGTGGATTGTCTCAGGGGCTGATGATGAACAATACAAGGAAGAACAGCCTCGCGAGGGGCAGTTCTTGGCCGGTGCGACGAACTGCTAGGGGGAGTTCGGTCGCGCTCTCTCTCTCTCTCCCTAGATTGCTTGACCTCTAGCTCCGTTCTGGATTCCGAATCCTTCTACCCTGTGGGGGGCTAGTCCTATTTATAGGCAGAGGCCCTGGGCCTCTTCCCAAATATTGAGCGGGAAGGGCGCCAACAATTGGTCATTTTGAAGGGAACATCTAGCACACTTATCCCGACTAAAGTTGGTCCTCGCTTGTCAAAGGCTCACGGTGTGGCCTTGGCTTGGGCTCCACGATGGCCTCCTTCCTGCCGTTGTGATGGTCTTGGTCTTGTTGCACCGAAATGGTTGCCTTTGCTTGATGCTCTCGCCTGCGCTTGCCTCCTTTGCACCAAAGAGGAAATGAGGACACTGCGCGGGCTGGCGCCCTCCTGGCGCCCTTGGTCGTCATGGCTTGCGTCATGGGCACCTCGCGAGGTACCCTACCTTGATCTCTCCGCCTCCTCGCGAGCCAGCCTGACGAGGCCATGCCTGAGGAAGCTTCCTGTCGTCCGCCCAGCAGTCTTGCCCCTCGCGAGGGTCTTGAGCTTGTGCTGATGAAGATGGGTCGTGTTGGGCCACCCCTTGAGCCACGCCGCAGGCCGCAGGCAGGCAAGTCTGGGTAGCCCCGTTCCCAGAAGGCCGATAGTGACAACATTAGAGATGCGAGGGAAGGGGAAGAGGTCATATGCATTCTCAGAAGATTTTGAAGATAAATCAGTTTAGAAGACATTGACCTCATAGCGCGAAGACATTCACTTATATGTTGAGAATTGGTTCCAGATTTGTACGAATCCAAGAATAAGTACGAGTGAGGAATCTAACTATGTGTGAAGTATACGTGAATATACTAGGCGTTTTATGAGATGCAGACAGGATAGATCCTATTTTGTGGAGGCATAAACCACTTTTGGCAAAAAGGGATGAATCTGTACTATCAAAAAGACGGTAAAAAGAGGGTTTTTATTTACCACATGATGAACTGCTAGACGGAGAAGATGTGGAGGCCGAGCAGTTCGATCTTCCGTGCCCCAACTCGGTGATAGAGGACACCTACGGCGGCGGTGAAGAGGTCGATGTTCGCGGCCGGCGTGAAGACGGCGTCGGAGAAGTCGCGGCAGCTAAGCTCTTCGTCGCCGGCATCGTCGAGAGCTAGCGGTGGCGCTAGGGTTTTACGAGGTGGAGAGGTGGAAGAACGATTTTGACAGCGATTGGACTTGCATTTATAGGGAATGGGATGGCTCAACAAAATTGCACAGGTGCCCCTGGCGGTTCACATCTGAGGGACACGTGGTGAACATGCAACATACTTGGATTTGTCCCACGTTCCCACACCCGCCTAGACTGTCGGATGGTCGTTCCGGCATCTCTGGGTTTCAGGCAATAAGAATAGAGCATTTAAAACAGATTTAATGTTTGTCTTTGTATCTTTTGCTGACAAGGACACAGAGAAGACATTCGACAGTTTCAACAGAATGCATACGATTTGGATAGATAGAGTTTGAGGTAGAAAGCATAGAGAGATTAGGGTCCGATCACATTCACTTAGTTCAAAAGATTCAAAAGAGAAGACATAGCTATAAGTGAATGCTGTAGAGGACAGAATTCTTATATATATCAGAATGCAACCAAGTCAACATAGTGAAGATAATCAAGAAGACACGATCAGATTGAAGACAAACCAAATGTGAAGACATATCAAATGTAACGCCATTAGAAAAAAACACTTCAAACAGAAGAATTTGGTGGTGGCATTACCCACCGTATAGGAAGTATTAGACCCAGACATGGCGCACAATTATCGTGGCGCTCCGAAGTCAAATTCCGCATTAATGTATTCACACTCAGAATGTAAGTCTTCATTGATTGAAGATATACTTTACTTCGTGAGTTTCACATCTAAGTTATCAACATGCGTAAGTGTTAGGATGTGTGCCTGATCACAGGACATTTGAGGATTCCAAGATATTTAGCTCACACCGTAACTTGCAAAACCTTTTCTCATCCAAGGGCTTTGTGAAGATATCTACCAGTTTCTCTTCTGTGTTGACATGTATAATATCAATATCTTCCTTCATGACATGATCTCTGAGAAAGTGATGACGAATTTCAATATGCTTTGTCTTCGAGTGCTGAACTGTGTTGTTGGCAATCTTGATGGCGCTTTCTTGTCGCAATAGAGTGGTACTTGTTTCAGATGGATGCCATAGTCCTTGAGAGTTTGCTTCATCCATAGAAGTTGAGCACAGCAAGATCCAGCAGCAATGTATTCAGATTCAGCGGTGGAGAGTTATACGATTACGCTTCTTTGAAGACCAATGACAAGTGGTCGTCCCGAAAGTGACATGTGCCGATGTAGACTTGCGATCCACCTTGTCACCAGCATAATCAGCATCCGAGAATCCAACCAGATCAAACTCTGAGCCCTTTGGATACCATAATCCTAATGTTGGGGTGTAAGCCAAATATCGAAGAATTCGCTTCACAGCTAAGTGATGCGATTCATTTGGTGCCGCTTGGAATCGAGCACACATGCAAACACTAAGCATAATATCTGGCCTAGATGCACATAGATGAAGTAAAGAACTAATCATGGAGCGGTATACCTTTTGATCAAACTCTTTACCATTGGCGTCAGGACCAAGATGACTTTTTGTTGGCATTGGCGTCGTGTAACCTTTGCAGTCTTGCATTCCAAACTTCTTCAGGCAATCTTTGAGTTATTTCTCTTGAGATATGAAGATGCCATTTCTTCGCTGACGAATTTGAAGACCAAGGAAGAACTTCAGCTCACCCATCATGGACATCTGATATTGCTCTTGCATCATGTGTCCAAACTCATCACTGTATTTCTGGTTGGTGCAGCCGAAGATAATGTCATCCACATATATTTGGCACACAAACAGTTCACCATCATATGTCTTCGTGAAGAGTGTGGGATCCAGGGAACCAGGTTTGAAGCCTTTGCTCTTCAGGAAGTCTTTGAGTGTGTCATACCAAGCACGAGGAGCTTGTTTGAGGCCATACAGTGCTTTGTTTAGCTTGTACACCATATCAGGATGTTTTGGATCTTCAAAGCCAGGAGGTTGTGCCACATACACTTCTTCTTCAATCTTGCCGTTGAGAAATGCACTCTTCACATCCATTTGATATAGCAAGATGTTGTGATGGTTAGCATAGGCTAGCAGTATGCGAATAGCTTCAAGCCTAGCCACAGGAGCAAATGTTTCATCGAAGTCAATTCCTTCAACTTGAGTATATCCTTGAGCAACAAGACGTGCCTTGTTTCTGACAAATTGACCATGTTCATCTTGCTTGTTGCGATATATCCATTTTGTGCCTATTATGTTGTGCTTGCGAGGGTCAGGACGCTTGACGAGTTCCCAGACATTGTTCAGCTTCAACTGTTGAAGCTCTTCTTGCACAGCTTGAATCCATTCAGGTTCCATAAAGGCTTCAGCAACTTTCTTTGGTTCAGATATTGATACAAAAGCAAAGTGCCCACAGAAATTTGCTAGCTGTGTTGCTCTTGAACGAGTGAGTGGTTCAGGCGCATTTATGCTATCAATTATCTTCTCAATCTATACTTCATTTGCAACACGTGGATGGAGTGGACGAAGGTTTTGTTCTTGCTGATCATTGTCATCGTTGGGAGGATTGTCTTCAGGCTGAGCATTGTCTTCAGGTTGATTAGGTGCAAAAATGATAAGTTCCTCTTCAGGCTGTGCTTCATAAGGCATGATTTCACCAGTTCCCATTAGCTTGATAGATTCACTGGGTGGAGCTTCATCTAGCACATTTGGCAGGTGCTCTCTTTGTGAGCCGTTAGTCTCATCGAACAACACATCCACAGTTTCAACCACTTTATAGAGAAAGAGGTTGAAGACTCTGTAGGAGTGCGAGTTCTTTCCGTAACCGAGCTTAAAACCTTCATGCGCTTTCAGTGCAAATTTTGAAGTGTGATGTGGATCCTTGATCCAGCACCTAGCACCAAATACTCTGAAGTAGCTGACATTTGGCTTCTTACCAGTGAGGAGTTCATAGGATGTTTTCTTCAGAAGCTTGTGAAGATAAACACGGTTGATGACATGGCAAGCAGTGTCAATAGCTTCAGGCCAGAACTTTCTTGGTGTCTTGTATTCATCGAGCATTGTTCGAGCCATCTCAATGAGGGTTCTGTTCTTGCGCTCCATGATGCCATTCTGCTGAGGTGTGTACCGAGCTGAGAACTCATGAGTGATTCCCATTGTATCCAAGTAAAGATCGAGGACAGTGTTCTTGAACTCAGTGCCATTGTCACTCCTGATATGGTTGAACTTGACGCCATAGTTGTTCATGGCACAGTTGGCGAAGCGTCTGAAGATATCTTGCACTTCAGTCTTGTAGAGAATTATGTGAACCCATGTATATCTTGAATAAGCATCAACAATGACAAAGCCATAGAGACAAGCAGTTGTAGTGAGAGTAGAGTAGTGAGTAGGGCCAAATAAGTCCATGTGTAGCAGCTAGAAGGGTTGAGATGTCGTCATGATTGTCTTTGAGGGATGCTTGGCCCTAGTCATCTTTCCAGCTTCGCAGGTACTGCACAAGTGATCCTTCCTGAACTTGACACCCTCAATTCCTATGATATGCTTCTTCTTTGCGAGAGTGTGTAAGTTCCTCATGCCAGCATGCGCTAGCCTCCGATGTCAGAGCCAGCACTCTGAAGCTTTTGCAAGAAGACATACATCAAGCTGTGGCCCTGCTGAGAAATCTACCATGTATAGATCATCTTTCCGGTACCCTTCAAATACTAGAGACTTGTCAGATTCCATAAGCACAAGACAACGATATTTTCCAAATATCACAATCATGTTCAAGTCACAAATCATTGAGACAGACATTAATTTGAAACCAAGGGATTCAACAAGCATCACTTTATCCATGTGTTGATCCTTTGAGGTTGCAACTCTACCTAGACCCAATACCTTGCTTTTACCAGTGTCAGAAAATGTGATGTGACTCTTGTCAGATGGACGTAAAGTTGAGTCCATGAGAAGACTTCGATCACCAGTCATATGATTAGTGCATCCGCTATCCATAATCCATTACGAAGCATGAGGTGTCATACCCTCTGATGCAGTTAGGGGATAGGCTTCACCAAGAGTATTGTGAAGCATAAGCATTTGACGGGCAAGAGGATTAATGAAGCTCAGATCAAGATTAGGACTGATAGGATGAATGGCAAACGATTCAGGAACAAAATACATAGTGAGACCATTTGGGCATTTGATCTTGCGCCCTACAAGATGTTTTAGGTCCCCAGCAATACCATCAGACGCCTTTGATTTCCGGCTGGAGACCTTCCCTGCAAAAGAAAGTTAATTCTTCTTAACCACCCACATCTTTAGGGGTGGCTTAGAAGCAATGAGTCTAAGTGCAGCATCTGAGAACTTCGGCTTTGGAGCCCTAGCAAATAACCTTGCAGGAGATGAATGATACTCATATGAATAAGTAGAAAAGTTCTTAGTTCTATGAACATAGCGGTTTGAAGACACACGCTCATATTCATAAGTCTGAGTATGGTTTCCCTTCAAAACATTGGCGTTAGGGTGACTCGGGTGAGTCCTCTGTCTGTATGAAGCCTTTGGGCCATATGAAGGCTTAGGCCTTTGGTTTTTCTTCTTCCCAGGTGGTGTCATGATGACATTCACTGGAAGATTCTCAAGACAACTTTTGGGAACCCAGATCTTCTTCATAGGTGGCCCATTCTTGCAGTTAGTACCAATATACCTGGCAAACACTTCACCATTCTGATTCTTAAACAGTTTATAGTTTGCATCAAAGGATTCATCAATGATAATAGGGTTAGCACAGGTAAAGCCAGATAAGGTGGATGGGTCCACTGAAGGTCCCTTTGCACAACTCATGTGGTTTTGGGGTCTCCGCTCAGGCTTCCAAAGAGGAACCATCAACATTCATTTTCCTCTCGAACCCAACACCCTCTTTCCTAGGGTTTCGGTTCAGAATCTGCTTTTTGAGAACATTGCACAGTGTCTGATGCCCTTTCAGACTTTTGTACATCGCTGTTTCAAGCAATGTCTTGAACCTAGCATTTTCATCAGCAATAGTAGTGGTATCCTCAGCAGAGGGGTTAGTTACCACATCAGCAGTTGAAGACAATGCAACAGTGGCAGCAGTAGAACATTCAGCAACAGAGGTATCGTTGTCATGCTCAAGGCATTTTAGTCATGGTGGTTAAAATCCTTCCTGAGCGGTGATCTGTTGAGCGCGAAGTGACTCATTCTCTTTTTGAAGATCTTCATGAGCCGCTCTCAATTTCTCAACCTCTTGCTTCCTTTGAAGATAGTCATAGGAGAGCTTTTCATGAGTGGTTGAGAGCGTTTCATGAGGACTTTCAAGTTCCTGGCACTTAGTATGAAGATTTTTTATGTCTTCAACTAAGGACTGAGAACGTGTCATTTCGGCGTCCAACAGGTCATCACTTTTATCTAATAGTTTTTGAGTATGTTCCATAGCTTTCTGTTGTTCGGTTGCAATTTTAGCAGGTGTTTTGTACCTGGGTTTGGATTCACAATTAGAGTCATCTTCACTTGATGTTTGAAAGTAAGCATCACGTGATTTTACCTTGGCACCACGCGCCATGAAGCAGTAGGTGGGAGCAGAGTCGTCCATTTTATTAGCTTCAGCGTTGGTGACGGAGCCATTGTCTTCAGTGTTGAAGATAGACTTGGCAATGTAGGCTGTGGCTAGAGCCAGACTTGCAACGCCAGGGTCGGACTCCTCCTCAGACTCTACCTCCACCTCCTTAGAAGCAGACTCCTCCTCTGAATCCATCTCCTTGCCAACAAAAGCACGAGCCTTGCCAGACGATCTCTTCTTATGAGATGAAGACTTGGATGAGGACTTGGAAGAAGACTTTGAGGATTTATTCTTCTTCTTGTCATCAGAATCATATTCCTTACTCTTCTTCTTCTTCTTCTTCTTCTTCTTCCATTGTCCCACTGTGGACACTCAGAGATGTAGTGTCCTGGTTTCTTGCACTTGTGACATGTTCTCTTCTTGTAGTCATGAGTGGAGGCTTCATCATTTCTTGAGCTGGATCGTGAAGACTTTCTAAAGCCCTTCTTCTTTGTGAACTTCTGGAACTTCTTCACAAGCATAACAAGTTCCTTTCCAATGTCTTCAGGATCATCAGATCTGCAGTCAGATTCTTCTTCAGATGAGGAAACAGCTTTTGCCTTCAAAGCGCGAGTTCGGCCATAGTTGGGACCATAAATATCTCTTTTCTCGGATAGCTGGAACTCATGTGTATTGAGCCTCTCAAGTATATCAGACGGATCGAGTGTCTTGAAGTCAGGGCGTTCTTGTATCATGAGGGCAAGGGTGTCAAAGGAGCTGTCAACATCTCAGTAGTGTCTTGATGATTTCATGCTTGGTAATCTCAGTGGCGCCGAGAGCATGAAGCTCATTTGTGATGTTAGTGAGGCGATCAAACGTGAGCTGGACATTTTCATTGTCATTTCTCTTGAAGCGGTTGAAGAGGTTGCGAAGAACACTGATCCTTTGATCTCTCTGGGTTGAGACGCCTTCGTTGACCTTGGAGAGCCAGTCCTAGACTAGCTTCGACGTTTCTAGAG
The DNA here is from genome assembly GCA_021605205.1 of Aegilops longissima. Lineage (NCBI taxonomy): Eukaryota > Viridiplantae > Streptophyta > Magnoliopsida > Poales > Poaceae > Aegilops > Aegilops longissima. The sequence goes on from CM038677.1 coordinate 334,860,563, forward strand.
CACTCACGCGGCCATATTGTCCTTTGGTCAGATGACCACAGATGATGTTCTTGGCAGTTGAATCCAGTTGAATGAACTTCTTAACATCAGCAGGGGTGACACCTTCACCAGTCTTGGGAACGCCATTCTTGACGACATACCATAGGTCGACATCAATGGCTTCAAGATGCATGCGCGTCTTATTCTTCCAGTAGGGATATTCAGTTCCATCAAAGACGGGGCAAGCAGCGGAGACTTTGATTATCTCTGCAGTCGACATAGCTAAAACTCCAGGTGGTTAAACCGAACCACACAGAACAAGGGAGTACCATGCTCTGATACCAATTAAAGTGGTTATAGGCGATTTTTATGGAAGTCTTCAAAACATGGAAGTTTCAAAGACAAATAATAGAAATGACCCTATTGATATGCAGCGGAAGGTAAACTACACTAAGCAAGCTATAGTCAAGTATGCAATGAAGTGAAAGCACGAAGGCTAATAGCAGCTAGGTAGTAAGGATCAGGATGGAAGATGGTATGAAGCCAAACAACGATAGTAGTCAAACAGTGAAGACAAATAGGTAAAGCAAACAGGCAATGACTTCATGAAGACAAACTCTAAGTAAAGAGAGGAGAGGATAGAACCGGTCACTTGTTGAGGACACAGATTTGTTGGACCAGTTCGATTCTTTGTGACAAGCTGACGTCTGGTTAGGGAGGCTGAGATTCAACTCAGAAGACCACGTCTTAACCTTATTCCCCTTGAGCTAAGGACACCCAGTCCTCGCCCAATTACTCTGGTAAGTCTTCAAGGTAGACTTCCAAACCTTCACAGACTTCGTTCACGGCGATCCACAATGACTCTGGATGCTCGAGCGCGACGCCTAACCAATTTGGAGGATTCATAGTCCTCAAGTGTAACAAGTCTTCAGGTCACGCGGATAGAAAGACTTCAGTGATGCCTAACACTCTTTGGCTCTGGGTGTTTGGGCTTTGTCCTCGCAAGGATTTCTCTCTCTCAAAAGCTTCGGAGGTGGGTTGCTCTTAAACGACAAAAGTCGTGCACTAACTCTGAGCAGCCAACCAAGTTATGGTGTAGGGGGTGGGCTATTTATAGCCATTGGGCAACCCGATCTGATTTGTCAGAAATGACCCTGGGTCACTAAGGAACTGACACGTGTTCCAACGGTCAGATTTCACACACGCACGACAACTTTACTTGGGCTGCAAGTAAAGCTGACTCATCTAGCTCTGGATAAGATTTGCTCTCATTATCTTCACTCGAAGACATAGGATTTTGGTTGAGCATCACTTCAGTCACTCTGACTTTGTTCACTTGGACCCCACTTAACAGTACGGTGGTTCCTATGACTCAACAAAGAAGAAAAGGAAACAACGAAACAACTAAGTCTTCGCGCTCCATAGTCTTCACTCAATGTCTTCTCATGTCATAGTCTTCAATGTGAATGTCTTCATATACCACCATTGTCTTCAATGTCTTCATACATTTTTAGGGGTCGTCTCCGGTAGGTAAACCGAATCAATGAGGGACTACTACCTGTGTTATCCCACAATTCTCACAAACACATTAGTCCCTCAACCAGGTTTGTCATCAATACTCCAAAACCAACTAGGGGTGGCACTAGATGCACTTACAGTATGCCTAGTTTTTACATAGTGCACACATAGTAAATGCTCATTTCATTGTGTGTAAGTGCAAGAGATGCGGCATGTTTCATTATGTGGTGTTGTTTTGTTATAATCTCATCCTTTTGTGTTCACAGACTGGAAAGTATGCATATTTATCTTCCAAGGAGACGAGTAACTATTTTGTGTCACCTTGCAGAGTGGGTGCAATGAAGATAAGATTGAGGATGTCCAAGTATAAGATATTAGGAAGGAGCCTTGCAAGAGAAGTAGGAGCTGCGCTGAGCCTCTTCAACCTGTTAAGGTAAGTCACTGTATCCAACTCAACAGTTCAATTCCTTGTTTGTTTCAGGCATAGTTATTTTGCTCTTTTCAATTGCTTTAGTTGTCCTCAGTTAATGAGATGCCCAAAGAATGATGCCTGATGTTGGGTACTTGTATAACTATTAGTTGACATAATTAAAGGCCTTACCATTTAATTACTCTGCTGAAGTGTGCCTGAAGCTTTGAAGTCTATGAACCAACAATTATTGAATGAGGCTCACCATCTAGTTTATACTAGGCTAATGATTCCATAGTTTTGCTTGATGTATTATATTTGTATGAAATCCTCTGTTGTTCATTATGCACCCTAAGACTTTAATTGAGCTATAGAATGGCCAACTGCTTGCTTACTTCTACGCAACATGCTGTCTAAATTTGCAACTTGTCTGTGTTTTGGATTGGGCCCCAACATCATGCTCCTCTGGTGAGCTAAGAGAGATTTCTGTATGCAGGCTGCAGACTACCTTTTTATAATTTTAAAATATCACCGCTTATGCTTCATGACGTGTAACATTATTGTTAGTCCTGTTTTGCCATGTACAAAATAGTCTGTCTTGCTCGCTTCTTTGTTGTAACTATATTTTTGCCCTAGTCATGTGTACTTACGAAACATTTCAGGATGAAGTGACATCAACACAAAGATCTCATCGTGATGCGGCATGGCGTTCTTGAATGATTATGGATTGGAATTGGAATGTCTTTGATGTTCTCGAGCATCAACTAGAGGTGGCAAGACAACGTGTACATGATTACGAGCGTACAATCAACAAGTTGAGGCTGGACATGCGGTATTAGATGCAGGAGTCAAAAAATGAAACAAGACACTGAGGTAACAACGAAGGAATTGGAGATTTTGCAGACTGAAATTTCTGCTATCTAAATCCGGCCAATCCTATTTTCTGAAGAGATTATAGTTCAAATGGTAAGTTATGTTGATGCGTGTCCATGATGTATGAGCTGTGTTTGCCTAGTGTGTGTAATTTGATGTTTGTGTATGCTTTATTATCACTGGTGCCGAACCATAATGCCCAGTGGGTATAATCGGCTGTAATTTATTTATTGTATAGTGTAGGATTATTCTACGTTTCTATGCCTTAGTCTCTTTATTGTATAGTGTATGTTTTTTAGAGGTGATATTATAGAGTAGGATAATTCTTTGAATATGCTATATCGTTCAAATGGGGGCCAACTCGCCCAAACGTTGTAGTGACCATGGCCCTCCACAGGCCGTACGTTCCATGGGCCATCTATGGGACGGACGATCCCTGGCCTTCTGTGACCATCAGATTCGTGGGCCTTCTATGGGCTGTCAGATCCGTGGGCCTTCTATCGGCTGTCGGATCCATGGGCCTTCCACGGGCCAACGGATCCATGGGCCTTCTATGGGCCGTCGGGTCAATGGGCCTTTTGTGGGCCGTCGGGTCAATGGGCCTTCTATGGGCCGTCTCATCTATGGGCCTTGTACGGGCCGTATAAGGGGCCATAAACGGGCTAGAGTGGAAATCGTACGTTTTATGGGCTGACCATAACAGCCGTTAAGCGGCCGTGTTGATGATGCTATGAAAATGGCCCAACAGATTAACGGGCATAAGCGGGCCGATTGTATCACGTGCTGAATTTGGCCCAAGCGTAAAAGGCACATAACGGGCCGTAAGTAAGCGAATCTTTGAAATGAGCCCAAGAATAAATGGGCCCTTAGAAGGCGAAAGATAACATGGGCTGAAGCGACCCAGCGGTATAATGGACCGTCAATGGGTATAAAGTGATACCTTCGTTCATCACGGGCGCTTTTACTATGGGCCGTTAACGGGCCGAGGTTACTAAGGGCCGGATGGGCCAAAGGCGTCATGGGCCATACATGGGCGGAAGTTAAAACGGGCTGGAATTATATTGGACGGCCCAGATGACGCTACTGGGCCTAATTCGGATAGGCCGTAAACGAGCCCTGGGTTAGCGGGCTGTAAATGGGCTATATGCGAACATGTCGTTAGCAGGCTTGTCGTGGGCCGGCCCGCCACCTTTTGACCAAGTCAAACGGGCCGGCCTTTTCACAGGAATGGGCCTCTGTTGGGCCGTGCCACGTGTCGACGTATCATAGGCGCTTTGGGTCCAATGAGTGGATGACATCTGTCCCAACGGTGAGCCGACACATGTTTCCTCTAGCCAATGATGATTTTACACGTGGAAAATCCCCATTGGCCGGGGCTGTTAACGGGTTATCGAATCCAAAACCGGACCCGATAGCTTAACGGCGTTCCGTTACGGTGGATGCCACGTGTCGGTCAACCTTGACGAAAGCACTTCTGTGACGCGCGATTTATTGTCATGGAAGTGGACACTTCCGTGATGATAATTTTGGTAATGTCATGGAACACTTGTACGACAGCACAGGTATGACTATCTTGATTCTGTCATCAATTTGTCATGGATGTACATGCATGGCAAAAAGCGCGACCTACTGTGACGAACACGTATCATCACAGAAGTGTTTTTTTGTAGTGCTACAAGCGGCCGCCCAAGCCCCGCTAGCTCTCGTTGTGTGGCCAAGGCCCTGACGAGTCCACCCGCAACTACCTGACGCGGTGGGAAAACTGCACAACTCCTGTGAAGGGGTGCATGAGGTCCAAGCAATCGAGTACTTCACAGCCGGGTGCCGAGAGGACACCTTACTCAAGCACCGACTCCTCTGCGACGAGCCGGCTACACTCGACGAGCTGCTGATCATAGCAGACAAGTATGCCACGGCCGACTCCTCGATGAAGTCGGAGCTCCGAGTGGATGCTTCTGGGAAGGTGCTCCCTCCGGCTCCTCGAATGCCGGCAGGAGACAATAGTCGGCTCTAGCAGCCGAACGACAACAAGCGCAAAGCCCCCCAGCCGACTTCCACCAACCGGCAGGTAGCAACAGTTGAAGACCAGCAGCCGGAAGGACAACCCAGCCCCAAGCGTCAGAAGGGCGGCAAGCCATCTTGGTTGCCCGCTTTCTCCTTTGAGCAGACCCTTGATGCTCCCTGCAAGTTCCATAGTGGTGCGAAGCCGTCCAACCATACAACCCGGAAGTGCCACTGGCTCATCCGCATCACCAAGGGAGAAGGACTGCCTCCTCCGTCTGCTGGCCCACCGGCTCCGCTTCCCAGCAGCCGGTGGCCCGTCCAGTAGTCGGCGCAATCCAAGATGATTTCCCTGAAGAACATGGTGCTTACGTTGTCTTCACCAGTGTGGCCAACAACAGACACATCCGACGTCAGCAGCATCGCGAAGTGAATGTCGTTGCTACGGCAGCCCCATAATTCATGCACTAGTCTGAGAAGCCTATCAGCCGGGGCCAAGCTGACCACCCGGAAGTGATGCCTTCTCCGGGTTCCTATGCCCTGGTGTTGGATGCTACCCTTGCTACGGAGAGGCGAGCTGCTCGTTTCTCCCGGATTCTGATAGATGGCGGTAGCAGCATCAACATCCTTTACCGTGATACCATGGAGAAATTGAACATCAAAGAGAAGCAGCTGCTGCCCAGTCGGACTGTGTTCCATGGCATTGTGCCCAGCTTGTCCTGCTCACCAATCGGCAAGATCAAGATAGATGTCATCTTTGGAGACAGGAATCACTTCCACCGAGAAGCAATCTCGTTTGAGGTGGTTGACCTGGAAAGCCCTTATCATGTGCTCCTAGGCTGGCTAGGTCTAGCCAAGTTCATGGCAGTACCTCATTATGCCTACCTCAAGCTGAAGAAGCCTGGAACCAAGGGTATTATCACAATAGCTGGGGACTACGAAAAGTCATCTGCCTATGCTGCAGCCAGCGTTCGGTTGGCCGAGTCCCTTGTGATTGCCGCTGAGAAGAAGCTCCTGGACCGGGTGGTGGCCATGGCCAGCAAGCAGCCGGACCTGTCACCAGAACCTAAAGAGTCAGAGACCCAGGGCTCCTTCCAGCCGGTCAAAGAAAAAAAGAAGATCCCCTTGGACCCTGAGCACCCGGAGAGGCATGCTATCATAGGTGCCAACCTTGATAACAGATATGAAAGCGAGCTCGTCGATTTCCTCCGTTAGAATCAGGACATCTTTGCGTGGTCTCCCAAAGACATGCCGGGTGTTCCGACGGATTTCTCCGAGCACAAGCTACATGTCAGAGCAGATGCCAAACCAGTCAAACAACCCCTCCGCCGATTTGCGGAGGAGAAGAAAGAATCGTTGGACAAGAGATCGCCCGCCTGTTGGCAGCTGGCTTCATTATGGAAGTTTTCTTCCCAGAATGGCTTGCTAACCCAGTCCTTGTACTGAAGAAGAACAACAAGTGGCGCATGTGCATTGATTACACATGTCTCAACAAAGCTTGCCCCAAGGATCCATTTGCGTTTCCCCGAATTGACCAAGTGATAGACTCCATAGCCGGATGCGACCTGTTGAGTTTCTTGGATGCCGACTCAGGTTACCACCAGATCAAGTTGAACCCGGCAGACCGCCTGAAGACCGCCTTCATCACACCGTTCGGAGCCTTCTGCTACCTGACGATGACATTCGGCTTGAGAAATGCCGGTGCCATGTTTCAGCGTTGCATGAAGAAGTGCCTCCTCAAGCAACTCGGTAGGAATGCCCACGTCTATGTAGATGATGTTGTGGTGAAGACAGAGTAGCGTGGTACCCTCTTGGAAGATATCAAGGAAACTTTTGAGAATCTGCACCGGTTTCAGATCAAGCTCAACCCAGAGAAATGTGTCTTTGGAGTACCAGCCGGCCAGCTCCTTGGCTTCCTGGTCTCAGAGCGCGGCATTGAGTGCAACCCTGTGAAGATCAAGGCCATCGAGAGGATGGAGAGACCCACCCGACTGAGAGACGTTTAGAAGTTCACCGGCTGCTTGGTATCCATCAGCCGCATCATCAGTCGGCTGGGCGAGAAGTCTCTTCCCCTATACCAGCTCATGAAGAAGACAACTCATTTTGAGTGGAATGACAAGGCGGACGAAGCTTTTCTCCAGTTGAAGAAGATGTTGACCACGCCGCCTATCCTGGCGGCTCCGACTGCTAAAGAACCCATGTACCTCTACATCGCCGCCACTAGCCGCGTGGTCAGCACTGTCATGGTAGTAGAGCGCCCAGAAGACGACATGACACAGCCGGTCCAGAGGCATGTGTACTATTTGAGAGAGGTGTTGTCAACCTCGAAGCAGAACTACCCTCACTACCAGAAGATGTGCTACGGCGTGCACTTTGCTGGCAAGAAGCTGAAGCCATACTTTCAAGAGCACCTGATCACGGTTGTCTGCACTGCCCCGCTTGCTGAGACCATTGGCAACAGAGAGGCATCTGGTCGGGTGGCCAAATGGGCCATCGAGTTGCCCCCCTACACCATCTTCTAGCAGCCACGCACCGCCATCAAGTCCCAAGCACTGGCCGACTTCCTCATCGACTGGGCCGAGACCCAGTACCTGCCGCCAGCTCCAGACTCCACTCATTGGCGGATGCACTTTGCTCGAAGATGCACACCGGCTTGGGAGTCGGCGTTGTTCTCACTTCTCCCAAAGGTGACAAGCTCAGATACACATTGCAAATCCACTTCGCCGCCTCCAACAATGTGGCCGAGTATGAAGCACTAACACACGGCCTCCGGCTGTCCAAGGAGATCGGCAACCACCGGATCCTGTGCTATGGTGACTCCGACTTGTTGGTCCAACAGTCATCTGGTGACTTGGATGCCAATGATGCAAATATGGCGAGCTACCGTTTCCTTGTTCAACAACTCAGCGGATATTTTAAAGGCTGCGAGTTAATTCACATGCCATAGAATGAAAACGAGCCAGCTGATGCTCTGGCACGGATCGGCTCCACCCGTCAACCAATACCAGCCGGCGTCTCCCTTCAGTGTGTCCACAAGCCGTCAATCAAGCCTTCTACAGAATCTGAGTCCATCTTCGTGCCGGCTCCTCCCGAAGAAGTCGGATTCGACACGGGGGCTGCGGCAGCCGGCCCGGGGACTTCGCCAAGTGGCTCGGGGACTGCAGCAGTCGGCCCGGGGACTTAAACGATGCAGCAAGCGGCGGCCGACCCCAACCCGCCGCCTCCCAACTCAACCACCTTAGTGGCAGTAGAAGAAATTCAAGCACCTTCATGGGCACAACCCATCCTCAAGTTTCGGGTGAACAGAGAGCCGCCGGCCGATGAGATATCGTCCCGGCAAGTGCAGCGCCAAGCAGGAGCCTACACGATAGTAAATAGAGAGTTTGTCAGACGCAGCATGACTGGAGTCTTCCAGCACTGTGTAGAACCAGAAAAGGGCCAAGCAATCCTCAAAGATATCCACCAAGGCGAGTGCGGCCACCATGCGGCCTCCAGATCCCTTGTCGCCAAAGCGTTCCGCCATGGTTTCTTCTGGCCGACTACTTTGGAAGAAGCCAAGGAGTTGGTCAAGCATTGCAAAGGGTGCCCGAAGTTCAGCTCCAAGCAACACCTACCGGCTTCCTACACTCAAGACCATCCCCCTTACCTGGCCTTTTGTCGTGTGGGGGTTAGACACGGTGGAACCATTCAAGACAGCACGTGGCGGCATGACCCATCTGCTTGTCGCCGTGGACAAATTCACCAAGTGGATCGAAGCGAAGCCAAACAAGAAACTGAATGGTCCGGCTGTTGTGACCTTCATTGCAGATATCACCGTCCGATACTATGTGCCACACAGCATCATCACCGACAATGGCACGAACTTTGCTAAGGGAGCCTTGGCCCGTTTCTACGCGACATAGGGCATCCGACTGGACTTAGCGTCCGTTGCCCACCCGCAGTCAAATGGCCAAGTCGAGCAAGCAAACGACCTCATCCTCTCCGGCATCAAGCCCCGACTGGTCGAGTCACTGGAGCGCTCGGCTGGCTGCTGGATCGATGAGCTGTCGGCCGTCCTCTGGAGCCTTCGCACCACTACGAACAAATCAACCGGCTTTACTCCATTCTTCCTCGTGTACGGGGCCGAGGCCGTCATCCGAACTGACATAGAGTCCGACTCACCTCGCGTCACCATGTACACGGAGGCGGAGGCGAAAGAAGCAAGAGAAGACGGCGTTGATCTGCTAGAAGAGGGCCGGCTGTTAGCACTCAGCCGGTCCGCCATCTACCAGCAGAGTTTGCGCCGCTACCACAGTCGGAAAGTCAAGCCAAGATCGTTCCAAGAGGGAGACCTTTTGCTCCGGCTGATCTAGCGAACAGCCAACCAGCACAGGCTCTCGGCCCCTTGGGAAGGCCCCTTCATCATCAGCAAAGCTTTGGGCAATGACTCCTACTACCTCATAGATGCACAGAAGCCCAGAGTGCGCAATAGAGACAACTCCGGCAAGGAATCAGAGCGCCAATGGAATGCAAATCTCCTCCGAAGATTTTACAGTTAATACAGTATGTACCACGCTACCTTTTGTATTAAGTATTAAGACATTGGGTTCCTTGAGGAGTGCTCGAGGGCTACCCTTTTTATCTATATGATAAGTTCTATGCCTATGAATGTGTTATTTCATTGTTCTGCCTGCACCGGGTTCGACCAGTCGGCCTAGGGGCTTACCGCCTTGTACTATGTCAATGTTACCTGCGGTCGGACAATTAGTGTGCCGGCACCTAAGCCTCTCTTGCCATCAGACGCAACTTGTGGAGTGACTTTCCGGCTGGCAAGAGTTAAAGACAGGAAATTGTGCCCACATGAAAAATGGTTAAGGACCAAAGCATTCGCATGGGCCAAGCCGGCTCCTCGCCTCGCCGACCTGCTGTTGAGCAGTCGGCCGGCTGATTTCTAACTTAACTTGCTATGCTCTACAAATGGCTAAAGTACTTGCCTTCCCAAAATGGCCAAGTACTTGACCCAGCCACAGACCGCATTGCGACTGTCCGGCTGGCAAGACAGCTGCTAAGGGAAGGTCGCAAAGGAAAAAGCCACCGGAGCAGAAAAACACCTGGCCAGAGGGCGGAAACCACCTGGGCTCCGGCGCGCTGTATACGATGGAGCGCCCGATGGGCCGGCCGGAGACGAGCTTGGATAGCGAGTAGCTGTTTAGTGAGGGTCCGAGGGGCGTTGGGCACGATTTTTGCACCAACCAGCCTCCGCTCGTCGCGGCGAGCCTCAACGGCTTGGCTGGTGGCGACGGCGTGACCAGGGAGATACTTTGCAGAAGAAGGAAAAGGAAGTATGAAGACGGAAGCCAGCTCATACAACAAGTCGGCAGAAAGACGAAAGAGAAGGACAACTCACCATCGAGCATGTCCTCGATCTCGCCGTAGCCGTCGGATAGGGCCTTCTCCCTCTCGACCCAGTTCGAGCACTGAGTCTCGAACTCAGCCAGGAGGGCCTCCTCCGCATCCTTGAGCTTCTGTAGCTCCGGCTGGTCAGCCAACTTCTTGGCGTGCAGCGCGGTTTGAGCTTCGCCCAGCTGCTGCTGTAAGGTGGCGTTGGCTCCTGCCAAAGACAAGAAAGGAAAGATGATCAAGAAATCAACAAAGAAAGAAGTAGTTGTCAGAAGATCCGACCCGATTGCTCAGCAGTCGACCCGAATCTCGGGGGCTACACCCCGCGGGTGCGCTGGCACGCTCCCGCGAGACTAAGGATTGAGCGATTCAATAAAAGAAAAAAGAAAAGTGGTTGCCGGAAGATCTGACCCGACTGCTCAGCCGTCGGCCCGAATCTCGGGGGTTACACCCCGCGGGTGCGCTGGTGCACCCCCTCGAGATTAAGGACAGAGTATTTACTCCGACTGTCGGCCAAGTTAGCGGTCCGCTCGGCCATCTCCCGGACATGGGAGTTGAAGGCGGCAGCGCGGATGTTGTGGTAGTCCTACAACAAAGACAACAGAAGAAAAAATAAAAAAGGTTAGCACTCGGAACTTACCTTTAAGTTCCGAGCCGCCTGTCGTGATTCTAAGTATGATAGTAGAATAGGGGGTAGGTAATGTAGAGGCAAGATCTCAGCTATGGAGGAGTTGTACACGCAAGGTTTACGAGTTCAGGCCCTTCTTGGAGGAAGTAACAACCCTACGTCTCGGAGGCCGGAGGAGGTCGACTGGATTATATGCGCGTGAGTTACAGAAGATGCGAACCCCTGTCCCAGAGGAGGGGTGAGGGAGTCCTGGACTAGGGGGTGTCCGGATAGCCGAACTATCATCACGGCCGGACTCCAAGACTATGAAGATACAAGATTGAAGACTTCGTCCCGTGTCCGGGTGGGACTTTCCTTGGCGTGGAAGGCAAGCTTGGCGATACGGATATGTAGATCTCCTACCATTGAAACAGACTATGTGTAACCCTAACCTATCCGGTGTCTATATAAACCGGAGGGTTTTAGTCCATAGGGCGAACAACAATCATACCATAGGCTAGCTTCTAGGGTTTAGCCTCCTTGATCTCGTGGTAGATCTACTCTTGTACTACCCATATCATCAATATTAATCAAGCGGGAGTAGGGTATTACCTCCATCGAGAGGGCCCAACCTGGGTAAAAACATCGTGTCCCTTGTCTCCGATTACCATCCGCCTAGGCGCTGGTCGGGACCCCCTACCCGAGATCCGCGGTTTTGACACCGACATTGGTGCTTTCATTGAGAGTTCCTCTGTGTCATCACCGATAGGCCCGATGGCTCCTTGATCATCAACAACGACGCGGTCCAGGTGAGACTTTTCTCCCGGACTGATCTTCGTATTGGCGGCTTTCCACTGCGAGCCAATTCGCAGCCATCCGGAGCAGATCAAAGCTACACCTGGCCATCAGGTCAGATTTGGAAGTTTGAACTATCTGGCGGATATCCGCGGAGACTTGATCTTCGACGGTTCGAGCCGCAGCCAAGCGTGCGCCTTGTCTCGATGGGCATGATCTGGCTCTGCAGCTGAGCGAGGCCACGAGGCCGCACCGACATCCGCTCCGACCCTTAATCCGGGCGGATTCTCCGATCGAGGGCGAGTGGTTGGACACCGCCTTGGGGCTACAATCTCTCGGTGATGGGCGAACTCCATCCCTGTCGCTGCGAAGACCTCGACTCCGGTGCGGAATCCTCTCTTGACTCCGAACCCTCCGCGCCCGCCAATCGAATCCGATTGGCGCCCGGTCATGGAGTTCATCTTTGCCGCGGACATCTTTCAAAGACTCGCCCTTTGGCGGCATCCTGAATTCACTAAAGTCTCTCTCTTTATCCGGAGAGCCTGGCTGGACTACGGACATGAAGGTTGGGATGCGGACTGACGAAGAAATTCAACGCCCACCCACCACCCACTTCGTAGCCGCCGAAAAGCTTACACGACGTGCTCGATTTCGACTCCGAAGACATCGACGGTATGGACGATGATGTAGGAGACAACAATGAACCAGCCCCTATAGGATGCTGGACAACCACATCATCCCATGATATATACATGGTGGATACACCTAAAGGAAATGAAGACGAGGAACAATGGGACGCTACGAAGGATAAATCCCTCGAAAAGCAGTCAAAACGGCAACGTAAACGCCGAACCAAGTCCCGCCTCAACAGAGACCCAGCCATAGAGCAGGGCGAACCGGTGGACGACGAACATGCTATCGAGCAATCATCCGAACAAGACAACTTGGATAAACAACCCGTCCCCGACGAAGACAACAGTCCGGACGATCTCACGCGGGACAAATTGTTGGAGCAAAATAACCTCCAGAAAAGGCTCGTCGCCACCGCGCGTAGCCTGAAAAAGCAGAAGCGGAAGCTGAAAACAGCGGAAGATGCACTCAGGATCAGATGGAGCAAAGTATTCAACACCGTGAACAAATCTGGCGATAATCGCCGAACAAAAACTACCCAAAAGAAAGCTACTGCCCGAATTTGACGAGGAGGCCGAGAGCCACCACAATCAAAAAGTAAAGGCGGCCACCGGTCGGATGGGCGACCACGGCAAAAAGAGAGCGGCAAAGGGTGCCGCACACAAGCGATGCTGCGATCCGCTTAAGGATTAGCATCAAAAGGATGGCCAGATTAGGTCCATCTATGGGCGAAAGCAAGCTCTTCAATGCAATGCAACAAGCCAAATATCCGAAAATCACGGCACACCCAAATACAGGGCGCCGCACAACCCCTATGTTTCACCGATGAGGTCTTTGGATCATGAATTTCCTACTGAGTTCAAACCCGTAAACATAGAGGCACACGACGGAACAACAGACCACAGAGTGCGGATTGAGGATTACATCCTCCACATACACATGGCTAGGGAGGCGATCTCACGCCATAAAATACTTACCCTCAAACTCAAAGGGCCAGCTCGGCATTGGCTTAAAAGCCTCCCGAAAATTCCATTGGAAGCTGGGAAGAGCTCGAGGATGCGTTTACGGCAAATTTTCAGGGGACCTATGTCCGCCCTCCGGATCTGAGACAATCTAAGTCACATAACTCAAAAGCCGGAGAGTCAGCCGGAAATTGCAGAACAGGTTCCTTACTAAAAAGAACCATATAGTCGACTGTCCGGACGCCGAAGCCTTAGCAGCCTTCAAACACAACGTCCGAGACAAATGGCTCGCCAGACACCTCGGCCAAGAAAAGCCAAGAACAATGGCCGCATTAACAAGCCTCATGATCCGCTTTTGCGTGGGAGAGGATAGCTGGCTAGCAAGATGCAGCACCAGCGACCCAAGTACATCCGAAATCAGGGATGGAAATGGGAAACCACGACGCAACAAGGACCAGCGCCGGATTAAGAGGAACTGTCCAAAGAGCACGGCAGTCAACGCCGGATTCAAAAGCTCACGGCAGAACAATAAAAAACTGCCCCTTAAGGATAATAGCGATGAGCTATCCAATTTAAACAAAATCTTGGACAAGATATGTCAAATCCAGTACTCCGGAGGCACGCAAACCATATCCACGAGATTGTTGGGTCTTCAAACAGTCCGTAGACTCAACGCCCGAACACAAGGGCTCGACACACCAAGTGAAGATGGCGGCGAGAGCGACAAGCGAGCCCGGAAAACAAAGAATTTCCCACAAGAGGTTAAAACAGTAAACTCACTTCACGTGATCAAAGGGAAAAAGCAGCGGCGCCCACTAAAATGCGCGCCGCACACTGGTTGTCAAAACCAATCACCTTCGACCATCAAGACTATTCGAAAGTATCCGGAGCGCAGGATGGACTGCCTTGATATTGGATCCTATAATCGACGGATTCCAATTTACACAAGTCCTCATGGATGGCGGCGATGACATAAACCTGATATATCGAGGACACAATCCATGAGAATGGGGATAGCCCCAACCAAAATTCGCCGTAGCAACACCTCCTTTAAAGGAGTAATGCCAGCCCATATGCCCATTATACGGGCTCCATCTTTGCTAGAAGTTGTGTTCGGTTCATCCGCCAACTTCCGTCGCGAAAGGTTAATCTTCCATGTCACCCCGTTCAAAAGTAGCCATCATGCACTATTGGGACGCGAAGCTTTCGCCCGCTTTAACGCAATACCGCATTATGCATCTCTAACACTTAAAATGCTCGGTCCACGCGGCATCATCTCATTAAAAGGAAGTATTAAGTGTTACTTGAGCACGGAGGAACGTGAGACTGCCTTGATAGCCCCACACCTATCCGGCTCCGCTAGTCAAAGAACCTGAATTGGTCATTCAAACCCCAGACACGGCTAGACGAGTCCGGCGCCTACTAGCGGCATACCCCCATAAGGGGCTGCATGCATGTATCACAAGAGACAATAAAGCTCAACTTTATTCACTTCTTCGAATCGTACTCTGTTTATTTAATATAAAGTACATCTTTCGCACGATCTTTTTTCTTTTAAACTAAGTTCCTCTCTTTTACAGATGAACAACGTGCTACACCCGTCCGAGGATACGGCTGCGGAGACACAGCGAGACATGCGCAGAGGGACCCGTTGCAAGGATTCTTTTGATTAAGACCCTCGTAAACCTTTTTACTGTCTCTTGTTGATATACATCCCCGGTTTCCTACTATAATCGAGGAGGAGGCTGGCGTTTTGGCATTAGCGCACCAGAATTTTTTGCGTGCACGGACAGCGGGGGCTTAGGGCATTATTCTGCCCGTTTTTATAAAGACCGAATACCTTAGGGAGTATTGGCGTCTTGAGTTAGGCCTTATATGCATCAGCTCGAATCATGTCTTTGGTCAAATGTTGGGTTTGCCGGCTCCTGTGTTTTGCTGCCTTACGTTCCGTTTTATCGGCTAACGCGGCACCGGAGAACTCTGCGATTGTGCCCGGTTCGGCAGGCGAACACCTCGATGAAAGCAAAACTGATTGTCATGATATAGCGAGCGGTAAACCACTCGATGACCCATCGGAATGTTTAGAATTCCTCCGCATTAACGAAGGACGGTTTTGGTCAGGCACATCGCACCCGAATTCGGAAAGTGCGGTGCCCCGAGGCTATATAGTAGCCCCACCCTCGAACTCCTATGGCTAAGTGAAAGTGATAAAGCATTATAGTCCGGTTGCCTAGTTTGCTCGCTACCACCTCCTTAACAGGACCAAGGCGTTGGATAAAGTGTGAAAGCGCCTTCTTTGCAAACACCCCGCACTATGTGCGTGGGGCTGAAACCAAGGACTGCCATCTTTCAGGTTATATATACATATACATATCGGCCGCGAGGAGTAGTCTACTACTTGAACGCACAAGTATAAAAAGCTCTTATATTATATTGAAACATTGTTTTCACAAATCATACATGTCATTTAAAATAATATCCTTCGAGCACTGCGTCTCTATTAAGCGAGCGCCCTGCATGACTTCCTCAAAGTAGTGCTCGGCAGGTACTCGGCTTTTGTCCGAATCTTGGGATGCAACGTCGGTGCCCTTCATATCTGCCCAGTATGTCTTGACACGGGCCAGAGCCATCCGCGCTCCCTCAATACATGCCGACCGCCTCATTGCATCGATACGCGGTACCGCACCAAGGAACTGCTGCACTAAACCAAAATAACTCTTCAGCTGGGGTCCGCCCGGCCACAAATGAGTCATTACATGATTCATGGCAAGTCCGGATAGTCGTTTCAGCTTGGCCCATTCGGCCAACCGATCGGTCAACAGAAGAAGACGCTCCGGACTATGGAATTGCGACCAATATAGCTCTTCCCTTCTATGCCCCTTCTGGCCTTGGAAGTGCTCAATCGCATCCGCAGCGCTCACCGCTAAGTCCAGATAAGCATCCTCCGAACTCCACAACTTGTCCAATTAAGCATACTTTGGATCCGTACATTTCCTCCGCAGCAGAAACGGCTTTCCAGCCGCAATTGCCCCGGCCTGATTCAGCTCCTCCTTGGCAGCTCTCAAAGCTGAATGGGCATTCTTGGATTCGGCGGCGTCCTTTTTCAGGCCCTCTTGCTCCGCTTGCCGTTCTTTTTCAAGAACCTTGCAGCGATCGGCAGCATTCTTCAACTTTCTGGCCATATCGGCCATTTCCTCTTTGCTTCGGCAGTGGGCAGCCCGTTCGGCTTTTAGCTCTTCGGCCGCCCTTAAAGCGGCCGCATTACTATTTCTGGCTTGCTCTTTCGCTCGGGCGTGTTCCGCCCGCAGCTCCTCCACAGCAGCGGCACCATCTGCATTAAGCATACTAATAGTAAGACATGGGCGTCAAGCTCCCTTACCAGGTGTCCGCGTAGAAGTCGCATACCTTGCGACTCGTCAAACCGTTTATTGACCAGCGCGATGTCCGCATCCGCCTCGTCAAGTTGCCGCTTTAGTTCGGCATATTCATCAGTTCGGCTGGCCACCGGACGCCCCGCCACCTGTTTAGGAGCGGCGATGTGTTATAACTGAGATTTTGATCCTCGGCACGCTGTCAATTTTGACAACATACCGAGTCTCAGGGGCTACTATCTATCTGTGGTGCATTCTATATGCATAACTGTCGAAGGTACTTCATTTTGCGTACCTCGAACCCCGTCGATAAGCTTATGAGCGGCTTCATGCAATCCGCTCTCGCGGATGCAATCCTTTCAATCACCGTACCCATTAGAAACACGGTGATCTTACGAGATAACCGCTTCGCCGAGCAGATCCTTGACTCCTCCGACCGCACACCACTTGGCGCGGACCTTCCGGCCTCGCCGGACATGGGGAACCCTCGCGGCGACACCTCAGGTCATCCGCCTCGCATGAGGTGCGACAGTGGAGGCGTTCGCTCTCCATCATCTCGGAAGAAGATCCCCGAAGCGAGCTCTGCTGAGAAGGGCTGAGGTCCGAACTACAAGGTACAATTTCGGTTATCTTCATAAATAAATGCAGGGATGTTCCTTATTTACAAGACCCTTCTTTTTATTTACGGCTCATTGGAGGCTGATCCTTGGGGAAATAGTGCGGCTGGGTTACTTCCAGCGCGGACTCTCTGAAGAAGATTCCTTTCCCCTCTTTGAGGCCTTGACCTCCGGATCTTCCGGAGCGGTCCTCTTTTCTCCTTGAAAGATGGGACTTTTAATCCCTCCTTCCTGGATAGCCTCCTTCGTAGAGGCAGTTGCTTCCCCGCTCCCCCCTTCGCCTTCTCCAAAAGGCGCGGCCTTCAACATCCTGGTCAACATGGGATCCGGCGTGGTCTCTGGGAGGGGAGCCGGACACCTTATTAACTTTTCCTTGGCTATCCACTCCTGTTCAAGAAACGGCTCCTTTAAAGGGCATATATATATATGATAAATGAATGAACAACTTGTCCGGTTATAGGACTACTTACTTGAGTATCTGGGCGATTGCAGCTTAGTCATGCGTCCTTAGTCAGGTCCGGACACTTCTCTTGTGATCCGAAGAACAGTTTATACATCTCCACGGGCGTCGTGCCCATAAAATTTTGGAGAGCTCGTGGTCCCTCTGGATTAAATTCCCACAGGCGGAGGGGGCGAAGTTTATAGGGCAGAAGGCGCCAGATCAACATAACCTGCGCCACCGCAACCAGATTGATCTCCCTCTCTTGGAGGTCTCGAATCTGACCTGCAGCAAAGGCGTCCTTGGGCGGCCCCAGTCGAGCCTTGTTGACCCATGGCGCCGGCCGCTGTGGTGGACTGGCGGAAGGCGGGGAGCGCCGCCCATTTGGTGCCCCGGGGAGCGGTGATATAAAACCACTCCCGTTGCCACAAACCAAGCTCCTCTTGAAAAGATCCCTCGGGCCATGGAGCATCAGCACATTTGCTTATGACCGCCACTCCGCACTCTGCTTGTTGCCCCTCGATCATCTTCGGCTCCACCTTGAAGGTCTTGAGCCACAATCCAAAGTGGGGAGTAATATGGAGGAAGGCCTCACATACGACAATGAATGATGAGATATGGAGGATGGACTCCGGATTCAAGTCATGGAAATCCAGCCCATAATAAAACATGAGCCCCGGCACAAAGGGATCCGTCGGGAAGCCTAAACCCCGAAGGAAGTGAGACATGAACACCACGTTCTCGCCGGGCTCGGGAGTGGGAATGACCTGCCCTGGAGCAGGCAGCCTGTGCGAGATCTCGCCGGTTAGATACCTGGCGTCTCGCAGCTTTAGCACGTCTTCTTCTGTGACGGAGGAGGACATCCATCGGCCGTGCTGGTCGGAGCCGGACATCGTCGAAGGTCCGAAGCGTCTAAATCTGAAGCTTTGGGTGCTAGAACTCAAAGCGCGAGGTGAACTCGATGGAGGGTGTAAAAAGAAGAGGGCCTTGGTCTCATTATAAAGAGGTTGAATACCAAGAGCCCACCCCGTGGTCGATTAGGACTCGCCTTTGATGGAGGCGTGCTTGGCCAGACGCAGTTGGGTTACCCACGTCCATATTGATGAGAATCCCGGAATAAGGGGGCACGATCTATGCTTTGATAAGGCGTGCCCCTCATTGGATTATATCGCGTGTGAGTTACAGAAGATCGAACCCCTGTCCCGGAGGAGGGTGAGGAGTCTGAACTAGGGGTGTCCGGATAGCGAACTATCATCATGGCGGACTCAAGACTATGAAGATACAAGATTGAAGACTTAGTCACGTGTCCGGGTGGGACTTTCCTTGGCGTGGAAGGCAAGCTTGGCGATCTGGATATGTAGATCTCCTACCATTGTAACCGACTCTGTGTAACCCTAACCTTTCGGTGTCTATATAAACCGGAGGGTTTTAGTCCGTGGGGCGAACAACAATCATACCATAGGATAGCTTCTAGGGTTTAGCCTCCTTGATCTCGTGGTAGATCTACTCTTGTACTACCCATATCATCAATATTAATCAAGCAGGGTAGGGTATTACCTCCATCGAGAGGGCCCGAACACAGGTAAAAACATCGTGTCCCTTGTCTCCTGTTACCATCCGCCTAGGCGCACAATTGGGACCCCCTACCGAGATCCGCCGGTTTGACACCGACAAGGGGTGGCTTATATAGAGTGCTTGGGGACCCCGGCTCCCTCCGTTACATAGGATTCAATGTACATAAAGAGGTGGCGTTACAGGTAATGCCTGTATTGAAGTGCTACAAATGGTCTTTAAATTTACGAATAAGTGCCTGACCGTTGCTGCGCAGAGCGGCTTTAGGTCTTCTTATATGTCGAGTGGTTTTATGGTCGAGTGTCCTAGATAGAGAGAGATCTCCGAGTGAATGATAGGTCGAGTGGACTTTACTCGACACCTTCGCTGGATCCCTTCTTCTGATTCTTGAGCTTTTTTGTTCTTAGGACAAGGACCTTAGGTAGGGCGTATAGGTCAGGCCTATTACCCTACCCCAGGTTTGTGTCCTCATCATTAGCCCCCGAATGGATCAAGGTTCGAGTGAAAAAGAAAGATGAAGTTGACCTTGCTTTTGTTCTTGCTTTGACTTGTCTTCACCTCTAAGTGGAGGCCAGTTGTTAGAACTTCAGCTTCGTTTCAGTCGCCTTGATCAATTTAGAAATTGCCGACTGGTTTATACAACAGCATCTGTCGAGTGATGTCTCTGACATGAAATCTTTGGCGTGATCGGTTGCAAAGGATCCCGGATTTCACGGGATTCAAAATTTTGGTGGAAGCGCGCCAGGTGGAGCGCTCCGCGGTAAGTGGAATAGATAAATAAGACATTCTGATTTCCACGCCACCTTTTTCACCAATGTATCTCATGCGCGACTGCTGGGGGATTTGACAGGATAGCTCGGGCCCACGCGTCAGCCACTCGGAAGCGAGCCTTAAAAAGCGGCGAGGCCGAGGCATTTGCACTTTGCGCGTCCATTTCTCTTCTTCTTCTACTCGCATCTCCACTTCATCCAGCCCATCCACTCTCGACGCCACTGTTCCGGCGCCCTGGGGAAGGACAAAACGGCGGCGCTAGAGCGTGCGAAAAAGGCGATGGGCGCGGCGAAGAGCAAGAAGATGAATCGGGGGTCTTCATCGCGCTCAGGGCTGTCGTCGGGTTGGATCCAAGGAGACTGGATCCGATCTTCGCTTCGGCAGGAGGGCTTGGATGATATGGCCGAGTTAGGGCTGATCGTCCAGAAGTCTGCGCGTCTACCGGCGAGAGAAATGGAGCCGCAGCCGCGACCGGGTGAGTGTGTTCTGCTCGCCACTCATGTCGATCGCGGCTTCTCGCTTCCACCACATCCCTTCTTTCGAGGTTTCCTGAATTTCTTTGGTGCCCAACTCCACCATTTTACCCCCAATATCATCACATATCTTGCTGCATTCGTCTCCATGTGTGAGAATTTCCTGGGGTGCCGACCGCACTTGGGCCTTTTCAAGCACATCTTTACCATCCGATCCCAAACTGTGAAGAAAGCGAACTCGAACGACGAGAAGACCCACGTTATTTAGATGTGTGTGGTGGTTTGGGCATTCAGAAGAGGAAGATGAGTTCTTTCCCCCCGATGACTCTTCCGGAGTCGGTCAGGGGCTGGCAGTCGACCTGGTTCTACTGCCAGGATATCGCGACCCCAGGCCAGTCGACCGGGCTCCCCCCTTTCTCTTTTGATCATGTTCAAACTCCATCTTCATTGCAAGTGACTGCTGCGGAGAAGGCGGAGACAGGCATGCTAGTCGAGAAAGTAGTCCAGCTGATCAACCAAGGTGTCACCGGTATGGACCTGCTCGAGGTGTTCCTCAGTCGGCGGATCCAACACCTTCAAGCTCGAGACCACTCCATGTGGATGTACTCCGGGGCTGGCGACACTTATCGGCTTCATCCAGAGGAGGTGGAGGCCAAAACAGTGGCCGAGTGGTTGATGGGGATCACCGGGAACAAGGACAACCCCAAGGGCGCTAGGAGAGTCGACCCTTTCAGCGACAGCAACCTGCCAGACAAGGTCTGGTCATCATGATTGAATTTTGAGCGTATTTTCCGTGATTGTTGATCCGAGTGACTTATGATCGGTCCCTTGTTTTGCAGATCTACACAGAGATGTATTCAATGCCCAATGGTGAACAAGCTCTGGAGCAAGACCAAGAGGGCGAGGAAAGTGCCGAGGAGAGCAGCGAGTGGGAGTCTCCAGCTGACGATGATGAAGACGAGAGCGACGAGTCGAACGATGAGGAAGTGGCCGACTCATCGCCTCGTTTTGAACGTCGATCCAAGCTGCGCCATGATCCCTTGAGCAAGCGCGGCAAAGCTGTGGCGTCGAGTGCTCCATCTCACAAGCGCGCCCGGTCCTCGACTCCAGAATTGACTGAGAAGGCCACCAAGCAGCCCAAAGTTAATCTTTCGAAGGCTCAGAAGACCTTTCCTAGAATCAAGATGGACGTCCCTGTTGACTCTGGGTAAACGTTGTTCTCGTATTTTCTTGTTCCGACCGATTTTCCTGTTCTGACCGGTTTTCTTGTTCTGACCGAGTGGATGATGAACTTGTATAGCCCGACCTCGGTTGCGACTGACATGGATATTGACAAGACTCCAGCTGATGAGGAAGCTGACGACGCCGTCACCTCCAAAGCCAGTAAGTCTGCCCGACTCGAATTTATTTGGTCGACTGGATGGTTTGTCAGTTGTCCTTATGGCTTTCTCTGTTTATTGCAGTTCCACGAGACGTTGTTGTGCTCCCGGACGATGAAGAAGAGGTACCGTTGAGAGGGAGGAAGAGGAAGGACAAGGAACTGGGTGGGAAGGCGCCTGAAGTCTAGGTTCCTCGGTCGACTGTGACGCCTGGGACGACGGTCGAGCGATTGACAGATCCGGCTCGAACCAACGTCACCTTCCCTGTTCCGTTGTCGACTGATTGCCCCTTAGGATCAGCTGCTCAGACTTCTGCTACATCGATACAATCCATTGCTTCAGATCCGGCGGCTGCTTCGATTGCTCTGCCTTCATCACTTTTTACTGTATATCAAACTCTGGACGATCCACCGGCTGCTGCCAAGGAAGCTCTTCTTCAGTTGAATCTGGTGATGGGACAAATGAAAGTGGTGCATGAGGCTAGTCAGGTAGCCTTCAACGCTGGAGCTGCTCTGCAAGCCAATGTCCAGGTTAGTTGATTTTCCGATCGGCTGTATTTCTTGTCTGATCGCCCACTAGGGTGTGGCCTTTTTGAAAATGCATGTCTCTTTGTGTCGATTCGAGCTGAATCTTTGCACTAGTGGGGGCACGCTGAGTGCACCCACTAGGTGTAGTCCCCGAGACCGTAGTTGACTGCGGGCAGTCAACTGTTGTTTGAGAACAGGAACTCTCTTTTATTTTACCAAATCAATGGGGGCACGCTAAGTGCACCCACTGGGTGTAGTCCCCGAGACTGCCGTTGAATGTTTGATTCGGTGGTAGTCTTAGAGTAGCTATCATTGTGATGTCTTTTTATCTCTGTCGACTGATATGGCTTTAACTGCAGAAATCTTGTGATCTTGGGGCTCAGCTTTCTACAATGAACAAACAGCAAATCAGCCTCAACCTTGATCTGGAATTGGCCAAGAAGAATCTCAAGACCGCTCGTGATGAAGTAGCTGCCATGGGAGGTAACCAGTCGCCAACTGAGCTGGAGCTGGCACTTTTCCTTTCCATTTTTTTGAACCGAGTGACTCCACTCGAGCATATGTATGTATTGAAAACCGCCAACTCCAAGCCCGTCTGAAGAATGTTATTTCTTTAGAGAAAATGAAGCAGGCTTTGGAGAAGAAGAATCTGGGTCTTGCTGCAGCACAGAAGGAGGCGCGCGAGAAAACAGCACTTGCTGACAAGAAGCTTGCTTCAGTCGGCAAGTTAGAAGAAGAAAACTCCAAGCTGAAGACTGATGTTTCTGACGCCAATCGGGAGGTCGAGCAACTGAAGAAGGACAAGGAGAAACTGACCGACGAGCTTGGGAGTCTCAAGGCCAAGAATAACGAGCTGGAGTCTTATCTGGGCCAGCTTGCTGCAAAGCTGGTCTTAAAACTAGAAGGTACTGAATAATCTGTCTTATTTCTGTTGACTGTCAAGTCTAATTATACCGTCGACTCACCATTCACTCGACTGTGCAGAATTTTGCCAAGACTTTGAAGTAGAAACTGGACGGGTCGAGACGGGTCTTGATGACATTAACTGTCCCGTCAAGGATGATGTCGCGATGAATGTGTAGCGGTTGGAATCTCGTATGGACAGCGCGGTTGCTTATCTTGCTTGCCTGAAAGCTGCGATGACTCAGGTTGATGCTGAACTCTGGCCTCAGGCGGAATTGCCTCAGGATCTTGAGTCTCTGATAGCTCGAGTGAATCAAATCTCCGAGCGAGTGCAAGAATGGCAGAAGTCATCTGCTCGCTGTGGCGCTGATGTCGCGTTGTCCTTGGGTCGAGTGCACTGCAAGGACGTCAATGAAAACAAGCTGGCGGAACTCAAGGTTGCTAACACGAAGAGGCACACTTTTCAGTATTTCATGGACACCTTCCTTGATGCCGCCACTCGTATTGCAGACAGCATTGACCTTGACAGTTTCTGCGACCCAGCCATCCTTCTCCTGATGCGTGATCGAAAAACATTATGCTTCACCTTTATTTGCCTCGGAATGCCGAGTGATTGTGTAACCGCTAAACTTCTTCGGGCTTGATGCTCGAATACTTTTGATCCGTCGTCCGGAACTTTAGGATTTATTCGAACTTGGTTTATTTCTGAATATGCTTGCGTTCGCCTTCGAATGAGCTTTGTTCTTTACTCGGAATAATCTTTTGTGTATGAGATGCAGCTCTGAGGCGGTGACTCCAGTCGACCTGCACGTCGTCGTATTTGTCACGTAGCTCCGAAGGAGAAGGTAGTCGACCTACACCTCGTCGTCCTTGCGGATAGGGATGGAGCGCACACAGTACTTGTGCCGTAGCTCCGAAGGAGAAGGCTGCAGTCGACCTGCACCTCGTCGTCCTTGCGGACAGGGATGGAGCGTACGTTGTACTTGTGGCATAGCTACGAAGGAGAAGGTTGCAGTCGACCTGCACCTCGTCGTCCTTGCGGATAGGGATGGAGCGCATGTTGTACTTGTGGCGTAGCTCCGAAGGAGAAGGTTGCAGTCAACCTGCACCTCGTCGTCCTTGCGGATAGGGATGGAGCGCACGTTGTACTTGTGGCGTAGCTCCGAAGGAGAAGGTTGCAGTCGACCTGCACCTCGTCGTCCTTGCGGATAGGGATGTGTTTCAAACTTAGGCGAGTTCTGGACTGCAGCTAAGCCTCCGAGTGGGAGGGTTTCTCTCCACTCGGTAGGATTTTTCAAACTTAGGCGAGTACTGGACTGCAGCTAAGCCCCCGAGTGGGAGGGTTGCTCTCCACTCGGTAGGAATTTTCAAACTTAGGCGAGTATTCAACTGCAGCTAAGCCCCCGAGTGGGAGGGTTGCTCTCCACTCGGTAGGATTTTTCAAACTTAGGCGAGTACCGGACTGTAGCTAAGCCCCCGAGTGGGAGGGTTGCTCTCCACTTGGTAGGATTTTTTTCTAAACTTAGGCGAGTTCTTGGACTGCAGCTAAGCCCCCGAGTGAGAGGCTTCCTCATCACTCGGTAGGATTTTTTAAATTTAGGCGAGTCCTTGGACTACATCTAAGCCCCCTAGTGAGAGGCTTGCTCATCACTCGGTAGGATTTTTCAAACTTAGGCGAGTACTGAACTGCAGCTAAGCCTCTGAGTGAGAGGCTTGCTCATCACTCGGTAGGACTTTTTAAACTTAGGCGAGTTCTTGGACTGCGGCTAAGCCCCCGAGTGAGAGGCTTGCTCATCACTCGGTAGGATTTTTTTAAACTTAGGTGAGTTCCTGGACTGCAGCTAAGGCCCCGAGTGAGAGGCTTGCTCATCACTCGGTAGGATTTTTCAAACTTAGGCGAGTACTGAACTGCAGCTAAGCCTCCGAGTAAGAGGCTTGCTTATCACTCGACTGCTGCTAAGCCCAAGAGTGAGAGGCTTGCTCATCACTCGGTAGGAATTTTTTAAACTTAGGCGAGTTCTTGGACTGCAGCTAAGCCCCCGAGTGAGAGGCTTGCTCATCACTTGGTAGGATTTTTTAAACTTAGGCGAGTCCTTGGACTGCAGCTAAGCCCCAGAGTGAGAGGCTTGCTCATCACTCGGTAGGAATTTTCAAACTTAGGCGAGTACTGGACTGCAGCTAAGCCTCCAAGTGAGAGGTTTTCTCATCACTCGGTAGGGTTTTTTAAACTTAGGCGAAACAGATTCGCAGCTAAGCCCCCGAGTGAGAGGCTTGCTCACCACTCGGTAGGATTTTTCGAACTTAGGCGAAATGGATTCGCAGCGAAGTCACCCACTGGGGGATTTTAAACGTAAGCAGAGGCAACAACATATTATTCAGAAAGATTATAAAGCTCTTGTATTTGATAAACAAACTACAAAGGTATTTCTTATTACATCTCATCTGAGTGAGTACTTTAGTATAAAAGGGGCGGAGCAGCTCCGCGTTCCATGCCCGTGGCTCGTCTTTCTGATGCTCGACATTATAAAGGTGGTATCCTCCATTGTGGAGAACTCTGGTGACAATGAAGGGACCTTCCCAAGCAGGGGCGAGCTTGTGTGGTTTCTGCTGATCCATTCGAAGAACCAAGTCTCCCTCCTGAAAGGCTCGACCTCTCACGTTTCTGGCATGGAGTCGACGCAAGTCTTGTTGATAAATAGTCGATCGGATCAGGGCCATCTCTCTTTCCTCCTGTAAAAGGTCGACTGCGTCTTGCCGAGCCTGTTCTGCTTCGGCTTCAGAGAAGAGCTCGACTCGTGGTGCATTGTGAAGTAAGTCACTCGGCAGAACGGCTTCAGCTCCGTAAACCAGGAAGAATGGAGTTCGGCCAGTCGACCGATTGGGAGTTGTCCTTAGACCCCAAAGAACTGATGGAAGTTCATAAACCCAGGCACCTGCTGCGTGCTTGAGACCACACATCAGTCGAGGTTTCAGTCCTTTGAGAATTAGGCCATTTGCTCTTTCTGCTTGTCCATTCGACTGGGGGTGAGCGACTGAAGCATAGTCGACTCGTGTGCCTTGAGAAGCGCAGAAGGCTCTAAATTCATCAGAATCGAAGTTCGACTAGTTGTCAGTGATGATGTTGTGCGGAACCCCGTATCTGAATGTCAATTCTCTGATGAAACTGACGGCAGTGCTAGCTTCAAGATTCTTGATAGGCTTAGATTCAATCCACTTGGTAAACTTGTCGACTGCTACAAGCACATGGGTGAAGCCGCTCCTACCGGTTCTCGATGGTCCGACCATATCCAACCCCCAAACGGAAAATGGCCAGACGAGTGGAATGGTCTTCAGGGCTGACGCAGGTTTGTGCGACATGTTGGAGTAAAACTGGCAACCCGCACATTTGTCGACTATATCTTTCGCCATTTCATTTGCTCGAGGCCAGTAAAATCCAGCTCGGCATGCTTTAGCCACGATGGTCCGAGAGGACGCATGGTGACCATAGGTCCCCGAGTGGATGTCGTTGAGGATCATTCGACCTTCTTCTGGCGTTATGCATTTCTGACTGACTCCAGTACTCCTTCCCTGAATAGTTGCCTTCCTATCACAGTAAAGGCTTTGGATCGACAGACGATCTGCCGAGCCTCTTCTTCGTTTTCTGGGAGTTCCATCCTAAGAATATATGCAATGTACGGCGCTGTCCAGTCGGGAGTAATGACCAAAACCTCCATGATCAGGTCGACCATGACTGGGACCTCGACTTCAGTCGGATCTGTGCTACTCTTAGGCTGCAGGGGTTCTTCAGTGAAAGGATCTTCTTGAACTGACGGTGTGTGAATGCCAAAAACACATTGCTGGGAATGGCTTCTCTCTTGGAACCTATCTTTGCCAAATCGTCGGCAGCTTGATTTTTCAGTTGGGGTATATGATGGAGCTCTAACCCCTCAAACTTCTTTTCCAATTTCCTCACTGCATTGCAGTAACCAGTCTTGGCTGGGCTCCTGACGTCCCACTCCTTCATCACTTGATTGACTACCAAATCTGAGTCGCCATAGACCATAAGGCGACGGACCCCGAGTGAAATGGCCATACGTAATCCATACAGGAGTGCCTCATATTCTGCTTCATTGTTGGAGGAGTCAAAGTGAATCTAGAGGACATATCTGAGCTTGTCTCCTCGCAGGGATACCAGTACCACCCCAGCACCGGAACCGTTCGGCATCTTGGAACCATCAAAAAACATGGTCCAGTGCTCCGAGTGAACTTGAGTTGGCAGTTGCTATTCAATCCACTTGGCGAGGAAATCTGCTATTGCTTGGGACTTGATAGCTTTCTTTGCCTCAAACTTGATAACTAAGGGAAGGAATTCAATTGCCCATTTTGCCACTCGACCAGTTGCATCTCTGTTGTGCAGAATCTCTGACAATGGAGCGTCGCCGACGACTGTAATTAAATGATCAGAGAAGTAATGTGCAACCTTCTTTGTGGTCATATAAATCGCATAAACCAGTTTCTGACAATGCGGATATCTTTGCTTTGATGGAGTCAAAACTTCAGAAACATAATATACTGGGCGCTGAACTTTATAGGCTTTTCCTTCTTACCGCTCGACCGTAAGTACAGTACTGACGACTTGTCCAGTGGCTGCAATGTAAAGTAGCAAAGGTTCTTTGCTGATTGGGGCAGCAAGCACCGGCTGGGTGGATAGCAGGGCTTTTAGCTCTGCGGATGCTACATCAGCTTCAGGGGTCCACTCGAACTTACCTGACTTCTTCATCAGTCGGTAAAGAGGCAACGCCTTTTCACCGAGGCGAGAAATGAATCGACTTAGGGCGGCCAAGCAACCAGTAAGCTTCTGGACATCATGTACACGCACAGGGCATTTCATTCGGAGTATGGCTCCCACTTTCTCTGGGTTAGTGTCGATCCCTTGTTCTGAAATGAGAAAACCGAGCAATTTTCTGCCTGGGACTCTGAATGTGCACTTTGATGGATTAAGCTTGATGGCATACCTTCTAAGGTTGGCAAAGGTTTCAGCAAGGTCAGCCAGTAGGTCGGAACCTTCATGTGACTTAACCACAATATCATCCATGTATGCTTCCACATTCCGACTGATTTGAGTGAGCAAACACTTCTGAATCATCTGCATGAATGTGGCTCCGGCGTTCTTCAAGCCGAATGGCATGGTGACATAACTGAAGCACCCAAATGGAGTAATGAAAGCTGTTTTTATCTCGTCGGGTCCATACTGAGCCGGATCGATGATACCGAATAAGCGTCCAAAAGGACAAACGCTCACACCCCGCAGTTGAGTCGACGATTTGGTCGATGCGAGCGAGAGGAAAGTGATCCTTCGGCCAGGCCCGATTGATATGCTTGAAGTCGATGAACATGCGAAGGGAGTCGTCCTTCTTAGGAACCATGACAACATTAGCTAACCACTCGGAGTGGTAAATCTCTCGGATAAACTCGGCTGCCAGGAGCCGAGCCACTTCTTCTCCAATTGCTTTCCTCTTCTGCACGGTGGACCGTCGAAGATGTTCTTTGACTGGTTTCACTTTTGGGTCGACTCGCAGACGATGCTCAGCCAGCTCCCAGGGAACATCAGGCATGTCGGAAGGTTTCCATGCAAAGATGTCCCAGTTCTCACGGAGGAACTAGATGAGCGCTTCTTCCTATTTGGAGTCGAGTGTTATTGAAATGTGAGTCGGAGCAGCATTGGGATATGTCGGGTGGATATGAATCGGCTTCGTTTTGCCAGACGACTGAAATGCCGAAAACGTGGCGGGCTTCTTTGCTCGTAACAAATCACTCGGATCTACATTTTTCTGATACTCCTGCAATTCCACCACTGCCATCTGTGCATCGGCGATCTTCGAGCCTTTCTGGAAGCATTGTTCTGCCTTCTTTCGATTGCCAGTGATAGTGATCACACCTTTGGGGCCAGGTATCTTCAACTTGAGATACACGTAGCATGGTCGAGCCATAAAAGGTGCATAAGCCGGCCTTCCCAAAATAGCGTGATAAGCACTCTGGAAATCCACAACTTCGAATGTCAACTTTTCTTTGCGGTAATTCTTGTAATCACCGAAAACTACATCAAGGGCGATCTGGCCGAGTGATTCAGCCTTCTTGCCAGGGATGACTCCATGGAAACTCATGTTGCTTTCGCTGAGTCTGGACATCGGAATGCCCATTCCTTTCAACGTCTCTGCATACAGAATATTCAGGCCACTGCCTCCATCCATTAGAACTCTAGTCAACCGAGTGCCTTCGACGACTGGGTCGACCACCAATGCTTGCCTCCCAGGGGTGGCTATATGCGTCAGGTGATCAGACTGGTCAAATGTAATGGCAGTCTGAGACCATTTCAAATAACTGGGTGTCGCCGGAGCGACCATGTTGACTTCTCTGTTGATGACTTTTAGTTGACTTTTGCTCTCAACATCAGCAAAAATCATCAGAGTGGAGTTGACGTGAGGGTAGCCATCATCACCTCCCTCTTTGTCCTCAACCTTGTCCGACTCTTTTTCATTCTCCTTGGGTTGTTTCTCTCGGAACTGCTGGATCAAGAGCTGACACTGTCGAGTGGTATGCTTCGGGTAAATGAGATTACCCTCCTCATCTTTCTTCGTGTGGATGTGGCATGGTAAATCCAACATATTGTTTCCATCTTGATCTTTTACTTTCTTAGGGTTCCACGGCCCCTTGGGTTACCCCTTAGATATTCCTTGAGTCACGGCTAAGGCTTCTCCAGGAGCAGCTGGCTCGGCTTCGCGCTTTTGCTTCCGACTGGAATTCCCTCCCCAAGTTTCATGGACGACTGTTTTGCGTTTTCCACTCCGGAGCCGATCCTCCTCCTCACCATTGGCATACTTGGTGGCAATCTCCATCATCCGACTCGGAGGCATATCTCCGGTCCGACCGAACTTCAGATTCAGCTCTCGATATTTGACGCCTTCCTTGAAGGCACAAACCGCTTGGTGATCAGACACATTTTCCACTGTGTGATGCAACGTGATCCATCTCTGGATATAATCCCTCAACGTCTCATTGGGCTTCTGCACAACATTGCAGCTCTGTCAACCCTGCTGGCCATTTGCATGTTCCTTCAAATGTTCTGACAAACACTCGGGCTAGATCTTCCCAACTGTAAATACTGCCGGGTGCTAACTGGTTTAACCATGCTCTGGCCGAGCCCTCCAACATCAGAGGAAGGTGCTTCATAGCCACTTTATCATTGCCGCCGCCAATCTGAACAGCTACTCTGTAGTCCTCAAGCCAAGTGTCAGGTTTGGACTCGCCAGTGAACTTACTGACTCCAGTCGCCAACCTGAAATTGGGAGGAATCACCGCGGCCCTGATGGCTCTGCTGAAGCACTCGGGACCTGAGACATGCACTCTGCTACTGGTTGGTAGACCTCTGTCATGGACTTCTCTGTGAGCTCTGTTTCTGTCGACCAGACCTTGTACGAGAATTGATCTCGCATCAAAGCCTGGCTCCCTGGGGTCAACTGGAATTCTTCGCCCACCGCTGTGAGGGTGTCTGTCATCATGCTGTCGAGGCACATATGACCCACACCTTGGGGGAGGCGTGGGCGCTCGACAAGATCATCATGATCGAGTCGGCGATCATACTGCTCACGGTTTCTGTACTGATCTTGCCGGTCACCATGTCCCTCATGCCTCGAGGGCGATCTTGGGCTGTGGGCCGACTGGACTGTATCTGCTATTGGATCTGCTGTGGATCCTATTCCGCGACTGAGACATAGTTGTATTCTGTTCTTCCGCTGCCTGGAGTAAATCCCTGATCTGCATCAAACCTCTGCCAACTTCTGACTGGGACGGCTGGATTGATTCTGCTATTCGGGCTGCGGCTGCGAGATTCTGGATTGGAGTTCGATATACCTGAGTTGGAGGCGGAAAAAGTTGTCGTCGACTGGATGCTGGAACCCGTTGCCGAGCATGCTCGTCGAGTACATGCTGGAGGTTCTCCAGTCGAGTGCGATCGGCCAAGTTGGCCAGGCGCGCCTCCTCCAAGGCCCGAGCCTCGGGAGTTTCTCCGATGATAGGAGTATGAAGGGCATCCATGTTCCGGCGGCGAAGTTCTTCTCTCTGTTGCGAAGAGAGGGGCTCGGGGAGGTACTCCTCATGGAAGCGCGATGGATCGCCTCCGCCATCTCCACCGTCAACGCGAGGGAAGCCAGGAGGACTTTGGGGCCCATCGACAATCAAGACTTCCACCGCAGGATTACTGCTGTCGCACTCGGATGCAGTCTCTACGGAGCCAGTCGACAGGTCGAACAAGCCATAGAGAGTTTCGTCGGGCTCGATCGCCGCGACTTGAGGGGTGGCCGACTGGCGAACCACAGCATGCCTCACCCACCGCTGAAGCCTTGATCGGCCGGGCGCTTGCGCCGGGCGGCGAGGAGGAGGAAGCTGAAGCCGATCGATCATTGGGTCGACGGTGCCGCTGGAGGACGCCGTGACGACGCGCGCAAAGTCGCGTTGCCCTGGATGAGGCGATGCGTTGACATCGAGCGGAGCCTCCTGAAGCCAAGCGGAGTCGTCGGTGACAAACACAAGCGCGACGAGACGGATCTCGTGGCCCTTAGCCAAACCTCCGCCTGAAACCATGATGAAGGGGATCGGAAAAATTGCAACTTCTCCAAAAAGTCTCTAAGATACCAGCCCCAAGGTGGGCACCAACTGTCGTGGTTCTAAGTCTGACAGTAGAATAGGGGGTAGGTAATGTAAAGGCAAGATCTCAGCTATGGAGGAGTTGTACACGCAAGGTTTACGAGTTCAGGCCCTTCTCGGAGGAAGTAACAGCCCTACGTCTCGGAGCCCGGAGGCGGTCGACTGGATTATATGCGTGAGTTCTGAAGATGCGAACCCTGTCGAGGAGGAGGGTGGCTTATATAGAGTCGCCGGGACCACAGCTCCCTCCGTTACATAGGATTCAATGTACATAAAGAGGTGGCGTTATAGGTAACGCTTTGTATTGAAGTGCTACAAATGGTCATTAAATATACGAATAAGTGTCTGACCGTTGCTGCACAGAGCGGCTTTAGGTCTTATTATATGTCGAGTGGTTTTATGGTCGAGTGTCCTGGATAGAGAGAGATCTCCGAGTGAATGATAGGTCGAGTGGACTTTACTCGACACCTTCGTTGGATCCCTTCTTCTCATTCTTGAGCTTCTTTGTTCTTAGGACAAGGACCTTAGGTAGGGCGTATAGGTCAGGCCTATTACCCTACCCCAGGTTTGTGTCCTCATCACCGCCTACTCAGCAGCCGGCCCGGAACTCGGGGGGCTACACCCAGTGGGTGCGCTGACGCGCCCCCACGGGAGATTACAAGAGACTACAAGAATCAGAAACAAGCGATCAAGAGACATACCCAGACGGCAGCACGCGTCGCCAAAAACTCCTTCATGTACTGTTGGAGGGCGTCGGCTTGGGCCCGAAGATGGGCCTGGACGTCATTCGTGGTGCGGTTCAGCATGCTCGTCCCGCCTCCGAGAGTCCACTCTTGTCGGGCGGTGCTGCTGGCCTTAGCGTCAGGGGCCGACGAGCTTGCGGCCCCGAAATCCAACGGCCTTGGCGCTGACGCCGCCCTCTTCGAGCGACGGTGCCCCAGAGTGCGGCCCGCCGGGTCGCCCCCACCACTAGCTCGCCACCAACTGGCGGCCCTTGCGGAGCCTTAGGCCGATTGGTCTAAGTGTCGGCAGTCGGCACATGCGGGGTCACTTCCGCCTCCACGATGACGGGGTCGCCCCCTCTGAGGGAGTCCAGGATTAAGGGGTCCTCGGGCGTCCGACCTGATATCCATGGGCCGGACTGATGGGCCGTAAAGATACGAAGACCGAAGACTATACCCGTGTCCGGATTGGGCTTTCCTTGGCGTGGAAGGCAAGCTAGGCGATCGACCATGAAGATTCCTTCTTATGTAACCGACCCCATGTAACCCTTGATCTCTCCGGTGTCTATATAAACCGGAGAGCATAGTTCGGATAGGACACTCATTACCATATTCATAGGCTAGACTTGTAGGGTTTAGCCATTACAATCTCGTGGTAGATGAACTCTTGTAACACTCATATCCATCAAGATCAATCAAGCAGGAAGTAGGGTATTACCTCCATAGAGAGGGCCCGAACCTAGGTAAACATCATGTCCCCCATCTCCTGTTACCATTGATCCTAGACGCACAGTTCGGGACCCCCTACCAGATATCCGCCGGTTTTGACACCGACATTGGTGCTTTCATTGAGAGTACCACTGTGCCGTCGCTAAGAGGGTTGATGGCTCGCCTTGTTGTCAATGATAATATCATCTCTGGAGGAGCCCTGGCCTCAGGCCAGACCCTCCGGCTCGGCGGCTTCGTCATGACTACCAGCTCGGCCCTTAAGTCATCGAAAATCACCTCCGCGTTGATCCCGAATACTCCGCCCGCATGGATCCAATGGAGTTATCATCGTTGAACGAACTCCTGGATCGCATGGCCACCTTGGGGGTCGCTACAGACTATGATCGGGTCGGGCTTAAACCCGACCACAGAGAAATTAAAACTCCACCGATCACCCATCAAATAGCTGTAGTCGAGGAGCGGAGCAACTCTTCCACTATATTGAAAATGAACTATGTTCGGATCGCCGATCTTGAAGAGCTGGATATTTTCCGGCAGAAAACCATGCCTCTTCCTCCGAACATAGAGTCGGATGACGAGCCTAAAAAATCAGTCAATGTCCCGGAGCCCGAACTGTCCGGCCCGGTAGACCTCCAAACTCCGGATCCAAAATCGGGTCAGGTTTCGGATTCAATTCCACCCACCCACCCGGACATAGATGCTCTCAGGAGCATCAAACAACAGTCTCAGGAAGCGGTCCACCACTTCTTGGCCAGATTCCTCCTTGTTAAAAACAAGGTAAAAGAATACCGCGACGAAGACGCGATAGCAGCATTCTGCAACAACTGCGTGGACGAAGGTATCCTTAACTCCATCAATCGCCGCCGCATACCAAAGTTCGCTGACTTAGCAACTATTGTACAAAAGTACAACATGATGGAAAGCGCCTGGAAAACTCAGGAAGCTTGCTGGGAACCATCCCGGCTCCCGCTACAGGCGAAAAGGACGCGCCCCCATGGCACATCCAGCCGAACAGTCAAAAACATGAACCCATTACGTTGCACGGCACAGTTCTGGAGGGATGGCTCAATGGCCCATGCAAAATACACACGACGCCGGATACCGTGGCAACCCACAGCCTTAGAGCATGTTGCATATTTCGGCAGGTAGCCAAGAGAGGCGAGGACATACTTATCCAGGACACCCCAGAATAACACCCTCCAGCAAACAACGACAATAGAGTATTGAAAGTCTTCAAGACATTCGCTTCAAACAACAAGCGTAAAAGGGCCCTGCAACTGACCCCTGGAACGACACGACCATAATCTTTAACGCCAGTGACAAACCTAAATATAGAACAGTCCGAGCGCCAGCTGCCCTAGTCCTTTGTCCCATCGTGGACAGCTTTCGACTTGGAAAATTCCTCATGGACGCCGGCAGCGGACTAAACCTCATTTACGAGGACATGCTCCACAAGATGGAAATAGACAGGAGCCGCATCAAGAAAAGCAGCACAACCTTTTGAGGTATCATTCCCAGCCGGGAAGCTCGGTGTGCAGGAAAAATTACACTTGATGTGGTGTTCGGCACGCCAGAGAATTATCGGTCCGAAGAAATAACTTTCCAGGTGGCCCCTTTCAACAGTGGGTACCACGCCCTGTTAGGGCGAGAGGCCCTTCATGCTCTTTCAAGCTATACCTCATTATGGGTATATGAAGCTAAAAATGCCCGGGCCTAATGGAATAATCACCCTCGTCAGCAATCCAGACATAGCACTCCGCGCCGAGAATAAAACCGCATCCTTGGCCCTCGAGGCATTGTCTGAGGCCCTTGCGGCCGAAGAACTAACCGCACTACGCTCCACCGCGGATAAGGATGATGTGATCATGGACAAACGACCGAAATCCACTTCCTTCAAGCCAGCAGAAGAAATAGTCAAATTTCAGGTCCATCCAACAGACCCGAAGAAGACAGCGTCTACCGGAGCGGAACTCAGCCCTGCAGTCAACGCCGCACTATGAGACTTCCTGCGCGCAAACTGGGATATATTCGCCTGGCATCCTTCCGATATGCCAGGAATCCTGCGCGAGTTGGCCGAACATAGCCTCAACATACTAAAGGGATATAAGCCGGTCAAGCAAACTCTGCGGCGCTTTTCCGAACCCAAACGACAAGCTATGGGGGAGGAGCTAGCCAAACTCATCAAGGCCAGATTCATCAAAGACATTAAACATCCGGACTGGTTGGGAAACTTGGTAATGGTACCAAAGAAGGATAAATCCTGGCGCCTATGCACCAATTTCAAAGACCTCAACAAGGCTTTCCCTAAGGATCCCTTCCCTCTTCCCCGCATTGATCAAATCATTGGCGCCACCAAGAGGTCATTCATTGTGCTTCCTTGATGCATATTCCGGATTCCATCAAATCAAAATGAAGGAGTCCGATCAAGCCGCAATAGCATTCATTACACCATACGGGCCGTTTTGCTTCAACACCATGCCTTTCGGGCTCAAGAACGCCGGCGCCACCTACCAGCGATGGATCCAAACATGCCTCGAGAAATAGATCGGCAAGACAGGGGAGGCCTATGTGGACGACGTCGTCATAAAAACTAGACACGTCGAAACACTAATAGACGATTTGCGTCTCACATTTGACAAGCTCTGCACATAAAACATCAAGCTTAACCCGGAAAAGTGCGTCTTCGGTGTCCCCTCCGGAAAACTCCTGGGCTTCATTGTTTCCAACAGAGGAGTTGAAGCAAATCCAGCCAAAATACGAGCTCTGTCACAACTGGCTACGCCAACCGAACTCAAGCAGGTCCAAAAACTTGCTGGGTGCGTGGCATCTTTAAGCCGCTTTATCTCCAGGTTGGGAGAAAAGGCGCTGCCGCTCTATCGCCTTTTACGGTGCGCCGTAACTTCGAGTGGCCAGATGCGGCGACGGCCGGACTGGAAGAAATAAAAGCACTTCTGGCAAGCAACCCAATCCTGGCCGCGCCAAACGTCGGCGAACCAATACTCTTATACATATCGAGAACACACCAGGTGGTGAGCGCCGTACTCGTCATCGAATGAGAACAGGACGGACACGAATTTTCGCTCCAGAAGGCGGTATACTACGTATCCACCGTCCTCACAGCATGCAAATCCCGGTACCCTCATTATCAAAAAATAGCATATGCAGTCTTCATGGCATCTCGAAAATTGCGACACTACTTTCAGGAGTGCTCTATCACGGTGGCCTCCGAAGTGCCCCTCAATGATAGAATTAACAACCGGGATGCAATGGGTCGGATTGCCAAATGGGCCATTGAGCTCCTGCCATTCGACATCACGTACAAAGCACGTCGAGCCATCAAATCATAGGTACTAGCTGACTTCGTCGCCGAATGGACAGAAGCCGAACTCCATAAAGAGTACGGCGCGTATTCCAACTGGGTGATGCATTTTGACGGCTCCAAGATGTTGGCAGGGCTAGGGGCGGGCATCATATTAACTTCCCTCATAGGAGATATCGTCCAGTACATACTCCAAATATTATACACAGACTCCAACAACGCAGCCGAATACGAGGCCTTGCTACATGGCCTCCGGATGGCCGTATCAATGCGCATACAATGCCTGGAAGTGTGCGGAGACTCCAACCTCGCAATATCCCAAATTAATGGAGACTTTGATGCCAAAGATTGAAAGATGGCAGCTTATCGCAATGCCGTCTTGAAGATGTCGGCTCGATTCGAGGGACTCGAATTTCACCACATCGCCCGCGAAAGTAATTAGGCAGAAGACGTCCTTGCTCGCATCGGCGCTAAGCGCGACCCCGTCCCACCTAACATCTTCCTCGAAAGGCTCTTTAAGCCCTCTGTGGTGTGACATGGGGGAGACAGCAACGACAGTCCCGTTCCGAACACAAACACAGATAACAAACACGCCGATATCATCGGAGGCTCAGCCACCGTAATAACACCATCGGCCCACCTCATCATGGCAGTAATTGCCCCGTGGACCGAACCATTCTTGGCCTACTTTAATAGGAAGAAGGTCCCAGAGGATCAGAACGAGGCTCGCCGCATCATCCGGCGTTCGAAGGCCTATAAAGTTCACGAAGGAGAGCTCTACAAGAAAAGCACTACCAGAGTCCTTCAAAGGTGTATCTCCGAGGAGGAGGGGCGGCAACTCTTGGCAGAAATTCACGCCGGTCTCGGTGGGCACCACGATGCAGCCAGGGCACTTGTCAGCAAGGCCTTCTGTATAGGATTTTACTGGCCTACGGCCCGGGTAGACGCACAGGACCATGTCCAGCGCTGCGTTGGATGCCAACTCTTCGCCAACCAAAGCCATATGCCACCAACCGCTTTACGAACAATCCCCATTACATGGCCCTTTGCAGTCTGGGGCTTGGACATGGTTGGACCCCTTAAAGTGGGAAGCCATAAGAAAAAATATCTGCTGGTCATGGTGGACAAATTCACCAAGTGGATAGAGGCTAGACAAGTTTAAACGGCCGAGTCCGGACCGGTGATTGCATTTATATCCAACGTGGTTCACCGTTATGGTGTACCGCATAGCATCATCACCGATAACGGTTTGAATTTCACAGCTGATGAGGTGAAAAACTAGTGTGCTAATCTGGGCATTAAGCTCGATTACGCCTCTGTCTACCACCCGCAAACAAACGGTCAAGTCGAGCGAGCTAATGGTCTTATTATGAGCGGCATCAAACCCAGACTAGTGTGGTCTTTGAAAGAATCAGACAAACACTGGGTCGAGGAGGTCGACTCCGTACTCTGGGGGCTGCGGACCATGCCCAACCGTACTACCGGATACACACCTTTCTTCATGGTGTGCGGTGCAGAGGCTGTATTGCCCTGCGATATTATACATGACTCACCTCGAGTGCGCATGTACGAGGAGGAGCGCGACGTCGCCAAAGCCCGTTCAGCATTTTATCAGCAGCAGGCTCGAAGATATCAAAGCAGAGAAGTACGGGCTAAGACTTACAACATTGGCGAACTCGTTCTACGCTTGCCGGAGAAGAAAAAGGACAAACTCAAGCCGAAATGGGAGGGTCCCTTCATAATTGACGAAGTTCTTACCGTCGGAGCGTACCGTCTTCGCGATGCATCAAACAATCGCCTAGAGCCGAATTCCTGGAACGGGGCCAGACTCCGAAGGTTCTATGCCTAGCGTCGAACCCTTTGTTAGTCTCCTTCTCCCTTATAGTTTCCATAACTCTTTCCCCTTTTACACATTTTTTTCGCTTTAAAGCTCTCATTCGGCTCGACCGAACAGTGCTGACGTACACTTTTTTACATACGTACGCCCATTATACCTAGGGCTTCTTTCACAAAAGCTTGTTAATATTACTTTCCGAGCATCAAGCTCATCACACATACGCGTTTTTCCCGTATGTCTTTTCTTCACCATTATATGCATCGATATGACTTAAGTTTTGGCCAAGCTGGGTTGCCTGGCTCCTGTGCTTACCCCTACGTTCCTGATTGTTCGACTAGGTGGTAAAGGGAGCACCTCTGTGATTGTTACTGCGAGGTCATCCGGATGTGTACCTCAGACTGGGTGAAGCCGAAAGCTAGCGTTCTTAAGGGAATATTCGGTCGGTGGATGAAAAATATTTTTTGCACTCACTCCATTGTGAACCCCCAGAAGCTATACACACTGTGATTTTCACATCACAATTCGAACATGTCTACTAGTGCATGCACACCCAGGGAAAGGAACTCTTAACGGAACTATTCTCCCTGGAAGATGTTTCTTACATTCTCAATGTAATATAACATAACTAGCCGGATACAACTTGTCTGTTCAAGCAACTATGACCCCTACGCTTAGTTTTCCATGCATACCCCGGCCTATTCGACCGTGACGGTATTCGGAAACACTCCGCACCTTCGGGTCCGGAGGTTGAAGCGAAAAGGTCTGCCATGACAAATGATATACAATTCAGCTAGAAATTCCATATGCTGAGGAAAGTACATAGTCGCTTGGACTCAAAGACTTTTGCCTCTATACCATCTAACAGGCAATCTAATTTACAATCATGCTGGGAATATTTGGCGGCCACCTCTACTTGGTCATATACTAAACTAACGGGAATTTCTTCCCCATTCGACCCTACCGGTCCGACCCGCGCCATGTGATTAGGATCAAGCTTGGTATACCGAGTTTTAACCATGGCCCAAGCCTCTCGCGCACCCTCTCGGCAGGCAGATATCTTCCATAGCCGGATACATCGTCGCGCCCCTTTAAACAGCTCTACAAGCTCCTCCATACTTCCTAGAGGGGAGGCGGATGGCCATAGAGCCTTGGCAACACTCCGCATCGCCAGCCGCGCCTGTTCGTGCACTTGCGACAGCTTTTGCAGCAGATCACTCGATGATCCGGACACCTCCTCTTCAGGACGACCCGTTAATATACCTGCAATCATAGCTACATCAGTTTATCCTATCTCTGAACTACTTTCAAAATAGTTCAGATACACACTGAATATGTCGCCTCGCAGCTTCTTGTTTTCCTTCACGAAATTGGCTAGCTTTGCCCGCACACCTTTTAGCTCTTCGCCTAGCTGGGTCTTGCAATCCTGGAGCTGGTTTTTCTCAATAATGGCATGCTTCAGGACACGATCGCCTGTAGCTTGTAGCCTTTTGGCTTCTTACTCATTCGCTTGTGCGACTTCCAACGCCTCTTTGAGTCCTGCTGACCATTATGTCATGGTATAAGCAAGACTGTTAATATTCTGGGCATATAAGTATATTTTCTCGTTGGAGGGGAATATTACCAGGTGACGCTTTCTTCAACTCTTTTAGTTCGGTGGTAGCAGCATTTAGCTACGTCCGACATTGTTCCAGCTCTTGGGATAGCAGGTTGTTCTTCTCTATAAGAACCTGGTCATACAATGGTCCTTAAATCATATGTACCAACTTCTTTCAGTCCCGGGGGCTACTGGCATAGGCTATCCTTTTTTCACAAAGTAACCTTACCTGCACATCTGTTAGATATTGCCTCGTGGCTTTTCTAAGCCTGTCTCGAGCAGCTCGGATGTATGCGTCACCCGAGCTAAAGGCATTAAATGCCTTGTCCGAAAACTTCGGGTCTCGTAAAACAGCCTACAGCACTGATGATTCATGGCGCTCTCTACTTCCGAGTTGGTGACAGACATATTGTCCGAACCCTCGGCCGAAGGGCTGTCCAGCTATGTTTCTACATTGGCCTCCGTCTCCCCGACCGGATCTAAATCTTTGTTGTTGGGAACACGGCCGGCCGGACCCCCGGACACAGTTCGGTGAACCTTGTTCCTATAATCAAACAGGCGCATAAGTCACAGTCGGATATGGCCGCTAAAAAATATATTTATTCGTACCTCCTCGACGAGGTCCTGGCGGTGCCTGCACCGGCCCTCCTCTTCGAAGGCCTGCCTGGCGCAGGAACCAATTTCCTCGGCATTGTCAAACGCATCCCCTGTAAAACGCGCGGCAATGCAGTGGGTGAGGCAGAGTAAGAACACCCTTTCAGAAAAGGTGTTTCTTAATTACTTACATGTGAAGCAGGAAGAGGGCCAGGGTAATCGGTGATGATGGCCACTTCCGTGCCATCATAGCTCATCTGGTAAAACACCCCCTCCGCGAGCACCACAAATATATCCAGATCCCCTTCGAACCCGGGATTATGCTCCCGGTTGTGGTCCTCCAGCTGCGGGGCGGGATTATGGAATCCCTTGGTGACATTTCACCAGTGCTGTTGTAAGCAAACAAACCAGAAATTTATCAAAGGCAATTCGGAGATGGAGGGAGTAAAAACAGAGGGGTTGGACCTTACCCAACTGGGAGGGTTATACATAGAGTACCCGTCTCTGAGCTTAATGCTAAGAAATTCCTTTTCCTCCCCTTTGAACAGTTCGGCTAATATCTTAGCCAAAGCGGCAGGGCTATCCGGACCTTTCCGGCCACAGCGAGAGGTGTCATCCTCCCCATTGTAGTCCCACATGGGAAGCCCTCTGTATTGGAGCGGCTAAACCCCTCGCTCTATGGAGATCACCATAACATCGATTACTGTGAGCCCGGACTGAGCGAGCTCTTTTAGCTTGCTCATTAGCTGACGAACCTCCGCGCCATCTCCTTATTCAAGACTCCGGCGAAGCCAACTGTGGCGTTTCTTCAGCGGGACGACCGCAAATTCGAACCGGATCGGGAAGCGGAACATCCTCGATATAGAACCATTCGGAGGGCCAGCCATCGGCTGCCTTCCTTGGTGTGCCGGATGGATATCCGGTATCGGCGACGCGCCATACTTCGGCTCCGCCCACTTCAAATATAGACCCTTCGTGATTGCACGGGACGAGGCAGAACAACTTCCTCCACAACTCGAAATGAGCCTCGACTCCCAGGAATAATTCACACAAAGTGACGTAACCCGCAATGTGCAAAATAGAGGCCGGAGTGAAGTTGTGCAGCTGGAGGCTGTAGTACTCTAAAAGCCCTCGGAGGAAAAGATGGATGGGAAATCCAACGCCTCTTAGGAGGTAGGGGACGAAACACACTTGCTCTCCCCCGGACGGATTGGGGAAGTCCTCTGCCAGAGTCCCCTCATTGAAGGAAGCTAGCCCCGTCCGAACAGGGACTAGATCTGCAGGGGGAAGGAATCCCTGCGTTTGCAACTTCGTCAATTGGCTATGAGACACAGAACACCTCTCCCACTCGCCTTTCTCTAGGCCGGGACGAGCGGAGGAGCTAGGAACCAGTCTCTGGAGATTTCTTCTGTGTGGCGCTGAATGGATCTAGATCCAATCCCTTTAAATAGGCGCCCTTCCTTACGTAGATGGGGTGTTATTCACAAAAATACCCAGACTTTCCACATTCTCTTGACACATGGAGGACGAAGATTATTTAAAACGCGCGGAAGCCAAGGAGGCGACATTGGATCAATGGCCGAATACATTACTTGGAGATCATCGAAGGAGGAACCCGCCATGCAATGCCGAAGACAATGTGTGTGCAGAGCACCTCGCTATAGAAGACTGGTTCAGGGGCTACTGAGGGAGTCCCGGATTAAGGGGTCCTCGGGTGTCCGTCCTGATATCCATGGGCCGGACTGATGGGACGTAAAGATATGAAGACCGAAGACTATACCCATGTCCGGATTGAGGTTTACTTGGCGCGGAAGGCAAACTAGGCGATCGACCATGAAGATTACTTCTTATGTAACCGACCCCATGTAACCCTAGATCTCTCCGGTGTCTATATAAACCGGAGAGCATAGTCCAGATAGGACACTCATTACCATATTCATAGGCTAGACTTCTAGGGTTTAGACATTATGATCTCGTGGTAGATCAACTCTTGTAACACTCATATCCATCAAGATCAATCAAGCAGGAAGTAGGGTATTACCTCCATAGAGAGGGCCCGAACCTGGGTAAACATCGTGT
This sequence comes from Aegilops longissima, assembly GCA_021605205.1. NCBI lineage: Eukaryota > Viridiplantae > Streptophyta > Magnoliopsida > Poales > Poaceae > Aegilops > Aegilops longissima. The sequence goes on from CM038677.1 coordinate 334,903,324, forward strand.
CCCCCATCTCCTCTTACCATCGATCTTAGACGCACAGTTCGGGACCCCCTACCCGAGATCCGCCAGTTTTGACACCGACACCCTCCCCTCTCAATGACCGTCTGGTCGTCGCCGGCTCCTCCAATGGGCGCCTGAGTCCGTGGTGCCAGTGGCATGACGCACAGGGGGACGATAAGTTGCGGAGCCCGGCTGCGCGTGGCCTCGTCCATCTTTGCCTTGGCGGCTGCTTCTGCCTAGGCCTTGGTCACGGCATCCGCCTGCGCCTTTGCAGCGGCGTCCGCTTGGGCCTTGGCTGCTGCCTCCTTCTGCCATTCCGCCTCCTCCTGCTCCTCGCGCACCTCCTGCGCGTTCTTCTCCGTCGTCTCCCTGAGGTCGGCAAGCGGGTCTATGCGCCGGGTGTTGGCGGAGCCCTCTGTTCCCCTGATGATGGAAGCAGAGGCTGACTGCTCAAGAGAGAGCGGGGCCCTGTTCAAGCAAGACAAGAAGAAACTCAGAAGGAGTTTCACAAGAAAGACAAAAGGAAAAACGCAAGAAGAGTCAAGCACTTACGCGGACACTGTCGAGGGATGCTACAGTGTCCTCTGGAACTAGGCCGCCTTCGCGGCGGCCTCCTGCCGCCTGGTCGTGGCGGCCGTGTTCTTCGGCTTGTTCGGCCGGGTGCCGAACAACGGCTTGGCGGCCCGGCGCTTTAGCGCGCCGCCTGGTGCGGTCGGCACGGCTGACGAGCCCGCGCCGCCCTGTCGGCTCCGTGCGAGCGGCGCGGCTCGTCCTCCTCCTCATCATCATCTGGCCACTCCTCGATGTCGCCTCCTTCGGAGCTGCCCGCTCCACCACCACCGCCTGTGGCGTCGTCCTCCTCCAAGGCGGCCATCCCCAAGTCGGGGTCGTCCGCGTCGCTCATGGTCTAGTCCGGCAGGTACACTTGGCCGTCCTCCAGGGTATCGGCTGCCGGCTGGGACGTGAGGGTCTGCACCGTGACCGACTGATCAGGCGGCAAAAGCAGAAACCGGTGAATAAAAAAGAAAATAATTAAGGACTTACTGCGGGCGGGGGGTTTGCACGGGAGTAAGGTCGCTTGCCGAACTGCCACTCCTCCTCCGAGAGTTTGCAGTTCAAGATGAAGTTCACCAGACGGGCCACCTCCGCATTCGGCATCTCCTTGGTGCACATCCGGCATGGGTCTCTATGCACGCTCATCCGACTGATCCGGTGAGGCCGGACTTGGAGAGGGGGCACCTGGCACACCACGAAGGCGGTCAGAAGGTCCAACGCCTTGAGACCCTCCGACTCCGCATCTCCTTGAGCCGGGCGATGCCAGCAGTGGAGGCGGCCGACAGAGTCTTCAGCTTGAAGGTCCAGTTGGTGCGGGGCTCAGCTGGCGGGTCGGCTTTATAAGCCGATAGGTTGACGAAGTCAGACGTCGGGTGGACATTCTTGACGTAGAAGTAAGAATTTTGCCACAGCTTGACTGACTATGTCAAGCTGATGGCCGGGAAGCAGTTCCCGACACTCGGACGTCGCACCGCGATGAAGGATGCGCACTAGGCCGCCTCCCCCTTGACGGCAGTGCCAAGCCTGGTGTAGAAGAACTCCCCCCAGAGCTCGAGGGTGGGGAGAACGCCGAGGTAACACTCGCAGAGGGTGACGAAGGCGGACATCAGAACCACCGTGTTCGGCGTCAGGTGGTGCGGCTGGAGGCGATAGAATGACGAAAGGAGCGGAGGAAGCCGCTTGCCAGCAGGCCGAAGCCGCGAATGAAATGCGACCGGAAGACGACGTGCTCGCCATCCTGCGCGCCGGCGAGATCTCCGTTTCGGGCGGAGGACGTGCCCATATGTAGTTCTAACCGGGCAGCCGCCGCGTCTGGCGGAGGAAGGTGATGTGGTCCTCGTGGAGGTTCGAGCTGTCCCAGTTACCGGCCAGCGCAATGAGGGCTTGGGCTCGACGGAGGCGCAGAACAACGGCGAGTGAGCGGACCCGCGGCAGAGCAGCAACGCTGTGGGGGAGAAGCGCTCGATGACGATGAGCTGCCGTAGCGCTTTGGCAAGAGGTAGGGGCCCTGTAGCAGTGAGGAAAGGAGAAGGGAGAGGAGGGCGCGCATGCGTCTGCCACCCCCTCCTCCCCCTACTCTCATAGCCCCAGGCGGCGAAGCCGAGGGGCGAGAACGTGGGGGTCGTGGGATTAATTGCGCCCACGACCCTACGACCCCGCTTTAACCGCGCAGTAACAACGTGCAGTTACTGTGCCACAGAATCCCTACAGTTTGCCTCGGCCGCACCGGATCCGCACGCGTGTCGAGGCCTGGTAGTGGCAGGCCCAGCCTGCGGCAACATCCCATCGCGCGCGTGGGCTGGCAGGCTGGCCTGGCTTGCTGGCGCTGCGTGGCGAGCAGGCAGCTGGCGGCAAGCCTGGCGCCTGCCTGGCGCGCCACCTGGCTCTTGCCGTGACGTTTCGAAAATCATCAGGCGGCCTGCCTGGCCACGGCCGGCTCGTAACAGTTGGCATCTCAGAAGACAGACGAAGCAAGATCAACCAGACCACTTGGAGTAGGAAGCTGCTGAAGCTCCTCGCCTCTTCAGCCGTGGCGCCCCACCAGCTTCGGGGAGTACTGACGGAGTAAATGACCACGGGTAGCCTCATCTGGTCCCCATGGCGATTCAAGACATCGGGGCCAGGTGCGCCCCTCAAGCCTCAACGATGAAGAGCCGCCTTCTCGGGGCCGACTTGTCCAAGCGGCCATGTCACGCCCCCGATGCGGCTATATCTCCCACGTGTCGAGGCACGACTTAGAGGCATAACCGCATTGAAAGCAATGTCGCAAGTGAGGTAATCTTCACACAACCCATGTAATACATAAGGAAAGAGATACATAGTTGGCTTACAATCGCCACTTCACACAATACATAAATAAACATCCATCATTGAGTACACTCAAGGTCCGACTACGGAACCAAAATAAAAGAAGATACCCCAAATGCTACAGATCCCCGATCGTCCCAACTGAGCACCACTCTCGATCATCAGGAAAAGACACATAGTAACGACCACGTTCCTCGTCGAACTCCCACTTGAGCTCGGATCGCCACCTGACCGCATCGTCGGAACTCGCAACTGTTTTGGTAGAATCTGTGAGTCACGGGACTCAGCAATCTCACACCCGCGAGATCAAGACTATTTAAGCTTATAGGAAGGACAGAGTAGTAAAGTGGAGCTGCAGCAAGCGACTAGCATATATGGTGGCTATTTCGCAAAAGAGAGCGAGAAGAGGAGCAAAGCACGGTCGTGAACTAGTAGCGATCAAGAAGTGATCTGAACTACTTACGCCGACATAACTCCAACACCGTGTTCACTTCCCGGACTCCGCCGAGAAGAGACCATCACGGTTACACACGTTGATGTGTATTTTAATTGAGGTCAACCGGGTTTTCTACAACGGACATTAACAAATTCCCATCTGCCTCATAACCGCGGGCACGGCTTTGAAAGATATTACCTGCAGGGTGTCCCAACTTAGCCCATTATAAGCTCTCACGGTCAACGAAGGATATTCCTTCTACCGGAAGACCCGATCAATCTCGAATCCCGGACTACAAGACATTTCGACAGCAATAAAACAAGACCAGCAAAGCCGCCCGATTGTGCCGACAAATCCCGATAGGAGCTGCACATATCTCGTTCTCGTGGCACATCCGGATGAGATTAGCTACGAGTAAAACCAAGCCTCGAGTTTCCCATGGTGGCCCAGCAGTAGCTCGAGTTCGGGCCAGCACTCAAGGAGCACTGGTCCGGGGTTAAAATAAAGATGACCCTCGGGCTCGCGAAAACCCGGGGAAAAGGCTTAGGTGGCAAATGGTAAAACCAATGTTGGGCCTTCTTGGACGAGTCTTATTCAAAGCGAACTGTCAAGGGGTCCCATAAATCACCCAACCGTAAGGAACGCAAAATCAAGGAACATAACACGGTATGACGGAAACTAGGGTGGCAAGAGTGGAACAAAACACGGGCATAAGGCCGAGCCTTCCACCCTTTACCAAGTATATAGATGTATTAATTATAGCAGATATATATATTGTGATATCCCCAACAAGTAAACATGTTCCAACAAGGAACAACATCTCCATGTTCCAACAAGGAACAAACTTCAGCTTCACGCAACTAGCAACGCTATAAGAGGGCTGAGCAAAGCGGTAACATAGCCAATCAACGGTTTGCTAGGAAAGGATGGTTAGGGCTGACATGGCAATATGGGTGGCATGATATAGCAAGTGGTAGGCATCGCAGCATAGGCATAGCAAAAGAGCGAGCAACTAGCATAGCAAAGATAGAAGTGATTTCGAGGGTATGGTCATCTTGCTCGCAATGTTCTCGAGTTGTCGAAAGCTTGATCCTCGTAAGCGTTCTCAACAGGTTCCTCGCTCACGCACTCGCCTCCGGCTCTACCCAAAGCAAGAACACAAACAAAGGAACCACAATAAATCACGGTGCAATGCACAATCAACATGATGCAAAACATGACATGATATGCGAGATGTGATATGCAATGCGTATAAAGCGCCCGGAAGGTAAATGATGAACCAGGCATCAACTTGGCAAACCAAGTATGCCACTGGAAAGATGAGATGATTTGGTTGAAATCGATATAAAGATCACGGAATCGGATGCACGGTTTGCAAATGACAAGCAAAACAAGAATGGCACAAATCTGCCATTAACAGCATGATGCCACTTAGCAAGCAACAAGAAATTAAGCTACTGCACCCAAACGTACCAACAAAGTATATGGCAGTGATCTACACAAGATGCTTGACAAAAGATGAGCACTGAGCTACGGCTAGATCACATCATAACAGGTTCAAACAAGCATGGCAAAAGTGCACAAAATATCAGGCTGGACATGGCAAAAACAGCATCAGGTTGCAATGTTCAGAGCAAGAAAACTACATGCTACAGGAACTTAAAATAGCAAAACATGGCATGGCATGAATCTACTCAAAGCATAGAACAAAAGTCCCTTACTGACCATAAGCCAAAAAGGATTAGAAAATATAGTAACACCCATGTCAATATTGAAAGTTTAGTTAACAGATTCAGCAACATGGCATGTCAAAACTGATAACAAGTAGGCATGTTTACAAGCTCAATGCACTCACTACAGAGCCTTATATGATAAACTAAGCATACATACATCAAGAAGACATGGCATAGAAGACATACATGGCAAGAACAATAACATAGCATACATGGATCAACCACAACAACCTTGGCAAAATTGAATAACATGTAAACAATCTGCCAGGAAACATTTGATAGCAAAAGTAGAGCTCGATTGACTCAAGCTATGGCACTCCATAATTGCAAACAAGGGCATGGATGGATAGAGCAAGACATGTTTAACAAAACATCCTTACTGAAGTATCTCAAAATATGCATGGATCTCTCGGTAGCATCAAGTTAACATGGCATCAAAATATCAGCTAAACAGGGCTGAAAACAGCAACATCAGGACACCTACTTTGCATGCTTGTGCTAGTCACCACATAGATCACAAAAATACATGGCATACATCCCTGGAAAGATGGCATGGCATATTACAAAACACATGTAGGACTCAAATTCATAGGGTGCACACATCAATCATAGCAAAAATAACAAAAGTGCAAGTTCTGTTAAGAAACAGAAACTAACATCACATAGCCCTCTTCCAACAGCATTTCGGGCATCAAGATGAGCTCAAATGAAAATGATTCAATGAGATGAAATGATCTACTCTTCGAGGCAAACATTTTGACATATTACACGCCCAAAACGGAGCTACGGATGCAAAGATGTGACCCGATGAACATGCAAAGATTTTACTGCAGAAAATGACTTAGTGGAAAAACGAGGGGGAAAAGTCAACCGCTGGGCTCTGGATCTGGATCTAGCGCGCGCGGTTCCCGAGGTCGCCGGAGCACCGGAGGACGCGGCCGGGCGGGAGTCGAGGCGGGGGGGCGGTGGCGGAGGCGCCTGGCGGGCGAGGAGGCGCGGTGGGCCGGGCGGCGTGCTGGGCGCGCCGGAGTCGAGCGAGGTGGCGGCGAGGAGGAGGCGGCGGCGGAGGGCGGCGGCGGCCGAGCGGGCGGCGGGCTGGGCGGCGGCGCTGGCGGTGCGTGGCGGCGGCGGGCGCTGGCGGGCGGGTTTCGCCTGGCCTGGGTGGCGTGTGGCCAGCTGCGGGCGGCGAGATGTGTCGCGCTCGAGTGGCGTGGACGCTGGGCGGCGGCTTCGTCTGGCGGCGGCGGACGCGTCCGTCTGCGCGAGGAGGGATATTTTAGGGTTTCGGGAAGAAGACCCGGATTTGGACGGGGAGATGTTTAAATAGGCATAGAGGAGCTAGGAGAGTCCAAATGAGGTGTAGTTTTCGCCCACACGATCGTGATCGAACGACGGAGAGCATGGAAGTGACTTAGATGGGTTATTGGGCTGTTTTGAAGGGTGTTGGGCTGCAACTTAAAAGAGGCCTTTGCGAGAGTGCGGTTAACCGTTGGAGTACCAAACGAGCTCCAAATGACCGAAACTTGACCGGTGGTCTACGGTGGTATACCAAGGCCACTAGACAAACCTCGGTCCATTCCGAGAAGGTTTAGTACCGCACACGGAAAAACGTAAAAGGGCCGCCGGGGAGATAGGAGTGCCGGATTGCAAAACGGACAACGGAAAAATGCTCGGAATCATGAGGCGAACACGTATGCAAATGCGATGCACATGATGACATGATATAAAATGCATGACATGGACAAAATGCAAAATGAAGAAAAACCCAACCACGGAGGGAATATCATATACAATGCCGAAAATGGCAAGAGTTGGAGTTACAAATATGGAAAGTTACTTCGGGTGTTACAACACTCCACCACTACAAGAGGATCTCGCCCCGAGATCTAGGACTGAAAGAACTCCGGATATTCGAACGGAGGTGATCCTCGCGCCCCGGTGGCTTCTCGGTCGGAATGGTGTGACCACTTCACTTTCAGGAATTTGATTGACTTGTTGCGAGTCTTGCGCTCGGTTTCTTCAAGAATAGCAACGGGGTGCTCATGATAAGAGAGATCTTCTTGAAGGTCAATCTCTTCGAAGTTGATAGTGCGTTCAGGAGTCTTGAAGCACTTGTGAAGCTGTGACACGTGAAACACATCGTGCACATTTGCGAAGTTGGATGGAAGCTCAAGTTGATAGGCGAGATCGCCTCTTTTTCCAATGATCTTGAAAGGACCCACGTATCTAGGGGCAAGCTTCCCTTTGATACCGAAGCGACGAGTGCCTTTCATTGGAGAGACGCGGAGGTAGACATGGTCTCCGATTTCAAAAGCCACATCACGGTGCTTATCATCATAATAGCTCTTCCGCGCGATTGCGCGGCTTTGAGATTCTCACGAATGACCTTGCACATTTCTTACGCTTACGTGATCAAGTCATTGCCAAGAAGTTGGCGTTCACTGTCTCGCACCAATTGAGAGGAGTACGGCACTTTCGCCATAGAGAATTTCGAATGGGGCCTTGCCCGAACTCGCTTGGAAGCTGTTGTTGTAGGAGAACTCGGCATATGGAAGACAATCTTCCCACTTCATACGAAGAAATGACACAAGCCACGAGCATATCTTCAAGGATTTGATTTACTCGCTCAACTTGGCCACTTGTTTGAGGATGGAAGGCTGTGCTGAAATGAATGTTGGTGCCCATGGCCTTCTGAAAAGAATCCCAAAACTTGGAGGTAAAGATGCTGCCACGGTCTGAAGAGATCACTTGTGGAATGCCATGCAAGGAGACAATCACTCGAGGTGTATAGCTCGCCAACCGAGCTGCTGTGATAGATTCTTTGATAGGAAGAAAATGAGCCACTTTAGTAAGCTTGTCAATGACAACGAAGATAGCATCATTTCCACGCTTGGACTTAGGAAATCCAGTCACAAAGTCCATTTCAATATGATCAAACTTCCATTCTGGAATAGCAAGAGGTTGGAGGAGACCAGCTGGTCTTTGGTGTTACGCTTTCACTCTTCCGCAGACATCACATTCATTCACGAATTGAGCAATTTCTCGCTTCATTCGAGTCCACCAATATGACTGCTTGAGGTCATGGTACATCTTCGTACTTCCGGGATGAATGGATAGAAGCGAATTGTGAGCCTCGTTCATAATGACTTTTCTAGATCACCCTTAGGAACCACAATCCGGTCCTCAAAGAAAAGAGTATCTTTGTCATCAACGTGGAAGCACTTGTACTTGAAATGCCCTTGTCGATACCATGTTTCACCTTTTTCACCATGGTATCCGAAGTTGAGCCTCACGAATCTGATCTTCCAAAGTAGGAGAGACTATGAGGTTGGCAAGAAAGCCTTGAGGAACAACTTGAAGATTCAGCTATGGAAAGCTTCACAGAGATCCGGTTGGAAGGGCTTGAGGATTAAACTGTTGCGATAAGCTTTCTGCTCAAAGCATCTGCAATGACATTGGCCTTGCCTGGAGTATATTCAATACTTGGGTTGTACTCTTGAATCATTTTGACCCATCGAGTCTGCGCTGAGGTTGAGGTTGGGCTGAGTGAAGATGTACTTGAGACTCTTGTGATCGGTGAAAATGTCCACTTTCCTTCCCAACAAGAGATGTCTCCATGTAATCAATGCATGGACAACTGCCGCCAACTCAAGATCGTGAGTGGGGTAGTTCTTCTCGTTGGGCTTCAAGCTGGCGAGAGGTATAAGCCACAACTCTCTTCTCTTGCATTAACACAGCACCGAGACCTTGAAGAGAAGCATCACGAAAACTTCAAATGGCTTGGATTCATCGGGAGGAGTCAAGGCAGAGCTGTGACGAGTTTCTCTTTGAGGGTATTGAAAGCAACGTCACACTGTGGAGAGACGGACATACTTCACATGCTTACGAGAAGGTTGGAAAGAGGCTTTGCAATCTTGGAGAAGTTCTCAACGAATCTTGCAATAGCTTGCAAGACCAAGAAAATCATGGAGCTGCTTGACATTACGAGGAGGTTCCCAATTCACAATTGCGGACACCTTCTCGGGATTAATAGCGATGCCCTTGGCGGAGATGATATGACCAAGATAAAGCACTTCATCAAGCCAAAATTCACATTTGGAGAACTTAGCATAGAATTGATACTCTCGAGCTTGTCTAGCACCAATCGTAAATGTTTGGCATGATCCTTCTTATTCTTGGAAGACCAAAATATCATCAAGATAGACCAAGGCGAATTCATTGGTGTAGGGGTTGAATATGAAGTTCATCATCCGAGAGAATGTTGGAGGAGCATTGACAAGGCGAAAGACATGACAAGTATATTCATAAGAACCAAAGCTTGTTCGAATGCTGTCTTGGGAATATCTTGTTCACGAATGCGAATCGATGATAACCCATATGAAGGTCAAGCTTGGAGAACACTTTAGCACCTTTGAGTTGCTCGAAAAGCTCATTGATGTTGGGAAGTGGATACTTGTTCTTGATTGTCTTCTTATTCAATGGACGGTAATCGACGCAAAGTCGGTCCGTGCCATCCTTCTTACGGACAAAAGAACACCACAACCCCAAGGAGATGAACTCGATCGATCAAACCCAGACGCTCTTGTTCATCGAGCTGCTTCTTCAATTCCTTCAGCTCATCAGGTCCAAGCTTGTATGGGCGCTTGCAAGCGGGTTGATGCGGGCTCAAGATCGATAACGAACTCAAGCGGCCGATGAGGAGGCATACCGGAAGCTCTTACGGAAAGACATCTTGGTACTCACAAACGACTGGAATCTGAGAGATGGCATTCAGTTCGCCCTTCTCATTGAGAGAAAACAACCGAATGGTTTCGTCACGAGCGGCATAGATGATCACATCATTAGAAGAGTGAGTCAATTGAATTTCCCTGGCAGCACAATCAAGCTGAGCTTTGTGCTGATAAAGCCAGTCCATTCCGAGAATAAGATCAATATCCGAGTCACCAAGAACAATTGGTTTAGAAAGAAATCTATAATCGCCCATCTTGATAGAGACATCCGGGACGCAAACATTAGATGTCATTTGCTTACCCGGGGACACAATCTTCAACGGAATAGGAATCTTTTCCGTCACAAACTCATGCTTGGCAACAAAAGGTCTCGAAATGAAAGAAAGCGATGCACCAGTATCAAATAAGACTTTTGCAGGAATATCATTAACTGAGAGATTACCCATGATCACATCAGAAGAATCCTCTGCTTGAGCTGCATTCATCATATTGACCTTTGCAAACTTGGGATTATGCTTGACCTTTGCATTCTTTGGAAGATTTCACGGAGGAGGAGGCTAAAGGCGCCTCTGGTTGAAGCACTTGTTAGCATAGTGACCTTCTGCACGACACTTGTTGCAAGTCACCTCGAGAGCGGACGGTGGTAAGGAGCACTTGACCTTGGAGCTTGAGAATTAGACTTGTTACGATAGCTTGGGTTGGGTGGGTGGGAAGATCCACGGCCACCTGAGTTCTTCTGGCGATAAGGCCGACGGAACGGAGGAGGAGGAAGGTAGAACTTCGCTGCTTAGCTGCCACTTGAGAGGAAGAAGAAGACTGAACTGCATCCTCGATTCTCTTCTTAGAAGCCTCACATTTGAGCTGGGCAGCTTCTTGCTTGAGTGCCATGTTGTAGAAATCATCATACTTTTCGCTCAAAAGCACAAGAGCTAATTGCAGATCTTCTCTCAGACCACCTCTGAATTGATAGATCATACTCTTTTCATCAGGTACGTCTTGCTTAGCAAAACGAGCGAGTTTCTGGAACTGGATATTGTATTGATAGACAGACATGTTGCCCTGCTTGAGATTGCGGAACTCCTCACGCTTGCTCTCAACAACACTTTTCGGAATGTGGTGAGCTCTGAAATCTCGGCGGAACTCATCCCAGGTAATGACACGACCTCCTCTGGAATCTTTGTATTGTTTGGTACCACTCGGCAGCTTGATCCTTGAGTTGAAACGATGCAAACTTGACAAAGTCCTCGGTCGACATTGCTACAATCAAAATGCTTGCAGATGTCCACAAGCCAATCGTCGGCGTCTGTGGCCTCGACCACGTAAACCGAAAGACTTCGCTGATTAGCGAGGAACCGACCGAGAGTAGCAAAGTGCGGCTGATTGTTGCCTTGACCTTGATTTCCTTGATTGCCTTGCCCTGAGTACGTTCTTGCAAGAGCTGCAAAATCATCGAGCATTGGCATTGGTGGCTGCCATGATAGCTTGCCGGGCCTCCGGAGGCGGAGGTGGAGGTGGAGGTTCGGTGATCCCCATCATTGCGATCCGGATTGACGCTGCGTTGGCGGAGCCATCTGAAGAGGGTGACATCCGTTAGTCCTTTGATAGACAAAAGATAAGTAGAATCAACGGATAGAAATTGCAACATATAGTCTTCACAATAAACATTCAACAAGAATGAGCGAATGAATTCAAAGTTAATCATCACACGTCCATTAAGGTGAGAAGCCACTTAGATAAAGATATGGAAACAACATCATCTTAGAAACAAATCGAATATCACAACTGAAAACAAAAGATTGGCTTCTAGATTGAGCGGAACAAACACATGATAGAGATTTACGCCCAAAGTGTTAGTGGTGGGGCCCACACGGACACGACGTATAGCGGACGTCACGAATGACAAACAAGACGTCCCGAATCAGCATAGCCGAGGATTCTTTAAGACGTCTCGCGACCATCAGAATCGACCGTGAATGGGCGGACCACTAGACGTTGAACCCCAATCTCAAATCATACATCCATCGGAAAGATATCACGTAAGCTACTAGAATTCCCACCTATAAACTCCCGAAACTTTCTGGTTATGCAATCTGGTGTTGGGGATACAGGGACACAAAATATATCACCCAAACTAACAATACCTAGATCCGATTGTATCCATCCGTCAACACATAACCAAGAAATCCTCGAAATCGTGTACCTCGACCTTGAAAAACATCCGTTATACAAGTCATGGCAATACTCCGCACTCACCTCGAGATTGGGTTATCGGGTTATCTCACCAACAATCGCACAAAAGAGATTTCGATGTCGGCAAAACTCGGTATTCGAATCGCAACGATAAAATTGTGACGACAACACCTCGGAGCTCAACTCCCGGGACACCGCCACAACCCCTAAATGTCAGGAGGCACCAAGAACAATGTTCTCGTCACAAAACCATCGGAACGATTCCAAGATACCCACGTGATCCTAATTTTTTTTTTGTGAAATTTGAGGAGAGAAGAGTCAAAACTCTCGTCGGGATACCTCACCAGAGCGACGAAAGGACTGGGGAGTAAAAAAAGAATACTCTCCGATATATATAATCCTAAGACTCAAAACATTTTCCATTCTAGACTCAACAACGCCATGACAAACAATCAAGTAGGGGGCTTCTAAGTCGGGAAGGCTCGATTACCAACTTGTCACGCCCGATGCGGCTATATCTCCCACGTGTCGAGGCACGACTTAGAGGCATAACCGCATTGAAAGCAATGTCGCAAGTGAGGTAATCTTCACACAACCCATGTAATACATAAGGAAAGAGATACATAGTTGGCTTACAATCGCCACTTCACACAGTACATAAATAAACATCCATCATTGAGTACACTCAAGGTCCGACTACGGAACCAAAATAAAAGAAGATACCCCAAATGCTACAGATCCCGATCGTCCCAACTGGGCACCACTCACGATCATCGGGAAAAGACATAGTAACGACCACGTTCCTCGTCGAACTCCCACTTGAGCTCGGATCGTCACCTGACCGCATCGTCGGAACCTGCAACTGTTTTGGTAGACTCTGTGAGTCACGGGGACTCAGCAATCTCACACCCGCGAGATCAAGACTATTTAAGCTTATAGGAAGGACATAGTAGTAAAGTGGAGCTGCAGCAAGCGACTAGCATATATGGTGGCTATTTCGCAAAAGAGAGCGAGAAGAGGAGCAAAGCACGGTCGTGAACTAGTAGCGATCAAGAAGTGATCCTGAACTACTTACGTCAGACATAACTCCAACACCGTGTTCACTTCCCGGACTCCGCCGAGAAGAGACCATCACGGTTACACACGCGTTGATGTGTATTTTAATTGAGGTCAACCGGGTTTTCTACAACGGACATTAACAAATTCCCATCTGCCTCATAACCGCGGGCACGGCTTTGAAAGATATTACCTGCGGGGTGTCCCAACTTAGCCCATTATAAGCTCTCACGGTCAACGAAGGATATTCCTTCTCTGGGAAGACCCGATCAATCTCGAATCCCGGACTACAAGACATTTCGACAAACAATAAAACAAGACCAGCAAAGCCGCCCGATTGTGCCGACAAATCCCGATAGGAGCTGCACATATCTCGTTCTCGTGGCACATCCGGATGAGACTAGCTACGAGTAAAACCAAGCCTCGAGTTTCCCGTGGTGGCCCGCAGTAGCTCAGTTTGGGGCCAAGACTCGAAGGAGCACTGGTCGGGGGTTAAAATAAAGATGACCCTCGGCTCGCGAAAACCGGGGAAAAGGCTTAGGTGGCAAATGGTAAAACCAATGTTGGGCCTTTTTGGACGAGTCTTATTCAAAGCGAACTGTCAAGGGGTCCCATAAATCACCCAACCGTGTAAGGAACGCAAAATCAAGGAACATAACATCGGTATGACGGAAACTAGGGTGGCAAGAGTGGAACAAAACACCAGGCATAAGGCCGAGCCTTCCACCCTTTACCAAGTATATAGATGTATTAAATTATAGCAGATATATATATTGTGATATCCCCAACAAGTAAACATGTTCCAACAAGGAACAACATCTCCATGTTCAACAAGGAACAAACTTCAACTTCACCGCAACTAGCAACGCTATAAGAGGGCGAGCAAAGCGGTAACATAGCCAATCAGCGGTTTGCTAGGAAAGGATGGTTAGGGCTGACATGGCAATATGGGTGGCATGATATAGCAAGTGGTAGGCATCGCAGCATAGGCATAGCAAAAGAGCGAGCAACTAGCATAGCAAAGATAGAAGTGATTTCGAGGGTATGGTCATCTTGCCTGCAATGTTCTCAGAGTTGTCGAAAGCTTGATCCTCGTAAGCGTTCTCAACAGGTTCCTCGTTCACGTACTCGTCTCCCGGCTCTACCCAAAGCAAGAACACAAACAAAGGAACCACAATAAATCACGGTGCAATGCACAAGCAACATGATGCAAAACATGACATGATATGCGAGATGTGATATGCAATGCGTATGTGCGCTCCGGAAGGTAAATGATGAACCAGGCATCAACTTGGCAAACCAAGTATGCCACTGGAAAGATGAGATGATTTCGGTTGAAATCGATATAAAGATCACCGGAATCGGATGCACGGTTTGCAAATGACAAGCAAAACAAGAATGGCACAAATCTGCCATTAACAGCATGATGCCACTTAGCAAGCAACAAGAAATTAAGCTACTGCACCCAAACGTACCAACAAAGTATATGGCAGTGATCTACACAAGATGCTTGACAAAAGATGAGCACTGAGCTACGGCTAGATCACATCATAACAGGTTCAAACAAGCATGGCAAAAGTGCACAAAATATCAGGCTGGACATGGCAAAAACAGCATCAGGTTGCAATGTTCAGAGCAAGAAAACTACATGCTACAGGAACTTAAAATAGCAAAACATGGCATGGCATGAATCTACTCAAAGCATAGAACAAAAGTCCCTTACTGACCATAAGCCAAAAAGGATTAGAAAATATAGTAACACCCATGTCAATATTGAAAGCTTCGTTAACAGATTCAGCAACATGGCATGTCAAAAACTGATAACAAGTAGGCATGTTTACAAGCTCAATGCACTCACTACAGAGCCTTATATGATAAACTAAGCATACATACATCAAGAAGACATGGCATAGAAGACATACATGGCAAGAACAATAACATAGCATACATGGATCAACCACAACAACCTTGGCAAAATTGAATAACCTGTAAACAATCTGCCAGGAAACATTTGATAGCAAAAGTAGAGCTCGATTGACTCAAGCTATGGCACTCCATAATTGCAAACAAGGGCATGGATGGATAGATAAAGACATGTTTAACAAAACATCCTTACTGAAGTATCTCAAAATATGCATGGATCTATCGGTAGCATCAAGTTAACATGGCATCAAAATATCAGCTAAACAGGGCTGAAAACAGCAACATCAGGACACCTACTTTGCATGCTTGTGCTAGTCACCACATAGATCACAAAAATACATGGCATACATCCCTGGAAAGATGGCATGGCACATTACAAAACACATGTAGGACTCAAATTCATAGGATGCACACATCAATCATAGCAAAAATAACAAAAGTGCAAGTTCTGTTAAGAAACAGAAACTAACATCACATAGCCCTCTTCCAACAGCATTTCGGGCATCAATATGGGCTCAAATGAAAATGATGCAATGAGATGAAATTATCTACTCTTCGAGACGAACATTTTGACGTATTGCACGCCCAAAACGGAGCTACGGAGTTTCGGGGAAGAAGACCCGGATTTGGACGGGGGAGATGTTTAAATAGGCATAGAGGGAGCTAGGAGAGTCCAAATGAGGTGTAGTTTTCGCCCACACGATCGTGATCGAACGACGGAGAGCATGGAAGTGACTTAGATGGGTTATTGGGCTGTTTTGAAGGGGTGTTGGGCTGCAACTTAAAAGAGGCCTTTGCGAGAGTGCGGTTAACCGTTGGAGTACCAAACGAGCTCCAAATGACCCGAAACTTGACCGGTGGTCTACGGGTGGTATACCAAGGCCACTAGACAAACCTCGGTCCATTCCGAGAAGGTCTAGTACCTGCACACGGAAAAACGTAAAAGGGGCCGCCGGGGAAGATAGGAGTGCCGGATTGCAAAACGGACAACGGGAAAAATGCTTGGAAACATGAGACGAACACGTATGCAAATGCGATGCACATGATGACATGATATAAAATGCATGACATGGACAAAAAGCAAAATGAAGAAAAACCCAACCACGGAGGGAAAATCATATATCAATGCCGAGAATGGCAAGAGTTGGAGTTACAAATATGGAAAGTTACTTCCGGGGTGTTACAGGCCAGCTGCTAGAGGGCGGCGGTCCTCAGAAGAAAGCCATGAGACGGGCCGACTCCTAGAAGGCGGCCTGCAGAGAGGCCGGCTCCTAGCAGGCGGCCCCTCACGCTCTCAAAGTTAGCACCCACATAATTACGACGTGATGAGGCGTGGCTACAGTACAGCCTGCCACCCCCGAATCCCAGGCAGAGCATGGCCACCATGCAGTGTATCGGGCGGACATCCCCCGCCCGGCGCGGCACAGTTGCCACGTAGCTCATGACATCACCCATGGCAGAGAAGGCCATGCTCCCATTATGGGCTGTCGGTACGGCCGGTAGGCGGTGGGCCCTACATGTACGTGAGAAGCCAGAATGCGGCGAGCCCCGACCAGTCGCCACGGGGGAAGGCCGACTCCCAGCAGGCGTCCCTCCCCCTCCCTCAAAATCTGTGCGCCATTAATCAGAAGAGACGGGGAGTGGCTACAGTGAACGCCCGCTAGGCGGCGGTACTGTAGCAATGCCATCCCTGACAAAGCACACATCATCAGTGGCATTGCGATAGTATTAAGAAGCCGGCAGGACCCGCAAGCGGCGGGCGCAGCCTGTCGGTGAAGTACAAGATAGCCAGTGGGACCCACAAGGCGGCGGGCCCCAGCGGCAGGCGGAGAAGCCGGCGACCGTAGACACTGATAGCCGGGTCCAACACCCGGCCAGGTTACCATTGTACCCCTGGGGGTAGGCCTATATAAACCCCCCAGGGCACCCATGCAAAGGGTTCAGCCTCATAGAGACTTTAGTCCACCCACACACACATAGAGAGAGAGGAAGCTAGGGCTAGCCTTGCTCTTCTTCCCCCTCTAGAGAAACAGCTCAAGGAGAAATCTTGTAGCCACCATTGTTGCTTGAGTGATCATGCGGAGACCCCCAGAGCAGGAGTAGGTGTGTTATCTCCTAGGAGAGCTCCGAACCTGGGTAAGATTCACCGGCAGGCATGTTTGCGCCTTATCCCGTTTCTAGGCACCTGTGACGTATTATTAGCCCCCTCCATGATAAGCCATCCTTTGGCATATGTCGCACGACACCCCCGACAGCCCACATTCGCCTTCCATACAATGCCATCCTTGGGTATCCGGCCCTGGCCAAGTTCATGGCAGTGACTCATCATGGTTACAACATCCTCAAGATGCCAGGGAGCTACGGCGTCATCACGGTCGCCTGCGAGGAGAAGGATGCGGTGTCCTCTCTCGAGCGCGCCTACCAGGCTGCGGCGGCCAAAGACCCAGACAGCGAAGGTGCCATCTACCCTCTTGAGGATGTCCCTATGAAGAAGAAGCAGATGCTCCGCCAAGAGCCTTAGGTGAGCGGTGTCTCCAGCGGCACCACCTCAGGACCAGCGCCCACGGATGGGTCGCCTCCCTCTCTCGCATAGGAAGGCGCGCCCAGCGCCCTCCTCAGGCTGGGCTCGGGGCTCTCTTTTGGAGAGCCTTTGACTTAGCCAATGTCACAAGGGAGGCGCTCGGGCACCACATGGAGGCATGCGACATCGCACGCTTCCCTCATGAGGGCACGAGGCATGGAGAGCCTGGTGCTCATGAGTTCATCACCAAGGCCACCAAGGAGCTTCAAGAGGCAAGAGCCATGCGCGGCGACCGCCGCCCACCTCATGGCGTAGCTCCTTGTCCTGGCGAGGACGACGAGCTGCTCATTTGCGTCAACATCCTAGGGCTCAACAGGGCCGCATCCCAGGAGCGCTTTTGTACTTCACGCGTTGGCCAGTGTGAGGGTCCCCCTCACAGCTACGTTCCATGCCTTTCGGCTTGCCGAACGCGGCTGTCACCTTCCAGCGCCACCTGCGGAGTGTTCTAGCGGCTCAGGAGGCCAGGCATCACGCGGTCCTAGCAGAGATGGCGACGGTTTTTCATGATGTCGGTGTACTAAAGTAGGGGTACCTTAGTACCCCGAACCTGTGCACGGGCAGTCGCAGCGTCCCCGTGGCAAGCCTTGCCGGGCGTCTGCCAAGACCCTCCGCGGCCCTTCAGAAAACAAGACCCCGGCAAGAGGAGCTTGCCGGTGAGCCATTCAAGAACGAAGAACTCAAGATGAAGAGACAAGGCCCCGGCAAGAGGAGCTTGCCGGGAAGCCCAGCTTTGGCACCTCAAGAAACACTTGCTAAGACACACCGCGCGTCCCGGCAAGGCCCCGGCAAGAGGAGCTTGCGGGAAGGCTTGGTGAGCGATAAGCCCCAAGCGACCAGAACCTTGCAGCGGCAAAGTACTCGCCGCGACAAGTGACCTCTCTTCATCTCGCACCAGCTCACCCGCCAGCGTGTCACCACGGGGCTCTCCCAAGCACGTGTGTCGACGGGCTGTGCAGCCAGCGGGGAGCAGCGACAAGCGGCGCTGACAGGCTACCATCGTGGCAAACGGAGGCGCACTTGACGGTCCCTGTTACATTGTTCGGGCGACTGAGACGGGCATTGATGACTTTTGTCCCTTGCCGTCAGAGTTAGGTATAGATTACTGTACACCGTACAAAGCGGTGTACCAACCTATGTTTTTACCATCTTACCCTTGTCTACTTGCCACATGTGGTGACCCCTTGTGCCTATAAAAGGAGGCCCAAGTGCAACATAGAAAGGGTTCGGTCCAGCTCCGGCTTAGTTCATTCTACTCATACAAGACCACACTCAGGCTAGGCTTTGTAGCTCCCATTGCTCCCTAGCAAGAACACAAGATAATCCACAAAGCAGCAGTAGGAGTATTATCTCTCTGGAGAGCTCCGAAGCTGGGTAAATCCGCTCGCGTGCATCGCCTCGATCCGCTCTTTGTGCGATCTCCGCCCCCCTCCGAACCACAAGGGACCCAGGTCCCGTAGGTGTTCGTGGGACACGATCAGTTCTCCCGGCCATCTTTGGCGCGCCAGGTAGGGGGCGTCGAGGCTGTGTGAACCCGAT
This sequence comes from Aegilops longissima, assembly GCA_021605205.1. Lineage (NCBI taxonomy): Eukaryota > Viridiplantae > Streptophyta > Magnoliopsida > Poales > Poaceae > Aegilops > Aegilops longissima. Next base: position 334,922,368 of record CM038677.1, read on the forward strand.
CCGGCGGTTACACGAGCAACTTCATCAACATCTTCGTCGACATGGCGCCGAAGAAGAAGTCTTCGGCAGTAGCAAAGCCGTCCGCGTCGAACCCACCACCACCGGAGCTGTCAGGTGGTGGGGGAAACGCTGGCGAAGGAACCGGCGTCGTCGAGAGAGCCCACAATGCCGCCAGGTCCTAGGACAAGGCAGCACAGGCGTCGGCGTCCGAGTCCGCACCGCGTCCTTCGCAGGAGGCGCGGGACCGACAGCGTCATGATGCTCGTGGCACCATACGCTCGCTGGATCAAGGCCAAGCTGGTGGATCCCGAGGCCCTCGAGACCGCATGCCCCCACAAGATGCTGGTACGAAAGCGATACGATCGCTTAGGCATGGATGCTGCTCCTCCTAACTTGGTTAGGAGTCGAGCACATCCGTTCTTCGCTCTGTCGCCGTTACCGCCAACCACACCAGCGGAAGCCTTGGCTGAGCTCGATTACTTCTAGATTACCTCCAACGGCCGATAAGGTCGACGAATGGAGGGCTACAATTCAGAGTCTCATCGGCCGCCAACGGCGACATCCCATGCAACCGAAAGTGCTTCGCGATCGCGGCAAAGCGACAAAGCGCGAGCTGATGGTGGCGAGACTTGCGGGGTGCACCCACCGTACACTCCCCTTCGAAGGCCAAGATCCCGACTCGCGGATCCACCTCGACAGCGACTCCACCGCGTCGTCGGATCCGCGAGCTCGTCGCGACCAGCGCCAATTTCTCTGAGAACGGCAAGAAGAAGACGCTCGAACCCGCATCGAGCGCCGAAGAGAAGCGCGCCGTCAATCCGACCAGAGCGCCGGGCCCTTGCCGATATGCATGCGCCCGAAACCGGGCGACTTGCCATCTGTGATGAGGTTGCCCTGCGTTCACCCGTGAGCTGCGGCAAGTCCGGTGGCCCGACAAGAAAAACTTCAAACCAGATGTGCTGGAGAAGTATGATGGCAGGACACACCCATCGGAGTTCCTCAGCATCTATACCATCGCGGTGCAAGCTGCGGGGGGACGAGACGACAAGATCCTCACCAACTACTTTCCCCTGGTGCTCAAGCCAAACGTCAGATCTTGGCTCATGCACTTGCCGGATGGCTCTATTTCTTCTTGGGCAGATTTGTGCCACCAGTTTGTTGGCGCCTTCACAGGCGGCCACAAGCCTCATGGGCAGGAGAGTGATCTCCACCTGCTTGCCCAGAAGGAGGGAGAGTCCCTGCGCAAGTTCATCCAGAGATTTAGTCGAGTGCACTACAACATCCCCGACGTCCACCCTGCCCGCGGTGATCGATTGCATTCCATCGGAATGTAGGAAACCGCAGGATGAGGAGGAGATGGCGATGTGCAAAGTGAAAGACGTCGTGAGCTCACGCCTGGCCGACAAGTGTGCACGCTAGCTGAAGAAGGAAGAAGACTCGAGGAGAGAATGTGGGAGCAGAATCTGACAGTGAGGAGATCGCCCCGGCAAGGAAGAGCCGGCGGCGAAACAGCAGAAGGAAGAAAAACTAAGAAGTACTAGTTGTCGAGCAGTCCGGCAAGGATGGTGCCGCCAACAAAGCCAAGGCTGGTGGCTCCGGCAAGGAGGTTGCCGTTAGCGCCGACCGCCAAGCTGTGGCGGACGCCGACAAGCCCGACAGCTCAACAAGCGATCTTGTAAAATCCACCGCACCAAGGGCCACGATCTCCGAGCTGCAAGAAAGTCGAGCAGCTTGTTGAGCTACTGAGAGCTGAATCGAGCGGCGAGACAAGGAGAAGGCCCAAGAAGGTGCAGGTACAGCAAGTAAGAAGAGACCCGGTCGGGGAGGACGCCGCGGCAAGGCTAAGCAGCGGCAAGGAGACAGACCTCCCCGCGGTCGCGACAAGGAAGAAGACGAAGATGAAGATGACGAAGACATGGAAGATGATGAAGCTGACGAGCAGGAGTTTCAAAAGGCAACGCAGGTCCTTTGCGTTGACGGTGGTGCTTCTCTGCATACCTCGCACCGCCAACTCAAGCAATGGATGCATGAGGTCAATGCAGCAGAACCCTCCATAGTGTCACGCAAACCTCTGAAGTGGTCCAGCACGCCCATCATCTTTGACATTGAAGATCACCCTGATCGCATCACTGCAGTCGGGTGCTTGCCGATGTTGGTCTCACCAACCATCCGCAACCTCAAAGTCACAAAGATGTTGGTTGACGGCGGGCGGCCTGAATTTGATCTCTCTGCGGTGCTCCAAAAGCTTCAAATCCACGACAATGAGCTCAAGAAACTGGTACTTTCAAGGAATCAACCCGGGAAGGAGCAAGCCCAAAGGGAAGATCACGTTGCGGTAACATTCGGCAGCGAGCTCAACTTCAGAACCGAGAGGTCACGTTTGGCGTCGCCGATTTCCCATTGCCCTACAATGGCATACTTGGCCGCCCGGCACTCGCCAAGTTCATGGCCGCCTCTCATCATGCCTACAACTTACTCAAGATGCCCGGCCCGATAAGCGTCATTTCTGTCCATGGCGACAAGAAGGACGCGCTTATCTGCGCCGACAAGATTTACCGGGATGCAGCTGCCGCGACAGTTAGCAAACCACTTGCCGCTGAAGCTCCCGGGGGGAAGAAGAAGACCACCAAGACCGGCAAGAGCTCTGATGCCCACTCCGGCAAGCGCACCTCCTCGGAGTGTTGCGGTACCGTCGAGGACGCACCATCGAGCTCCACCGCAAGTGCAAGAAGGCGATGGCAGCTCCGCGAAGACCAAGAAGGTGCCGCCAAGGAGGGCGGCACTGGTGGTACCTTCACCATCAGTGCCACGCTTGACCCTAAATAGGAAGGCGAGCTCGTTGCTTTCCTGCGGGCGAATGTCGATGTGTTTGCAAGGCAACCATCTGACATCCCCAGTGTTCCCAGGAAAGTAATTGAGCATCACCTAGCTGTCTGTCCTCACGCGCGGCCCGTCAAGCAAAAAGTTAGGAAACTGGCAGTGGAGCGCCAAGAGTTCATAGCGGAAGAAATCAAGAAGTTGGAAGCAGCAGGGCTTGTCAGGGGAGTCCTCCATCCCACGTGGTTGGCCAATCCGGTAGTTGTACGCAAGGCTAATGGGAAATGGAGACTTTGTATTGACTTCACTGATGTTAACAAAGCTTGTCCCAAAGACCCATTTCCCTTGCCATGTATCGACCAGATTGTTGACTCCACGGCTGGATGTGATCTGCTTTCATTTCTTGATGCTTATTCAGGATATCATCAGATCTTCATGGCAGAAGAGGATGAAGAGAAAACCGCATTCATTACACCATGTGGCACGTACTGCTTCATACGGATGCCTTTCGGTTTAAAGAATGCTGGTTCAACCTTTGCAAGAGTAGTCCACGATGCCTTTGAGCCACAAATACACAGAAATGTAGAAGCATACATGGATGACATAGTGGTCAAGAGCAAGGACAAAGCAACTCTGGTTCAGGATTTGGATGAAACATTTGCAAATCTGCGCAAGATCAACCTCAAGCTCAACCCGAGAAGTGCGTGTTTGGAGTCCCTTCCGGCAAGCTTCTCGGGTTCTTTGTGTCTCAGCGGGGAATTGAAGCCAATCCCGACAAGATCAAGGCCATTGAGCAGATCGAAGCACCAAAGCGCATCAAGGATGTCAGAAGGCTTGCCGGTTGCGTGACTGCTCTCAGCAGGTTTATCTCTAAGTCTGCTGAGCGCGCCCTGCCATTTTTCAAGATTTTGAAAAAGGCAGGTCCAATGAAATGGACTCCCGAAGCGGAGGCTACGCTGCAGGATTTGAAGAGATACCTGTCCTCCGCTCCGATACTTGTCGCACCTAGGCCACAAGAGAAGTTGCTGCTGTATATAGCGGCAACCAATCAAGTGGTTAGTGCTGCGTTAGTAGCGGAGAGGGAGGCAGATGATGAGCCGGCAACCGAGGCGAGCGCATCCAGCGACAAGCAAGGGGCTTCGCCGTCAAGCTCTGGTCCCGACAAGGACGGATCAGCGCAGGGTTGCGACAAGATACAGAAGAAGATGGTGCAGCGCCCAGTTTATTTTGTCAGTTCCCTTCTGCAGGGGGCTAGGTCAAGGTACTCTGGTGTGCAGAAGTTGCTTTTCGGCCTCCTCATGGCCTCGAGAAAGCTGCGCCATTACTTCCAAGCACACGAGATAACAGTTGTCACTCGCTTTCCGCTGAAGAGGATATTGCAAAATCCGAAGCAACAGCAGGATTGTCGAGTGGGCCTTTGGAACTGTCAAGCTTTGGTCTCTAGTTTGAAAGCACTTCAACTATCCAGAGCGAGCATTGGCAGAATTCATAGCAGAGTGGACGCCCACGCAAGATGAAGAAATTCGAGACAAGCATCCCGTCAAAGAAGCAAATAAAGAGTGGCTGATGTACTTGATGGTGCCTTCTCGCTGCAAAGCGCCCGGTGCGGCGTGCTTGCTTATCGCACCCACCGGAGAGCACCTCAAGTACATAGTCCAGATGCACTTTCCCAAGGAACAAGCAACAAACAATACCGCAGAGTATGAAGGTTTGCTTGCCGGTCTCAGGATTGCGGTAGACCTTGGGATCAAGAAGCTCATTGTCAGGGGGGACTCGCAACTTGTCGTCCACCAAGTAAATAAAGATTATCAGAGTCCGTTGATGGAAGCTTACGTCGATGAAGTGAGGAAGCTAGAAGAGCACTTTGAAGGCCTGCAAATGGAGCATGTTCGAAGAGCTCAGAATGATATAGCTGATGGCCTCTCCAAATGTGCCGCACTCAAGTTACCTGTGGAACCAGGAATTTTGTGCTCAAGCTGACTCACCAACCGTAACACCATCAACAGTCAAAGCAAGAAGAGAAAATTGGTTTCGGCGACTACTTTCCGCAGAGCTCCCGAAGCCGCCGCCAAGAAGGTCCCTAAAATCAGCATAAATATCACCGAGGAGCGATGCGCTCCGACAAACCATGCAGTTTGTATCGTTGAAGCAAGCGCTCCCGACAAGTTTCGCTCCGGCAAACTTGTCGGGATCATCGAGCTCCGGCAGACCCACAAGTTCTTGCCGTAGAAGCTGATGCTCCCGCAGTGATAGAAGAGCCTTTAGTCCTTGTTGTCGAGCCACAAGCTCCAAAGATGGGCACAACAAATCGTCCATTTCCTTGAGACGGAGAACTTCCGAAGAGCAAGAAGAAGCGGAAAAAAGTAGCCCGGCGGTCAAGTATATACCAGTTTGTTGACAACATCCTGCATGAAGAAGGCTCAACGGTGTGAAATTGAAGTGTATTTGCGGGAAGATGGCCGAAGCTGTTGGCGAGAGATACATGGAGGCATATGTGGTCACCACATCGGCGCTAGAGCACTTGCCGCAAAGCTTTCCGGCAAGGTTTCTTCGGCGAAGCCCTCCGGGATGCAATTGCACAAGTAACCAAGTGTGAAGCGTGCAGTTCCATTCCAAACAGATACACCAACCAGCTCAAGCTCTCCAGACGATCCCTTTATCCTGGCCCTTTTCGATGCAGGGGCTCGACATCCTCGGCCCCTTCCCCGAGCTGTCGGGGCTTTGAATACTTGTACGTCGCAATCGACAAGTTCACAAAGTGGCCGGAAGTGGAACCAGTGAGGAAGGTGACAGCACAGTCATCCGTCAAGTTCTTCAGGCACACTCATACAAGTGCCTATAGCATATATCAAGCATTAGAACTACTTGGAACCATATAAATTTGACATGCAATGCTCAAGAACATGGTCACCTATGAAGCACAAATTTGCAACGAATAAAACACTAGAACAAAAACTAATTGGACCAATGGAGGAGTCACATACCAAGGAACAATCTCCCCAAGCAGTTTTGCGAGAGGTGCTTTGAGCAAGGAGATCAAAAATCACAGCAAAAGTGGCTAGAACACGAGCTTGAGTTGGTTTTTCGGGTTTGTGTGAGGCAGAGGAAGAAGATGGGTGCAGGGATAAGTGGAGGAGGGCCACCATGGGCCCACGAGGCAGGGGGGCGCGCCCAGGGGGGTAGGGCACGCCCTCCACCCTCGTGGCTAGGTGGCAGCTCCCCCCGCGGTAATTTTTGCACTAAAAATCCTCAAATATTCCCGAAAAAATCATATTAAATTGGCATGGCATTCTGAGGACTTTTATTTTTGGGATATTTTTATATTGCACGGATAAATCAGGAAATAGACAGAAAAATACTATTTTACTTTAATTCTACTAAAGAACAGAAAATATAAAGAGGGTACAGAAGGTTGTGCTTCTAGTTTCTTCCATCTCATGCTGATAAAAAAGAATCCACTAACAAGGTTGATCAAGTCTTGTTAACAAACACATTCCGATTGACATGGAACCGGACTATGTTACCTCAACGGGGATATGGACATCCCCAATAATAAGTATATCATATTTCTTCTTGACAGTAGGTAGAGGAAATTCAAAACCTCCAAATATAATCGATGGAAGTTTTCCAATAGAGTTGATACTATAAACTTGAGGTTGTTTCCTCGGAAAGTGTACCGTATGCTCATTACCATTAACATAAAAAGTGACATTGCCTTTGTTGCAATCAATAACAGCCCCTGTAGTGTTAAGGAAAGGTCTTCCAAGAATAATAGACATACTATCATCCTCGGGAATATCAAGAATATCAAAGTACGTTAAAATAGTAACGTTTGCAACCACAACAGGCACATCCTCACAAATACCGACATGTATAGCAGTTGATTTATCAGCCATTTGCAAAGATATTTCAGTAGGCGTCAACTTATTCAAATCAAGTCTACGATATAAAGAGAGATGCATAACACTAACACCGGCTCCAAGATCACATAAAGCAGTTTTAACATAATTTCTCTTAATGGAGCATGATATAGTAGGTACTCCTGGATCTCCAAGTTTCTTTGGTATTCCACCCTTAAAAGTATAATTAGCAGGCATGGTGGAAATTTCAGCTTCCGGTTCTTTTATTTGTAACAGTATCTTTCATATATTTAGCATAAGGATTCATTTTGAGCATATCAGTCAATCGCATACGCAAAAAGATGGGTCTAATCATTTCAGAAAAGCGCTCAAAATCCTCATCATCCTTTTTCTTGGATAGTTTGGGAGGAAAAGGCATGGGTTTCTGAACCCATGGTTCCCTTTCTTTACCATGTTTCCTAGCAACAAAGTCTCTTTTATCATAACGTTGATTCTTTGATTGTGGGTTATCAAGATCAACAGCAGGTTCAACTTCTACATCATTATCATTACTATGTTGAGCATCATCATGAACATTATCATTAATATTTTCACTAGGTTCATGTTCATTACGAGATTGTGTTTCAGCATCAGACATAGAGATATCATTTGGATTCTCAGGTGATTCAGCAATAGGTTCACTAGAAGTATGCACAGTTCTATCATTTTTCTTTTTCTTCCTTTTAGAAGAACTAGGTACATCAATATTATTTCTCTGAGAATCTCGATCGGTTCTCTTAGGGTGGCCTTCAGGATACAAAGGTTCCTGAGTCATTCTACCAGTTCTAGTAGCCACTCTAACAGCATAATCATTTTTCTTACTATTCATTTCATCAAGCACTTCTTTCTGAGCTTTAAGTACTTGTTCTACTTGAGTGGTAACCATAGAAGCATGTTTGCTAACAAGTTTAAGTTCACCTATAATATTAGCCATATAATCACTCAAGCATTTGATCATAAAGGTATTCTATTTCAATTGTCTACCGAAATAAGCATTAAAGTCATCTTGCTTAAACATAAAGTTATCAAACTCATCCAAGCACTAACTAGCAATTTTAGTAGGAGGGACTTCAGCTTTATCATATCTATAGAGAGAATTTACCTTTACTACCTGTGTCGGGATATCAGGATCAGGAGGTTCTTCAGTGAATAAGGAATTGAGATCATACACTTCTTCAATAGGCGGTAAATTAAGACCATATATTTCTTCAATAGGGGGTAAATTCTTAACATCTTCAGCTTTAATACCTTTTTCTTTCATAGGTTTCTTTGCCTCTTGCATATCTTCGGGAATGAGAAATAGAACACCTCTCTTCTTAGGAGTTGGTTTAGGAGTAGGCTCAGTAATTGGCTCTGGAGCTGGCTCAGGAGTTGGCTCATGAGGTGCCCAATCATTTTCATTTGTCAACATATTATTCAATACAATTTCAGCTTCATCCGGTGTTCTTTCCCTGAAAAGAGAACCAGCACAACTATCCAGGTAATCTCAGGAAGCATCGGTTAGTCCATTATAAAAGATATCAAGTATTTCAGGTTTCTTAAGAGGATGATCAGGCAAAGCATTAAGTAACTTGAGAAGCCTCCCCCAAGCTTGTGGGAGACTCTCTTCTTCAATTTGCACAAAATTATATATATCCCTCAAAGCAGCTTGTTTCTTATGTGCAGGAAATATTTAGCGAGAAGTAGTAAATCATATCACTGGGACTACGCACACAACCAGGATCAAGAGAATTAAACCATATCTTAGCATCACCCTTTAATGAGAACGGAAATATTTTGAGTATATAAAAGTAGCGCGATCTCTCATCATTAGTAAACAGGGCAGCTATATCATTTAACTTAGTAAGATGTGCCACAACAGTTTGATTCATAGCCATAAAAGGATCAGATTCAACCGAGTAATTATATCGGGATCAACAGAGAATTCATAATAACCCTTATCAGGAACACAGATAGGTGAAGTAGCAAAAGCAGGGTCGGGTCTCATCCTATCTCTAAGAGATTCTTTACTCCATTTAACTAGCAGCCTCTTAAGTTCATATCTATCCTTACAAGCAAAAATAGCTGCAGAAGATTCAGCATCAAAAAGATAACCCTCAGGAATAGAAGGTATATTTTCATCATCACTTTCATCATTGTATTCAGGTTCAATAATTTCTTTCTCTCCAACCCTAGCAATTTGTTCATCTAGAAATTCACCAAGGGGCACAGTAGTATCAAGCATAGAAGTAGTTTCATCATAAGTACCATGCATAGCAGAAGTGGCATCATCAATAACATGCGACATACCAGAACGAATAGCAGAAGCAGGTTTAGGTGTCGCTAGCTTACTCATAACAGAAGGTGAATCAAGTGCAGAGCTAGATGGCAGTTCCTTACCTCCCCTCTTAGGTGAGGGATAAATTGTTGTCTTAGCGTCTTTCAAGTTCTTCATGGTGTCCAGCAGATATAAATCCCAAGTGACTCAAAGAATAGAGCTATGCTCCCGCACATGGCCTTGAGAAAAAGGTCTTGATAACCCACAAGTATAGGGGATCGCAACAGTTTTCGAGGGTAGAGTATTCAACCCAAATTTATTGATTCGACACAAGGGGAGCCAAAGAATATTCTCAAGTATTCGCAGCTGAGTTGTCAATTCAACCACACCTGGAAACTTAGTATCTGCAGCAAAGTGTTTAGTAGCAAAGTAATATGATAGTGGTGGTAACAGTAACAAAAGTAAAGACAACAAATGTAATGTTTTTGGTATTTTTGTAGTGATTGTAACAGTAACAACAGAAAAGTAAATAAGCGTAAACCAGTATATGGAAAGCTCGTAGGCACCGGATTATTGATGGATAATTATGCCGGATGCGGTTTTTCATGTAACAGTCATAACATAGGGTGACACAGAACTAGCTCCAATTCATCAATGTAATGTAGGCATGTATTCCGTAAATAGTCATACGTGCTTATGGAAAAGAACTTGCATGAAATCTTTTGTCCTACCCTCCTGTGGCAGTGGGGTCCTATTGGAAACTAAGGGATATTAAGGCCTCCTTTCAATAGAGAACCGGAACAAAGCATTAGCACATAGTGAATACATGAACTCCTCAAACTATGGTCATCACCGAGAAGTATCCTGATTATTGTCACTTCGGGGTTGTCGGATCATAACACATAATAGGCGACTATAGACTTGCAAGATAGGATCAAGAACACACATATATTCATGAAAACATAATAGGTTCAGATCTGAAATCATGGCACTCGGGCCCTAGTGACAAGCATTAAGCATAGCAAAGTCATAGCAACATCAATCTCAGAACATAGTGGATACTAGGGATCAAACCCTAACAAAACTAACTCGATTACATGATAAATCTCATCCAACCCATCACCGTCCAGCAAGCCTATGTTGGAATTACTCACGCACGGTGGTGAGCATCATGAAATTGGTGATGGAGGATGGTTGATGATGACGGCGACGATGAATCCCCCTCTCCGAAGCCCCAAACGGACTCTAGATCAGCCCTCCCGGGAGAGATTAGGGCTTGGCGGCGGCTCCGTATCGTAAAACGCAATGAAAGTTTCTCTCTGATTTTTTTCTCCCCGAAAGCCAATATATGGAGTTGGAGTTTGCGTCAGAGGGGTTCCAGGGGGCCCACGAGGTAGGGGGGTGCACCCTGGAGGGGGTGCGCCCCCCACCCTCGTGGACAGGGTGTGGGCCCCTGGTCTTCATCTTTGGCGAGGATTTTTTATTATTTTTTATAAGACCTCCTGTGGAGTTTCAGGTCATTCCGAGAACTTTTGTTTTCTGCACATAAAACAACATCATGGCAATTCTGCTGAAAACAGCGTCACTCCGGGTTAGTTCCATTCAAATCATACAAGTTAGAGTCCAAAACAAGGGCAAAACTGTTTGGAAAAGTAGATACGATGGAGACGTATCACACCTCACCACCTGAGGCTGTTCATCCACTATACTAGTTCATCGTCAGCCCCTCGAGGCTATCCACCACACATTGGACTGGGGTATTACACTGCAAGGTGGCCCGAACCAGTATAAACCCCTATGTCTCTTGTTCTTTGGGTTCATCGAACTAGGCCGGGGAATCGTTGGGTAGGCAGGCTGCGGAGGGAGAGTCCTTTGTGCGCACCCTAGAGTTCGAACCTCTCAAGGGGTTTGCGGAACCCGCTATCTGACACGCGCCTGCTTGCTTGACACGTCTCCGGACGGGTGTCCCTTGGAGGTATTTTCTGTAGGAAGTGGCTGTCATGTGACAGGGAGCAGCCACTTAGTCACTTAGGAGCTTGACACCGCACTATTCGACGACGTGCGTCGCAGTGAGGTGGTGCGGTGGAGTGGTTTGCCTCCATGAGCCCCGGTAGGCCTGCAGGGGCGATCTTGGAGGCTCGCTTCCGGGGTAACACCAACCTCGCCAGGCTCGCCTGCCCGGCAAGGGAGTTTACTCTCGTAGTGGTATCTTGTCTCTCTGGCTAGTCTTGGTCTTCTTGGTCTACACTTTGATCCTTCAAAGAACTGATCTCTCGTGCTTTGATCCGATCTTGGTGTTGTAACCTTGTTCTTGGGCCTGTGCGCAGTCTGGGCAACGGACCCAGGGTTTGTTGCACCAACACGCGGAGTCGCCTTTTTGCTCGGCCTTTTAATAGTCGTATAACAACCCACCTGTCCGGCTTATCAGAGATAGGTCGGCGGACCGAGGACCCCCTAGTCTAGGACTCCCTCAGTAGTCCCTGAACTAGCCTCCAACGTCGGTGTACCATAACTCCCGCACTTGAAGTCTTCGTCTTGCCGGCAAGTTCTTCTCCCCTTGTGTGTCCAGAATAATTCCCCTTGGCCAAGCCTCTAAAAGGTACTCGGCCATGTGTTCAACTAGGTTGTATCCGGAATCCAAATTATCGATATTACTCAGCCTCGAAGGCCAACCGCCCAAGTGTGAATAGTGTTTTCACCTGGCAACTTTTGGCGAAAGGTCAAGGCCGGTCACAAATGTCGAACCATTGTGATAACTTGATGCGTGGTTCAAGGCTGTCGGATTTTGGGTTCCGACAAAACTCTTAAGGTTCGAACACTAGGGTGCACGCGAAGACCTCCCCCTCACCGATCACGCCCTCACACGCTTCATGAATTCACGGATTAGCTCGCCGAACCCAAAGAACACAAATACACAAGATTTATACTGGTTCGGGCCACCGTTGCGATGTAATACCCTACTCAAGTGTGGAGGTGGTGGATTGCCTCTTGGGCTGAGGATGAACAGTACAAGGGGAAGAATAACCTCCTGAGGAGAGGTGTTCTTGTGCTTGGTGAGTGGTGTGCGGATGAGGATGGTCTGAGTGATATCCCCTACTATGGTGGTGGCTAGTCCTATTTGTAGAGGCCTTGGTCCTGTTCCCAAATATTAAGCGGGAAGGGAGCCAACAACGGACAATTTAAAAGGGGACAGCTAGTACAGCTTATCCTGACAAAAGTAGTCTTCGCCTGCCAAAGGCTCCGGCGGTGACGTCGTCTTGGGCTCCACGATGACCTACGTCTTGTCGTCTTGCTGGTCTTGGTCTCATTGCACCAATATGGAAACCTTTGCTTGACGCCTCGGTACTCCTCGCCTGCGCTTGCCCCCTTAGCACCAAAGAGGAAGCAAGGACACCGTGTGTGCTGGCGCCCGCCTGGTCTCGTTCGTCATGGCTCATGTCACCGGAACATCGCGAGGTTTGCCTTGCCTTGATCTCTCCGCCCCTCGCGAGCTAGCCTGGTGAGGTCGCTCCCGAAGAGGTCTTGTGTCGTCCGCCTCGCGAAGCTTGGCCCCTCGCGAGGGTCTTGAAAGCTTGTTGGTGAAGATGGGCCGTGGGGCGTGGGACCCCATTCCCGAGCACGACAAGAGGCCCGGCCCAAAGCGGCGCTTGGACTTGGCTTCGAGGCGAAGCCAAAGGGCAGGTGCGGAGCGCCGCGGGCCCCAACAGCATGCGGCCTTGGTCGACACATGGCGGTTGATTGGACGTGGGCGTCTCCGCTTCCCCATGCTACCTTGATACCCGCCTGGCTAGGCGGCCACAGCGGTCTACACGATTTACCCCATCGTTGCGGCGCACTCCCCCAATTCTTCCGCTTCCTCGAAGCTCAGCCTCTCCTGCCAATCCGATCTGAGCTCAGTCTTTCCATCTCCATGGCGCCAGATCAGACGGAGAAAGGGAAGGAGCCCCTGTCTTCCGCCGAACTACACGCGGCCATTGAGCCTGCCGTTGGTAGGTTGCTGGTGCTTAACCAAGAAACCATGGACAAGGTGCACCCTGATGACCCACAAGTATAGGGGACCTATCGTAGTCCTTTCGACAAGTAAGAGTGTCGAACCCAACGAGGAGCAGAAGGAAATGATAAGCGGTTTTCAGCAAGGTATTCTCTGCAAGCACTGAAATAGTAGGCAACATATAGTTTTGTGATAGGATAATTTGTAACGAGCAACAAGTAACAAAAGTAAATTAAGTGCAGCAAGGTGGCCCAATCCTTTTTGTAGCAAAGGACAAGCCTGGACAAACTCTTATATAGAGAAAAGCGCTCCCGAGGACACATGGGAATTATCGTCAAGCTAGTTTTCATCATGTTCATATGATTCGCGTTTGGTACTTTGATAATTTGATATGTGGATGGACCGGTGCTTGGGTGCTGTTCTTACTTGAACAAGGATCCCACTTATGATTAACCTCTATTGCAAGCATCCGGAACTACAACAAAAGTATTAAGGTAAACCTAACCATACCATGAAACATATGGATCCAAATCAGCCCCTTACGAAGCAACGCATAAACTAGGGTTTAAGCTTCTGTCACTCTAGCAACCCATCATCTACTTATTACTTCCCAATGCCTTCCTCTAGGCCCAAATAATGGCGAAGTGTTATGTAGTCGACTTTCACATAACACCACTAGAGGCTAGACAATATACGTCTCATCAAAATATCGAAAGAATACCAAATTCACATGACTACTAATAGCAAGACTTCTCCCATGTCCTCAGGAACAAACGTAACTACTCAAAAAGCATATTCATGTTCATAATCAGAGAAGTACTAATATGCATATAGGATCTGAACATATGATCTTCCACCAAATAAACCAACTAGCATCAACTACAAGGAGTAATCAACACTACTAGCAGCCTACTTGTACCAATCCCGGAATTGGAGACAAGAATTGGATACAAGAGATGAACTAGGGTTTTGAGAGGAGATGGTGGTGGTGAAGATGTTGATGGAGATTGCCCTCTCCCGATGAGAGGAGCGTTGGTGATGACGATGGCAATGATTTCCCCCTCCCGGAGGGAAGTGTCCCTGGCAGAACAGCTCTGCGGAGCCCTAGATTGGTTCCGCCAAGGTTCCGCCTCGTGGCGGCGGAGTCTCGTCCCGAAAGGTTGCTTATGATTTTTCCATGGACGAAAGACTTCATATAGCAGAAGATGGCCACCGAAAAGCCAACAGGGGGCCCACGAGGCATGGGGGCTCGCCTTGGGGGGTAGGGCGTGCCCCCCACCCTCGTGGATAAGTGGTGGCCCCCCTGACGTATTTCTTCCGCTCAGTATTTTTTATTATTTCCAAAAATAACTTTCGTGGAGTTTCAGGACTTTTGGAGTTGTGCAGAATAGGTCTCTAATATTTGCTCCTTTTCCAGCCTAGAATTCAAGCTGCCGGCATTCTCCCTCCTTCTGTAAACCTTGTAAAATAAGAGAGAATAGACATAAGTATTGTGACATAATGTGTAATAACAGCCCATAATGCGATAAATATCAATATAAAAGCATGATGCAAAATGGACGTATCAACTCCCCCAGGCTTAGACCTCGCTTGTCCTCAAGCGAAAGCCGATAACGATAAATACGTCCACATGTTTAGAAGTAGAGGCGTCGATAAAATAAAATACGGACATGAGGGCATCATGATTATTCTCATAACAGCAACATATATAGATATTGTCATATGATTTCTTATGCTCAAGTAATAATCTACTCACAATGCAAAAGTATGAATCAGAAACTTTATTGAGAACTAACAAACTATAATCTCAGTCATTGAAGCAATTGCAATTTATCATAACATCAGAAAGAGTCTATGTCAGAGCTTTCTAGCAAGTCCACATACTCAACTATTGTTTAGTCTTTCATAATTGCTAACACTCACGCAATACTTGTGGTTACGGAGTTTTAATCGGACACAAAGAAAGATAGGGGCTTATAGTTTCGCCTCCCAACCTTTTACCTCGAGGGTAATGTCAACAATAATAGTTCATGCTAACTTACATCCAATTAGATATATCTATCAGGATCTTTCCAACACCCTGTGCTTTCCAAAGGATAAAATTTAAAAAGGAGAGGTGAACATCACCATGACTCTTGCATAAGGTAGAAGATAATAGTAACAGATAGGCCCTTCGCAGAGGGAAGCAGATGTTGCCATGCGCTTTTATGGTTAGATGCACAAAATCTTAATTCGAAAGAACGTCACTTTATATTGCCACTTGTGATATGAACCTTTATTATGCAGTCTGTCGCTTTTATTTCTTCCACATCACAAGATCGTATAAAGCTTATTTCCTCCACACCAATCAATCATACATATTTAGAGAGCAATTTTTATTGCTTGCACCGATGACAACTTACTTGAAGGATCTTACTCAATCCATAGGTAGATATGGTGGACTCTCATGGCAAAACTGGTTTATGGGTTTTCGGAAGCACAAGTAGTATCTCTACTTGGTGCAAAGAATTTGGCTAGCATGAGGGGGAAATGCAAGCTCAACATGTTGGATGATCCATGACAATATACTTTATCTCAGATATAAGAAAACATAACCCATTACGTTGTCTTCCTTGTCCAACATCAACTCTTTAGCATGTCATATTTTAATGAGTGCTCCCAATCATAAAAGATGTCCATGATAGTATATTTATATGTGAAACCTCTCTTTCTTTATTACTTCCTATTAATTGCAACGATGACCAAAGCTATGCTTGTCAACTCTCAATATTTTTTAATCATCATACTCTTTCTATGTGAAGTCATTACTCTCAATAAGATCAATATGATCTGTTTATTTCTTTTCATTCTTTTCTCTTTTCTTTTTATTCACTCAAGATCATAGCAAGATAATCAAGCCCTTGAATCAACACTAATCTTTATTATATAGCTCACGGACTCGATTACATAAAGAGATCATGAAGCAAAACTCAAAACTAGATCATGCCATAAACTTTATTCTACTAGATCAAGATACCACTAAATTGATCTAACTAACAAAAAACGGTAAAGATAGGAGTGTGATGGTGATACAATACCGGGGCATCTCCCCCAAACTTGGCAGTTGCCAAGGGGAGTGCCCATACCCATGTGATTATGTCTCCTTTGTTGGTGAGGAAGGTGGCGGTGTTGTTGATGATGCGGGCTTGTCGTCCATCTTCCAAGGCATAGGCTCACCATCATAGAAGGATGATCGAGTCTCCAGGATCCTCAAATCTGCAGCCAAACTCATCTTTTTGAATCTATATTCATACTCACAATTTTGGTTTTGCAGGTCATAGATTTGGGCTTGAAGGTACTCGATCTTCTCGTGAAGCTTGAAGATGGTCTCCCCGATGTTGTTGGCATCCCGCTTGTGGTTGTTGGTGAACTCCACGATCATCATGTGGTTGGAGTTGAGTCCACGTTCCACCATCCCCTAGCACTTGAAAACTTGTTGCTCCATTGCTTCGAGCCTCGTCTCCACGCTTCCGGTCCCCTTCGGTCCCTCAACATCGCGGATGTGCAGCAACCCATCATGCATCTCAATGGTTTGAGGGTGTCGAAGCACCTCCGCGAGGTAAGGGTTGATGACCTTCTCAAAGAACTTGTCCTTGGGTGTACTTGGAGACGTCATGATAATCTAGATCTGTCAGAAAAATAGCTTGAAACAAGAACAGAGGATATTTGCGTGATACGGGAGTCAAAACTTTTGGGAGATTCTATAATGAATTTTTACAGACCAAAATATGTATCGTGCAAGAAAACGGAGTCCGGAGAGCACATGTGGTGCCCACGAGGTAGGGGGGCGCGCCCAGTAGGGTAGGGAGCGCCCTCCACCCTCGTGGAGCCCTCGTGTCCTTCCCGGACTGCTTCTTATTTTTCTAATTTTCTAAATATTCCAAAACGGAGAAATATTGCCATAAAAATTGTTTTGGAGTCGGTTTACTTACCGTACCACATACCTATTCCTTTTCGGAGTCTGAAACATTCCGGAAAGTGTCCCTTATGTATTCCTCCAGGGTTACGGTTTCAATAACATTGGTTTCAACATTTATGGGATTACCTGAGATATAGTGTTTAATTCTTTGACCGTTCACCACCTTCGGATTTGTGCCTTCGAAGTTGTTGATTTTTATGGCATCGGAATGATAGACCTCCTCGATAACGTAAGGACCTTCCCATTTAGAGAGAATTTTTCCTGCAAAAAATCTTAAACGAGAGTTGTATAGCAATACATAATCACCTACATTAAACTCACGCTTTTTTATCCTTTTGTCATGCCATCTTTTAACTTTTTCTTTAAACAACTTGGCATTTTCATAAGCTTGGGTTCTCCATTCATCAAGTGAGCTAATGTCAAATAACCTCTTCTCACCGGCAAGTTTGAAATCATAATTGAGCTCTTTAATAGCCCAATATGCCTTATGTTCTAGTTCGAGAGGTAAATGACATGATTTTCCATAAACCATTTTATACGGAGACATACCCATAGGATTTTTATATGCAGTTCTATAGGCCCGTAATGCATCATCAAGTTTCTTGGACCAATTCTTTCTAGATCTATTGACAGTCTTTTGCAAAATTAATTTGAGCTCTCTATTACTCAATTCTACTTGACCACTAGACTGTGGGTGATAAGGAGATGCAATTCTATGATTAACATCATACTTAGCAAGCATTTTTCGGAAAGCACCATGAATAAAATGTGAACCACCATCAGTCATTAAATATCTAGGGACTCCAAACCTTGGAAAAATAACTTCTTTAAGCATTTTAATAGAAGTGTTATGATCAGCACTACTAGTTGGAATAGCTTCTACCCACTTAGTAACGTAATCAACAGCAACTAAAATATGTGTATATCCATTAGAGGCAGGAAAAGGTCCCATATAATCAAAGCCCCAAACATCAAATGGTTCAATAACGAGTGAATAGTTCATAGGCATTTCTTGACGTCTAGTAATATTACCAATTCTTTGAAATTCATCACAAGATAAGACAAACTTACGGGCATCCTTGAAGAGAGTAGGCCAATAAAAACCAGATTGCAATACCTTATGTGCACTTATATCTCTAGCGTGGTGTCCTTCATAACCTTCGGAGTGACACTTGCATAGGATCTATTCCTGTTCATGCTCAGGTACACAACGTCTAATAACACCATCTACTCCTTCTTTATAAAGATGTGGGTCATCCCAAAAGTAATGTCTCAAATCATAGAAACACTTTTTCTTTTGCTGGTATGTGAAACTAGGTGGTATAAATTTAGCCATGATATAATTAGCATAATAAGCATACCACAGAGTACTACGAGAGGCATTTATGTCATTTAATTTCTCATCAGGAAAGCTATCATCAATAGGTAGTGTGTCATCAAGAACATTTTCTAACCTAGACAAGTTGTCTGCAACGGGGGTTCTCAGCTCCCTTTCTATCAACAATATGCAAATCAAATTCTTGTAGCAAGAGAACCCATCTAATAAGTGTAGGTTTAGCATCTTTCTTTTCCATAAGATATTTAATAGCAGCATGATCCGTGTGAATAGTCACTTTAGAATCAACAATATAAGGTCTGAACTTATCACAAGCAAATACAACTGCTAAGAATTCCTTTTCAGTAGTAGCATAATTTCTCTGAGCATTGTCTAGAGTTTTGCTAGCATATTGGATAACATTTAATATCTTATCAACTCTTTGCCCTAGAACAGCACCTACAGCATAATCACTAGCATCATACATAATTTCAAAGGGTAGATTCCAATCAGGTGGCTGAATGATAGGTGCAGAGATCAATGCTTTCTTAAGTATTTCAAATGCTTCTACACAATCATCATCAAAGACAAATGGTATATCTTTTTGTAATAAATTAGTCAGAGGCCGAGAAATTTTTGAGAAGTCCTTCATGAACCTCCTATAAAATCCGGCGTGGCCAAGGAAACTTCTTATACCTTTGATGTCCTTGGGACATGGCATCTTTTCAATAGCATCAACCTTGGCTATCAACCTCAATACCTCTTTCAGAAACTTTATGCCCCAAGACAATACCTTCATTAACCATAAAGTGGCACTTTTTCCAATTCAAGATAAGATTAGTTTCTTCACATCTCTGCAAAACTCGATCAAGGTTGCTCAAGCAATCATCAAAAGAGGATCCATAGACGGAGAAGTCGTCCATGAAAACCTCACAAATATTTTCACAAAAGTCAGAGAATATAGCCATCATGCATCTTTGAAAGGTAGCAGGTGCATTACATAAACCAAAAGGCATACGTCTATAAGCAAAAGTACCAAAAGGGCAAGTAAAAGTATCTTTGATTGATCATTGGCTGACACATGTATTTGAGAGAAACCAGAATAACCATCTAGAAAGCAAAAATGTGTATGTTTGGATAATCTTTCTAGCATTTGATCGATAAAAGGTAAGGGGTAATGATCTTTCTTAGTAGCCTTATTTAATTTGCGGGAATCAATTACCATCCTATAACCTGTAATAATTCTTTGCGGAATCAATTCATCTTTATCATTAGGAACGATGGTAATACCTCCCTTCTTAGGGACACAATGGACAGGACTTACCCACTGACTATCAGCAATGGGATAAATTATACCTGCCTCAAGGAGCCTTAGTATTTCTTTTCTTACCACTTCTTTCATCTTAGGATTCAGCTATCGTTGATGATCACGAACTGGTTTGGCATCTTCTTCCAAATTTATTTTATGTTGACATAGAGTGGGACTAATGCCCTTAAGATCATCAAGAGTATATCCAATAGCAGCACGGTGCTTCTTCAAAGTTTTCAATAATCTTTCTTCTTCATGCTCTGAAAGGTTAGAACTAATAATAACAGGATATATCTTCTTTTCATCAAGATAAGCATATTTAAGAGTATCAAGCAACTGTTTAAGCTCAAACACGGGATCACCCTTGGGTGGAGGAGGATCCCCTAGGATTTCAACAGGAAAATTGTTTTTCAGGATAGGTTCCTATTTAAAGAACACTTCATCTATTTCCCTTCTTTCATTCATAAACATATCATTTTCATGGTCTAACAAATATTGTTCTAAAGGATTACTAGGGCGTAAGGCAATAGAAGCAAGACCAATAATTTCATCCTTACTAGGTAATTCCTCTTCATGGTGTTGTTTACTAAATTTAGAGAAATTAAACTCATGAGACATATCATCTAGACCTGTCAGGACCCCGATTCCAAGTCACATCGATCTATCCGGTAACACCTCATATCACTTTGCGGCCTCACGCACGGTATTCCCACAGGTGTCGCCTTACCATGGCCTGGGACCGTTTGCGCCTTTTGGCACATGTATATGATAGTGTCGCTAGTATCCATATGACAGAGAACCCAGGGGGACATGACTAGTCGTGAACCCAAAGTGGCACTAACTTACGGCGACAGGCATACATGAATCAACATCGAGCATGTCGGTCAGCAGCGTGCGAATCCGGGCTGTAGCACTGGGCTAACAGGACTCCGGTGAACCGGGCTGTAGCAGGCTAGGCAGGACTCCGGATGTCACCGCGTGACATTTCCCCGAAGGGACAGACACATGAACGAAGTGAATCACATGCCGGAGCAGTAGTGCTGGGCTAGCAGGACTCCGGTGAACCGGGCTGTAGCGGACTACTATGGCTCATGGAAGCACAAGACTACATTTCCCCATAAGAGAGGCTACCAAGGATAAACAACTAGGTTGTCGGATCCCACACATACCAAGCATTTCAATCATACACACAATATGCTCGATATGTGTAAATACAACATGGCATCACAACATAACTCTACGACTCAAGTATTTATTCATTAGGCTCCGAAGAGCCAGATATTACAAACATGGGTCTGATGACCTGTAACACCCCGAGAATCATGCTACAGTAATCTCCCCCTAATGGTTGCCATGTCATCATGATTACCTTGCCAAATTTCCACTTGATTAAAAGTCAAGTCAAATTCAAATTCGAATTGCAAGTCAAATATTTACATCTTCAAAAATGCAAACAAAATAGTTCATAATTTTGCAAATAATTCCTAAGTAATTATGTATAGGAAAACAATATCACCTAAATTTCCCAAAATGCCCTAGGATTTAAAACAATGCCCAAACAACCTCATTAATCTAATTTTCATTTATATAAAATTTGAACGAGATCATCTTGCCTCCAAACTTTTGTAGCAGTAGTACATAATGCCTAGTAATGGTTTTGACAAGCTGCATATTTTACAAAGGTCGTTTGGTGGTCAAGCAATTTGCAAACAGAAGTGAAAAGGCAAAACAGAAAAGGCAAAAGAAAAAGAAAAATAGAACAACCCCTGCCCCCTTTTTTTGCACCAGGCCTAGCTTGCACTGTACCAGGCCGGAACCACTGCCCCGGCCTTTCCCTCACCTCTCGATAGAGGCAGAGGCCATGGCGCTGTTCGGCCACGCGCGACCGTCCATGCGCGGATCTCGCCCGTGTCGACCATCCATCGGTGCCCCGAGATGGATAAGGGCACCCCAAGCCCCTCCTCTCTCCCCCACATCGAACCCTAGCCACAGTTCCTCCCCACGCCCTGTTTCTACTCAAACCCGAGCTCATCCGGACGCCATCGTAGATGTGCCCTCGTCGATCCCGCGGCCACCGGCCACCTCGAGCTACGCCACGGCTTCTAGGCGGTCCGCCGTCATCGTCTACTTCCTCTACGCCCCTCGGCTCATCTCCAGGCCGCCGCCAGCGCTCGCCATCGGGCTCCTCCCCCCGCACAGCCACACGACCTGCCCGTCGATCCATCGCTCCGATCCACCCGGCCTCGTCGAGCTTCGCCCGACCTATCTGTGGCGCCTCTCCTCATTCCCCGCTTTTCCATTCGATTCGCCGCCGTTTGGCTTGTCCGTGCTTTCGCCCGCCATGGTCGATGTTTCATGTCTGCTTAGTTGATGCATGCCACCCCTATACGCTATTCGGTTCCTTGCTGCGCGCCTGCCGTTAGTGCCGCCGCTGCTCCCCCTCGGCGTCGCGTTGTTGCTTTCATTTTTGCGGCTGCGCTGCTCCACAGCTATTGCTACTTTCTTTGTTGTTGCCGCTGCTTCTAGCGCCTCTGCCTACTGCTGCTTGCGATTACCTGCGCCGCTGCTGCTCCTCAGTACTATGGCTACTAGTTGCTGCTTAATTGTCGCGGATGCTGCTGCTACTGAACATGGCCATGGCCATGATATGTTGTATGCGTGTGTGCTTGTGGCCGGCCAGGACACTATCCAATGCGGCCGGCCCTTGTTTAATTAGACTAGATTAGTTAGTGTTAATCCATTGCTGATTTAGTTTAGTAGAAAATAATATGTGAGCCACCCTGATGATTATCTCAAATTAATTGACTTAATTAAACAGTGTCTATGACAACTGGGCCCTCACCGACCTTGTTCACCAGTTGACCGATCAAGTCAAATATTGGTGGGTCAACTCAGACCCTAACCCCACATGTAAGCCTCTAGGTCTAGCTGTCTGTGGGTACAAAAAGTAATTCTGCTTTGTATTCTCGAAATTAATAGTAAATCCAGAAAATGTTTAAATCTTTGAAAAATCGTGTAGATTAAACCGTAACTCCGATGAAAAATTTTTATACATGAAAGTTGCTCAGAACGACGAGACGAATCTGAATACGTGGTCCATTCGTCCGCCACATGTCCCTAGCTTAGCAAACCTCGAACCTTACCCCTCCAGTTCATCTGTCTGACGGACGTCCGAAACCGGGAAAACGTTCCCGGATGTTTTCCCTCTTCGTCTGTATCACCTAGCACCACGTTAGATTGCTCCTAGCACCGTGTTTTACCATTTTATGCTTTATGATGCTTTGATTCTCTATTTTTTTATTATGTTTCCTCTCCATTACTTCTTTCCGGTAGACACCGAGACGGCTGCCGATGCCACTATGTTTGACTACGTCATCGACGACCCTCCTTGTCTGAGCAACCAGGCAAGCCCCCCCCCCTTGATCATCCCGATATCGCCCATTCCATTCTCTCATGCTTGCATTAGATTTTGCTACTGTTATTGTTTGCTCCTATTCTGATGCATAGCCTGCTTTTGTAACCTGCTTATTGTTACCAACCTGCTTATCCTAAACTGCTTAGTATAGGTTGGTTAGAGATCCATCAGTGACCCCCACCTTGTCCTTGTTGCCCCTGCTTCATCATCGAAGACCCAATCAGCGGTATCGAAGACCAGGCCCCGGCACCGCACATCACTTTCCCCTTAGTTGCTCGACACTACTGGGTTACTATCGAGTACCGAGGGTGAGACCTCATCAACACTTCTGATGTTAACCCTCTAGTGTAGCTATTCGGTCATGGTCATCGAGGGTGATTTCCTCCTTAACCACTTCCGATACGGCTCTATCGTGCAACCCCTCAAGTGTGAACCTCGAGGGTGGATCCTCTTACGTTCACCTTGATGATTACAGCAAGTGGAATTCACGGGGGGTGATTCCTCGGGTTTTCCCCTTGATGTTTGAACACACGGATACTTGGACTTTACCACTGTTACTTGGAAAGGAGGGTCGACCCTGAGGGGTACCCGCGAGTGATGTGGAGACGGGTTGGCCTGGAGGGTGCCCGCGAGATAATTACGAGGCGTGGCCGGGCATTCCTAGCCCTTGCCGCAAGTTCTCGAGACAGGCCAACGGGGTCACATCTTTCGTGAGTCTCTGCTTGTTACCGCGCGTTCCTAATCCACTACGATTTGGATATTTGATCCGAGGGGCCTCTGGCCTGATAGCACTAACCATCACGTGGGAATAGTATGGGCGTTCTGCATCGTATGCATCAGCCAAAGCTTAATGGACGTCAGCGACTAAGCGGCACGCGCCGGGTTGGACTGGTAAGCTCCTACCTTTTTTAAGGAGGTAGCTAGGTCTGCTCACCGGCCGCCCATAGCGTGTAGGAGTTCAGGCGATGGCCCATGACCCTGGGGCATAGGTTTAGTCCGCGTCTTGACCTCTCTATTAAGCCTAGGTCGGGTTGCGGCGTATTGTTTGGCGAGGCGGGCATGACCAAGAAAGTGTGTCCGGCGGAGTTAATCGGCGTGGTGGGTAAGTTGGTGCACCCCGCAGGGAAGAAAACATCTATCGATAGCCTGTCCAACGATGGCGACACTTGGAGTTGTATCGATCGATACAACTAGAACTGGATACCGAGATGAGAAATGGTGTGATGAGAAATGGATATGAGAAATGGAGATGAGAACTGGATAGTATGGCTCTGGGATTGCTTTCTTGCAGGGAGTTGAGAAAGGATCTCTGGCCGAGGTTGATAACACTTCTACTACTTTACTTTATGCTACTCTACTCCCTCTTGTTGCTGCAAGATGGTGGGTTCGAGAAGATGCTAGTATTCCATAGGCTAGGCTTGCCCCCTTCTCTTCTGGCATTCTGCAGCCCAGTCCACATATACAGCCTTCCTTTGATAATGTTGCATATGTAGTGTAGATCCTTGCTTGCGAGTACTTTGGATGAGTACTCACGGTTGCTTTGCTTCCCCTTTTCCCCCTTCTTTCTTCTTTCTGGTTGTGGCAACCAGACGGTGGAGCCCAGGATCCAGACGACACCACCGACGACTACTACTACCCGAGGGTGCCTACTACTACGTGGAGGCCGCCGACGATCAGGAGTAGTTAGGAGGCTACCAGGCAGGAGGCCTTGCCTTTTCGAATGTAGATGCTTTTGTGCTGGCCTTCTTAAGGCAAACTTGTCTAACTTATGTATGTACTTAGGTATTGTTGCTTCCGCTGACTCTTTTGTTTTCGAGCTTATATATTCGAGCCCTCGAGGCCCCTGGCTTGTAATATAAAGCTTGTATTATTTTAATTTGTGTCTAGAGTTGTGTTGTGATATCTTCCCGTGAGTCCTTGATCTTGATCGTAAACATTTGCGTGTATGATTAGTGTACGATTGAATCGAGGGCGTCACATGACCCAACATTCAAGTCATACAAGCAATAAGCACATGCGGAAGCTTAACTTTCCTGAGTACAGACAACTACAAATGAAAAAGGCTGAGAAGCCTGACTATCTACAAGACCCTGCCGAGGGCACAAGATCGTAGCTGAGGTAACAAGCTAAACGTCGGAGTCCACGCTGAACTACTAGCGAGACTGGCGTCTCTCTGCAAAAACATAAAATAGGCAAACGTGAGTACAAATGTACCCAGCAAGACTTACATCAGAACTAACTACATATGCATCGGTATCAACAAAGGGGGTAGTGGAGTTTAACTGCAGCAAGCCAGCTTTGACTCGGTGGCTATCCTAACTACGTCTGCAAGTAACTCTTTTGAGGTGGCGCACACGAGTCCACATATTCACCATATCAATACACCACTATGGATCCGCTCCCGTCTCCCTACGAGAAGGCCATCCATAGCACTCACGCTTATCTGGCGAGTTTTAGAGTATCCACTTTCACTTGTCTAAGAACTGTACAGGCAACCCAGAAGTCCTTTACCGCGGACACGGCTATTCGAATAGAAGATGTTAACCCTGCAGGGGTGTACTTTTTCACACACGGCTCTGGCCACTTACCTCCATGTACACGTCATGTATCTCGGCATCCTTTAAGCGGAAGCCTTGCGAGGGTGTCGGCCACGGCCTACCTAAACACTCAAGTCTCTAGTCCAGGTTTATCGCCTATTCAGGTTCCATCCGCACGGAGTCTGGCCGAAGTTTCCACATACGGCCCCGAACGATGTGAATAGGGTTCCCGAGACACCAAACGGGCGCCCGGTACACTGTGCCACGTGCCTACCGCATCACAGCCCAACCTGCAGGTCAGCACTGCCACGTCTTCCAGCATACTACAAACACCAGAAACTACTTGCAACTCCTGGACAGAGGACAAGGGTGGTTAAGAAGCCGAGAGAGTCAATTAAGGATCCCAATGTGTGGTAGTAGCTGTTCATGGATCACAAACACAGAACTCAGTTCCTGAGGACAGTTTCAATGAGACAACCCACCATGTACTCCTACATGGCCTCTCACCGCTACCTTTACCAAATCGTGTTCACACACTTAGCTCACACACAGTAGGACATGTTCACACACCTCCAATTCATCCCCGATGAATCAGACCTGACTCAACTCTAAGTAGTAGCAGGCATGACAAACAAGCATGAATGAGTAGGCACATCAGGGCTCAAACAACTCCTACTCATGCTAGTGGGTTTCATCTATTTACTGTGGCAATGACAGGTCATGCATAAGAAAGGGGTTCAACCACCGCAGCATGTAACAATTGAATCGTTGTTGCCCTAATGCAGTAAAAGAGAGCAGAAGCGAGTGAGTGGGATTGTATCGGAATGAACAAGGGGTTTTTTCTCGTCTGGCACTTCTGAAGATAGTATAGCTCTTCATCGGTGTCATTGATCACGTCGTCGGAACACGTCTATCGAGAGGGAACAACCACCGGCAAACAAAGGAGAAACACAATCAATGCCATGCAACAATATGTGCATGAATGTGACATGGCAGTATGTTGTTGATTGGCCTAATGCAACTAGCAACAAGTTAAATGGAGTTGGTGTGAGCACTAGGTTCAAATTCAAACTCCATATGTGCTTTCTTAAATGCCATTTAATTGAATTGTCCTAAACATAGGACATAAGTTGCTCTAACATGCATGCAAATGGTACAGATGGATAGATTGGCTTTTTCTGATCATTTTTCATATATAATTTGTTGCATGGAGCTACGGTTGATTTTCTATGATTTTTAGAAGTTTTGGCTATTTTCTGGAATTTCCTGTATAAGAATAAATCCAGAAAAAGAGTTACTGCATCAACACTACATCACTGTGACGCGTCGGAGGTCAGCGGGCGGTCCAGTCAAACCGACAGATGGGTCCCGTGTGTCGGTGTCATTAGTCTAACTAATTTTAGTTAGTCCTAATCCTAACTTAATTAGCAGCGGGTCCCATTTGTCATAGACCCGGAGGGTCAAACCGGCCCACCGAAGTCAACTCGGTCGTGAGGTCAAACCTGCCGGCGTTGAGTCGCCGGCGAGGCCGAGACGGCAGAGAGCGTCGGAAACGCTGCTCCGGCCACGGTTCGATGCGCGGGTGGGTGCTACGGGTAGCTGGTGGTGTGGCGCATCCAACGGTAGTGGTGGGTGGTGCTGGGGTGGCCGAGAACGACGACGGCATCGAGCCGGGCGGTGGTCGGAGCTCGGGTGTT
Source organism: Aegilops longissima (assembly GCA_021605205.1). Classification (NCBI taxonomy): domain Eukaryota; kingdom Viridiplantae; phylum Streptophyta; class Magnoliopsida; order Poales; family Poaceae; genus Aegilops; species Aegilops longissima. The sequence goes on from CM038677.1 coordinate 334,949,563, forward strand.
CGCGGGACCGGCGCTGTGGTGTGCAAACGAGCGCATCGTGGCGCTGGGAAGACTCTACGCGCGATGGTGAGCATGTTGGGCGCACGCCCGGGACCAAATGTTCATTGGAGCGTCACCGGCGACGAGCGCAGGCGGCGGTGCATGCGAGTGAACATGGTGTAGCAGCTACGGCGTGCGAGAGAGGGAGCGGAGAAGGGGAGCAGGGGTAGGAGCTCACTGCGGTTGCGACTAGGCGAACGGCGAGCTCGGGGAGGGGCCGGAGCAAGCGGGGTGGCAATGGCGATCTCGGCGGACCAAGGTAGAAGAAGATGGCGTGGTCAGGATTCGAGGGCTTGCGGCGGGGCGTGACTCGGTGAGAAGGTTGAGGAAGAAGTGGCGGGTCTTCTGGGCGCGTCGGCGGGGCGTGGGGTGGACGGTGGTCGCGGCAACGACGGGCGGCAGCGACGGTTGCGCTCGGGCATGAGAGGGGGAGAGAGCAGAGGAGGGGAAGACCTCGAGAGAGAGTGAGGGGCGGTCGGGGAGGCTGCGTGGCGTGCGCGGAGGCATCCAGGGCGGCAGGGACGCAGGCAGGCAGGGAGCTCGCGTGGCGCGCGGAGCGCACGCGCGCGTCGGGCACGCGCCCTATCCGACTGGTGGGAGGACAACGACGACTGGCACATGCCAATGGGTTGGGCCGTGCTGGGCCAGGCCAGGTGAGCGCCAGGTAAATTCTCTCTGCTTTTTGTTTTTCTTTTTATTTGTTTCTGCATTGTGTTTTGAAATAGTAGAAAAACTATTCCATTTAGGAAAACCCTGAAAATATTCAGAGGCACATTTGAAAATATTCTCAACTGCCTAAAAATATCTTCAGGATTATTTTGGCATTTTAAAATAGTTATAGGATTTAAATTGCCCAAATGCAAATACTTATGGCTTGGTGCAAAAATCCAGAATAGCCTCCAAAAATATGAAACCATTTTTGGCAGAGGATTTAGCGAGGACCAAAGATGGTGAACATTTATGAAGGCATTTTGGGTTCATTGAAATTCCAATTGTTGGAACCTAGTATTCCAAAGGGGTGTTGGGGTTTGTTAGTCCCCATTTCAAGTTTAAGAAAAAATTTAGGCATGATGCACACATGAAGCTATCCTAGTGCAATGCGAGAAGCTAGGGATGTGAAGACTCACCCCCACTAAGCAAGAATCCCATCCCGAGATTCAGGACGTGAGGTAATAAGACAAAGGGACACAAGCTAATACAATCTTCACAATCCAGATGTCTTTCTCGATGACATTGATTCATTGCGTCACCTTGATCTCGACATCTTGCTTTGAGAACTATATCCAACATGACAACGAGAAGAAAGGGAGGGTTTTAGAAGAATCGATCTTATTGAGGTTCGAGCAATTTAGGATCATCTTAATGATCACAAGATCAACTCACGGAATGAGACATAGAAACATATCTGGAGCTGAGAGGCAAAACATGCATCAGGAGCGACAGAAGAAACAATTTGACGAGGGTTTCAATGTAGCGAGGGAAATTGCCATGATTCCAAAACGGGGCACCTCAGGGAAGGTGACTCGAAGAACTATCCCCTTAAGTGGCAAAAAGAATTACTTTTGATACAAAGATAATTGAAATTCTTTATACCAGCCTAAGGCAATCATAAACGATCGTGTGAACGAATTCAAAAGAATGGCATACTCATACCAGAATGCATGATGTGGACTACCTTGTTGAAGACAACACAATGGATGATTTTGCTTACCATCGGGGATGGATGGGACCCATAGTAGGACCACTTTTGAAGATGATCCTGAACAACAATTGCTGAGAAGGGCAGTCCAAGGGAGATTGGCACAAGGTGGTGCAAGCTGGGAACAAAATGCAAATGCTCGGAATGTTCCAACCATCATGTCTGCCGGAGATTCAGATCTGGTTGGTAACGGGATATTCCAGACTCATCCAGTCTAGCGAAAAATGAAAGTTTGCAACACAAATTGACAAGATGACGTTGCGAGTTCTCGGGAGATGAACTACGATAGCAAGCTCCAAAACATGAGCTGGTTCTGCTACACACCTGTGAACACACTGTCCTAGACAAGCATGACCACATGGTAGTCTTATAATAAAACACTACTGAGTTCTAGTTGGGAACCATCATCGCGGATAACGAAGTCCTTGCATAAGTCATATGATTAGCTCTTATGAAGGAACTTCTTCTCCTTGAACAAATCAGTTAGTGGCTTGGTGTGCTAGGGATACATATAGAATGAAGGTTGCAAGTCTCCAAATCACAGTATACTTCGCACATATGCATGACTGACTTGGGATGAGTCCAGAGGAAGCAAAACAAACTTTCTCGAATTCACGGCGGCAACTTGCATCAAATGCACATGAATTAGAGGAAGTCACTTCTTTCATCCAACATCTGCTTCATGAATGGGACATGAAGATAATGCTTATAAAAGTTTCCAACACTAGCTGAATATTCAACATGATTCATGGAGGAAACAAAATGCTGCTGATGGACTCAATAGCAACTCATCAGAATTTCCATAACACTGGACTCCCACCATTATGTGAACACGGTGACAGCATTGGTCAGACCAAAAGATGTAATGGTGTATGCTTGAGGGATCTACCACGAGTAAGACAACATTACGAACATCGTTGGTTCTGATTTGACTTGACGATAGCCCATACTCAAGTCAAAGTTTTGACAAGACAATAGATCCAACAACTGATCACGAGGACCAATTGGTGAAGATATCATCTTTCTACAACAAACACACAAACGCAAAGATATCCCTTCAGAAAGAACCAAATTCGGCAAAGCTTTTTATCTTCCAACTCTCCAAGTTGTTGTTTAGCTTAACCAACTAGCTCAGGGGTATCCAGCACAGATTCTTGGAGAATGGGTGGTTTATAAGAAACCTACTTGATCACGAGCTCAACATAGCGGTCAGGTGACAACCTGGTGATACCCCCGAGAAGATATTCGGAGAATCACGAACCATCGTTATGTTACTAAGCTCGGGATCAATCTTTCTTTTTAGGGCAAGATGATATGATCAATAGAGCAAGGGTTTGGAAAAATCCTAACTCGTTGACCGAAGGGTGCACCAGGAAATAAGGACTAGGTAGCACGATTAATCTTAGGATGATGATTTAATAACCAACACGCTAATAATGAGAATATTGTCCATTAACTACCAGGCAACGGGGTTGCTAAAAGTATTGATTTCACACATCACAATTCACTTGTCGGCATTCCAGTTGCAACAACACAGAGACCGAGGAATGAAGAACGATGGCAAGAAGTATCACTTCGTCAAGAATTCATAAGACACGGTGCAATTTCTATGATATTCTTGACATAAAGGGGGTAATACTCCAGGGTAGGATAGAACAAAAGCTGGATTGGCATTTTGATCTGCGGGATGCAACTACTTTGACCCAATCGTAGATATGGATGAGGTACTGGAGTTTGTTTCTGCTAGTAATCCTAAAATAAAATGGCTTGATGGACCACAAGAGTAGAAGGCATCGATGAGCACGGATGCACAACTACTCCTGGCTATCAACTGATAGACAGAGGTCAGAAGACAACTAGAGGGGGACAACTCAAGGAACATATAACCTTCTGAGTTGTGGATGCATAGATTAGTATGTCGGACCAAGTTCAACATATTCCTTCCAGATAATCCATGCAGAAAGGTAGGACTGGCAGAGTCACAACATAGAATCGAGAGCTCGTCAAGAGCACTCTAGTTGAGATCTTTCGGTTCCGCGAGGTACTTCTGCCATAAGCAGTTCATGGTATTTGGAAGAAGGAAATACCACGAACCTCGAGGTCTATCACAAAGGTTACTAATATCCTAAAGGAATAGCAAACACTATCAACAGGAGGTGAGTGGAGTGAATATCGGGTTCAAAACCCAGGAATAGAATACCTACTACTAAATGGCATCATGGGATGCTTTCGAGAATGGTGGCCAGAATCATCACACCGGGATCACAAAACATCGATAGAATACTAGGTGACTCTCTACGATGCCTAGGGTCATAATACTAGCTCCAACATATATGTCAAGGCAAGACGATTAGTGTGGTTAATCTGGCCCAAAGGAGCATCAGGAACAGGAGGAAAGGATTTGCAAATGCGTCAGATTATTTAGAAACCTAGGACGACTCGGACAGCATAACGGCTGTAAATGCTCAAATGATTTGAGACATCCTGCAAAATGGTGGCATAACCACTTAATGTCACAATATCAAGGTTCCGGGTCCAACTAACAACATACTGAAGTAGTAGAAACTGATCTGAGACTTGAATCCATCAATCCTATAAGTCTACGGGTTAGTAACACGTCATCCTAATAGATAGATGAGAAGGCCTAGTTCTTAATCCCCATAGACAAGAAGATGGTGACTCAGATCAGAAGGCCATAGGGTAAAGGAGTAAAAAGAGCCTTACGTTCCCTTCCACAAATAATTCCCTTATATAGCTAAAGCATTTCTAGACTCAACTTCGACCAGTTTGGCTTGGTAATCCTACAGGCAGTCAGGCTCTGATACCAAAGCTGCCAGGACCCTGATTCCAAGTCACGTCGATCTAGCCGGTAGCACCTCATATCACTTTGCAGCCTCACGCAAGGTATACCCACGGGATCGCCTTACCATGGCCCGGGACCGTTTGCGGCTTTTGGCTCACGTATATGATAGTGTCGCTAGCATCCATATGACAGAGAACCCGAGCCAACATGACTAGTCATGAACCCAAAGTGGCACTAACTTACGGGGACATGCATACATGAATCAACATCGAGCATGTCGGTCAGCAGCGTGCGAATCCGGGCTGTAGTACTGGGCTAACAGGACTCCGATGAATCGGGCTGTAGCAGGCTAGGCAGGACTCCGGATGTCACCGTGTGACATTTCTCCGAAGGGACAGACACATGAACAAAGTGAATCACATGCCGGCCAGTCAAGTGTTCAGGAGCAGTAGTGCTGGGCTAGCAGGACTCCGGTCAACCGGGCTGTAGCGGACTACTATGTCTCATGGAACCACAAGACTACATTTCCCATAAGAGAGGCTACCAAGGATAAACAACTAGGTTGTCGGATCCCACACATACCAAGCATTTCAATCATACACACAATATGCTCGATATGTGTAAATACAACATGGCATCACAACATAACTCTACGACTCAAGTATTTATTCATTAGGCTCCGAAGAGCCAGATATTACAAACATGGGTCTGATGACCCAACATTCAAGTCATACAAGAAATAAGCACATGCGGAAGCTTAACTTGTCTGAGTATAGACAACTACAAATGAAAAAAGGCTGAGAAGCCTGACTATCTGCAATACCCTGCCAAGGGCACAAGATCGTAGCTGAGGTAACAAGCTAAACGTCGGAGTCCACGCGGAACTACTAGCGAGACTGACGTCTCTCTACGAAAACATAAAATAGGCAAACGTGAGTACAAATGTAACCAGCAAGACTTACATCAGAACTAACTACATATGCATCGGTATAAACAAAGGGGGTAGTGGAGTTTAACTGTAGCAAGCCAGCTTTGACTCGGTGGCTATCCTAACTACGACTGCAAGTAACACTTTTGAGGTGGCGCACACGAGTCCACATATTCACCATATCAATACACCACTATGGATCCGCTCCCGTCTCCCTACGAGAAGGCCATTCATAGCACTCATGCTTATCTGGCGATTTTTAGAGTATCCACTTTCACTTGTCTATGAACTATACAGGCAACCCAGAAGTCCTTTACCGTGGACACGGCTATTCGAATAGATGATGTTAACCCTGCAGGGGTGTACTTTTTCACACACGCTCTCGCCACTTACCTCCATGTACACGTCATGTATCTCGGCAACCTTCAAGCGGAAGCCTGGCGAGGGTGTCGGCCATGGCCTACCTAAACACTCAAGTCTCTAGTCCAGGTTTATCGCCTATTCAGGTCCCATCCGCATGGAGTCCGGCCGAAGTTTCCACATACGGCCCCGAACGATGTGATCAGGGTTCCCGAGACACCACACGGGCGCCCGGTACACCATGCCACGTGCCTACCGCATCACAGCCCACCCGCATGTCAGCGCTGCGCATGGCCTCCAGCATACTACAAACACCAGAAACTACTTGCAACTCCTGGACAGAGGACAAGGGTGGTTAAGAAGCCGAGAGGGTCAATTAAGGATCCCAATGTGTGGTAGTAGTTGTTCATGGATCACAAACACAGAACTCAGTTCCTGAGGACGGTTTCAATGAGACAACCCACCATGTACTCCTACATGGCCTATCACCGCTACCTTTACCAAATCGTGTTCACACACTTAGCTCACACACAGTAGGACATGTTCACACACCTCCAATTCATCCCCGATGAATCAGACCCGACTCAACTCTAAGCAGTAGCAGGCATGACAAACCGTCCTCAGGAACTAAGTGATGCCACTAGGACGTGGGAGGGAGCCCCTGAGGCCCGAGGGCGGCACTCCTGAGGCTCTGGGGCGTGTACCAGCCCCACTCATTATTACGTGAGAGGGTCACGAGCGGAGACCTTGACAGGCGTGAGCCTTACTTCATATCGCTAGACGAGGGCCCCGCCTTGCGCCACCCTCTACCATCGTTGGGACGACCGGAAACCAGGACGGCACCAAAGGGGGCAAAGGGGACGCCAGTGGCGCCCTCGGCGACTACGAGTCCTCTGCCGAGGGAGGGCTCGTCGGCGCCTCCCCGGCAGAGGGCCTACCTCCGTGTAACGCCTTGCTCTGCGTGACGCGGGGCGGGGCCTTGCTCCTAGCTCCCCCCACGCAGCCCCCAGCGAGCATCTCCTGGTGGGACGGGTACCTTCGTGTCAGAACTGCCGCCTGACGCTGTGACCTGATTCACTTGCGATTCATGGTTAGCGTAAACCCGCTCTTGGGGGATTAGTGTTACCCGGTAGCTGTTGTCGATGGTGTGGTTGGCGGGGCTCTCGGGCGGCTCCTGGAAGGCCTCAGCTCCTAGCGCCTCCTCTTCCCAGCCTGGCTTGAGGAACGAGCCAGGGTCATCTCCCGGCGTGTACTCCTGGTTCGTCATGCGGGGCACGTAGGCCTCCATGGCCGTTTCCTCGAAGACCTCGCCGAAGTGCCCCATGCTCCACGTCGCCCGGCCCATCACGCCGTCCTGAGGGTGGTAGGGAGGTGCCCCGCTAGGGCCGTGTGCGGTGATGCTCGTACCCGCACCCATCGAGGGTGGTGCGGGTGCGAGGGTGTGGGTGACGCCGTGGAACGTGGATGTTTATCACTTGTCCAGTAGACTGTAGATAGTAGAAGAACACTTAATAACATGCATCTCATCTCCTGGATCAGAATAATTCAGAGTGACATGTAATTAGTACTGATGGATGCATGTTTTTTTACTAAACATGGATGTGTGGTGTACTGGTGTTAGTTCCTATTTACTATGTAGTTAGTGAAAATGGATGGATGCATGGTTTCACTGGTTTATTACTGAACATGGGTGTTTCCTATTTAGTTTTCCAGCAACTTTTTTAGTATTGGTCCTGCTGATGGTCACTGATACTGAATGAAAGCTACCCGACATATTTTTTCAGGTGTCCGAGAGTGTTAGAGTTAACCTTGGTGCTGGTTCTGCTGCTGATCAACCTCTCTCAATAGATCCTGATGTTACCTGGCGGGGGGGAAGTCGCAAGAGGTCAAAGGCATGGATGCACTTCACAGTTCAGAAAGATGATCCTGATCATGCTAATCGCAACTACTGTGATGATGTACTGGGTTGCAAATCCACATCGGCAGGTCGTCTTTAGTCAACCATTTGAAGATTTGCAAAAAGAATCCTGCCCACATATGTAGCACTCAGTCTGAGCTTACCTACCAAGTTAGCGAAGATGGTAATTCAGTGGTTCCTTGGCAATACATTGAGAAAGAAGTTAGAGAAGCATTTGCTCGCATGTTAGTGATAATGAGCTTCCATTCATATTCGCAAAGAAAGAAGGTTTTAGGTTGTTCGTGGCTAAAGCTTGCCCAAGGTTCATTGTACCATCTAGGACACCTATGTGCAGAGATATCATTGCTCTTTATGAAGCTGAGAAAGCTATATTTAGAAAATATTTCATTGAATCACGTCAAACTGTTTGCCTCACCACTGATACATGGACATCAAAAAGACAACAAAGCTACATGGTCCTTACTGCACATTTCATTGAGTCTGGGTGGAATCTTAGAAAAAAAATTATTAACTTTGCCTTGGTAGATGGACACAAAGGGGATGGCATTGGGAAATCATTAGAAAAATTACTTATTGAGTGGGGCATTGAGCGAGTGTGCACTATTACAGTTGATAATGCAAGTTCTAATGACACTTGCTTAGCCTACATGAAGAGGTCTTTGACTAATAGGGGCTGTACACATGCAAGAAGTCAGTATCTTCACATGAGGTGTGTGGCACATATTGTTAATCTAGTGGTCCAAGATGGGCTAAAGATAATGTGCCATCCAATAAACAGAATTCGAAGTGCTATCAAGTTTGTGAGAGCCTCCCCAACTAGATCGGATTTATTAAAAAGTGTGTGCAGCTTAGCAAGGTAGCGAGTAAAGGTTTGATTAATATTGATGTGGTTACTAGATGGAACTCCACATTTATAATGCTAGAGACTGCTGAGAAATTTGAGATGGCATTTGAGCAATATGCACTTCAGGATCCCAACTACAAGACTGAGTTAGAAAAAACTGGTCCAGAACCTAAGCCTGATACTCCTGATCAGCGGGGTCCTCCAACTCAAAGTGATTGGGTGTATGTTCGTGAGTTCAAACAATTCATCCAACACTTCTATCTCCTCACTAATAAGGTTTCTGGCACTAACTACGTTACAGCCAACACCTTCTTGGAAGATATTGTTGATGTACATTTTATGTTGGGTGAATGGAGTGATCATGTGATCTGTGGTGATGATGAAATATTTAAATGCATGGCTACCAAGATGAAAACCAAGTATGAGAAGTACTGGGGTGATCCTGAAAAGATGAACAAGTACATATTCATTGTTGCCATCCTTGATCCAATGTATATGGTTAATTGGTTGTTGTTCATTTGTCAAATATATATAGCTGTTGTTCTTAATGCCCTTCTAACTTGTCTTGTCTTGTCTTAATTCTTTATGCAAGGACCAAGGAATCTCATTTCTTTAAGGACATGATTGAAGACACCTATGGCAGTATAATAGGTAATAGAATCTTGACATCTTCCCACAATGAATTTGTCTCTCTTTTTGGAGAATACAGAGAATTATATGGAACCAGTACTCCTAGGGAATTAGCATCACAAGCTCGTCCTAGTGCAAATGCTTCTGAAAATTCTCTAGTGAGGTCACGATACAACCAGAAAAGAATGAGAGTTTACGGAGAGGGCAACACTAGCACAAATACCAGAACTGAATTGGACAAGTACCTAGCTGAGGACACAGAAGAGTTGACTGTTGAATTTGACCTTCTTGAATGGTGGAAGTACAATGCTCCTCCCTTTCCCGTCCTTTCAAAAATGGCTCGTGATATACTAGCAATCCCCATCTCTACGGTTGCGTCTGAATCAGGTTTCAGCACTAGTGGTCGTATTCTCGATGACTTTAGAAGCTCTTTAACACCAGCGACACTGCAGTCGTTGATATGCACACAAGATTGGTTGCGTTCTAAGTGTATCAATGTTGAAGCTAATCTTGCTGAGTTGACCAGGCTGGAGGAAGGTATTTAAATGAATGTGTATTTCAATTACTTCAATGATCATGCAACATTAATGCTATTTAATTGATCATGCAATATTTATGCTGTTTCTGTAGAAGTGGGTGCCATTCATTTAAATGATAATGTGACAATATCGATTGATTGATCTTCATGTGTGGAGCTGGAGTGCAAAATTGCTGCCTGAAGCCCTGAAGTGATGAAACAAATTCTATTTTATCTCGATCTGCACCTTTTGTTTGTGTGTCGTGTGTTGCACATGTACTGTACTACGCTGAACTTTGGTTGTTCCAGAATTTGCACTTTGTACTGAAGTTTGTTATCTTGATGTATTCCAGAATTTCATGTGTGCTTGGCTGCTTGTACTGGGCATGTTTAGTTCTGCTTGTGCTTGTACTGGACAAGTTTTTATTCCAGAATTTCTTGGTGTGGTTTCACTGGACATGTACTAAATTAGTGCTTGTAGTTGTACTTGTAGTCTTCTACTAGATTGTTGTACTGTAACATAAATTCTTCATGTTTCAGAATTTCTTCAAGTAGGTAACCAGGTTGTAGTCGTATTGGACAAGTACTAAATTTGTTTTTCCATGTGGCCAAACCATGTGTTGATTAAAAATTCGCGTCAACTTTGGTTATTTTGGTTATTACCGAAACCAAACCGAAAGCGAACGGTTATTACCGAAACCGAACCGTATCTATGTATAAAACCGTATAAACCGAAGTATAAAAACCGTATAAAACAAAAACCGTATAAACTGAACCGAATCAAACCGAAAAAACCGAATGCACAGGCTGACTCTTGGGCTGAGGATGAATAGTACAAGGGGAAGAACAGCCTCCTGAGGAGAGGTGTTCTTGTGCTTGGTGAGTGGTGTGCGGATGAGGATGGTCTGAGTGATCTCCCCTACTATGGTGGTGGCTAGTCCTATTTGTAGAGGCCTTGGTCCTCTTCCCAAATATTGAGCGGGAAGGGAGCCAACAATGGCCAATTTGAAAGGGGACATCTAGTACAGCTTATCCTAACAAAAGTAGTCTTTGCCTGCCAAAGGCTCTGGTGGTGACGCCGTCTTGGGCTCCATGATGACCTCCGTCTTGTCGTCCTGCTAGTCTTGGTCTCGTTGCACCGATATGGAAACCTTTGCTTGACGCCTCGGTACTCCTCACATGCGCTTGCCCCCTTAGCACCAAAGAGAAAGCAAGGACACTATGCACGCTAGCGCCCGCCTGGCGCCTTCCTGGTCTCGTTCGTCATGGCTCACGTCACCGGAACCTCGTGAGGTTTTCGTTTCCTTGATCTCTCCGCCCCTCGTGAGCCAGCCTGGTGAGGTCGCTCCCGAGGAGGTCTTGTGTCGTCCGCCTCGTGAGGCTTGGCCCCTCACGAGGGTCTTGAAAGCTTGTTGGTGAAGATGGGCCGTACGGGCCCGCTCGCAGAGCCACGCCGTGGGCCGCAGGTAGGCAAGTCTGGGGACCCCTGTTCCCAGAACGCCGACCGAGGTAGCTCCTCCATTGGCACGTCTCATCAAGGCAGAGATCCTACCCCATTTTTAAGGGATATGATCAATGATCTTGGTTACCCGACTCGCACTTAACATCACAATTATTTTGCGAAGTGTCGAGGCCTGCGGCGCAGTGAAATGACCCTTGGTATTACGGTGGCTTATAAAAGGGAAACAACCAAGCTATCTCCGCATGTTTGCTCCTTCCTCTCACCACTAACTTTTCCAATCTACAGAGCTCCAGTGCCCCGTGCCATTGTTCCTCAAGAAATCTCTCCAGGCCATTCCCTCAATTGGGCCATGGCCAGATCCGGTGCCAAAGGCAAGTGGAAGGCCTCCACCATCACTAACAACGACATTGAGGATCTGAAGCGCACTAGCTACCTCCCGGCCAACGGTGCTCATGGACTCCAAAGGCGGGCCAGGTCGTCCCCATGCCTCGATCGGGCGAGAGGGTGGTGTTCGTCCCCCACTTCGTCTGGGGGCCGGGCTTCCCGCTTCACCTCTTCATTAGGGGGGCTGATGTTCTTCTACGGGCTAGATTTTCATGATCTGGCCCCAAACTCTTCTCTTCACATCTCGGCCTTCATCGTCCACTACTAGGGAAAAGCCTAGCAGTAGCGCAGGTCTAAAGGCTATCATTAGCGCGGCGCACCGTGCTACTGATACTGCGCTATAGTTAATGTTTAGTAGTAGCGCGTTTTGATACGCACTACTGCTATACCTACTTAGCAGTAGCGCTTTCCATACTAGCGCTACTGCTAAGTGCTTTAGCAGTAGCGTTTTCATGTCCAGCGCTAAAGTGCGCTACTACTATATTTTCTCATATCTTTTTTGCTGCGTATTTGTGATGTTTTTTTACAGGTTTTATACAATATTCTAATCATATCATAAACATGCAATATGCTCATCATATCATCCAGATAATAGTCTCATCATATCATCCAACACAAATCATGTCGTCACATCATAATCACGATATAGCTATACAAGTCACATGACATGTCTCATCATACATAACGTAGTAAATCTTGAGGCGTCGGTTCATATCCCTCTCTCGCACTAGCGTGAACCTAAACTAACTACAGGCTATCGCTCGGAAACCGGAAACCGGTACACCTGGGCCTCACACTCCGGCCACTCATCGTATACTCATGGCGTACCACTTCTTCGCCATCGGTGATCTATGCACCTGCATTGTCACATGAGTCGATGATATGAAACATATATAGTTGAGCAACAGAAGAAGACGGACTTGGCAAAAATAGAAGCAACATATCATAAGCATAAATAACAAAGTTCATCGTACCCAAAATGCCCTAACTAGAGTCATCTTCGCTAGTTGAGGAGGATAGTTTAATTACATCACAAATAAAGTTTCGTTGTGCATAACTCAAAGTTTGATCATAAAGAAAGTATGGTCTAAACGGACACATTGTCATATATCGTCAATCACTCCAACATGTTGTGCCATCCATCCAAGTTAGGGAGATAGTCCCCGAGCTTAGTGAAAGGCTTCAGGTCGACACGCTGAGCGGCTACGCGTGTTCGGACGTCTTCCCGCGACATTTGTCCTTCTTCCTAGAACATCCCTGTTTTTTCGACGACCTCCTTCATGATGTTTGGTCAAGCTCATGTTGGATGCGATAGAACTCAGCTCGAAGTCGATGATCCGGGATATCTCCTAGGTTCTTTGCCCATTGCAGGATATGTGCATTGCTAGATGTAGGTGACATGCGAAGGTTCTTCTGATCCCGTCTGTACTCCAGCATGTGGTGTAGGACATGGAATCCATCACTAAGAGTACCACTCAGTTGCTGGATGTAGCAGAAGTCAGTCTTATGGTCGAAGACGGCCTGCGGTTCCTTGTCTTCCTGGTCTTGATCTCTCCACCCCGTACGCCGTAGCTAAAGATAGCACTATCGAGAACAGACTTGATGTGGGCATAATCCTTCTTGTTCATGTTCTTCGATGAGTCCAAGTAAAGAGCGTGGGAGAATCGGGGTAAAGGATGATGAGGACGGCGCACCCATGGCTGCGCAAAATAAGTACACCTCAAATTAGCCTCCACCATGCAAATGAATGATTGAAATCGAAGGAAGGATATCCACGCGGATGACTTACATGGGATGATAAGGCAGGAGAATCGTCTCCTTGTCCTTATTGGCGACCATAAAATCGGTGATGTAGTCCCTCGAATATTCATGGTGCTCTAGGAAGACTGCTAAGAAGCCCTCGTGCATGAAGTACGGGTCAGCGACACAGATATAAGGTATCTGCTCAATCCCGATGATGTAGCTCATGTACAAGGCAAAAAGGCAGACAAACATAAAATCCAGCTTTTTCAAGTGAAACATGTCAAAGATTTAATCGAATCGAAGGAAGAACTTCTCCGCGCGGAATGTGTCGACGTACAACCTTTGCCATGACACGTTAACCACATAGAGTGGGTAGCCTGGATTTTCCGAGGCGATTTGGCTTTTCTCTCTCCGCATCACATCATCATGAAGTCTCCTTAGATCGCCATATATGGGCTCTACCGCTGCCTTAGGTAGGATCAGATGACCGAGGATATGAAATTTTGCCACACCGAGGCTGCTAAGGCGGCTGGATCATAGAAGCAACTTTGTTGCCTTTCCTCGGTCTCTTCCTATGCTTCTTTGCTATTGGAAGGTTGTCTATAATACGTTCATCCTCTGACAATTCAGGCACCGACTCATGACGCTAAAACCCTGAGTACCCATACTGCTGAGGCACCAATCCTCCGTCGTCATAGGTGCCAGTATTGAGATGCTATAGAGTGTCATTGTCATCCTCATCCTCATCGATGGCATCAATATCATGCATTGCTTCTTTGACGGCGGCGACATCATCAGTGACTAATGGAGCCTCTTCCTCACCCCATCAGCTATCACCTGGCACGACAGGTGACGCTAATTGGGTAGGTGGGGTGTTGATGTTCATACCTTGCTGAGGCTGCGTGGTCGTGGGTGTGCTCCCAGCCGCCTCCAGATGAAGCAGACTCTTTGGCCATAATAGAACCCACCTCTTGCAATCGCCAAGCTGCTGCCGGGTCTTGCCGTCATCTCCCCCTAGTACCGGAGGAGCCAAATTCTCGTGGCCCGGTTTGACACTGGCCATGGAAACATTGAAGACGGATCGGCCGGCTGTGGAACAATTGTTCCTTCGGCTTCACTATCGTCGCCTTCCCCACGTCCACCTTCTGGCTGCTGATGGTGTACAATATGGTGCACGGGGTTACATCAGCCCGCAAAGACATGTCTGCGACGTGAGACATCCAAAAGGCAACGAAAACGGGAGATTATACATTTATTGAAGAGGGCCAGTGTGATAGGTTCCGTGAGGGCGTCGAGCTCAGCCAAACACGAAGCATCGCCGACCACGTCCGAGAGGGAGGACGGGCTGCTATGAGCGGGTGAGGGAGCCGGTGCAGGAGCAGGTGCTGGTGCAACCTTAGTCGAGCTGCTCCCGAAGAAGTTGGAAAGGGGAAAGTCCGCTGCCACTTTATTTGGATTTTTCCTGCTCCAACTGACGGTAGTTGGAACCAAGACACCATATGAAGCTGCAATCTCCTGTTTTGCGGCAGCTACCGCTGCTGTGACTGTCTCAACTAATTTCTTCTCAACCGCAATCTCAACCTTCTTATCGATGTTTTCTTCATTTAACCTCCATCTGTCCTTTCTCTCCCCCATGGTCTCATGGTAGTACTTCTTCCACGTGGCGCCGTCTACGACGCCGTGAACGCGTCCGTACAATGGCCGAGTGTCCACTGGGAGTCCTTTCAATATGTTCAAGGCCCGATTGAATGGGGTGTCCCACTTGGGCCTCGCCAACGCCTCAGACGGCGAGTTGCTTTCGGCCGCAATCCTGTGCTGCTCTCTCTGCAAAAGGAACTAGGATCGTTTACAAATATGACTAAACATGCAGTTGAATTGATTAGAAGCTAAAATTACCAGCAGTTTCATGAACTCTGTCGTGACCCCGTCCGTCTCGAAAACCTTCTTCACTAGGTCCCAACGGTACCGGGCCCTGAGGACGTCACGCTCCTATGGGACGGTTAACTCCGCCAGGGGTCTAGGATGCCCAGACTTTTGCCTTTCATGTCTTGCTTGACCCATATGGACCTCTTCCTCGCGTAACCACGGCTTCTGTCAGATTTCAGGCTCCGCAGACCCTTGAAAGATTTGAACTCTGGGGTGCGTGCAAAGAACTCAACCTCCCCAGTCTGCCTACTCGCCAATCTCACGGCCTAGCTCGACGAACAGGAAGGAAACGGGACACATCAGTTTACCCAGGTTCGGTCCACCTTGTGGTGTAAAACCCTACTCCTGCTTTGTGGTGGATTGGCCTTGATGGGCTTAGGATGAACTAGTACAATGGAAGAACGACATCAGGAGGCGTGTTCTTGAGCTAGTGTGGGAGAGAATGATCTGAATGATCCGTCCCATTCTATGGTGGTGGCTAGGTCCTATTTATAGTGGCCTTGGTCCTCTTCTCAAATGAAGGCGAGAAGGAATCCCACAACGGCCAAATTTGAACGGAGACAACCAGTACAAGTTATCCTGACAAAAGTAGTCTTCGCCTGCAAAAGCTTCTGGTTTTGATGCCACGGTGGGGTCGGTGATGACCTCCGTCCTGCTGTCCTGGCGGTCTTGGTCTTGTTGCATGGGAATGGAAACCTGAAAGTGCAACTATCCCTGGGTGGTTTTGGTAATTATTAACAACATATAGCTCATTGAGCTAATGCTATTTCAAGATAAATATTTCAGGAAAGCTCAATGATTGGCATGGCATGGATTAGGAATGTGGACCCCTCAAAATGCTAAGGAAACATATTGGCTCAAGCTCAAGACTCTACATTTTACTTTTAATGATCCAAGATCACATTGAGTCCATGGGAAAAGCCAATACTATTAAAAGGGGATGAGGTGTTGCTTAATGGCTTTCTTGCTCAAAATGCTTAGTGATGTGCTCCAAAACCCTCAACCACTTTCTCATATCCACATATGTCCTAAACCAAAAACTCAAACTCGGCCCCACCGAAATATTCTATCCGATGCCACCGAGTTCTCTTGACGTAGCCACTACCACATACACTAGTCACTTCGGTCTCACTGATAGGGATTTCGGTCTCACCGAGATGGGATTGCAAACTCTTTGTTTCCCTTCGTAACGCTTCAGTCCAACCGAGATGAGCGATCAGTCCCACCGAGTTCGTAATGCAAACTCTTTGTTTGCCTGACCAACTCTCTTGTTAGCTTATTACCAAAGTCTGTCTCACCGAGTTTGTGTAATCGGTCTTACCGAGATTACGTTATGCCCTAACCCTAATGAAATTGGTCCCACCGAGTTGACATGTCGGTCCCACCGAAAATCCTAACGTTCACATTTTGAACTAAATCGGTCCGACCGAGTTGTCTGATTCGGTCCCACCGAGTTTGGTGAACTGTGTCTAATGGTTAGATTTTGTGTGGAGGCTATATGTACCCCTCCACCCTTCCTTCATTCATGGAGGAGAGTCATCAGAACATGCCTACACTTGTAGCATACATTTTCTGAGAGAGAACCACCTACTCATGTGTTGAGACCAATATATTCCATTCCAACCATATGAATCTTGATCTCTAGCCTTCCCCAAGTTGCTTTCGACTCAAATCATCTTTCCACCAAATCCAAATCTATGAGAGAGAGTTGAGTGTTGGGGAGACTATCATTTGAAGCACCAGAGCAAGGAGTTCATCATCAACACACCATCTATTACCTTTTGGAGAGTGGTGTCTCCTAGATTGGTTAGGTGTCACTTGGGAGCCTTCGTCAAGATTGTGGGGTTGAACCAAGGAGTTTGTACGGGCAAGGAGATCGCCTACTTCGTGAAGATCTACCCTAGTGAGGCAAATCCTTCGTGGGCGATGGCCATGGTGGGATAGACAAGGTTGCTTCATCGTGGACCCTTCGCGGATGGAGCCCTTCGTGGACTCGTGCAATCGTTACTCTTCATGGGTTGAAGTCTCCATCAACGTGGATGTACGATAGCACCACCTATCAGAACCACAGGAAAAAATCTCCGCGTCTACATTGTGTTTGCTCCCTCCAAAATCCTCCCTTTACCTTCAGATGCAATGTTTTACATTCTGCTGCTATACTCTTAGACTTGCATGTGTAGGTTGATTGCTTGACTTGTGCTAAGTTGCTAAAATCTGCCAAGACTTAAAATTGGGAAAAAGCTAGATTTTTATTTGGTCAAGTAGTCTAATCACCCCCCCTCTAGACATACTTTTGATCCTACAAGTGGTATCAGAGCTTTGGTCTCCATTTTCCTTGATTTCCATAGCTTTTGGTGATCATAGCCTTGGTTTCACAACCTAGGAGAGTATGGCATCTAGCGAGGGAAATTACCATCGTAGAGGTCCTTATTTTGATGGTCCAAATTTTGCTAGTTGGAAGCATAAGATGAAAATGCATATTCTTGGACATAACCGAACCGTGAAGCTATCTCGGAAGAGTTGAAGATGCTACAATACAATGCTCAAGCTTGTGATATTCTCTTCAACGGACTGTGCCCCGAAGAATTCAACAAAATCAATCGTCTTGAGAATGCAAAGGAAATTTGGGATACTTTGATTGATATGCACGAAGGTACCGACTCCGTCAATGAATGCAAATTGGATGTTCTTCAAAGTCAACTTGACAAGGTCAAAATGAAGGATGGTGAGGTGTCACTGAAATGTACTCTAGGCTTGCTCTCATCAGAAATGAGGTTGCCAGCTTAGGAAGTGAAGAGATGACCGATAGATTTATCATCAAGAAGATCCTAAGAGCCTTGGATGGAAAGTATGATACCGTGTGCACATTGATCCAGATGATGCCCAATTACAAAGATCTCAAGCCTAAGGAAGTCATTGGAAGAAATGTTTCTAATGAAATGTCACTCAAGGATCCACAACAAGTCAAGTGGTGCATACAAAGCCTCATGTGATGCTCCCACATCTTCAAGTGATAAACAAACCTTCAATGAGGAATTGAGCCTAATGGTGAAGAATTTCAACAAGTTCTACAACAGCAGAAGCAAGTTAAGAAGTTCCAAGTCAAGGTCCTAAAATGACAAAAGATCTTCTAGTCGTGGACGTAATTGCTACAATTGTGGATGACCCGGACACTACTCCAATGAGTGTACGGCCCCCTACAAAAGAAGTGAAGATTCACCCAAGAGGAGAAGTAGAAGTGAAGAATCACCATCTAGAGAAATAAGGAGTAGAGATGATCGTTACAAACGAAGAACATCACGGAGAAGAAGGATTCGGAAAGGAAGGACGAGTCATCAATGAGCTAAACAAAATGAAGACATCAAGCTCATGTTGGTGAATGGTATACGACACCGGCTTTGACAATCACTCGGAGAGAAGTTATCACTCCGACTCCGAATATACTCAAGATGAAGGTGTTGCTGGTCTAGCACTTGTGTCAACCAACTCCTACGACATATTTGACTCACCAAATGAAGGAATTGGAAGATGCTTCATGGCTAAAGGACCAAAGGTATCACACCCCGAGTATGTTGATTTCAATAGTGATGAAGATGATCTGCTAGGTGATGATGATTTACTTGTTGACAAATCTAGTGATGAAAACTATGATGAACTTGCTATTAATCATGATAATCAAGATAAAATGAATGATGATGGTAAGAAGGAGATTGGGATTCTAACTAAAGAACCAAACACTCTCAAGTTATCTCATGAAACTACCTTGGAAGATCATCGAGAACTTCTAAAGACTCATGAAAAGTTACGATTTGAAAAGCTCAACCTTGAGCAAGAGCATGGGTTCTTAAAAGCAATCAATGATGATATTCACAAGAAAAGTTCTTCTTACATTGCCAAGCGTTTACTCTTGTCTACTTGCATGCCACAAGTTAAATCTAGCAACAAGAGTAAGAAAGATTCTTCTTCTAGTAGTAACAACAATCATGTTAAATCCAATATTGTTGCTTCTAGTAGTTCTCTTGATTCCACTGATGATTCTCTTAGCCAAGATACACTTGAGCAAGAAAATAGCTTATTGAAGGGAATTATAGAGAAAGTGTTTACAAGAGCCTTACCGGGAGTAAGCAATTTGAGGAAATTGTACGCAAGCAAGGAAGACACTGGAAGAATCAAGGTGTTGGTTTTGAACGAAAGTTCAATGCCAATGGAGTTGAGCGGGAAGAAGATCAATACCCCAAGACGAAGTTTGTTCCACACAAGAGAAGTATGATCCTACCTCTTTCCAAGGGACACAAGCACAAGATGATCTTCCAGCACAAGACCACAAGCAAAAAGGGAAGGACAAGCTTCAAGAGGAGATTGATGCATTTGAAGAAGCTCCTAGGGCTTTGGTCAAGTGGGTTCCCAAGACTACATCAAGTTCTACTTCATCAAGTACGACTAAAACTCCAAGGATTCCCATCAAGATGATGTGGATCCCGAAGAAAAAGAACTAAAGAGTTCTTGAGGGTGACTCCGCCAACATACTTCACTCATATCATCTTGGCGAGGACAAGTGCAAACAACTTCCACATCTTGCACTAGTTCAAGGAGTCACAAATCCTCTTGTTGGTAAGACAAGGGACAAGGTAACCTAATGCTTTCATGGACATCATCTTGTGTGAACTTCACTCTATGTATATGGATGCCCTTGTTTGTTCCTTGTGGGACTAACCCATGTAGGTATTGAAAGTGCAACTCACTCCAATGGATTGCTCCAAATGATCTATATCAATATTGAGCATCCACATCTTCAACATCTATAAGAAGTCATCATCGACAAAACCTAAGGTTAGTTCATTCCTCTTAGGGGGGATATCACATCTAGGGGGAGTTTTACTCTAACAAATTGAGCTAAAGCAACACTAATGGTGTGAACACAACAATGCTTTATATAAAAGTGGTAACCCCACTTGTGCTTAAACGATGAGTATGACCTATGACCAAATGTTCTCATTTGACTCCTAAGTCAATATACTCATATATAGATGACCTAATCATCACCAATTGCTTGATAGATGCTAGAGTGTTTGTGCATGCTTTGTCACATATTTCATTTGCCATTTTATTGTGTGAGCATGTTGATTGCATATTTCACTCATTCGAGAACATCCATTTGTTGCTTTGATTGTTTGCCTTTTTCTCTTTTGCCAAATGGATGGACAAGAATGCCTAAGAACACCCTGTAGCTATCTATGCTTTTCTCGTCTCAAACTCTATTCATGCTACATCACAAAGTTTGATGAAGTCAAATTCGGACCACTCTGTGTGAGCTGCACTCGGAGTCCCCGATTCATCATAGACTTAAACTTCCAAAACCTCTTTGTGCATTTCGGTATGACCGAGTCATCCACTTAGGTCACACCGAGTTCACTAAGTTGATCTAGGTTTTCCATCTCAGTGCAACCGATTTGAACCTTTCGGTCACACCGAGTTGCACTAACTACTTGCGATTCTGCATCTCGTTGCCACAGAGTTGTTCCACTCGGTCACACCAACAGGGTCGGGATATATATATCCACGGGTGATATTTTGTAAATTTCTTCAAAAGCCCTCAGCCCGCGCGTATCCTGCTCTGCCTCCTCAGGTCTCCAGATTTTCTCCTTGCCGCCAGCGACCTCCCGCCGCTGGTTTCCATCGCCGTCAATGGAATTCTGCTCCGCCGTTGCCATTGTAGCGAACACCCGCCGAACTAGGGTATGGGTTCGATACTTTGTGCTATTTCCTTACTCTGATTCCTAGCACATTGCTTTGCCATGATCAATTCCACGTATGAAAACAATCTATCTAGAGAAAACATCCTTTAGGTTAGGTTTGATTCAAAAATTTAGGGTTAGGTCTCCGCCAAACTCATCTCGGACCGACCGAGTTGTAGAAATCGGTCTCACCGATTTGGCTTAGGACACTGCACATGCACTTTTCGGTCTGACCGAAAATTGCAAATCGGTGCGACCGAGTTCGACTCTCTATGAAACCCTAGCAATCTCGGTGCCACTGAACTGTGACTCGGTCTGACCGAGTTTATTTCTTTCACTCTTGCTCGAGCCGGATGATGATAAATTCTCATGTCCGGTTCCTTTGGGGGATGGATCCTAAAGAGTTCACCTATCCCAATAACAAAGAAACCAGACTTAAATGATCATGTATTAAGAGCTAAATTAGCTAAAGGGATGGGACATAATTATTACGGGGAACCCGCATGGCCCAACGATCTTTTATATATTTTTCCAGTAGTAATTCTAGGTACTATTGAATGTAATGTAGGTTTAGCGGTTCTCGAGCCATCAATGATTGATCAACTAGTTTAGGTTCCAAAAGTTGCTTTGGTATCATCGAGTTTAACAAATCGGTAGCTCCGAAATGCTTTCTGTGGAGAACTAAAACTAAGTTTTTGAGTCATCTGTTTTGCAAAAACTCTGCACTCTGTGATGCTCATCCATTCTACCTCATCTACATCTATTCACAGGGTTTGCTGTCAGTGTGATTGCCAAGATGTCTGACCAAAGTGATAGCCAAAACAGATCTGAAGAGCAAGTGCAATTGAGTGAGGGCACTAGTCCCTCAAGCAGCTATTATGAGGGCAGAAGGAGCACACGAAGTAACTTTCCCAAGGGAGCCACCAGATAATCGAAGAAGAAAACCTCAGATTCTGAGGATGAGGATTATGTGGCTATTGAAGAGGAAGTGAGCTCTAAGAAGAAGGTGCTGAAGAAAGAGTATGGCACAGTTGCTGCAACTAAGCCAGGCTTGAACAAGAATGCACCTGCCAGAAGGATCCCAATGTCCAAGCCTACGAAAGTTCCTACAAATGAAACTATGAAGTTCACCATTGAACAACATAGTGATGATGAGGCAGCCGGAGAAGGGCAGAAGAAAAGGAAGAAAGCAAGGACAACAACTGCAAAGGTACTTGGATACCCCTCTATGAGAAAATCAGATGAAGAAGAGGAAGAGGAAGAGGATGTTGCTCCAGCTCCCAAGTCTCAGAAGCTTATGGGAGATGCAATCAAGTTAGGGGTTTCTCTATCAAAGCCCAAAACTGCTCCCAAAGAAACAACTCAAGCTCAGAAGCCCACTAAGCCAAAGAGAAGCACCAGAAACATTCTTGCAGAAGACCACCTACACGATGCCTAGGCTCGCGCGCATCTAGTGGAACACGCGGGAGGCCGTGGGGTGGTCGGAGCTCGCCGGAGCAGAGCTCGCGGCGACGGCCGGAGTTCGGTGGCGTGCGGGTTTGCCGCTACGGGGCACGGGAGAGCGAGCTGAGGGGCTCCACAGCCTCCTGGCGTCTCCAAGAGCAAGGTGACGTGCGCTGTTGCGAGCTGCGGTGGCTCTGGCCACAACGGTGAGGATCCACAGCAGCGCGACCGCTTGGGTCTGGTGGTTAGTACGGCTACGGCACGCAAACGACGAAAAGGAGAGGGGGAACGACGGCAGGGCTCACAGCGGTTTCGGCGGAGGCGTCAGCGAGCTCGGGGGAGGTCCGACACGGGCAGGACGGCGACGGCGATCTCGGGCGACCAAAGCTTAAAGATGGAGTCGAGGCGGTCGATTCGGGGCGTCCGAGCTCGGTTTATTCAGCGTGGCGAAGCGGTGGTCAACGACGGAGAGGTGGAACACGTCTGCGGCACGAGGCGATGGTTGTGGCTACGACAACGATGAGCGGCGGCGACGGTAGCGCTCGGCTGTTCGCGGGAGAGAGTGAGGGAGAGGAGGGAATGAGCATGGGGGAGTAGTGAGAGGGGTCAGGGTGTTGCGTGGCGACGTCCAGGGCATCCCGATGTCGAGGAAGAGGGGCAGGCAGGCAGGAGGTGGCGCAGCGCTTGCGTGCGCGCGGCCACCACGGGCCCCCGGCATCCTGGCGAGAGGTTGGGGGTGACTGGCAGCGCCAGGTGCCTAGGTGGTGGGCCGAGGTGCACAGTGCTGGGCCAAAAGTGCCAGGTAAGTTAGAGGTAAGATATGTTCTGTTTTATTTTCCTTCTGTTTTTCTTTTATTTAATCTTTTGCCACTGTTTTGAATTCAAACAAAATTCAAACAATGCCAAAACATCCTCTGAGTATTTTTATGTTGCTTCATGGACTTTCCTAGAGGCACATAAATTATCACAGAGCATTTGATGGAGAAGATGATGGCCGATCTGAAGCCGGACGACCCGAAGGCAGAGAAGCTGACGGGGGCCATGATCGTCAAGGAGTTCCTGACGCAGCGCCTGGCTCCACTCCAGGCACACCCGCGCCCCCTGTGGGAGATTAAAGGTGCGGAAGACGATCTCCGGCTGCGCGCGGACAACTTGTCCAAGGAGGAGCTGGACCAGATCTTGTGTGCACTGCTCGGGAAGGACCAGGGCAGCCCTCCGGACTCCCATCTTCAACCGTATCGTCGCCCGGGCGGAGAGAAGATCACCTGACTTTGACGAGGGCGGGCTCGTTCCTCTGGAGCCTTCCTAGCTCCCGAGCCTCGTGGTGCTGGTGTCCTCGGGTGAGTCTGACCAGGAGGAGAGGACGGACTCGGAGGCGACCCGGGAGGGGGCAGGGAAGACCTCTCCCTTGTGCCAACCCAATCTCCTTCGCACCTTCTCAGATGATGATGAGACCAGCGTGCACCCTGTCAGGGAGTCTCCACGCTCTGCTGGGGTTTCCACAAGGTCCATGGGCACCCCTCCGAAGGCGCTGAAGTAGGGGGTGCCAAAGAAGAGTCGGTTGCTACCTCTTGAGCACTGCGTTGGATTTCCTTGAAGAGGAAAGGATGATGTAGCAAAGTAGCATAAGTATTTCCCTCAGTTTTTGAGAACCAAGGTATCAATTCAGTAGGAGGCTACGCGCGAGTCCCTCGTACATACACAAAGCAAATAGCTCCATGCAACCAACGCGAATAGGGGTTGTGAATCCTTTCACGGTCACTTACGAGAGTGAGATCTGATATAGATAATAGATAATATTTTTGGTATTTTTGTTATAAAGATGCAAAGTAAAATAAAAAGCAAAATAAAAAGCAAAGCAATAATAAAGTGATGGAAGATTAATATGATGAAGATAGACCCGGGGGCCATAGATTTCACTAGTGGCTTCTCTCAAGAGCATAAGTATTTTATGGTGGGTGAACAAATTACTGTTGAGCAATTGACAGAATTGAGCATAGTTATGAGAATATCTAGGTATGATCATGTATATAGGCATCACGTCCGAGACAAGTAGACCGACTCCTGCCTGCATCTACTACTATTACTCCACTCATCGACCGCTATCCAGCATGCATCTAGATTATTAAGTTCAAGAAAACAGAGTAACGCCTTAAGCAAGATGACATGATGTAGATGGATAAATTCATGCAATATGATAAAACCCCCATCTTGTTATCCTCGATGGCAACAATACAATACGTGCCTTGCTGCCCCTACTGTCACTGGAAAAGGACACCGCAAGATTGAACCCAAAGCTAAGCACTTCTCCCATTGCAACAAAAACCAATCTAGTAGGCCAAACCAAACTCATAATTCGAAGAGACTTGCAAAGATAACCAATCATACATAAAATAATTCAGAGAAAATTCAAATATTGTTCATAGATAATCTTGATCATAAACCCACAATTCATTGGTCTAAAGAAACACACCGCAAAAAGACGATTACATCGAATAGATCTCCACGAGAGCAGAGGAGAACATTGTATTGAGATCCAAAAAGAGAGAAGAAGCCATCTAGCTACTAACTATGGACCCGAAGGTCTGAGGTAAACTACTCACACTTCATCGGAGGGGCTATGGTGATGATGTAGAAGCCCTCCGTGGTGGATGCCCCCTCCGGCGGAGCTCCGGAACAAGCCCCAAGATGGGATCTCGTGATTACAGAAGGTTGCGGCGGTGGAATTAGGTTTTTGGCTCCGTATCTGATCGTTTGGGGGTATGTAGGTATATATAGGAGGAAGAAGTACGTCGGTGGAGCTTCATGGGCCCCACGAGGGTAGGGGCGCGCCGGGGGGAGAGGGCGCGCCCCCTACCTCGTGCCCACCTCGAAGCTTCCTTGGCGTAGGGTCCAAGTCTCCTAGGTCATATTCGGTGAGAAAATCACATTCCCAAAGGTTTCATTCTGTTTGGACTCCGTTTGATATTTCGTTTCTTCAAAACTCTGAAATAGGAAAAACAACAACAATTCTGGGCTGGGCCTTCGGTTAATAGGTTAGTCCCAAAAATAATATAAAGGTGGAAAATAAATCCCAATATGGTCCAAAACAGTAGATAATATAGCATGGAGCAATGAAAAATTATAGATACGTTGGAGACGTATCAGGTATCCCCAAGCTTAATTCCTGCTCGTCCTCAAGTAGGTAAATGATAAAAAAGAATTTTTGATGCGGAGTGCTACTTGGCATAATTTCAATGTAATTCTTCTTAATTGTGGTATGAATATTCAGATCCGAAAGATTCAAGACAAAAGTTCATATTGACATAAAAATAATAATACTTCAAGCATACTAACTAAGCAATTATGTCTTCTCAAAATAACATGGCCAAAAAAGTTCATCCCTACAAAATCATATAGTTTAGTCATGCTCCATTTTTGTCACACAAGAATGCTCTCATCATGCACAACCCCGATGACAAGCCAAGCAATTGTTTCATACTTTAGTAATCTCAAACTTTATAAACCTTCACGCAATACATGAGCGTGAGCCATGGATATAGCACTATGGGTGGAATAGAATATGATGATGGGGGTTATGTGGAGACACTACAAAAAAAAGAGACATCCGTGACATTTTGGGCCGAACAAAAAAAATTCTGTCATACATATGACACTTCTATGACGATAATTGTGACAAAACCCGGTATCATCATAGATGTGGTGGGCTCCTAATTCTATGACAAAAAATCATGACACAAAATGGGCTTTTCGTCCTGGGCGGGCCGGAGACGCAGCTGCATGACATTCTTTGGGCCGTCCATGACGGGAAAAACCATGGTAGAAGCAAGGGGAGGAAAATTTCGGGGAGTTCCCGGTTACGGTGGGAGGTCGAGGGCCGAGCGATGCACGTTTCTCTCGTACACGTGCGAGGCGTTGCCTCTAACTGAACCCGAGCGAGGCGTTGGGCTCTAACTGAACCCGAGTGATTGCACTACAGGCTACGCGTTATTGAACCCGAGCGATCGATCGATGGCTGTTAACTAAACCCAATCGAGCGATTCCTTCGCTACTTCTGCTAACTGAAGCCGGTCGATTGGATGAGCGAGGGCGCTGCTGGGAGAGGGGGGGGGTTGGATGAACAGTGAGGGGTGGTGTTGCCTCTGGATGAACAGGACCCCACGGTGTTGAGGGCTGGATGAACAGTAGACGGCGGGGTGGTCGTGGAGGGGTGGATGAACAGGACCCCGTGGTGTGGAGGGCTGGATGAGCAGTGAGCGGTGGGGTGGCCATGGAGGGGTGGTTGAGCAGGGACCTCGTGGTGTGGAGGGCTGGATGAGCAGTGAGCGGTGGAGGGTGCCCGTGGAAGGGTGGTTGAACAGTAGCCGGTGGAGTAGCGCGGTGGAGGCTGGATGAACAGGAGCCCGTGGAGGCTGGAGGAGGTCGACGGTAGCCCGTGGAGGCTGGAGGAGGTCGACGGTGGAGATGAACAGTATCCCGTGGAGTCCCGTTTTGCGATACGCCACACCCCTCCCGATGAACAGGACCCCCGTTTCGACCGTAGTGCTCCAACACAAGTCCGTTTCATCCGTTTTGCGGTACGCCACACCCCTCCCGATCAACAGGACCCCCGTTTCGACCGTAGGAGGTCCGTTTCCTCTGTTTTGCGGTACACCACACCCCTCCCGATCAACAGGACCCCTGTTTCGACCGTAGGAGGTCCGTTTCCTCCATTTTGCGGTACGCCACACCCCTCCCGATCAACAGTGTCGGATTTCGGGTTCTGGCAGACCCTCTAGGTTCGAACTCTGGGGTGCGCGTGGAGATCTCGCCCCCTACCAACCTGCACCTCGTCTCCTCGCAAAGATCTAAACTACCAAAGGAACAACACAAGAGACACAAGGTTTATACTGGTTCGGGCCACCATTGTGGTGTAACACCCTACTCTAGTGTGTGGTGTGGTGGATTGCCTCTTGGGCTGATGATGAACAATACAAGGAAGAACAGCCTCGCGAGGGTGAGGTGTTCTTGGCCGGTGCGATGAACTGCTAGGGGGAGTTCAGTCGCTCTCTCTCTCTTGATTCAAGATGATGATCCTCCTCTTTCTACCCTGTGGGTGAATAGTCCTATTTATAGGAATAGGCCCTGGGCCTCTTCCCAAATAGTGAGCGGGAAGGGCGCCAACAATTGGCCATTTTGAAGGGGAACATCTAGTACACTTATCCTGACTAAAGTTGGTCCTCACATGTCAAAGGCTCTGGTGGTGACGCCGGCTTGGGCTCCAAGATGACTTCCTTCCTGCCATTGTGACGGTCTTGGTCTTGTTGCACCGAAACGGGTGCCTTTGCTTGATGCTCTCGCCTGCGCTTGCCCCCTTTGCACCAAACAGGAAATGAGGACACTGCGTGGGCTGGCGCCCACCTAGCGCCCTTGGTCATCATGGCTTGCGTCATGGGAACCTCGTGAGGTACCCCGCCTTGATCTCTTCGCCTCCTCGCGAGCCAGCCTGACGAGGACGTGCCTGAGGAAGCTTCCTGTCGTCCGCTCCGTGAGGCTTGGCCCCTCGCAAGGGTCTTGAGCTTGTGCTGATGAAGATAGGCCGTGCTGGGCCACCCCTTGAGCCACGCCGCAGGCCGCAGGCAAGCAAGTCAGGTACCCCGTTACGAACGCCGACAGTAGCCCCTAGGCCCAAGGCGCGCCTGGACTTGGCTGAGCAGAGAAGCGAAGGGGCAAGTGCGAAGCGCCGCGGGCCCTAACAGCATGTGGCCTTGGGCGCCGCGTGGCGGTTGATTGGACATGGGCGCCTTAGCAACTGCGCGAATCGAGAAAAGTGCGGCATCTGCCTAGGCTTTGCTTCCTTTGCCTCCTCCGGTCATTGCTCAGATCCCCTTTCTTGCGCCTTTCCTTCATGCCTCCGAAATCTCCAGTTCTACTTCGACCGCGTGCCCTAGCAAGACATGGCGCCTCGCCAGACCCCGGCCGGAGCTTGGTACTCACCCGCCTTGGACTCGCCGAACGTGTCGGAGAAGGGCCTTGCCCGGGCGCGCCGGATGGTGGCGGCGCAAGGCAACGACAGGGCAGCAGTGCTCAGGGCCGGCTCCGCCCTTCCCGAGGGCCAAGGAAGCACCTTCTATCCGCTCTTCGTGGCGCCATTGCTGCCGGTCTGGTGCCTCCTTTTCTGAGTTCTTCTTTTACATCCTCCGCCATTACAAAATGCAAGCTCTGCACCTCCACCCCAACTCTGTTCTTCTTCCGCGATCTTCCCTACTATTGTGAGGCTCATGTCGGGTGCATCCCTCGGTGGCCTTGCTGCGCCACTACTTCTACCTCCGGACCTCCAGCGGGCCGATCTCAGCGTCTTGTGAGCTTTGTCGCAGATGGCAGCTCGGCGCCATCTCAAAGCCCGGAAGAGGATTGAGGGCTTCAGGAGCAAGTGGGTCATGGTAGATGCTGGGCGCATCCACCCTCGGCTGATTCTGCCCACGGAGCAGCCCACGACCTCCGACGATTGGTATCGCGCGGAACTCGTGGATCCCCGCACGAAGCCGGTGCTGGAGAAGATGAACGCGGACTTGTGGCCGGGCAACATGGCGACGGCGAAGCTGACCGGGGCGTCGCTCCTGAGGGAGTTCCCGGAGCACCAGGTGGCCCCTTGCCGTCGATTCGCTTCGCTGTGGAGGCCCCGCCCGAGCCCCGCAGTCTTGGCCGACGAAGATCTGGCCGCGGTCCTCCAATCTTTGGTTGGGGAAGACGTGGCGAGGCTGGAGGGTGCTCCTGTACCCCTGTTCCTTCGAGATGATTTGGAGCAGGCGATGAACTCCATGTCCGTCTTCAATGTGGACGGACCCATGCCCGCGGAGGTTCCCGAGGACCCGGCGGCCCTGGCGACGGTGAACGTGTCCTCTGGCGACTCCAGTGAAGAGGAGGAAGAAGAGGAGCAGGAAGAGGGGCCTGACTCCGAGGCGACCGACGGGGAGTCCAGAGTGCCCCTCTCCCGGCGCAGGTCCCGCGCTCTCCGCCTCTTGCCGAGCGACGACGAGGATGGCGATGAGCGGGGCGGCAAGAGCTCACCCCCGATCCCGAAGAAGGACAGGACTGGGCTGGTCCCCCGCGGGTCTGCCCCGGCTCCAAGGCGATCCGCAGACGTGCCTCCTGCTCCCAGGCCTCTTGAGGCTGACCCCTGCAGCCGGCTCTCGGGCTTCAAGTATGCCCGGAGGTTGCTCGATCCTGCGAGCGATGACCAGTAAGTGCTTGATTCTTTGTTTATTCCTTACTTTGTCGCTGAGGCTCGATATCAGTATCCCTTGGCTAGGCCGGCGCCTGCGGCGAAGAAGCTGAAGGGGGCTCCTGAGGCTTTGTCTGGGGCAGCGCCTCTGCCCGCGAAAGAAAGTGACGGCAAGGCACGGGCCTCTCCTGCCCGGTCGTCCTCGCGAGGCTTTGCGGAGCTAGCTGGGGCGAGCTCAGCCCCCATGGCCCAAGCGACTCCCGAGGTATCCTTGCCCGATGCCACCGCCGCAGCTGTTGGGGCACATAAGGCCCCGCCTCAGGATGCTGTGGTTACGCTGCCGTCCTCTCCTCCTACTCCACCAACTGCTGTCTCTCCGACTCCTCCCACTGTCCTGGATCGTGCTGCTGGTGAACTGGACCGGCTGCGGCAAGATCTTCTGGGCACCGACCCTCGCTTGTTGGCCGGGCGCTTGGAGCTGGCCTCTGGCTGGGTTCGCTCTGATGCTTCGATTCGAGCGGCGCTGGTTCAGGCCGCGACATCTTGCGACGAGGACAAGCAGGCCGTCCTTGGGGCGAAGGCTGCTCGCGATGCCACCTTGGGGGAGGTAGCCGATGTCCGAGGTCGCTGCAAGGCGCTGGAGAGCGAGCTGCAGGGCCTGCGCGACCAGCTCGCCAAGGAGGCCCGCGTCCGCCAAGAGAAGGAGGAAGACATGAAGGCTCGCGAGGCGGCCGTCAAGGACTGGGACGCCAAGCTTAACAAGCACCGTGACCGCCTGGGTGCGCTGGAGCAGGAGTTGGAGGCGAAGAGGGTCGAGCTGGACGGCAAGGCGTGCGTCCTCGCCGAGGACCGCGTGGCCTTCGCGGAGATGGAGGTGAAGGCTCGCACCTTGCTGAGGTCGCTTTATGACATCGGCCTGGAAAGCCCGCTGGCCGGCACCGAGGACGGCCCTGCCAAGCTGCTTCCCTTCCTGATCCGCGCTCTTGAAGATGTCACCCTTGGCCTTGGCCCTACGGCTGAGGCCGAGGCGCGTCGTCTGTCTTCTCTGGCCGACGCCGCGTCCTTACCCGTCTACCTTCGCAATCCCGACGTCGACCACGACAGCCTGCTGGAGCCCGTGAGCGGCGAGCTTGCCGCTGCCACCGCTTTGAGGCCGTGAAGGGTCGGCGGAGGCTCACTGGCGGTTCCGGCCTTCAGCACCAAGCCGGGCGAGCGCTGCCGGTCCTGTGGCTTCATGAGGCGAACCCGCTCAGCGCAGCTCCGTTGTCGACAAGTGACTCCTTTGTGGCTCCTGTTCCGCTTTCAACTCCTTCAGCATGCATCATGCCTCGGGGAGGCGTTTAAACTTGCGTTTGGTGTTGTGATAACAGTTATGGACTGTAATATTTGCTTTTGAATTCCTTGAGATTTGCGCTTTTCCTTCCTACTTTCTTATGTTCTACGCCGACAGAGCCCGGCCCCGCGCATACCTCAGCCGCCATTAGCCCCGACCGGAAACCAGGACGGGACCAAGGAGTGAGGGGCTACGTGATAAGTTAGGCTCCTAAGTCGCGATGCGCAGGAGTCCCCCTTGGCGCACGAACAACAAGTAGGGAGGTGAGATGTACGGGTGAATTTACCATTCTACATCTGCAGAGCCCGGCCCCGCGCATACCTCATCCGCCGTTAGCCTTTCGGAACTAAGGAGTGAGGGGCTACGTGACTAGTTAGGCTCCTGAGTCACGATGCTCAGGAGTCCCCCTTGACGTTCAAATGGCCTTCGTACCTTGGCTCTGCTCGGGGAGGGACGTGTGACGAACTAGGCCCGAGGGGCCTGGCTGGGTAGCGTGCGTCTGGGCGTGACCCAGGCGTAGCCCCCGTGCCCAGCCCCCTTGCGCGGCACTCCCGAGGGGAGGCGTTGTGGTGAGGCCAGACATTGAGCTCTGGGCTCCCTGAGGTTGATGCGGCCGGGGGCCACCTCAGTTGTTTATCACCAGCGCGGAGCATAGCGCTTCCGTATGTGTACGGGCATAGCCGCTCCTCGGCAGTGTCGTCAGCCAGCGCGGAGCATGGTGCTTCCACTGATGCGTGGGAGGGGGCTCCCCTCCGGGAGGAGCCGGGCGTGTCTGCCCCATACGACACGTGGCTGGCACGGTAGGGCTGACGAGGTGTATCTGGGCACCCGTGAGCCAGCACGGGACTCACGGGGCCCTACCTCAAGGCGGGTTGCGCCTGGCACTGGGCCTTAACCTGTGATGTGTTCCTGCAAATTTGGTTAGATGCCGACGCTCTACGTCCTCGGGTCCCGGCCCTTGAGCGAGTCTCAGCCGTTGCTGGTATGCCAGGTCGCGATGCCGTGGACAAAGCCAGAAGGTGAGGGCTGGAGAGCCAGTAGGAGCCCATGAGTCGCGATGCTCAGGTACCCCCCCCTTTAACGTGCAAGCGGCCGAGATGAAGGAAGAAGGGGCGCTGTGGACAGGCATCAAATAGAAATCATGATGGATCGAACGCATGACCCGAAATAAACGCCAGAGGGGTACATGCCGCTGGGTCTGGCCCGAGCGACTTGGGGATGATGCAGCCCGAGGGGCGCCCCCAACAAAGTAAGCTAGGAACATGAAGTAAAAGGGATACATGCCGCAGGGACGGACCCACGCGGCCTGGGAATGATGAAGCCACAGGCGCCCAGTGAAATGAAACTTGAAGGATGTCACCTGATAACGTTGAAGACGAAGGGATATTGAAGTAGCGGACGTCGTGGGCTGCGGAAGCCGATCCTCACGAGCCCCCAAGCCCAGGAGCCTCGGGAGGCTCCGGAGGTGCTAGTGGCTCATCGCGGACCATCTCCATTTCCGCCAGGACTGCGGAGCGCCTGGCCTCTTGAGCCTCCAGGATGCTCCCCATGAGGCGTTGGCGCGTGGCGGCCGCGTTCGGCACGCCGTAGGGCATGCGAACGTAGCTGTGGGGTGGACCTTCGCAGTGCCCTGTGCATGAGGGCCAGAAGCGCTCCTAAGAGGCGGCTCGGTTGATCCCTGGTATGTCGATGCAGACGCGCAGCCCACCATCCTCGCCTAGATGGGGAGCTACGGCGGGTAAGCGGCGGCTGCCACTCATGACTCTTGACTCATGCAGCTCCTGAATGATCTGGCTGACGAACTCCTGAGGGTTTGGCCCTCCTTGCCTCGCTCCTTCCTGAGGGAAACGTGCTTTGAAACACACCTCCAAGTGGTGCCCAAGCGTCTCCCTCGTGACCTTAGCAAGGTCGGTGGCCCTCGAGGAGAGAGCCCCCGAGCCTTGCTTGAGGAGGGCGCCGGGCGCGCCTTCCTATGTGACAGAAGGAGGAGGTGCCCCCTGAACAGGCGCGGACCCTGAGGGGCCTGCCTCTCGAGAGGTCGGGCCTGGCGATGTCTTCTTCTTCTTGGGAGCGGTCTCGGGGAGCCCCCCGCTCCTGTGATCTGGGTCTTCAAGCGACGCGGCTTGAAAAGCTCGCTCCAGGGAGCACACTGCGTCTCTTTCTTCACAAGGCACCGTGATGACTCCGCTGCTTCCTGGCATCTTGAGGACGTTGTAGCCGTGATGAGTCACGGCCATGAACTTGTCCAGAGCTGGGTACCCGAGGATGGCATTGTATGGCAGGCGAATGTTGGCGACATCAAAGTCGATGATCTCGGTGTGGTAGTTGTCGCGCGCCCCGAATGTGATGGGGAGGCGGACCTGCCCAATCGGAACTGTGGAGCCATTGGTGACTCTAGAGAAAGGCTTGGTTGGCTGAAGCTGATTGTAGGGCACTTGGAGATTGTTGAATGTCTCTACGGACAGGACATTGAGCCCTGCTCCGACATCGATGAGGGTTCTGGTGACTTGCACGTTGCTGATGATTGGGGAACAAAGCATCGGGAGGACTCCGGCTGTGGCCGCGCACTTGAGTTGATCCGTTGAGCTGAACGTGATGGCGCACTCTGACCACCTGAGAGGGCGCGTGGCCTCGAGCTTGGGGAGGACAGCATTCACTTCGCGGGCGAACTGCTTGAAGATGCGTTGGGAGGCTGGGGCTTGAGCTCCACCCAGGATGCAAGCAATCGCGCGTGGCTCCTGGAAGCCCCCAGCCCCCTCGTCCTGATGATGGTCCTCGTTTCTCCTTGGCTACGGCGGCAGAGGAGGGAGGTCTGCGTTTCCTTGCGGACGATCCTCGCGAGGCTGATCCCTCTAGCCTCCCTCGCGAGGCTGATCCTGCCAGCGATCCTCGCGAGGTCGGTCACGCCACCCTTGGCGAGGGCCATGGTCTTCCCAGCGTCCTGCGTTTCTTCCTCCTCCTCGTCCGTAGCCTCGATCGTTGCGGTCGGGGAGTCCACCGATTCTCCCTTATCGCACGGCTCCGAGTTCTTGACATTCGTTGGGGTTGTGGGTGTGGAGGTCGTGGTACACACAGTACCGGCTGCCTTTGGAAGACTCGGGCTGATCTCTGCCTCGCTTGGTGTCTGGTTCTGCCGCGAGCACGACAGCACCCTTGCGCTTCACGTCCTTGCCCTTGGGCTTCTTCTCTTCTGGGTCTGCGGCTGGCAGCTCGAGGAGGGAAAGGCGTCCTTCCTCAGCCCTGGCGCACTTGGTCACCAAGTTGAACAGCTCCAAGGATGTACACATATCTTCATGCATCGCCAGCTCCTCCTTCATCTTGACGTCACGCACACCGTCGGAGAAGGCTGAGATGATGGCCTCCTCGGTCACCTTGGGAATCTTGAGGCGTGCGTTTTTGAAGCGCTGGATGTACTTCTGCAAGGTCTCCCCTGGCTGCTGCTTGATGCGGCGCATGTCGCTCACGGCAGGAGGCCGGTCACGAGTACCTTGAAAGTTGGCGATGAAGCGGGTGCGCATCTCGTCCCAGGAGGAGATCGTGCCAGGAGCCAGGTTCAGGAGCCAGGTGTGGGCTCTGTCCTTGAGCGCCATGGGAAACCAGTTCGCCATGACCTTCTCATCCCCATTGGTGGCTTCGATGCCCAGCTCGTAGAGCTGAAGGAACTCCGCAGGGTCGTCCATGCCATTGTAGCGAGGAGGCAGGTCTGGCTTGAACTTGCCAGGCCATGCGACGCTGCGCAGCTCGGTGGGAAGGTGCGACAGCCTGCTGTGGCCACGGGAGGCCTTTGGTGACGAAGAGCCTGGTCTTGCGGGTCCCCATGCGCTGCCACTGGGTGCAGCGCGGGGTCTTGGCGTGCTGGGTCAGCAGCGTGGTCGTGACGAGCCGGTGCAGGGAGCACTCGGGCAGCTTCTTGGGGGCGAGGGACCTCTTGATAGCTCTGCTCTTGCTGCGCTGGCGCCCGACGGAGTGGGTTCCGCCCAGGGGCCACGCGCCTTGGGGCCAAGGCGCCTTCTTGAGGGGGAGGCGGCTGAGGCACCCCTGGAGCTTCATCGCCCGCGCAGGGCGGGGCGCGGTGCAGCGAGAAGGATGGCGCGGGGGAGCCCCCTGCGGCTCGGACGAGCTCGGCGACGCGGTCGAGCCACTCTTCGTAGACGTCGTTGACAGGGCGGTAGCGCAGGAGCTCGTTTGCCGCGATGAGCGCAGCTCGAGCCTCCATGGCGCGCTGGAGGCGCGGACGAAGAACCAGCTGGGCGGCGGCGAAGGAGTAGCGAGACGGCCGTCTCGCCTCACGACGGATCTTGGGGCGATGCTTGCTACTCGTTCCCGCCGGGTCGGTGGCGGCGTTGACGGCAGCGACGGAACGGCGGGGCGGCCGCCGACGGGGGCCGTCTGGGCGACGTGGGTAGCGAGAGCGGCTCGGCGCTGGGCGCGAGCCCGACGAGCGTCTGACATGGATGCGGTGGTCGGCGAAGAACAGGGCGGCGGAAGACGAATTCCGGCACACCCCTACCTGGCGAGCCAAATGTCAGATTTCGGGTTCTGGCAGACCCTCTAGGTTTGAACTCTGGGGTGCGCGCGGAGATCTCGCCCCCTACCAACCTGCACCTCGTCGCCTTGCAAAGATCTAAACTACCAAAGGAACAACACAAGAGACACAAGGTTTATACTGGTTCGGGCCACCATTGTGGTGTAACACCCTACTCCAGTGTGTCGTGTGGTGGATTGTCTCTTGGGCTGATGATGAACAATACAAGGAAGAATAGCCTCGCGAGGGTGAGGTGTTCTTGGCCGGTGCCATGAACTACTAGGGGGAGTTCAGTCGCTCTCTCTCTCTCTCTGGATCCAAGATGATGATCCTCCTCTTTCTACCCTGTGGGTGGTTAGTCCTATTTATAGGCAAAGGCCCTGGGCCTCTTCCCAAATATTGAGCAGGAAGGGCGCCAACAATTGGCCATTTTGAAGGGGAACATCTAGTACACTTATCCTGTCTAAAGTTGGTCCTCGCTTTGTCAAAGGCTCGTGGTGGCGCTTGGCTTGGGCTCCACGATGACTTCCTTCCTGCCGTTGCAACGGTCTTGGTCTTGTTGCACCGAAACGGGTGCCTTTGCTTGATGCTCTCGCCTGCGCTTGCCCCCTTTGCACCAAAGAGGAAATGAGGACACTGCGCGGGCTGGCGCCCGCCTGGCGCCCTTGGTCGTCATGGCTTGCGTCATGGGCACCTCGTGAGGTACCCCACCTTGATCTCTCCACCTCCTCGCGAGCCAGCCTGACGAGGCCGTGCCTGAGGAAGCTTCCTGTCGTCCGCCCCGCGAGGCTTGGCCCCTCGCGAGGGTCTTGAGCTTGTGCTGATGAAGATGGGTCGTGCTGGGCCACCCCTTGAGCCATGCCGCAGGCCGCAGGCAGGCAAGTCTGGGTACCCCCGTTCCCAGAACACCGACAAAGATGACCCCGTTCTGAATGTAGGAGGTCTGTTTCCTCCGTTCTGTGGTACGCGAGGCCTCGTTTCCATCGCCTGTTCCGTCCAAGCCGGTTGGCTCCCACGCGTTCCGTTGCCTCCCGATGAACACGACGCATTCCGTTGCCTCCCGATTAACACGACACATTCCGTTTCCTCCCCATGAACACGACGCATTCCGTTGCCTCTCGATGAACACGACGTATTCCGTTGCCTCCCCATGAACACGACGATGACGCTGTTTCTCCGTTCCGACCTAGCCATGTACACGATCCTTGGCCATACGTATGCTCGAGTAGGCGTTCGAGACCCTGCCTGTATGTACGTACGTGGCCGTATTTTCTTTCTTGCACCCTCGCTGCTGTAGTACGTGTTCATGCTACGTGCACGCCTCTACATCCACTAGTATATATGTACGTACACGTTCGCGACCAGAATGACAACGCTACGTACGCTTCGACGAGGTGGGTCCCGACTGTTAAGCATTTCCTTGCGTGCGAAGATGTAGCTGGTGGGTCCCAGCAGTCAGGGGGACGAATCGTTTTTTTTTGCCGGGACGCACTTCCTTGCGTGCGAAGATGTAGCTGGTGGGTCCCTGCGGTCGAGGGGCAAATCTTTTTTGCCCGGACGCACTTCCTTGCGTGCGAAGGTGTCATTGGTGGGTCCCGGTCGTGGAAGCGAATCGTTTTGTTTTTTGCCGGGCGCACTTCCTTGCATGCGAAGATGTAGCTCGTGGGTCCCAGCGGTCGAAACTTTTTCACGAAATCTGATAGCCCGTCCGGTGGGTCCCGGTATGTCGGTGGAGGAATCATTATTTTCCGCGTAATAAGGAGGCACTTCCTTGTCTGCGGCCGTGGACCCACTGTCAGCCTCTCCACGCATAGATCCACGTCCGATGGAAGTCGTTCCTTGACCACGTTGACCACGCCGCGCCAAGAGCACCGAGGCGGTGGACGGCGAGGCCTAGGAAGGGGACGACGGGAGCCGGGAAGACGCGGCGGTGGAAGCCCGCGCGGAGCGGAGTACGAGGGTTCACTGGTTCGGCTGCGGTGTGAGGTTGCCGTCGCTGCAGGGCCTGGCCAGCGGTGAGAATAGTAGGGAGCGGTGAGGCCTCCGCGGCAGCACAGCCGGCCATGGGAGGCAGGAGCATGCGGCACGACCGGCGCTGCTTTGTGCGGCTGGAGCAAGAAGACCAGAGGTTGAAGAAGCACTACGGCCGTTGGATGGACATCGTACGGTCACTGGAGCTAGAATCGTTCATATTGACTAAAGTTGACAAAGGCCCCCGTCCCAGACAACTTAGTAGGCCCACAAGTCAGCTTCCCACCATGGTGGGTCCCAGCTAGCAGGGGGAGTATTCATTTTTTTGTGCGTAATAAGGAAGCACCTCCGGTGGGTCCGAGCTGACAGCGGGGGGAACGTTTTTTTCGCGAAATACGCTGGCCCGTCCGGTGGGTCCCAACAGTCAGGGGGGAAACGTTTTTTCGCGAAAAAGGTGGCTCGTCCAGTGGGTCCTCACTGTCAGGTGGAGGAATAATTATTTTGCACGTAATAAGGAGGCACTTCCTTGCGGCCGCCTGGACCCAGCTGTCAGCCTCTCCACGTACAGTACTCTTCTGATGGAAGTCGGTCGTTGACCATGTTGACCACGCCGCACCGAGAGCACCAGGGCGGTGGTCTGGACGACGGCGAGGCCTAGGAAGGGGACACGTGGAGCCGGGGAAGACGAAGCAGTGGAAGCCCGTGCGGAGAGGAGTACGAGGGTTCACTGGTTCGGCTGCGGTGTGAGGCTGCCGTCGCCGCAGAATAACATGGGGTGTGGGTGAGTAGAGGGATGGCCTAGCCAGCGGGGGAGTAGTACGGGGCAGTGAGGCCTCCGCGGCATCACAGCCAGCCACGGGAGGCAGGAGCATGCGACACGACCGGCGCTGCTTTGGGCAGCTGGAGCAAGAAGACCAGAGGTTGAAGAAGAACTACGGCCGTTGGATGGACATCGTAGGATCACTGCAGCTAGAATCGTTTATATTGACTAAGTTGATAAAGCCCTTGGTACGCGTCAACTTAGTAGGCCCACAGCTCAGATTTGGCAGAGAACATATAGCCCATTTGCGATTTGTAAGAATGTACAGCCCATTTTTTAATTCTAATGGAATTTCCTACAGCCCATTTATAGTTTGTTAAAAGTACAACCCAACTTCTAGCTAGGACAACGATTAATAATTTCAAACAACCGCTCAAAACAGAATTCAAAAAAATTCCCACATTTTGATGGGATCCGAATTATTTTTATCCGAAATTTCTAGTCAGGTTAAATATAATTTCAAAATAAAGTTGTATTATGTTAAAATCCAACGAAATATTGCACGCGCAACGAGTAATGAAATTAAAATTTCCAAATTCCAGAAATAATATATTTTTCAAACTAATTACGTGTTTGGCGCATAGTAATTGCCCATTTATTATAATTACATCCCATTTATTATTTCTTAAAGTACATTTTCTTGTTAAGCCTAATGCATACCTCCTAGGAAACTTTGCAGCCCAGCGGGGCGGATAACAAGTTGACCCGGATATTGTGTACAACTGTCGGCCCAGTTGCATTGCTGATGTTGAAAATAAAGGCATGTCTA
Organism: Aegilops longissima; assembly: GCA_021605205.1. Taxonomy (NCBI): domain Eukaryota; kingdom Viridiplantae; phylum Streptophyta; class Magnoliopsida; order Poales; family Poaceae; genus Aegilops; species Aegilops longissima. The sequence goes on from CM038677.1 coordinate 334,988,616, forward strand.
GTACAGTACAACTTAACATGGTTACTCAGCCCACATTCAGCGATGCTGGAAAGGCCCAAACAAGGCTTCTGTACAACTTTTTGAAGTCACTGAGCTCAGTTAATAACTTCAGAAAAAAATTAGATTACAGTGGAACCTAATTAAAAGGTGTCACGAGCAAATAAATAATTCAACGGGTCCCACTTGTGCGTAATGCGTGTGTGTGTGTGTGTGTGTGTGTGTGTGTGTGTGAGAGAGAGAGAGAGATAGAGAGATAAGAGAGAGACCCATCGGTCGATGCTCAGAATACATCTTTCAGCCATATACATTCTTGATGCTCAAGAAAACTTATATAGTTGACACAATCATATAGAACATCATAGCACACTGAACTTGCATACAAAAATTTCACGCAGCGCACAATCAGGATGGAAGCGGTGGATCGCTACGGGAAGGGCTATGTTGAAACCAACGAAGTCGTACATAATGGTTCATCGTCTTTATAAATGACGGGAAATATCTTGAATGTTGTGCAAAGAAAATGCATGCAGACAACACAATAAGTTCTGCTAGCACATTAAGTTGACGTACAGCCCTTTCTAAAAAAGTTCAGGTACAAAATTAGAACAGGTCACAATCAAATGTACTGGCATATCAGTGCTTCAGACCCATAGCTCGGATTTAACTAGTAATATCTGACAAGATTCAGTTGTTACCTCAAATTAGAGCACATCCAGGCAGGCAGCCCTGCATCTTCTCCCAAAGAAGTAGTGGCCTCCGCCGCGTGATGGAGTAGGCCCTGTGCCATCCATTGTTCCGAGCAACACGGGGAAAGTCTGACGTTGACTAATTTAATGGACGTCGTCGTCGGACCCTGGCACCAGCGGCGGCGGCAGGACTTCGATTGATGGATTGACCACTTCTTCGACATGCACGAACACTCGATACAGGTACATCCCTAATGTGGTCCCCGGTGGCCTTGGTGGCGACGAATAGTACAACCCCGGTTCCTACACCGGTATCTCAACACCAATCACCTTCGGTATGGTGGATGACTTCTTCATCCATGCCATAACCATCAGAGCTCAGCTGTCTGGAGGAACAAACATACTTACGAGCTCACCTCCAAGGTCGTTGATAAGCTCGTTCATGGACTCGCTGTGCCAAGCACGTCGAGGCATGCCATGGAAGGTAAGCTTTGTTAAAAACTCAAGCTCAAAGGGCACCGAGCCCCATCCTGGGTGCCACTGATCAAAGCTCACCAGCATGCCATCGCAGAACAAACGTCGGGAAGATTCGAACACACGACTGCAGTCGAAAGTTGTCCGGAACCTGACGAAGAAATCAGCCGGTGGCGGACAAACTTCGACGATCAAGTCACTTATTTGGATGCCATGCGCAATGCCAAGAGCTTTGACAAGGTCGTCCGGCGGGACAGGAGGCCGGTCGCTGTTGATGGTTACCATCAGCACTTTGCCGGCAAACTGGTCGTCAAGCGCCGCCATGCCACTGTTGAGCGACAGCATGCAGCGACCGAATGCAGGACGGACCTCAGGATCTCCGGCTCGGAGACCCGCTTTGACCGGCGACATGATAGTGCGCTTGAGTACGGGGAGTACAGGAGGGGGATTTGGGGGAACTGGAGTATGAATCAAGATTCCAGAGGTGGGGGAGGGGCGGGAGACTGGGGATGAAAAGGTAGCATGAATTTCGAACACGCGCCAATATTCTCTCGGTGCACAAGCGCACGAATACACCGGTGGTGCCCACATGTCGGCCTAAGAGTCCTTATTCTTTGTTTTTTGGAGAGCCCGGCCTTTTTTTCAGGATCTTTTGAGAGCCCGGCCTGAGAGTCATAATTGACCTGTTTGGCATTGCGTTACTACTCGGCCCATATTCAACGACACCTCACTAGCCCAAACAAGTGTACATCATCGAAAAGACAGTGAGATCAAATTATATAACTTGAAAAAAGGAGATATACTCTGAACACTGGAGAATGGTGATGCCCTCATTTAGCCCACCAGTACTTCGAGACAATAAACAGTTCGAAACAACGATATATACAACATTCAAACACTGACTAGTGACTACTACTGACATAAACTGCAAGACATGATAGTTCATAAGAAGTCTTGCTACACCACCAAAATGCACCCATCTGCAGCGCTCAGACTCTCGTGATCCAGACTAGAATGACATTCTAAACAGAAGCAACTATTAAATAGAAAGAGTGACATAGACGAGGATAACCAAATGACAAGGAATATGCATAACAAAAGAAAGAACTACCCATCCAGAACCAGCAGCAAAGACAACAAAGTCATTCGAAGAGATGATCCAACACCATCATAATTTGCAGCCCGCTTCAACGAAAGTGATCCGGAGACACCAGTACTCCACCCTTTCGATGCAATAGCCCAATTACCTATCAACCTGAAGGCTTGAACCACATCACTGCCTGTCATAATTGAGACATCCAAGGATCAAAGTTAATCCGGATGCCTTTGTCATTCTCACCTTCTTTTGGCTGCAGGCTGTATCGTTGACAATCAGGGGAGTTTGCTCCCGAACTCCTAGGGCTCACCGTGTAGACACAGTTTTCCATAGAAAACAGAGCCTCTCTGCCATCAAGGTCCTTGCCAACGGTGATCTCCTGGTTAATCGGATAATTGAGTCCGAGAAACAGAGAGTGTGAACCAAGGCTGTTTACCCGCCTCCAACTAAAAAATCCTAAAGGCCCCAACAAGCTGGTATCCTGCTCATAGACGTAACAGCCACTGTCCGGATACTCACGTATTACGGTGCTTGTATACGATGGGGTTTTACAATATAACTTTTCCAGCTCATGTGTCCGAATGATCATCGTCTTTTGCCGTCGTCGATCGAGCGAGGAACCAGTTGTGCTTCCTATTTTTGGCAAAGGTGGTGTGATTACAAAGGGCAGTAATGGCTGTAGGGACACTGCATCATATCAAAAAGGACAGCATTGTTTATGTAAGATCAGCATTGTTCAGAGTATGAGTAGGATAATGCAAGAAACATCATTGATATGTCCCTGTTGGAACTGGGAGGAAAATACAGGGAAATGTATACTAGGTTCGAAAATATAGAAGTGTCATGCATGGTTATACTCATGTTATCTCGCAATCGATTCTTCACAGGAAACTACCATGGCATGCATGTTATGTAATCATGTTCTGTCCTAACAAACAAATTCTTCAAGGTAACTAACAGACCATGCATTATTATATACTCGTGTTCTGTGGGCAAAAATTTTGTGAGGATATTATTCTAGCCATTGATTGCTGAAGGGCGAATATAGGTATGTACACATGGTAAGCATTGAATGATTTCACTACTTCCAAATATAGAGTTCTCCATATGCACATTTACTTCCCTAATGTATGGTTAGATGAAACCAACAGTGTGGTGCATGTTTCCACATCATCAAAATGAGGAAACTAACATGGCCATTGATACACACTCATATTTAGTAGTAGTATATAGATTACTGTAAAGTAAGGATAATATCCATATATTCCTAACCGTTTGATTATTCAGGGTACAAATTGGCTGTAATGACATGGTCACAATCGCATGAATTAACTCATTCCAAATATAGCTGATTTACGGCGTCTCTAATATATTGCCATAGTTCTACTCAAATTCTGCTCAAACAGGGATATGACAATCATCACAAAAATCTCAAACAGTGTCATGGCGTCATCATTAACATGAGACGGAAACAACTTACACGCACCGTCCCAGCAATACGTGGTGCCATCTGCTTTGTCGATCGCGTAGATGATGCCATTGTGTTCAATAGCATCACAGAAGTGTGTATCAACTTTGACGATGATCCACTGCGAGCCGAGTTGTCTCCAGCTAAAGAAGGCACCGGCATAAAGATAGGCGAGTCCGCGGTCGAACAAGGCAATTAGCTTGAAGTCTGCGTAATTCGCATGTCGTGTGGGCACTTGGCAGATTACAATCTTCTAACAAGGTCCGTCCAACTCACATAGTAATCTAGATGACTTGGACCGCGATGGTAATACTCTATATAATCCAACGGAGGAAGGATAATCTCATGGGAGGTCTGGAACTTCACGAGCACCAACTTTTTACCGTCTTCTCTGAAGGCAGCCATCCAGTGGGAGTTCATGCAGACCCAGTACATACCTGCCAAGAAGCTTCGGGCTATGGTGATCGGATCGATGTCGAGGGAAATGATGTACGGCAACACACTACATACCTGCAAAGAAGTTTCGGCTAATGGAGATCGGATTGAAGTCGAGGGGCATCATGCACGCCACCGTATCATGGTGAGCCAATCTCGCAAGACCAGATAGCAGCAAGCAGGGTGTCTTGAAAAGCTTAGGCCTCGCTCGACGATGGCGTGTGCATGTCCTCGAGCATGCAGCCAGCTGCGAGGCGGTCAACATATCCATACACGAACAACATAGGTCGAGGATGTCACCGGGAGATTGCTCAATCGCGGCTCATATGGATGCTACGCGGTTCGCGTTCGCCATTGTGGAGTTTGGAAGGGCCTTGATTTACGGGGAGAAGGATGTCGGTCTTGGAGCGGCTAGCGAGGAATAGTGGTACTGGGGAGGCGAGTGAGGCGACGGTACACGGGGCACAGTGAGATGGAGACGGAGACGGAGACGGAGAAGGAGATGGAGATGGAGTGGTGCTATGGGAGCGGAGAGGGAGACGAGGCGAGGCGCCAATGTCTTTGACTGGCGGTGGTGACAGTGCACAAAGGCATGTGGTGAGGCTGACTTTGGTAACGAACACACCGCCGCCTGGACTAGTGTCGGCGCAGGTGTTGTCACTTCACTGTGAGGACCGGATGAATAGTATTTTAACCATCAAGTGTACCACAGTTGTACTACTACTACTATTACTACTACTACTACTACTACTACTAGTAGTAGTAGGAACATGAGTCCTTCAGTATTGTATAGCGGAAATAGGTCTCCCGTGCTAGCATGCCTATTCACTTCATCGTTCAGGTATCATTCATATTGCGAGCAGAACCAAATTCTCGTGCATGCCCAATCAACGCCCTGCCGCGATGCATGCAGTGGTCGTTCTGGTGCATCAAGGATTGCATGCAGATCATTCCACACTTGAGAAGAGGAAAAATGGAAAGGTAGAACTCGGCAGCAGAGGAAGAGAATGCTGGCTAACGAGGCTGGGAGGGGATCGAGCAGGAAGTTAATGCTCCACGCCTAAAGGTTTTGGGAAAACCTGATTTTCATAAGGTGACTTATAGTCACCTAAACGGAGGGAGTATTCCTTAACCAGAGAATGTTGTGTCTCCCACTCACGCGCTCAAAAAAAATCTACGACACATTTTTTATCTGTTTGCATAGGTCCCACCTATCAGGAAGGATGGGCACGTACACGAACAGGTACGACTCCTCAGTCTACCCGCATAGCCTTTTCGTTTAGTCTACCTAGCCGTCTAATCAACTGCCTGCACGCCACTTCTCCCATTTACTTCTCCATCAGGAACTGATTCGCCTCGGCTTCTTCACCTCCCCTTTGTCTTCATTTGCATCCAAACTCCACTGCGTTCACATTGTTTTAACCTCTTTAAATAATCATCTATAACTTCAGTTAGACTAGCCATCTAATCCTAATTCTCCAAACCATAGCCCTCCGTTCCAGTGGTTCCAAATGGCGAAAGAGATCGAGATGCAGGTTTTTAGCATCCAACATGTCCTCGTCGAAGGCTCGATGCGCATAGTTGCCACCGTCACCATCCACCCAAGGGTTGTTCGGCAGTGGATCAACAATGTATCCAACTCCCTCAAAAAGGTAGAGACGAGGGTCATCGGTCTCGACGCAGAGTACAGGCGTGCCCACAGGAAGATCCAGTAGCGCGCCGTCCTCGGTGTGCCTCGAAGATGATGTTTTGGTGTACCACATCATACACTCGCCCTCCATACCAGGTGAGCAGTGGCGAAGCTACGTGCTGCGTGCAGGGGCCATGGCCCCCCATCATTGCTAAAGCTATGAAGGAAAAAAAAATAGAGCCTGCTTAGATTAGAAAAATTAGAGCCTTTGCCCCCCAAACATGCATAATTTGTGTTTGGCCCCATGAAGATCTTGTCTAGCTCCGCCACTGCAGGTGAGCTTCACGATTTCTTGTCTCGGGAGGACGTATACTTCTGTGGGGCAGCCATCAAAGGGACAAACAGAAGTGGAGCCGTACAACCTTGATTTGAAAAGCATCACTGACCTACAAACCAGAATCAAAATTTCTGTAAAGATTGTGCTAAGCAGACACCATCCCTATTCGACATAGCAAATTTTGTGCTCGGTACAAATCTTGAAGGGTGACGAGACGGTGGCATTAAGGTAAATGCGGATGGGAGAATTATCCCTTGACGTCTGAGCGGATAAAATATGCTGCCCTCGATGCCCGTGTGAGTTTGGAGATAGCTGCAAGGTCCAAAGAGCTTGTTGCGAAGCCGTCTCTTAGAGAATGAGAAGAAGAAGAAGAAGAAGAAGAAGAAGAAGAAGAAGAAGAAGAAGAAGAAGAAGAAGAAGAAGAAGAAAACGTTGCACCAGCAGGAGGGCATTATGGATGGATGAACTATTTCCTCTCTTGTAAAAAAAGTATTCCCTCTCGGTGTATATTGATATAGATGGACTATTTAGATGGTGTGCATGTCTTTGGAACAGAGTAGTAGCATGGGTCCGCTTGACTATAAGGAACTATTTGTCCGCATATATTGCTTTCTCTGCTACTCCTTCCAGTGATCGGTATGCAGTGCATGTGTCCGTAGACATGACAGATTGTCCATGGAAGTTGAACTACGGCGACCATCACGTTTCACTCGCGATTCCCACGACGCCTCTCCAACCCATGGCACCACGCCCCCCGACGTGCGCCTCACCCCTCTCGGCCGCACCGCACCTCTACCCTTGTGTGCATGACATGTGGGCCACCTAAAATGCGGCGAGCATCAAGTTTCTACCACAGCCACCCGCGATTCCCACGACGCCGCTCAAACCCATGAAACCACACGTCCCCCGACCTGCGGCTCACCCCTCTTGGCCCCACTGCCCCTCTGCCTTCGGGAGCATTACATGTGGACCAGTCACCTATCGGGTCCACATGTTATTGACTCAAAGGTAGGTGTAGTAAGGCGCTGAAGCTCAGTCCCGACGGCCCTGAGAGGGAAATGTAACTCCTGCGCCAGGGCTTGTGGTGCTCCCGTAGCACGAACTCATGCCAAACTCGAGATTTGTTTCTTTACTATACATGCACGCAACGATTTAATGGACATTGTAATCTCAACATGTGATGGGGAGCTCTAAATTTGAATTTGAAACTTATAAAACGAAAAGATTCAAAACAAATAAACTGGGAGAGAGGGAGTATATCGAAGGATGTGTCGCATACAAAATAAGTCCCCTGGTTTGTCACCGCAAAGATGCGGTTAGAAAGGAGCACAACGTCTTCCTACTCGTACGGCAACAAATCGGCCGCAGACAACATGGTCCGCCTTTGACCGCCATGTGCAAGGTTCGTGCTATCTTATTCAATCTCACCGTGGTTCCATCATACCAATTCATGCGGTGGCCCGTTGCATGGCTGATCCCAATGTTGGACAAAGGTTCTACGGGAACGGTGTCACCATTGTAAATGTTGTGCAAATTGATGTTGGTACCCTCCGTACATATGCAAGCCAATCTCCACTCTTGACCGAGCCTAGCACGTGAAACAGTGGCAGGGGGAGAATTAGGAAATGGACATGGAAGTAGTCTTTAGAATGCATTTACTACGTGATCAAACTCATCTTACCTGCTCATCGGAGGAATCCGAGTGCCCCTCAACGTCGGCATCTCAAGGCGTCAACTTGCAACTCACGACCCGCGCTGCTGGAGAGACCCCAAGGAAACATCCTCGTGTGTTCCACGGAACATCAAGATTCATTTGTATGAGTAGTTTGTCTTGTGAGAGAAAAGGATGAACGAGGGAAGGCCTCTAGAGATAGACATGGACACTACTACTACCAATGTGCTGGCCCGTGCGTTGCAATGGATCCAAACTAGTAGAATAACTTGTTCACGTGCTTGAAATATAAACACTCTATTTTTGATATACATGTGTCAGCAGACACGACAGCTTGTCCATGGAAGTTGAACCACGGCGACCATCACATTTCTTATTTCTACCACTGCCACACCCACACGCGATTCCCACGATGCCGCTCCAACCCACAAAGACAGCGTCCCCGGCGTGGACATGGATCCTCGGCGTGGCTATCACTGCCTTGCTTGCCTGCCTTTCCTTCGCTGACAGGTGGGACCCACGCTTATGGGTCCCACATGTCGATGATGTAATGATAGGATTGTTCGTGCCCTCATCCCTCTCGCCCCACCGCTCCTCTCGCCTTTGTGTGCATGACATGCGGGCCAGCTAAACTGCGGCGACCATCAACTTTCTACCACAGACACACCCGATTGGACGCGGTTTGCTGCTCCGCTCTTGTGCTCGATCCGTACTCCGCACCATCGAATTTTCATCCAGCGGCTGTGACACATTTCATCCGGGCATCAATCCTCGGTGGAGTACTTATGTACTACAGGTAGTACCCGCCGGTGTGGCCATCTACGCCTCGTAACACCCCGATGCCCAGCTGTGGCACCCTCGCCACGGCCACGCCACCACCGGCCGGTTCATCTCTAACGAGTGAGTCGCGAACCACACCACCACCATGAGAATGACATGTGGGCCAGCCGCATTTAAGGTCCACATGTCATTGACTCATAGTCTGGGCATTAAGCCACTGAAGTTCGGTCCCCGAGAGGGAAATGTAACTCCTGCGGCAGGCCTTGTGGTACTCCCGTAGTATGAGCTCGTGCCAAAACTGGAATTTGTTTCTTACTACTACCAACTAGTACTAGTAAGGTACACATGCATTGCACGCATGAGATTCTGGTGGTTTGTGCATTATGCTTCTACATGTGGAGTTTTATGGATTCTAACATGTGGCAAAATCTGGTGGAATGTAAGGTTAGGCAAGTTTGATTAACTTAGGTGAGTGTTTGGTTCAAGCCACACCTTAGGCAAGCCACACTAAGGCCCCACATGACATACACTCAAAAAATGTGGCAAGATTCCCTTAGGCTTGCCAACTTGTGGCTCTCATTTTGAAGAACTAATAACTTTGCCTAAGCTTAGTTGTGGCAAAGTTAGTCATGAATTAAGTTCAACCATGGAGTCTTCTAGATTATACATGTGGCAGAATCTGGTGGATGATATCCAACGGACAGTAGTGCTTTGATTTGCCATCTTTGTACCATCGGATTGGCTTCATCCAAAGACCAACTTTCAAAGTTTTTCACACACTATATAGGGGGTATAGATATAGGTGTGCCGGTCCGTTGCAATGGATCCAAAGTATACCTATTTAGTGGAGTGCACTCTAAACACATTATCTATTTATTTTTCTCTAACCTTCTGTAACCATGCAATCAAGCCACATAAGCTTCATGGGTGCCCCCACATCATATTATTCATACTATGTTGATTGAAAAAAAGATAAATCACCCAAAACAAGTTCTTCCCTTTTTTTCCTACGATGTTGTGCCGTGCACGTATCTACTAGTTGTATAGTGGTAGTACTAGTAATATAGTATTAGGATTACAAACTTGGTACTAGTAGGAGTAGTACTAGTACAAAATGCTCCTACTGTATCAACGAGCCCCTTCTGACACAAAATTTCTTGGCTTCCGTGCTACAGCTAGATCTTCCCCTTGTTTCTATTTTCCAACTCGGCGGCGGGCGGGGTGTCGGTTTGCTCAACGGCGGTCCCACATGAAAGTGAAAATTCTAGGCAACATGCCTTCCCTAAGCTCTGTGTCGTGCTGGACGGGCCATGTTGTACTCTCGATTCTGGGCGTGTGGGGGTGCGACGCGAACGCGGCAGGTATTTTCCTTTTACTAGCAATGTGCCCGTGTGTTGCGACGGATCCAAAGTAGTAGAATAGTAGTATTTGTTCACAAACTTGAAAGAAATCACTATTGTTTTGATATACTCCTAATATATTACTCCCTCCGTACCTAAATATTTGTCTTTTTTGATATTTCAAATGGACTATCATATACGGATTATATAGACATATTCTAGTGTTTCTAGCAAGATGCCCGCACGTTGCACGAAGTTGATGGAAAAGGTAAGCACAACTTATAAATTGACGGATAGAGTACTAGTTACAGTGATGCATATAATTAAGCAAAGGGATTGCACATGTCGGTATTGACTGGAACGAGAATACAACAGCACAATAAGAATTAAGGCCACGATGATACAATCGCAGTGGTGGTTACAGAAGGCAAGAAGAAAGATGGATCGAGTTGTGATCAGATCGAGTTGTCACCCTTCTGCTGTCATTGTTGGGGGGAGAGAAAGACGTATTGAGAGTGTGCGCGGTAGGCACAGAGGCACAACTAGTGTGTGTGTGTGTGTGTGTGTGTGTGTGTGTGTGTGTGTGTGTGTGTGTGTGTGTGTGTGTGTGTGTGTGTGAAAGAGGAGTAGATAGATTATTATCAAGATCGATGTGCCACCCTACTCCTTCGGTGCCGGGTAGTGTGTGTGTGTGTATGTTTGAGAGAGAATCCAGTCGATAGATTAGTATCAAGATCGAGGTGTTACCCTACTCCTTCGGTGCCGGGTAGTGTGTGTGTGTGTGTGTGTATGTTTGAGAGAGAAGCCAGTCGATAGATTAGTATCAAGATCGAGGTGTCACCTTACTCCTTCGGTCTTGGGAAGTGTGGGTGTGGGGGGCGTGACACTCACATATCTCTACTCTTATAAAAAAACAGAGTTTGTGATGATGTTGTTCCTGCCATCCTGCAATATAGGCCATATGATTTATATCCAACGGATAGGAAGGAAAATATGGCAATTTTGCAAAAAGATACCCACACCCCTCTCCGCATTTGCAAATAAGGCATTCCCTCGTTCATCCTTTTCTCCCACAAGATAAACTTCTCATACAAATGCATCTTGATGTTTCGTGCAACGCACGGGCATCTTGCTAGTAGGGAGAAGGAGTTTGTGTGACACATGTCTAGCTATATTAAGGGATAGGTAGATGGCATATGTGTGAGAGACATTATTATACTTTGAGATATTCGTGGTTGTGGGTAGGCAGAATTAAAGGGGTGGGCGTGTTAGACATAGAGTGCGTGTATGTTTCTGTGTGAGAGACTTGTAGGACGGGGTAGAAAGACGAATTTAACTCTGACGGATGGAGAGAAATACATGAAGTGCGTGTGTGTGATTCTGATGCCCACAGGGAAATGAGATATGTATGCGTGTGAGAGAGATTGCACAATTCATTCACGTATCACTATCTAGCGATCGTGGACGTGCATCGCTTGAACATAAGTCAATATCTACTTCGTATCGTGGCCAAAGGTACAATATTGATTCAACGCTATAAAGATTGGACACTCACATATCACATTTTTTCTACTAAACCTTTTCAGTTGTGCATGCCAATGTTACTGTGATGTTTCTTCAAACAACCAATGTAGCTATCATGTACATGCACCATTGTTACTCTTGCATTCAAATTCATTAGTCTTGGATGATTTAAGTTTCTATTTTGAAGTAATATATGTAATATTCATATATGAATTCAACGGTACATAATTTATGAAATGGAGGCTATGTAATCATATGAGGTAACACTTTTAAGTAGCTAACTACAATATCCATTTCTTTTTGTGCGCCTCTACACTAACACGTCAATGCATTATGTTTAAAGTAAATAACCAATGGCACTAAATTATCTATTTACACGAGAAATACATAGGCTGAGCGTTTGATCCCTTTTTTGTGAACGCGCCACTACACCCGTACGATTGGCCGCGCCCGTGTGAATGTCCAAGTTATCGGCGCATCATCCCCAGTTATTATCTTTTTTTCTGTGGTGGACTTCACACCACTTATTAACTGCTGACGCGCGCCCCGTGTACACAGTCTAGCATGACCTTCCCGCTAGCACGGTCCAAAATTAGGTGAAACTGGGTACGAACGATCCTGCGGACGGCAAAATCTCCCGCCTCCTTCTAAAATTTCTGCCACCTTAGTCTTTAGCATGCGAAATCCCCCTTTTGTCCTTGGTGCACGGAGACCAACACTTACAATACCGCCCTCATCTACACGATAGGTCGGGGCTGCTTTGGTAACTTCCGGTTCCCCCCACTACACGGCACCCCCATTTCCTCTCCCCCTCCCGCAAAAACGATTAACTCCACACCACCAGAGCATCTTACATCACGCCGTCCGTACTTCATCGCCCTTTCTCCCCTCCCCTCTCGAAACCCTAGACCGCTCATCCACCGGCGTACCATAGCCCATTCACTGCCAGCGGCGTCCACCTCGTCGGATCTGCTTCTGCGGCCGCATCTACCCCTCCCACCTCCCCTAGAAACAAGTAGACTGCTCATCCACCACTGTACCACAGCCCATTTAGTGCCGGCCTTGTCCACGGCGCCGGATCTGCTTCGCAGGTACTCTCGTCAACCGCCACGCATCCGCAGCGGCTCATTCGTACTCCCCACTAGAGACGCTTCGTCCACACCCCCCGGAGCCGCCCCACCGACGCCCCCGTAGACGGCCTCTGATCCTCTTCTCCGACACCTTCCTCAACTCTACCGGAGCCGCTTCGCCGACACCTTCCTCAACCCTACCGGAGCCGCTTTGCCGACACCATCGTCAACCCTACCGGAGTAGCTTCGCCTATACCATTCTCAACCCTACCGGGGCCGCTTTGCCAAATCAAAAGTCCACGGCCTCAGATCCTCTTCCTCACACCCTCATCCAACCTACCGGAGCAGCTTCTGACGCCCCGTCCACGGCCGCAGATCCGCATCGTCGACACCACCCTTAACCCAACCACCGGAGCAGCTTCTGACGCCCCGTCCACGGCCGTAGATCTGCATCGTCGACACCACCCTTAACCCAACCACCGGAGCAGCTTCTGACGCCCCTTCCACGGCCGCAGATCCGCATCATATAGCGTGGAGCGGAGTAGCTACAACTCATCCCCTATACTTGTGGGTTATCATATAGCATGGAGCGCAGTAGCATCTCGCAAGGGAGAAGCAAATCGCTGTCGCACGCGCGGACGAGGTCGTGATGGCTGCCATGCTTGCTGACCGCCAGATCTTGGAGGAGCACCTCGTCTTTGAGGCCACCGTCGGTACCACCACGTGGTTGTCTACTTTAAAATATAGTTTGTGTTGTTTTCTCGAGGCCACCACCAGTGCCTTCTACTGATTTGTCCTCTGTAATGTTAATATGCAATCTGATATTCTAAAATGTATTGTTCATTTAACAGTTTTGTCCAACAATTGCTACATTTCATAGTACTCCCTCTGTCCCAAAATAAGACACTTATTTTGGGACGGAGGGAGTAGTTCTCAACCATTCTTGGTTTCGTTAACTGTCTTATCTTCTAGTATATGTTATATTCTACAATGTCGTGCTCAGTTAACTGTTTTGGTTCATTTGTTCTGCTGTCTAGTTAATTGTTTGGTTCAATTCTGCAATTTGATTTTCATTTGGTGTGGGTACAATTTTGTATTGTTATGCATGTGAGAAATAAATCGAATTTGGTTGTACTCAATACATATTCTACTGATAGTATGGCAACTCTCAGTTAACCTGATCAACATCTTCCTTATATGTGTTGCAGGGAAACAATGGGAGGCACTGCGGTTTACCATCAAGGTTTGCTCATGCATGGTCCTTTCGCTAATAGCACATTATTGTGCAGTTGCAGGAATCATTCTAATATTTAGGTTTCTTACAATTTGTTCTTGCACATGTAGGTCCTGCTGTCAAAGGCTTAGACCCACTTTCGACCCATTTTGCATATGGAGAAATGAGATGTCCATGAATATTAGTCAAGTCAGGAAACTCAGAAAGATTGCTAGGATAAAGAAACTTGCGATGAATAATAGCAAGATCTTTTTTTGCATAATGAAGAAGACAAAAGTCAACTATAGGATGGTACTAACTGTTTTACCTTGTTTTTACCCCTTGTGCCATTTCAAAATTTGTAACAATGATTTATGCATATCTTTGTTTTCAGTACTTCCCAAAGGAGTTCACTGATGATTACCTCTCAAACCACCTGCAGGATCAAGAGGCAAGGAAGGTATACATTCCATACCCATAGTACAATATTGAAGTCTTCCTGAAGAGGACGAAGGTTGGGCGGGCAATTATCCGTAGGCACTGACCTAAAGTTGCAAGGACATTCAACATCACTTAAGGCTCAATATTCGCCTTCCGCTTCTGCAATTTCCCCGATGAGATTTCTTTGTGTATTTACCGTGTATGATGCTACTTTCCAAAGGTTTTCATTGTTGCATGTGAAACTTGGGGCTGTTGGGTAATGGCGTAGCTAGCTATATCCCTATATGGTGAAATTGAGTGTTGAAGCTATCTGATGTAATTCGATTATGAAATCCTGGTTGCCGTTATAGTGATATGAAATATATGGTGTGTTCTATAAGAAATGTCAATTTGTTTACTACATGGATTATCAATAATAGCTCAATTACCCTGCTTATTGGGTTTTATATTGCAGAAGGTTGCTCTGACAACACTGTGGGTGATGAACTCGAACAACCCACACGATTTCTAGAAAGTAGGTATGTTGGATCAATTAAAAATCACACACGACTTCCGTCAGAGTACTGTTTGCGTTAGGCCACCTTGCGCAAACGTTTCCACATAAAAACCTGTGTGTGATATACATACGAACGAAAAAAAAATTCTGGGATTCACTGTGTGGGATGTACATACGAACGGAAACGATTGGGCATGTATAATTGTCTCTGATGCCTCGCCCGATCGCACACGAGCTCATTTTGCCCCTCGTGTGTGACCGAAGGGCCTATCCACGACGATTTATGGGTCATGTAGGAAGGACCCCCCTACGCACACACTCACAGGTGACGGTTTAAAACTTCATCCTAGAAAGGGGGTAAAAACCGTTTGTATAGCATGTCTCTGCACCAGTTAATGTACAATTTAGATGTGGCACCTGCCTCTCGATATAGACAACCCCCATGAAAGCCAGGTAATTAAGGACGACATACTCAGGGTACAGTGTCGGTCCAACCCACCAATTCGAGCGTGTGGAAGGGAATCCTGAGAACGCATGAGCTCGAACTTTGCTCGAACATGTCACCGTGACCCGCCCTAACACGAACTAGGAGGAATCCATTCATGGCCAAACCCCCCTCATTATCGGTCCAAGGGATGATATATACCTCGAAAATATGAGACACACATGATTTTTTTCAGGAAACTCATTTTAGGGTATATTGAAAATAATAAAAAGGTATAAAAGATTCATCTATGTGGTATATGAGGAGCGGGAGTACATGCTCTCAGGAATACACAACCATTTTCTATATATATATATATATATATATATATATATATATATATATATTCATGCATATCATATTTTATCGCATTTCATTTCACGAAACCTCGAAATTCTAAGCAACTTAAGGACCCACGGAGAGAATCGGGAATTTCGTTATTTTCATATTTGAGTTTTTCTCAAATTTTGAGAAGGGGATCATTTGGTTTTAATTATTTTTCTCTTAAAAAATATTTCATATTAAAATATATGAGAGGAGATAATATGACTTCTCCAAAATAAAAGAAATATAGGAGGAAAAATGTTAAAATCAAATAAATAATGTTATTGGGATTTTATTGGTATGTTATTTGAATTAGGAAAGATATGCGTTTTTCAAAATTGCATTAGAGGCCCAAATAAATGTTCAATTTGTCCGCAATATTATTAGAGGACCGTGAAAATTTATTTCAGGATTTTTGGACTTAGTTTAGTATTCCTTTTATTAGTTTTTCCGCGTCAGGATTTATTTTAAAAAAATCTGAACCGACCTAACGGGTCGTGTCCGTCCAGGACATTGCGCCCGGGGCCTTTAAAACCAGCCCGAGCCGGCCGCCCTAACCCACCCCAGCGTCGCGCCCCGCCACCAAACCCTAGCCGCGCCGCCGCCGCCAGCCCTCGCTAGCGCCGCCGCTGCCGCTGCGCCGCCTCCTTGCGCCCTAAATGACTAATATTACCCTCCATAAGTTGACTAATATTACCCACCATAAGTTTAAGTTCACAGGTTATATTTGATACTGGTGCATCGCATTCATTCATTTCAAGGGGATTTGTGGACAAGTTTAAGTTACCCACCATAGCCCTTAGGACACCCTTGTTAGTAAGCTCACCAGGTGCAGAATATATGGCCAGCCGATGGTGCGATCGGATACCCCTAACCATTGGTAGCCATTTTTTCCCTCGGACCTAATAATTTTGGAGTCACAAGGTTTGGATGTGATACTGGGAATGGATTGGTTATCGAAGTATGGAGGAAATATTGACTGTGCTAGTAGGTCTATTCTACTCACCACCCGGAGAGAAAAAGGATCAAGTATGTATCCAGGCATGCGTCGAGGAGAACCCAAGTAAATTCTCTCTCAGGAGTGGTTCAGGAGGAAGTGCCGGTAGTGAAGGATTACCCAGATGTATTTCCAGAGGAGTTACCAGGTGTTGGGGATATTACTACTGGGTGTAAACCGGCCAGGAGAGGCCGGGTTAACTTCATCAGTAGTCCATTATACTTGAAGCCCATGAAGATAGACGGTGACAGACGGTAACTTGCATTGTAAGTTAGAAAGAGCAGAGACCGAGCCGGACACGTTTATGAGCCGGCCTCGGGACTCTATAAACTGATGGGCGTCAACCCATGTATATAAGGGGACGACCCGGCGGCGGTTCAGGAGAATAGACAACAACTCGAGAATCAGGCAAAGCGTATTCGCTCCCTGGTCATCGAAACCCCATCAATTCCATCACAACTAGACGTAGGCTTTTACCTTCATCGTAAGAGGCCGAACTAGTATAAAACTCTCTTGCGTCCCTTGTCCCCTTTAACCCCCTTTAAGCTAACCCATAGCGATGGCTCCACGACTAAGTCCTTTCATGAGGACATCTACCACGACAAACCCACGACATTTGGCGCCCACCGTGGGGCTATCACACGATGGTTTCAAGTTCTTAGAGGGCAACTTCGAAGGACTCAAGGGTTATGTTGTGGGCCGGATGACCAAGAGTCATCGCGGCAAGCTCTACATCGACGATGCAGGCAGGGGCCCTGAGGCCGGCTCAATCGAGTACGGGTACCGGGTCCCCTTTGGTGGCATACACATTTTCATTGGCAAGATCGGCGAACCGGGCCCTGAGCCGGACATCTGCACCGACCTCGTTGAAACGACTCAGCGTGCGAGATCTGCCCAGGTCAAGCCTGCCATAAATCGTGCCTTCATGGGAGTCATCCATGGAGGGGAATACGAGGACAGATCAGAATCTGGTGGTGAAACCGTCGTTTATTCCGGCGACGAGTCATCGACCGGAGAGACCGAGTCGTTATATCAAATACAAGATGGCCGAATTGGGGGTTGTCCCGATGGCGACAATATTCCGGACCCCTCTGATCTGCCAAGCCGGGTTGCAATCTTCATGGCCGGTACGCAGCCGGCGCTCCACTCTTCGACCGCAGCAGCAATGATTTCCGGATCAGCAGTGGTGACGGCAGCCGGGGCAGGAGGCCCTGTGCGACCGCCGGCTCAGGTTTTATCTGATTTGTTTGATGCATTGGCGATGCTGATGGCGGAGGCTAACCCGGCGGATCAGGATGCACACAATGTGGAGATCATGAAGGTAAAGGATCAGATTACTCAGGCCAAAGCCGATTTAGCCGCTGAGGATACCAGGATGGCCGCAGAGCGGGCCGCTTTGGATGCACAAGCATACCGGCTTATGCTAGATCAGAATGCATCGCACAAAGTCCTAAAGAGGAGACATCGATCTCGTCTGCCTCTGGTTTATGATGCTAGAAACCTCTTTAATACCCCAGGAGCTGGGACCGGTAACCCGCCGGTAGCAAACCGGGTGGAGGCACCTGGAGCAGGGGGCGGTTCAGCCCCGTTTGACGGATCTGTTGGGGAACGTAGTAATTTCAAAAAAAATCCTACGCACACGCAAGATCATGGTGATGCATAGCAACGAGAGGGGAGAGTGTTATCCACGTACCCTCGTAGACCGAAAGTGGAAGCGTTAGCACAACGCGGTTGATGTAGTCGTACGTCTTCATGATCCGACCGATCAAGTACCGAACGTACGGCACCTCTGAGTTCAGCACACGTTCAGCCCGATGACGTCCCTTGAACTCCGATCCAGCCAAGTGTTGAGGGAGAGTTTCGTCAGCACGACTGCGTGGTGACGATGTTGATGTTCTACCGACGCAGGGCTTCGCCTAAGCACCGTTACAGTATTATCGAGGTGGACTATGGTGGAAGGGGGGCACCGCACACGGCTAAAAGATCAACTGATCAATGTTGTTCTCTATGGGGTGCCCCCCTGCCCCCGTATATAAAGGAGCAAGGGGGGGTGCGGCCGGCCAAGGAAGAGGTGCGCCGGGTGGAGTCCTACTCCCACGAGGAGGAGTCCTACTCCCACCGGGAGTAGGACTCCCCCCCTTTTCCTAGTTGGATTAGGACTTGGGAGGGGGAAGGAGTGGAGGAGAAGAAGGAAGGGGGGGCGCCGCCCCCTTCTCCTTGTCCTATTCGGACTGGGGGGGAGGGGCGCGCGGCCCAGCCCTAGCCGCCTCTCCTCTCTTCCACCTAGGCCCACTAAGGCCCATTAAGTTCCAGGGGGGGGGGGGTTCCGGTAACCTCCCGGTACTCCGGTAAAATCCCGATTTCACCCGGAACACTTCCAATATCCGAACATAGGCTTCCAATATAGCAATCTTCATGTCTCGACCATTTCGAGACTCCTCGTCATGTCCTTGATGACATCCGGGACTCCGAACAATCTTCGGTACATCAAAACATATAAACTCATAATATAACGGTCATTGTAACGTTAAGCGTGCGGACCCTACGGGTTCGAGAACTATGTAGACATGACCGAGACACGTCTCCGGTCAATAACCAATAGCGGAACCCGGATGCTCATATTGGCTCCCACATATTCTACGAAGATCTTTATCGGTCAGACCGCATAACAACATACGTTTTTCCCTTTGTCATCGGTATGTTACTTGCCCGAGATTCGATCGTCGGTATCTCAATACCTAGTTCAATCTCATTACCGCAAGTATCTTTACTGCATCTTGTAATACATCATCCCGCAACTAACTCATTAGTTGCAATTCTTGCAAGGCTTAAGTGATGTGCATTACCGAGAGGGCCCAAAGATACCTCCCCGACAATCCGAGTGACAAATCCTAATCCCGAAATACGCCAACCCAACAAGTACCTTCGGAGACACCTGTAGAGCTCCTTTATAATCACCCAGTTATGTTGTGACATTTGGTAGAACACAAAGTGTTCCTCCGTTAAACGGGAGTTGCATAATCTCATAGTCATAGGAACATGTATAAGTCATGAAGAAAGCAATAGCAACATACTAAACGATCGTGTGCTAAGCTAACGGAATGGGTCATGTCAATCACATCATTCTCCTAATGATGTGATCCCGTTAATCAAATGACAACTCATGTCTATGGCTAGGAAATATAACCATCTTTGATCAATGAGTTAGTCAAGTAGAGGCATACTAGTGACAATCTGTTTGTCTACGTATTCACACATGTATTATGTTTCTGGTTAATACAATTCTAGCATGAATAATAAACATTTATCATGATATAAGGAAATAAATAATAACTTTATTATTGCCTCTAGGGCATATTTCCTTCAGTCTCCCACTTGCACTAGAGTCAATAATCTAGATTACACAGTAATGATTCTAACACCCATGGAGCCTTGGTCCTGATCATGTTTTGCTCGTGGAAGAGGCTTAGTCAACGGGTCTGCAACATTCATATCCATATGTATCTTGCAAATTTCTATGTCTCCCACCTGGACTAGATCCCGGATGGAATTGAAGGGTCTCTTGATGTAATTGGTTCTCCTGTGAAATCTGGATTCCTTTGCCAAGGCAATTGCACCAATATTGTCACAAAAGATTTTCATCGGACCCGATGCACTAGGTATGACACCTAGATCGGATATGAACTCCTTCATCCAGACTCCTTCATTTGCTGCTTCCAAAGCAGCTATGTACTCCGCTTCACACGTAGATCCCGCCACGACGCTTTGTTTAGAACTGCACCAACTGACAGCTCCACCGTTCAATGTAAACACGTATCCGGTTTGCGATTCAGAATCGTCCGGATCAGTGTCAAAGCTTGCATTAAAGTAACCATTTACGATGAGCTCCTTGTCACCTCCATAAACGAGAAACATATACTTAGTCCTTTTCAGGTATTTCAAGATGTTCTTGACCGTTGTCCAGTGATCCACTCCTGGATTACTTTGGTACCTCCCTGCTAGACTTATAGCAAGACACACATCAGGTCTGGTACACAGCATTGCATACATGATAGAGCCTATGGCTGAAGCATAGGGAACATCTTTCATCTTCTCTCTATCTTCTGCAGTGGTCGAGCATTGAGTCTCACTCAACTTCACACCTTGTAACACAGGCAAGAACCCTTTCTTTGCTTGATCCATTTTGAACTTCTTCAAAACTTTGTCAAGGTATGTGCTTTGTGAAAGTCCAATTAAGCGTCTTGATCTATCTCTATAGATCTTGATGCCCAATATGTAAGCAGCTTCACCGAGGTCTTTCATTGAAAAACTCTTATTCAAGTATCCCTTTATGCTATCCAGAAATTCTATATCATTTCCAATCAGCAATATGTCATCCACATATAATATCGTAAATGCTACTGAGCTCCCACTCACTTTCTTGTAAATACAAAGCTTCTCCAAAAGTCTGTACAAAACCAAATGCTTTGATCACACTATCAAAGCGCTTATTCCAACTCCGAGGCTTGCACCAGTACATAAATGGATCGCTGGAGCTTGCACACTTTGTTAGCTCCCTTTGGATCGATAAAACCTTCCGGTTGCATCATATACAACTCTTCTTCCAGAAATCCATTCAGGAATGCAGTTTTGACATCCATTTGCCAAATTTCATAATCATAAAATGCGGCAATTGCTAACATGATTCGGACAGACTTAAGCATCACTACGGGTGAGAAGGTCTCATCGTAGTCAATCCCTTGAACTTGTCAAAAACCTTTCACGACAAGTCGAGCTTTGTAGACAGTAACATTACCGTCAGCGTCAGTCTTCTTCTTGAAGATCCATTTATTCTCAATTGCTTGCCGATCATCGAGCAAGTCAACCAAAGTCCACACATTGTTCTCATACATGGATCCCAGTAGCATTTCGCAAGGGAGAAGCAAATCGCGGTCGCACGCGCGGACGAGGTCGCGATGGCTGTCATGCTTGCTGACGCCCCGTCCACGGCCGCAGATCCGCATCGTCGACACCATCCTTAACCCAACCACTGGAGCAGCTTATGATGCCACGTCCATGGCTACAGATCTGCGTCGTCGACACCATCCTTAACCCAATCACCGGAGCAGCTTCACCTACGCCCTCGTCCACGGCCACAGATCCGCTTCGCCCACACCGTAGTCCACTCTACCAGAGCCGCTCCACAAACACCCTACTCGACGGTTCTAGATCTCCTTACGGACCCGTCGGCCCACCAGCAGCGTCATCACCCTCGATGTTTCTAACCTGATTCCCACCGTCTGGAGAGATGCCAAGCACCCGCCACGGCCTAGGTACTTGTCACCTTTAAACCCGTCCAACATCACCTGCCCAATGTACTTCAAATATACTAACCGTTCGTTGTTACCTGTTATGCAGCTGGCAAAAACTACAAGGACGATGTTTCTTCTGGATCTAACAGCTTGGCCAACCAAGATCCTGGACTGAGGCATTGCTATGATCTTGTAAGCGTGTCTCTCGCTCTTGTATTGTTACAGGCTCGCCGGCGTGCTTTGCTAGGATTTTCGACCAGTAATCCTTTGTGCGCATAATGATTTCTACTACTGGCTGCTAAATTACTAAATTAGATATGTAGATGTCATACATGATACTACCTCGCACTTCGCTCCTAAATATAAGTCTTTCTAGAGATTCCACTATAGGCTACATACGGAGCAAAATGAGTGAATCTACACTCGAAAATGCATCTATATACATATGTATGTGGTCCATCTGGAATCTCTACAAAGACATATATTTAGGAACAGGGCAGTACATTACACAAAATCATAGGTGGCATGTAGGAATTCCAAAGGCACTACATTAGGCTCCCTTAGAGTGCTGCTAGTCCACCATACAGAGTCATGGCTAGTTTATGGTACGCACACAATCGTTAATTGGTGGTTTAAATATGCGCAAGGGATATGCAATGTAGTATCATGTAGAGATGTCTGAAATAAGCCGTGTCAACTTGCAGATAGGGTTACACAATGAAAAAGTACAAGATGTATGTGGCAGTTTCATGGAACATCGCAAAAAAAGGAGAGGCGGCGGTAGCCTATACAGTGTGCTATGGTACGTCACTCCTCCATTGCAATCATCGTGACATGTTATTTGTATGCCAGTTCTATTAGCCAAGTTTCTTAGGGACAGTTATTACGAGTTATCCTAAGAAAATAAGCACATGTGAATATAAGCTCCATGTAATAAGCCAACCAGTTCTTTTCATTGCGTTTTCAGCTTATCTTTGGTATGATTAGTGGAAAGTCTAGATTGCATTATATATTTTTCATTTTGCTGCCCATATGGAAATTAATTTGACTTGCAAACATCACAAATTGAACCCAGTGCAGTAATTAATATGATAGGAAAACAGACCATCACTATTTGCTCAAAAGGCAAATACAAAGATACCATCTACTTGGCACAATCTACTTTGGTCAATGTTTTCCATAGAGATCCCATTGCCTAATTTAAACGAAGAACGCATGACCTGCATTTAAATGAAGAACAATTATTTATTGAAATTCGATGGTCCAAGTGGCTGGTTATTATCATATAGCAGCACTACCTGAAAGCATCATATAGCAGCAGCAGCAGCTCATAGCAACTCATCATACAGCAGCAGCAGTCTGCAATTCATCATATACAAGCAGCAGCACATAGCAATTCATCATATAGCAGCAGCAGGAACAACTCATAGCAATTCATCATATAGCAGCAGCAGGAGCATCTCATAGCAATTCATCATATAACAACAGCAGGAGCAGCTTGTAGCAACTCATCATATAGCAGTAGCAGCTCATAGAAATTCATCATATAGCAGCAGCAGCAGCTCATAGCAACTCATCATACAGCAGCAGCAACTCATAGCAATTCATCATATAGCAGCAGCAGGAGCAGCTCATAGCAATGCATCATATAGCAGCAGCAGAAGCAGCTCATAGCAATTCATCGTATAGTGGATCAGAATGAAAATTTGGCAAAAAATCAGAGGAGATCCTCACCTTTTTGGATGAGTTCATCCTTCAACAGCACCTCAAGGCCATGGCATGGGAGGAGGGGAAGGGGAATAAGGTACCTTCGCCGCAGTGTGGCATTAGTCGAGTTGTGCAATACCACGGAGTAGTGCGCTGGACTAACCACAAGTGGAGCAGCCCGGAGACCATGAGAATGAGGCGGCGCCAGAGGAGGATCAGCCAGGAGATTTGCCTCACCGCCGGCCATGTAGCCTAGCTGGACATAGCATCGTTGAGGACCAGGCCGATGGGACCAATGGGGCACGGCTTGTCAAGGAACCCTAGTGTTGCAGCGTGGGATCGAGGTAGAGGGAAAGGGAGAGGAGATGCAAGCGGGCAGGGCAATGAATGCTTGCATGTTTGTTTTAGTTGAGGGTCGTGTGACACGGCGTCGTAGATTGCATTTTGAGTGTAATATTAGGCCGACAACAGAGTCATTTCACTATTCCCCTTCCCTTCAATTTTTAGTGAGGTTCTACCCGAAACACCCCCACCAAACCGAAATTAGTTAAGCCCAAGCCCATAACTCAAAAATGACTTCTTTACATATTTTATGGCTTATTTTGACAATATGCCCTGAAAAGGCAGAATCGAACTGGCCCTTAACCTGCAATTCAATTGTGCGTGCAATGATGAATCACTCTTGCCTGCTATCTGTACATTTAGGCATCATCATACATGGCATAACCTAATACATGTGCATTCCATTGTAGAATCTGGAATATGCAATGTTTATGTTAGTTCATACGTTGCACATGATGTTTAAATGCCCCCTTAAATCTGATCAGTCAAGTGATGGTCTTTAAGCCTCCTTCTTTGCTTCTTTTCTTGATATGTAAGATTTGCTCACACATCTGTTCAATTGCTTGTTTGCATCAGCCAGCCATACTAGGACTGTTTGCTTTCATTACTTGTTGTTCATGACCTAACACTCTAACAGAGCTTGTCAACAATTTAAACACTAAGGGCTGCTGTAGTGGGGCCTTGTCTAACTCATAGGTGACATAAAGGTTTGGTTGTACACTATAGTAGGCTCTCCAAGAGTACCTGGAGATCCAGTTCGAAGGTATGCCTAGTTTTTACATAGTGCAGACATAGTAAATGTTCATTTCATTGTGTGCAAGTGCAAGAGATGCGGCATGTTTCATTATGTGTTGTTGTTTTTTTTATAATCTCATCCTTTTGTGTTCACAGACTGGAAAGTATGCATATTTATCTTCCAAGGAGACGAGTAACTAGTTTGTGTCACCTTGCAGAGGGGGTGCAATGAAGATAAGATTGAGGATTTCCAAGTACAAGATGTTAGGAAGGAGCCTTGCAAGAGAAGTAGGAGCTACGCTGAGCCTCTTCAACCTGCTAAGGTGAGTCACTGTATGCAACTCAACAGTTCAATTCCTTGTTTGTTTTAGGCATAGTTAATTTTCTCTTTTCAATTGCTTTATTTGTCCTCAGTTAATGAGATGCCCAAATAATCATGCCTGATGTTCGGTACTTGTATCACTATTAGTTGACATAATTAAAGGCCTTACCATTTAATTACTCGCCAAGTGTGCTCAAGCTTTGAAGTCTATTAACCAACTATTATTGCATGAGGCTTACAATCTAGTTTATACTATGCTAATGATTGCATAGTTTTGCCTGCTGTAGTATGTTTGTATGAAACCCTCTGCTGTTCATTATGCTCCCTAAGACTTTAATTGAGGTACAGAATGGCCAACTACTTGCTTACTTATACGCAACATGCTGTCTAAATTTGTAAATTGTCTGTGTTTTCGATTGGGCCCCAACATCATGCTCCTCTGGTGAGCTAAGAGGGATTTCTATATGCAGGTTGCACAGACTATCTTTTTTATAATTTTTAAAATATCACCTGCTTATGCTTCATGACGTGTAACATTTTTTTTGTGAAAGTGACGTGTAACATTATTGTTAGTCCTGTTTTGCCATGTAGTACAAAATAGTTTCTTGTTCGCTTCACTGTTGTAACTATATTTTTGCCCTAGTCATGTGTACTTACAGAAACATTTCAGGATGAAGTGACATCAACACAAAAATCTGCGAGCAGTGCGGCATGGCCGTTACCAAATGATTATGGATCGGAATTGCATGTGATGATGTTCTCGAGCATCAACTAGAGGTGGCAAGACAACGTGTACATGATTGTCAACGTATAATCAACAAGTTGAGACTGGACATGCAGGTATTAGATGCATGAGTCAAAAAAATGACACAAGACACCGAGTAACCATGAAGGAATTGGAGATTTTGCAGACTGAAATTTGTGCTATCTGAATCCGGTCAATCCTATTTTCTGAAGAGATTATAGTTCAAATGGAGTTAAGTTGGTGCGCGTCCATGATGTATGAGCTGTATTTGCCCAGTGTATGTAATTTTCTGTTTGTGTATGCTTTATTATCACCTGTGCCGAACCATAATGCCCAGTGTGTATAATCGGCTGTAATTTCTTTATTGTATAGTGTAGGATTATTCTACCTTTCTATGCCTTGATCTCTTTGTTGTATAGTGTATGCTTTTTAGAGGTGATAGTATTGAGTAGGATAATTCTTTGAATATGCTATATCGTTCAAACAGGGGCCAACTCGCCCGACCATGGCCCTTCACGGGCCGTCGGATCCATGGGCCTTCTACGTCTCGTAGGATCCATGGGCCTTCTACGTCTCGTAGGATCCATGGGCCTTATATGTCTCGTAGGATCCATGGGCCTTCTACGTCTCGTAGGATCCATGGGCCGCCGACTCATTTATGGGTCTTGTACAGGCCTTTAATGGGTCGCAGACGAACCTATAATGGAAATCGTATGTTTTATGGGCTGACCATAACGGGCCGTTAATAGGCCGTATTTGGTGATGCTATGAAAATGGCCCAACAGACTAACGGACCACAAACGGGCTGACTGTAATGACGGGCTGAATTTGGCCCACAAGCAGAAAATGACAGTAACGGGCCGTAAGTAACCGAATGCTGCAAATGAGCCTAAGAATAAATGGGCCCTCGAAGGCGAAAGTTAACTTGCTGAACGCCCAACGGAATAACGGCCCGTTAATGGGTATAAAGTGTTACATCGTTCATTACGGGCCGGTTTCACCATGGGCCATTAATGGGTGTAAAGTAATACATCGCTCATTAGGGGCTTTCAGACAGCCGCTAATGGGCCAAGAGTTACAAAGGGCCTCATATGGGCCGAAAGATGTCATGGGCCATACATGGGCCAGAAGTGAAAACAGGCTGGAATCATATTGGATGGACCAGATGACGCTACTGGGCCTAATTCACATAGGCCGTAACGGGCCTTGGGTTAGTGGGCTGTAAATGGGCTATATGCTAACACGCCGTTAACATGCTTTCCATGGGCCGGCCCGCAAGCTTTTGACCAAGTCAAACGGGCCAGCCTTTTCACAGGAATGGGCCACTGTTGGGCCGTGCCACGTGTCGTCGTATCATAGGCGCCTTCTGTCCAGTGAGTGGATGACATCTATCCCAATGATGAGCCGACACGTGTTTCCTCCAGCCAATGATGATTTTACACGTGGAAAATCCCCATTGGTCGGGGCTGTTAATGGGTTATCGGATCCAAAACCCGACCCAATAGCTTAACGGCGTTCCGTTACGGTGGATGCCACGTGTCGGTCACCCTTGACGAAAGCACTTCTGTGACGCGTGATTTATCGTCATGAAAGTGGACACTTCCGTGATGATAATTTTGGTAATGTCATGGAACACTTCTACGACGGGACATGTATGACTATCTTGATTCTGTCATAAATTTGTCATGGATGTACATGCATGACAGAAAACGTGACCTTCTGTGACAAACACGTATCATCACGGAAGTGTATTTTTTTTGTAGTGAGAAGACAAAAAAGGAGAAGGTCTCACATCAACGAGGCTAATCAATGGGCTATGGAGATGCCCATCGATTGATGCTAATGCAAGGAGTAGGGATTGCGATGCAACAGATGCACTAGAGCTATAAATGTATGAAAGCTCAACAAAAGAAACTAAGTGGGTGTGCATCCAACTTGCTTTCTCACGAAGACCTAGGGCACTTGATGAGGCCCATTGTTGGAATATACAAGCCAAGTTCTATAATGAAAAATTCCCACTAGTATATGAAAGTGACAAAACAAGAGACTCTCTATCTTTGAAGCACAAGTGTGGAAAAAAGGATAGTAGCATTGCCCCTTTCTTTTTTTGGGCCTTCTCTTTTTTTCTTCTTTGGCCTTTCTCTTTTTTTTATTGGGACAATGCTCTATTAAATGATGATCATCACACTTCTATTTATTTACAACTCAATGATTACAACTCGATACTAGAACATAGTATGACTCTATATGAATGCCTCCAGCGGTGTACCGGGATATGCAATGAATCAAGAGTGACATGTATGAAATAATTATGAACGGTGGCTTTTCCACAAATACTATGTCAACTACATGATCATGCTAAGCAATATGACAATGATGGATGTGTCATGATGAACGGAATGGTGGAAAGTTGCATGGCAATATATCTCGGAATGGCTATGGAAATGCCATAATAGGTAGGTATGGTGGCTGTTTTGAGGAAGATATAAGGAGGTTTATGTGTGAAAGAGCGTATCATATCACGGGGTTTGGATGCACCGGCGAAGTTTGCACCAACTCTCAATGTGAGAAAGGGCAATGCATGGTACCGAAGAGGCTAGCAATGATGGAAGGGTGAGAGTGCGTATATCATAAAAAACTCACATACTTATTGCAAAAATCTACAAGCCATCAAAAACCAAGCACTACACGCATGCTCCTAGGGGGATAGATTGGTAGAAAAAGACCATCGCTCGTCCCCGACCGCCACTCATAAGGAGGACAATCAAAGAACACCTCATGTTTCAAATTTGTTACATAACGTTTACCATACGTGCATGCTACGGGGCTTGCAAACTTCAACGCAAGCATTTCTCAAATTCACAACTACTCAACTAGCACGACTTTGATATTATCACCTCCATATCTCAAAACAATTATCAAGCATCAAACTTTTCTTAGTATTCAACGCACTCAAAAGAAAGTTTTACAAATCTTGAATACCAAGCATATTAAGATTATTAAGAAAATTACCATGCTATTTAAGACTCTCAAAATAATCTAAGTGAAGCATGAGAGTTCAGTAGTTTCTATAAAACAAATCCACCACCGTGCTCTAAAAGATATAAGTGAAGCACTAGAGCAAAACTATATGGCTCAAAAGATATAAGTGAAGCACATAGAGTATTCTATCAAATTCCAATTCATGTATGGCTCTCTCAAAAGGTGTGTACAGCAAGGATGATTGTGGTAAACTAAAAAGCAAAGACTCTAATCATACAAGACGCTCCAAGCAAAACACATATCATGTGATGAATAAAATATAGCTCCAAGTAAAGTTACCGATGGAAGTAGACGAAAGAGGGGATGCCTTCCGGGGCATCCCCAAGCATTGACTTTTTGGTGTCCTTAGATTATCTTGGGGGTGCCATGGACATCCCCAAGCTTAGGCTCTTTCCACTCCTTGTTCCATAGTCCATCAAAAGATTTCACCAAAAACTTGAAAACTTCACAACACAAAACTCAAGAGAAATCTCGTGAGCTCCGTTAGCGAAAGAAAA
Organism: Aegilops longissima; assembly: GCA_021605205.1. Classification (NCBI taxonomy): domain Eukaryota; kingdom Viridiplantae; phylum Streptophyta; class Magnoliopsida; order Poales; family Poaceae; genus Aegilops; species Aegilops longissima. The sequence continues at coordinate 335,017,764 of CM038677.1, forward strand.
CAAAAGACCACTTCAAGGTACTGTAATGAACTCATTATTTATTTATATTGGTGTTAAACCTACTGTATTCCAACTTCTCTATGGTTTATAAACTATTTTACAAGCCATAGATTCATCAAAATAAGCAAACAACACACGAAAAACAGAATCTGTCAAAAACAGAACAGTCTGTAGTAATCTGTAAATAAAGCAAACTTATTGAACTCCAGAAAGTCAGCCAAAATAGGACGACCTAGGCAATTTGTTTATTGATCAGCAGCAATTTGAATCACTATTTTATCATGTTCTGATGATTTTTAACAATTGTTTTCGTGAACAGAAAGTTTCTGGAAATTACAGCAAGATCAAATAACTATCACCCAAGAAGATCCTATAGGTTTAACTTGGCACAAACACTAATTAAAACATAAAAATACATCTAACCAGAGGCTAGATCAAAGATTTATTCCTAAACAGAAGCAAAAGCAAAAAGAAAACTAAAAATAAAATTGGGTTGCCTCCCAACAAGCGCTATCTTTTAACGCCCCTAGCTAGGCATAAAAGCAAGGATAGATCTAGGTATTGCCATCTTTGGTAGGCAATCCATAAGTGGCTCTCATGATAGATTCATATGGTAATTTTATTTTCTTCCTAGGGAAGTGTTCCATGCCTTTCTTTAATGGAAAATGGAATCTAATATTCCCTTCCTTCATATAATTAATTGCACCAATCGTTCTAAGGAAAGGTCTACCAAGAATAATAGGACAACAAGGATTGCAATCTATATCAAGAATGATAAATCTACGGGCACATAATTCCTATTTGCAAAAATAAGAACATCATTAATTCTTCCCATAGGTTTCTTAATATTGGAATCCGCAAGATGCAAGTTTAGAGAGCAATCATCAAAATCACGGAAATCTAGCAAATCACACAAAGTTTTGGGAATAGTGGAAAAACTAGCACCCAAATCACATAAGGCATAAAATTCATGATCCTTAATCTTAATTTTAATAGTTGGTTCCCACTCATCATAAAGTTTTCTAAGGATAGAAACTTCCAACTCAAGGTTTTCTTCATAAGATTGCATCAAGGCATCAATGATATGTTTGGTAAAGGCTTTATTTTGACTATAAGCATGAGGAGAATTTAGCACAGATTGCAACAAGGAAATACAATCAATCAAAGAGCAATTTTCATAATTAAATTCCTTGAAATCCAAAATAGTGGGTTTAGCAACATCTAGAGTTTTGCTTCCTTCAATCCCACTTTTATAGATTTCATCATCAAGATCTAAAAACTCCGAATTCTTGGAACGCCTTCTAGGTAAAGGTGGATCATATTCAGTCCCATCATTATCAAGATTCATATTGCAAAACAATGATTTAATAGGGGACACATCAATAACTTTTAGATCTTCATCTTTATTTTCATGGAAATTAGAAGAACACGCTTTAATAAAGGCATCTTTCATAGCACGCATCCTAGCGGTTCTTTCCTTGCACTCATCAATGGAAAATCTCGTAGCTTTGAGAGACTCATTGATATCATGCTTAGGAGGAATAGATCTAAGTTTTAAAGAATCAACATCAAGAGAAATTATATCAATGTTCCTAGCCAATTCATCAACTTTAAGTAATTTCTCTTCAAGCAAAGCATTAAAATTCTTTTGTGAATTCATAAACTCTTTAACACTAGTCTCAAATTCAGAGGGCATATTATTAAAATTTCCATAAGAGTTGTTGTAGGAATTTCCATAATTATTAGAAGGATTACTAGGATAAGGCCTAGGATTAAAGTTCCCTCTATACGCATTGTTACCAAAATTATTCCTACCAACAAAATTCACATCCATAGATTCATTATTATTCTCAATCACAGTAGACAAAGGCATATCATTAGGATCATAAGAAACACTCTTAGTAGCAAATAATTTCATAAGTTCATCCATCTTTCCACTCAAAACATTAATTTCTTCAATCGCATGCACTTTTTTATTAGTAGATCTTTCAGTGTGCCATTGAGAATAATTAACCATAATATTATCTAGGAGTTTAGTAGCATCTCCTAAAGTGATTTCCATAATAGTGCCCCCCGCGGCCGAATCTAAAAGATTTCTAGAAGCAAAATTCAATCCGACAATTACGTATCATTAATTTCATTCTCTCCCAAGCTTGTGCAACATGTTCATGATCAAGTTGCTTAAAATTCATAATATTGTTTCTAAGAGAGATGATCTTAGCAGGAGGAAAATACTTAGAGATAAAAGCATCTTTGCACTTGTTCCAAGAATCAATACTATTTTTAGGCAAAGACGAAAACCAAGCTTTAGCACGATCTCTAAGCGAAAAAGGAAATAGCTTCAATTTATCAATATCATTATCAACATCTATCTTCTTTTGCATATCACACAAATCCACGAAGCTATTTAGATGATTAGCGGCATCTTCACTAGGAAGGCCGGTGAATTGATCTTTCATAACAAGATTCAACAAAGGAGTCTTGATTTCACAAGATTCAGTGTTGGTAAGAGGAGCAATCGGAGTGCTAAGGAAATCATTATTGTTGGTATTGGTGAAGTCGGACAATTTGGTATTATCTTGAGCCATCGTGACAAGCAAGCAATCCAACACACGAGCAAACAAAAAGCAAGCAATAAAAAAGGCAAAAGGAAAAGAGAGGGCGAATAAAACGGCAAGGGTGAAGTGGGGGAGAGGAAAACGAGAGGCAAATGGCAGATAATGTAATGCGAGAGATAAGGGATTGTGATGGGTACTTGGTATGTTGACTTTTGCGTAGACTCCCCAGCAACGGCGCCAGAAATTCTTCTTGCTACCTCTTGAGCACTGCGTTGGATTTCCTTGAAGAGGAAAGGATGATGCAGCAAAGTAGCGTAAGTATTTCCCTCAGTTTTTGAGAACCAAGTTATCAATCCATTAGGAGGCTACGCGCGAGTCCCTCGTACCTACACAAAGCAAATAGCTCCTCGCAACCAACGCGAATAGGGGTTGTCAATCCCTTCACCGTCACTTAAGAGAGTGAGATCTGATAGAGATGATAGATAATATTTTTGGTATTTTTGTTATAAACATGCAAAGTAAAATAAAAAGCAAAATAAAAAAGCAAAGCAATAATAAAGTGATGAAAGTTTAATATGATGAAGATAGACCCGGGGGCCATAGATTTCACTAGTGGCTTCTCTCAAGAGCATAAGTATTTTACAGTGGGTGAACGAATTACTGTTGAGCAATTGACAGAATTGAGCATAGTTATGAGAATATCTAGGTATGATCATGTATATAGGCATCATGTCCGAGACAAGTAGACCGACTCCTGCCTGCATCTACTACTATTACTCCACTCATCGACCGCTATCCAGCATGCATCTAGAGTATTAAGTTCAAGAAAATAGAGTAACGCCTTAAGCAAGATGACATGATGTAGAGGGATAAATTCATGCAATATGATAAAATAACCCATCTTGTTATCCTCGATGGCAACAATACAATACGTGCCTCGCTGCCCCTACTATCACTGGGAAAGGACACCTTAAGATTGAACCCAAAGCTAAGCACTTCTCCCATTGCAAGAAAAACCAATCTAGCAGGCCAAACCGAACTGATAATTCGAAGAGACTTGCAAAGATAACCAATCATACATAAAAGAATTCAGAGAAGATTCAAATATCGTTCATAGATAATCTTGATCACAAACCCACAATTCATCGGTCTCAACAAACACACCGTAAAAAGAAGACTACATCGAATAGATCTCCACGAGAGAGGGGGAGAACATTGTATTGAGATCCAAAAAGAGAGAAGAAGCCATCTAACTACTAATTATGGACCCAAAGGTCTGAGGTAAACTACTCACACTTCATCGGAGGGGCTATGGTGATGATGTAGAAGCCCTCCGTGGTGGATGCCCCCTCTGGCGAAGCTCTGGAACAGGCCCCAAGATGGGATCTTGTGGTTAGAGAAGGTTGCGGCGGTGGAATTATGTTTTTGGCTCCGTATCTGATCGTTTGGGGGTACGTAGGTATATAGGAGCAAGAAGTACGTCGGTGGTGCTTCATGGGCCCCATGAGGGTGGGGGCGCGCTTGGGGGGGGGCGCCTCACCTCGTGCCCACCTCGAAGCTTCCTTGGCGTAGGGTCCAAGTCTCCAGGGTCATATTCGGTGAGAAAATCACGTTCCCGAAGGTTTCATTCTGTTTGGACTCCGTTTGATATTCCGTTTCTTTGAAACTCTGAAATGGGAAAAAACAGCAATTCTGGGCTGGGCCTCCGGTTAATAGGTTAGTCCCAAAAATAATATAAAAGTGGAAAATAAAGCCCAATATGGTCCAAAACAGTAGATAATATAGCATGGAGCAATCAAAAATTATAGTTACGTTGGAGACGTATCACCGGTCGGCACTGATCCCGTGAGGAGATGCCTCTGCCCCGTCGCTGGTCGAGGCTGCCGCAGGCATGAGAGTCGTGCCCTCATCCGCCGCTGGGGCCCGTGCGCCAGCGCCCCAGCCCGCGAGGACCGTGGGCATGGTGCTTCTGAAGAGGGCGAGGGATTACGCCGCCGTGGACCAGTAAGTGCTTCGCCTTGATCTTTGTTCCCTACTCCTGTTTTAGTATCTTGATACCTCCCTTTGTACGGCTAGGCCGACACTGGTGGTGAAGAAGAAGAAGGAGGCGGCCGTGGTGCCTAAGACCCTGTAGCTTTCCACGGCCGCGACACCTTTGACACAGAAGGACGGCGGTGGACCTCGCGCTTCTGCGACCAGGTCATCTTCGCGAGACTCGGAGGCCCGGCCTCAGGAGAAGGAAATCTTCGTAGACAAGCCAGATCCGGAGGCGCCAGCCCCCAGTTCGCCTGCTAAGGTCCCGATGGCTCCGGAGCCCCCGGCCCCCTCCGCTGCTGCTAGCTTGCCAATCCTGGCGCCGGCGTTGTCTCCTCCCCCTTCCATTACGCCGCTGGGCCATGATTATCCTGCTTCGCCTGGTGCTCTGGAGGAGGCTCTTTCCGCGCTGACCCAATTTCGTGACGACCTTCAAGGCGCCGACCATCGCTTGGCATCGGGCCGCCTGGAGTTGATCTCGGGATGGCTACGATCCGACGCGTCCGTTAGGGAAGCACAGAGCCAGGCCGTAGCGGCCTCTGAAGACGGGAATCAGGCTGCCGGCCTAGCCGCGGCCGACCGCGATGTGGCGTTGAAGGATGCTAAGGCTGCAAAGGAGCGCTGTCGCGTGGCGGAGGTCGAGCTGGATACCCCGTGCAACGAGCGGGCCGCTGAGGCCCGTCAGCGTAAGGCGCGGGAGGAGAAGCTGAAGGCTCGAGAAGACGCGGTCGCTGGTCGTGACATCGAGCTGGAGCAATCGGCACGGGAGCAGGCCGCGGAGCGCAACCGCTTGGAGAAGCTGAAGAAGGAGGTGGAGGCGGAGAATGCCCGGCTCGAGGCCAAGGCGAAAATCCTTGCCAGCGAACGTGCCGCCTTTGATTCTCTTGAGCAGAGGTCCCGGAAGGCACCGCGGGAACTCTACGGGAGGGGGTTGAAGGAGCCGTTGGTGACTGCTAAGGAAGGCCCCGCCGAGCTGCTCCCCCAGCTTGTCATGGCGCTCGAGGGCGTTGTTGTTGCAGTCGGCCCCGTGGTGGAGGGGAAGCCCGCGCGCTCTCCGCTTCGGCTATGACGCGCATCTTCAGCCACCTCCATCTTCGCGACCCCCACATCGACTTCGGAGCCCTGCTTGAGCCTGTGGACGAGGAGCATTGCACCGCCGCTGCCGAAGCCATGAAGGACCAGGTGGAGGACCTGCTGCAGAAGTTCCTCGCCATGGACCCCGCGACCCCGGCTAATGGCGCCGCCAACGGCTGATGGTATGGGGACGGCGACGTTGTCGACGACGGGGAACTCCTTGCAGGTGACGGCAGCACCCAAGGTTGAAGGAGAGGCTCACTGGCGGCGCTTCCCTCCATTTTATTTCCTGCAACATGCACTATGCCTCGTGGAGGCGTTAAAACTTATGTGTTGTACACCTTTTAAGAGACGACATTTCTTGTAATAATTGCTAGTATTTGGCGATTTCCTTCCCATTTGCTTTAATGTTCTGTGTCGGCAGGGCCCGACCCTGCATATACCTCAGCCGCTAGTGAGTCGTCCGGATAACTAGGACGAGACCAAGGAGTGAGGGGCTACATGACCAGTTAGGCTCCTGAGTCACGATGCTCAGGACTCCCCTTGACGTATGAACAACCTTCGGGAAGGAGATGCGAGAGTAGGCCTTATCATTCTGCGTCGGCAGGGTCCGGCCCCGCGCATACCTCAGCCGCCATTGGGTCATCCGGATCGCCATGAGAGACCAAGGAGTGACGGGCTACGTGACCAGTTAGGCTCCTGAGTTGCGATGCTTAGAGTCCCCCTTGACGTACGAACAGACCTCCAAACCTTTCCTCGCCGAGGTCCCGCTCGGGAGGGGTGTGCGATGACCAGGTCCAACGGACCTGGCAGGGTGGCGTACGCTAGGCGTGACCTGAGCATAGCCCCGTGCCCAGCCCCCTCGCGTGACTCTCCCAAGGGTAAAGTGTTGCAATGAGGCTGAACATTGAGCCTGGCGGCTCCCTCGGGTTAATGCGGCCACGGGGCCGCCCCCAGTTGTTTATCACCAGTGCGGAGCATGGCGCTTCCGCACTTGCACGGGCATAGCCGTTCCTCGACCGTGTCCACTGCCAGTGCGGAGCATGGTACCTCCACTGGTGCGTGGGTGGCGGCTCCCTCTGAGTGGAGCCCCCGGGGCGTGTACATCCCCGCCCCGACACGTGGCTTGCACGGCAGGGCTAGAGGAGGTGTGTCTGGGCAATCGTGAGCCAACACGGGACTCACGAGGCCCTACCTCAAGGTGGGTTGCACTTGAATTTGACTCTTGACACTTGTGATGGTCCTGCGAGATGATTAGACAACCTGCGCTGAATGAATATCCTGAGGTTATCACATTATAATGCCGAACACCGACGACCCCGGGAGGTGACGTGAACGGGTCCGACCCGCCAGACAGAGCTCATTCGTTGGGTTTGTCAACGCTGTAGGGACGGACACGAGCACATACGCTGTGCCCAGTTTTCTCATGCGAAAATCCTAAAGAAAGACAACCGGGGCACGGCTCCCATGGTGACGAGGCACCATGCCGCGCGCCCTAGCTCGTTCATCCTCGATTATCTCATGCGAGAACAAGGCACCAAGGGCCATGGGAGGTGACATACATGGGGGCTGGCCCGTGAGCTAGAGATCAACCTCTTTGGTTTAGCGACGCTGCATGGACGGACCCGAGCACAAACGTCGTGCCAGTCCTTAATCATGAGGCGGTCGTGGGTGGGTTTGCAAGGGTGCACAACGTTCATGGTATCGAAGTACCGGAAAGGCAGATAACAATCAGAAAGCAGCTCAAGGGAGGAGGTAAGCCTAGTTCTTATAGATGCAAGAACAATACATGCCGCGGGGACGGCCCCGTGCGACCTAGAGATGATGCAGCCCGAGGGGCGCCCCCAACAAAGCAAATCAAAGATGCAAAAGGATACATATCGCAGAGACACGCCGATGCGACCTGGGGATAATGCAGCCCGTGGGGCGCCCCCAACTGAATAAACCGGAAAATGTCACCTGGCACCGTTGCTGAAGGGATGTTGGAGTAGCTGAAGACGCGGCTGAAGAAGTCGTCCCTCACGAGCCGCCTCGGTCCTGAACCTCGGGAGGCTCTGGGTGCTCAGGAGGCTAGCGGGGAACCGTTGCCATCTCCGCCAGGAAAGCCAGGTGCATGCCCTCTTGAGCTGCCAGAATGCTTCGCAGGCGACGCTGGAAGGTAACAGCCGCGTTTGGCATGCCAAAAGGCATGCAAACGTTGCTGTGAGGGGGGCACTCACACCGACCGACTTGCGATGGCCGGAAGCGCTCCTGGGATGCGGCTCTATTGAGCCCTGGTATGTTGACACAGACGCGCAGCTCGTTGTCCTCGCCAGGACAAGGAGCCGGGCCAGCTGGTGGGAAGCGGTCGCCGCGCATGGATCTCACCTCATGAAGCTCCTCGGTCGCCTTGGTGATTAACTCCTGAGCACTTGGCATCCCATTCCATGTGCCCTCGTGGGGAAAAGCGCACTTACGCACGCCTCCACGTGGTGCCCGAGCGCCTCCCTCGTGACATTGGCGAAGTCAGAGGCCCTCCAAAAGAGAGCGCCCAAGCCCAGCCTGAGGAGGGCACCGGGCGAGGGAGGCGCCCCATCTATGGTCACAGGTCCTGAGGTGGTGCCACTGGAGACACCACTCTCCTGATGCTCTTGGCGGAGCAGCTGCTTCTTCTTCTTGGGGACAGCCTCAGGAGGGTAGACGGCACCTTTGTTGTCTGGGTCTTCGACCGCCACGGCCTGGTAAGCGCGCTCGAGAGAGCACACCGCATCCTTCTCCTCACAGGCGATCATGATGTTGTCGCGGTTCCTTGGCATCTTGAGGACATTGTAGCCATGATGGGTCACCGCCATGAACTTGGCCAGGGCTTGATATCCAAGAATGGCATTATACGGAAGGCATATGTGGGCGACATTGAAGTCGATGAGCTCGGTGCGGTAGCCGTCACGCTGGCCCAAGGTGCAGGGAGGCGGATCTGACCTATCAGGGTGGTGGAGCCGTCGGTCAATCCTGAGAAGGGCTTGGTGGGCTGCAGCTGATCATATGTCACTTGGAGGCGGTTGAACGTCTCGCTGGAAAGAACATTGAGCCCCGCACCGCCATCAATGAGGGTCTTAGTCACAAGGACATTGCTGATGACGGGCGAGCAAAGTATAGGGAGGGCGCCGACAGTTGCTGCACACTTGAGCTGGTCGGACGAGCTGATGGTGATGGTGCACTTGGACCACATGAGTGGACGTGTGGCCTCGAGCCTGGGAAGGGTCGCGTTCACCTCACGAGTGAACTGCTTGAAGATGCGTCGAGAGGCTGGGGCCTGAGCGCTGCCCAAGATGCACACGATGGCGCGTGGCTCCTGGAAGCCCCCAGACCCTCGTCCTGGTGGTGGTCGTCGTTCCTTCTTGGTGGCGGTGGCAGCGGAGGGAGGCCGGCGTTGCCCTCAGGACGGTCCTCATGAGGCTGATCTCTCCAGGCGCCCTCACGAGGCTGGTCGCGCAACTCCTGGCGGGGCAACGGTCGTCCTAGCGTCCTCCACTACGACCTCCTCCATGGCCATAGCCTCGATCGTTGTGCTCGGGATGACGACTGAGGCGCCCTCCGCGGATGGTCCTGAGCTCTTGACAGTCATTGGTGTTGTGGCTGTGTAAGTTGTGGAAGACGCAGAACGGTCGGCTGCCCTTGGATGACTCTGGATGGTCGCAGCCGCGCTTCATTTCTGGCTCAGCCGCGAGCACGGCCGCCCCCTTGCACTTCATGTCCTTGGCCTTGGCCTTCTTGTCTTCTGGGTCAGCCGCTGGGAGATCGAGGAGGGAAAGGCGCCCTTCCTCAGCCCTCACGCACTTGGTTGCCATGTTGAACATCTCCAGAGCCGTGCACAGGTCCTCATGAATGGCAAGCTCCTCCTTCATCTTGACATCATGGACACTATCAGAGAACGCTGAGATGATGGCCTCATCTGAAACCTTGGGGATCTTGAGGCGAACGCTATTGAAGCACTGGATGTACTTCTGCAGGGTTTCCCCTGGCTGCTGTTTGATGTGTCGTAGGTCACCCGCGGCAGATGGGCGGTCGCGAGTGCCCTGGAAGTTGGCGACGAAATGCTCGTGTGTCTCGCCCCAGGAGGATATCGATCCCACGGGCAGGTTCAGGAGCCACGAGTGCGCGCCATCCTTGAGAGCCATGGGAAACCAGTTCCCCATGACCCTCTCGTCATCGTTGGCCGCCTCGATAATCAGCTCACAGAGCTGCAGGAACTCCACAGGGTCGGTGGTGCCATCATAGGGCGGAGGCAGGTTGGGCCTGAACTTCCCCGGCCAGACGACACTGCGTAGCTCGGGATTGAAGGCTCGGTAGCCCTTGGTGGTCACATGAGCCCGTCGTGGAGGTGGAGCCTAGTCTTGGCGCTCACGCGCCGCCACCGCAGGTGGCGCGCGGTCTTGACGCGGTGGTGCAGGGAGCGCTAGAGCACCTTCTTGCGGCCGCTGGATCTCCTGGAAACTTTCTTCTTCGCACGCGGGCGCTCTGCACGGTGGGTCACGCCGTGGGGCCGCACGTCTTGGACCGAGGGCGACGTCCTGACGGGGAGGTGGCGGAGGTCCTTGATACGTCTCCAACATATCTACTTTTTCTCATGCTTTTCCTCTTGTTTTGGACTCTAATTTGCATGATTTGAATGAAACTAACCCCGGACTGATGCGATTTTCAGCAGAACTACCTTGCTGTTGTTTTTGTGCAGAAATAAAAGTTCTCGGATTGGAACGAAACTTTGCAAGGATTTTTTATATCAATAATAACAATTTCTGGAGCCAAGACCCGCCAGAGAGGGGCCTCTGGTTGGGCACAACCCACCAGGGCGCGCCCCCCTCACCTGGCGCGCCTAGGTTGGTTGTACCCACCTGGTGGCCCCGTTGACGCCCCCAGATACTATAAAATCACATATTTCCAGAAAAAGAACCAGGGAGAAAGAATTGTCGCGATCCACGAGACGGTGCCGCTGCCAAGCCCTGTTCTTCCTCGGGAGGGCAGATCTGGAGTCCGTTTGGGGCTCCGGTGAGGGGGATCTTCGTTCTTCGTCATCACTAACCCATCTCCTTCGTAGGCTCACTGGTCGGTGAGGAGTTGGATGAGATTCGTCATGTAATCGAATTAGTTTTGTTAGGGCTTGATCCCTAGTATCCACTATGTTCTTAGATTGATGTTGCTATGACTTTGCTATGCTTAATGCTTGTCACTTTGGGCCCGGGTGCCATGAACTCAGATCTGAACTGTTTATGAATTCATCATTATATCCATGTTTTAGATCCGATCTTGCAAGTTATAATCACCTACTACTATTATGGTCCGACAAACCCGGAGTGACAACAACCGGGCCCACTCTCGGTGATGACCGTAGTTTGAGGAGTTCATGTATTCACTATGTGTTAATGCTTTGTTCCGGTTCTCTATTAAAAGGAGGCCTTAATATCCCTTAGTTTCCAATATGGACCCTGCTGCCACGGGAGGGTAGGACAAAAGATGTCATGCAAGTTCTTTTAATAAAGCACGGATGAATATCATCCAACAAGTCACCGATCCAATGCCTAGTGCCGTATCGATGAATTGGAATACATGCCTACATTATATCGATGAACTGGAGCTAGTGCCGTATCGCCCTAGGCTATAACTGTCACATGATGAATATCATCCAACAAGTCACCGATCCAATGCCTACGAATTTATATTATATTTTTTCTGCTAAGTTACTACTGCTATCATCACTGTCACACTTGCTACAAAATTACTGCTATCACTGTTACTGTTACTATTGCTGCTGTCACTACTATCAAAACAATCAAACTACTTTGCTACTGATCACTTTGCTACAGATAATTAATCTCCAGGTGTGGTTGAATTGACAACTCAGCTACTAATACCTTCAAATATTCTTTGGCTCCCCTTGTGTCGAATCTATAAATTTGGGTTGAATACTCTACCCTCGAAAACTGTTGCGATCCCATATACTTGTGGGTTATCAAGACCTTTTTCTGGCGCCGTTGCCGGGGAGCATACCTATTTGTTGAGTCACTTGGGATTATTATCATATTATCACTATTAATAATGTGAAGGATCCAAAGACTAAGATTTATCCCTCTAAGATGAGGGGAGGTAAGGAACTGCCATCCAGTTCTGCCTGAGATTCACCTTCTGTTATGAGTAAGCTTGCAACACAACCACATGATATTAATTCTGATATGTCGCAAGTTATTAATGATGCTACTTCTGCTATGGATAATTCTTGTGATGATGCTAGTACCTTACTTGATAATGACGATGTGCCACTTGGTGAATCTCTTGATGAACAAATTGCTAGAGTTATACAACATGATGTTGTTGAATCTGATGATGAGCTTGAAACTGAATCTCCTGAAACACCTGCTAGAACTAGACTTCCTAGATATGAATTGCCTAAGGTACCGGAAGGTTATGTTATGAGTGAAGAAACAACTAGAGATATTCTTGCTTGTAAGGATAGAGATGATCTAGAGAAATTACTATGCAAGTGTAAAGAAAAATCTCTGAATGCTAGAATGAAATGTGATCCTAAATTTGCTACTTCACCTATCTTTATCTCTGTCGACCCAAAGTTAATTACTTTGGTTGAATCTGATCCTTACCATGGTTATGAAACTGAAACTATTGTGGCACATCTTACTAAATTGAATGACATAGCCACCCTTTTTACTCATGATGAGAAAACTCGCTATTACTTTATTCTCAAATTATTTCCTTTCTCAGTAAAGGGTGATGCTAAAGCTTGGTACAATACTCTTACCCCTGGTTGTGTGCGTAGTCCCCAGGATATGATTTATTACTTCTCTGAAAAATATTTCCCTGCTCATAAGAAACAAGCTGCCTTGCAGGAAATATTTAACTTTGTGCAAACTAAAGAATATAGTATCCCAGAAGCTTGGGGGAGGCTTTGCCTGATCATCCTCTTAAGAAAAATGAAATACTTGATATCTTCTATAATGGACTAACCGATGCTTCTAGTGACTTCCTAGATAGTTGTGCTGGTTGTGTCAGGGAACGAACTATTGCTCAAGCTGAAGAATTGTCGAATAATATATTGAAAAATTATGATGATTGGACTCTTCCTGAATCACCGGCTAAACCCACCCGAAGAAGAGGGGTATATTATATCTCAGTCCTGAAGATATGCAAGAGGCAAAGAAATCTATGAAGGAAATGGGTATTAAAGCTGAGGATATTAAAATTTAGCTCCTATTGAAGAAATACATGGGCTTAATACACCACCACTGCCTAAGGTGGTAGAGGTAAATTCTCTTATGAAGTTCAATGAAAATGATAATCCTCATAGTATGCACCCTAGCCAATACCTTTATGAGTTTGAAAACTATACTAGAAAGCAAGATCACTTCAATGCAAATGTTATGAAACAATTGAAATACAATTCTAATATGATTGCTCGCTTGAGTGACTTGTTATTTAGAATCTCAAATGATGTTAGAGGTGTTGGAAAACATGCTTCTATGGTTCAAACTCAATTAGAACAAGTTGCTAAATCACAAAGAGAATTACTTGATGAAATGAATAATAATATGCATGACTTTGCTAGTAGAGTTGCAACTAGAGGAGGTAAAATGACTCAGGAACCACTTTATCCTGAGGGACACCCAAAAAGAATTGAACAAGACTCACAAAGAAATAACACTAGTGCACCTAGTTCTTCTTAAAAGAAAAAGATGAAGAAAAATGATAAGACTTTGCACACTTCTAGTGAACCTGAAATAGAGAAACCTCCTGATAATGAAAATGAAACTTCTATCTCTGATGCTGAAACTCAATCTGATAATGAACATCCACCTGGTGATAATGAAAAAGATAATGATGAGGTTCATGAAGACATTCAACCAAATAATGATAAGAACCAGACAATGATGTTGAGATAGAACCACCTGTTGATCTTGATAACCCACAACCCAAAAATAAAAGATATGATAAAAGAGACTTTGTTGCTAGAAAACACGGTAAAGAAAGAGAACCGTGGGTTCAAAAACCTATGCCTTTTCCACCCAAGTCAACTAAAAATAAAGACGATGAAGAATTTGAACGCTTTGGTGAAATGCTGAGGCCAATCTTTTTGCGTGCTCGCTTGACTGATATCTGGAAGATACCTCCTTATGCAAAGTATATGAAAGACATCATCACAAATAAGAGAAAAATACCGGAAGCTGAAATCTCCACTATGCTTGCTAATTACACTTTCAAAGATGGAGTACCAAAAAACTGGGAGATCCGGGTATACCGACTATACCTTGCTCTATCAAAAAGAACTATGTGAAAACTGCTTTGTGTGATTTAGGAGCTGGTGTTAGTGTTATGCCTTTCTCTTTATACAAAATACTTGACTAGAATAAACTCACACCTACTGAAATATCTTTGCAAATGGCTAACAAATTAACTGCCATACCTATCGGTATTTGTGAGGATGTGCCCGTTGTTGTTGCTAATGTTACTATTTTGATCGACTTTGTTATAATTGAGATGCCCGAGGACGACAACATGTCGATTGTCCTTCGTAGACCCTTCTTGAATACTGCAGGGGCTGTTATTGATTGCAATAAAAGCAATGTCACTTTTCATATCAATTGTAATGAGCATACGGTGCACTTGCCAAAGAAACAATTCCAAGTGAATGGTATTAATGTTATTGAAAAATCTCCGACAATCACTATTGGAAGTTTTCAAATACCTCTACCTACTGTAAAAAAGAAATATGAAATGCTTATTGTTGGGGAAATGCATATCCCCATTGAGGTAACTTAGTGATTTACAAAAGTTCTTAGGTTTCATGCTAATCAAAAGTGGTTGTTAATAAGACCTGATCAACCTTATTAATAAATCATTTTTGAACGGTATGAAGTTGATGAATTTAGTAGGCACTGCCTTCCGTCCCTACCTTTTGTTTTCTGTTTTTATTAGTTAAATAAAATAAAATGCCATGTTTTGTCTGTTTTCTGAATTATCCGTGCAATAAAAAAATGACCAAGAAATAAAAGTTCTCAGCATGCCCTGAATTTTATATGAATTTTTTTCGAATATTCAAGAATTTTTGTTGCAAATAATACCAGAGGGAGGTGCACCAGGTGGGCACAACCCACCTGGGCGCGCCAGGACCCACAGGCGCGCCTTGGTGGGTGGTGGTCCCCACGTGGGCAGGAGGAAAAGCTGAAGGAGCAGGTGAGGTAGTCCTGGATTAGGGGGTCCTCGGACTGCCGGACTATATACTTTGGCCGGACTGTTGGACTATGAAGATACAAGATTGAAGACTTCGTCCTGTGTCCGGATGGGACTCTCCTTTGCATGGAAGGCAAGCTTGGCAATCCGGATCTGTAGATCTCCTCCCTTGTAACTGACTCTGTGTAACCCTAGCCCCCTCCGGTGTCTATATAAACCGAAGGGTTTAGTCCATAGGACACCAACAATCATAATCATAGGCAAGTGATACGTCTTCAACGTATCTATAATTTTTGATTGCTCCATGTTGTATTATCTACTATTTTGGACAATATTGGGCTTTATTTTCCACTTTTATATTATTTTTGGGACTAACCTATTAACCGGAGGCCCAGCCCAGAATTGCTGTTTTTTTGCCTATTTCAGAGTTTCGAAGAAACGGAATATCAAACGGAGTCCAAACGGAATGAAGCCTTTGGGAACGTGATTTTCTAACCGAATATGATCTAGGAGACTTGGACCCTACGTCAAGAAAGAAAGGAGGTGGGCACAAGGTAGGGGGGCGCGCCCACCCACCCAGGGCGTGCCCTCCACCCTCGTGGGACCCACCTTGCTCCACCGACGTACTTCTTCCACCTATATATACCTACGTACCCCCAAACGATCAGATACGGAGCCAAAAACCTAATTCCACCGCCGAAACCTTCTGTACCCACGAGATCCCATCTTGGGGCCTGTTTCGGAGCTCCGCCGGAGGGGGCATCCATCACGGAGGGCTTCTACATCATCACCATAGCCTCTTCGATGAAGTGTGAGTAGTTTACCTCAGACCTTCGGGTCCATAGTTACTAAGAATGTCTGGGTACCACAATCACTTGACTCAGCTAGGAGTTAATCTTCCAGTTGATAGTGTCATTGACAGAGTTCTTCAGTCACAGCCACCAAGCTACAAGAGCTT
Source organism: Aegilops longissima (assembly GCA_021605205.1). Classification (NCBI taxonomy): domain Eukaryota; kingdom Viridiplantae; phylum Streptophyta; class Magnoliopsida; order Poales; family Poaceae; genus Aegilops; species Aegilops longissima. The sequence goes on from CM038677.1 coordinate 335,033,601, forward strand.
CGTGATGAACTATAGTATGCAAGGGATGGATAAGACGATTCCCGAGCTCTTCGCAATGCTAAAGGCCGCGGAGGTAGAAATCAAGAAGGAGCATCAAGTGTTGATGGTCAATAAGACCACTATTTACAAGAAGAAGGGCAAAGGGAAGAACGGGAACTTCAAGAAGAATGGCAAACATGTTGCTGCTCAAGTGAAGAAACCCAAGTCTGGACCTAAGCCTGAGACTGAGTGCTTCTACTTCAAAGGGACTGGTCACTGGAAGCGGAATTGCCCCAAGTGTTTGGCGGAGAAGAAGGATGGCAAAGTGAAAGGTATATTTGATATACATGTTATTGATGTGTACCTTAATAATGCTCGCAGTAGCACCAGGGTATTTGATACTGGTTTTGTTGCTAATATTTGCAACTCGAAACAGGGGCTACCGATTAAGCGAAGATTGGCTAAGGACGAGGTGATGATGCGCGTGGGAAATGGTTCCAAAGTCGATGTGATCGCCATCAACACACTACCTCTACATCTATCTTCGGGGTTAGTTTTAGACCTAAATAATTGTTATTTGGTGCCAGCGTTAAGCATGAACATTATATCTGGATCTTGTTTGACGCGAGACGGTTATTCATTTAAATTAGAGAATAATGGCTGTTCTATTTATATGAGTAGTATCTTTTATGGTCATGCACCCTTGATGAGTGGTCTATTTTTACTAAATCTTGATAGTAGTGATACACATATTCATAGTATTGAAGCCAAAAGATATAAGTTTAATAATGATAGTGCAACTATTTGTCGAACTGCCGTTTAGGTCATATTTGTGTAAAGCGCATGAAGAAACTCCATGCTAATGGGCTTTTGGAATCACTTGATGCTTGCGAACCATGCCTCATGGGCAAGATGACTAAGACTCTATTCTCCGAAACAATGGAGCGAGCAATAGACTTGTTGGAAATAATACATACTGATGAATGCGGTCCGATGAGTGTTTATGCTCGCGGCGTGTATCATTATTTTCTGACCTTCACAGATGATTTGAGAAGATATGGGTATATCTACTTGATGAAGCATAAGTCTGAAACATTTGAAAAGTTCAAAGAATTTCAGAGTGAAATGGAAAATCATCGTAATAAGAAAATAAACTTTCTACGATCTCATCGTGGAGGAGAATATTTGAGTTACGAGTTTGGTCTTCATTTGAAACAATGCGGAATAGTTTCGCAACTCACGCCACCTGGAACACCACAGCGTAATGGTGTGTCCGAACGTCGTAATCATACTTTATTAGATATGGTGCGATCTATGATGTCTCTTACTGATTTACCGCTATTGTTTTGCGGTTATGCTTTAGAGACGGCTGCATTCACGTTAAATAGGGCACCATCTAAATCCGTTGAGACGACACCATATGAACCGTGGTTTGGCAAGAAACCCAAGTTGTCGTTTCTTAAAGTTTGGGTCTGCGATGCTTATGTGAAAAAACTTCAACCTGATAAGCTCGAACCTAAATCGGAGAAATGTGTCTTCATAGGATACCCAAAGGAGACTGTTTGGTACACCTTCTATCACATATTCGAAGGCAAGATATTCGTTGCTAAGAATGGATCCTTTCTAGAGAAGGAGTTTCTCTCGAAAGAAGTGAGTGGGAGGAAAGTAGAACTTGATGAGGTAACTGTACCTGCTCCCTTATTGGAAAGTAGTTCATCACAGAAATCAGTTCCAGTGATTCCTGTACCAGTAAATGAGGAAGCTAATTATGATGATCATGAAACTTCTGATCAAGTTACTACCAAACCTCGTAGGTCAACCAGAGTAAGATCCGCACCAGAGTGGTATGGTAATCCTGTTCTGGAGGTCATGTTACTTGACCATGACGAACCTACGAACTATGAGGAACCAATGATGAGCCCAGATTCTATGAAATGGCTTGAGGCCATGAAATCTGAGATGGGATCCATGTATGAGAACAAAGTATGGACTTTGGTTGACTTGCCCGATGATCGGCAAGCCATAGAGAATAAATGGATCTTCAAGAAGAAGACTGACGCTGATGGTAATATTACAGTCTAGAAAGCTCGACTTGTTGTGAAAGTTTTTTGACAAGTTCAAGGAGTTGACTACGATGAGACCTTCTCACCCATAGCGATGCTTAAGTCCGTCCGAATCATGTTAGCAATTGCCGCATTTTATGATTATGATATATGGCAAATGGATGTCAAAACTGCATTCCTTAATGGATATCTTAAAGAAGAGTTGTATATGATGCAACCGGAAGGTTTTGTCGATCCAAAAGGTGCTAACAAAGTGTGCAAGCTCCAGTGATCTATTTTTGGACTGGTGCAGGCCTCTTGGAGATGGAATATATGCTTTGATAGCGTGATCAAAGCATATGCTTTTATACAGACTTTTGGAGAAGCCTGTATTTACAAGAAAGTGAGTGGGAGCTCTGAAGCATTTCTGATATTATATGTGGATGAAATATTGTTGCTCGGAAATGATACTGAATTTCTGAATAGCATAAAAGGATACTTGAATAAGAATTTTTCAATAAAAGACCTCGGTGAAGCTGCTTATATATTAGGCATCAAGATCTATAGAGATAGATCAAGACGCTTAATTGGACTTTCACAAAGCACATACCTTGATAAAGTTTTGAAGAAGTTCAAAATGGATCAATCAAATAAAGGGTTCTTGCCTGTGTTACAAGGTGTGAAGTTGCGTCAGACTCAATGCCCGACCATTGAGAAGATAGAGAGAAAATGTAAGTCATTCCCTATGCTTCAGCCATAGGTTTTATCATGTATGCAATGTTGTGTACCAGACCTGATGTGTGCCTTGCTATTAGTTTAGCAGGGAGGTACCAAATTATTCCAGGAGTGGATCTGTCACATCCCCAGTTCAGGCCTTGCTTGTTTTTGCTTTAGCATCCATGCATCATGTTTAAATTTTATGAAACTTGAAATGGGGATTTCCTAAACTCTAGCATTAAAGGAATTCACTAGGTTCAACCAAAATATTTCCAGAAATCCAAATGGCTTCCAAAAATGTTCATCATTCTTGGAAAATGCTGGAAACAGTAACCAGAGGTGATGCACATTTTTCCATGACATATTTGGGATCTGGATTAAATCATACTCTATTTGCATTTGGGCATTTGAATGCTATAAAATATTTTAAATGTCCAAATAATCATGAACTAAAATGTTTGCTGTTGGTAATATTCTAAACAGTATCCATGAGCAGTTCCTTGATTTTTGGGTTTGTTACGTAGTTTAAATAAAGCCCTAAAGCTACGGAAGAAATAGAAAACTAAAACAAATAAAAGAGAGAGAGAGAGAAGGACTTACTGGCAGAAGCTTACTGGCGCCCACCGACCGCCCAAAGATCGTAGCTGGCCGGCCCAGCCCACCACCGCTCCCTCCCCTGTCATCTTCCTCCTGCCAAGAGGAGCAGCTGCGTGCTCAAGACGCCACAGCAGCCGAGGAGGCCAGCTCCCCCGCCTGGCTGCCTCCTCCCCACGCGTCTTCCACAGCGCCACGCACCCCTCAGCCCTCTCGACTCCCTCCGTGCTCATTCCCTTCCTGCTGCTCCCCTCTCGCTCTGCAACTCGTGCCCGAGCGCCACCATCGCCACCGACGCTGTTTCGCGGCCACAGCCACCTCCCGCCCGCCGACGCCCAGAAGCTCCGCCCCCTCTTCATTCTCACCCAGACGAAAGGCGCTGAAGCCCCTGGATGCCGCTAGCTCCGCCGTTCCCCTCCTCGGCCACCGAGGATCGCCGCCATCGATTTGCCGCCGTCTCCGCCTCCCCGAGCTCGCTGAGACCATCACCGACCCCGCTGTGAGCTCCACCTTCTTCTCCCCTGCTCCCCATGCCCGTACGCACCTCTAGCCGCCCGAGTCACCGGAGCCGTGAACTCAACGCCGTCGTGGTTCCTTGCCGCCGCGGCCAGAGCTAGCCATGACCGCAACCGAGCACTGCAACATGCTCAGCACGCCGTCAGGAGTCCATAGCACCCACTCATTGCTCCTGCCATGCGCTGCAACACCGTTCTCGCTGAGGTCCGAACTCCGGCCATCGCGGTTGTCGTCGTCGCCGACGTTCCCGGCCTCCCCGCGCCTAACCGCTTGCACCACTCGATGAGGCAGCTCCCCAGATACGCGTAGCGCATCTCCACCGTCGATTTGGTCGACGGAGGACCAACCAAGCCCGCCGCGCAGATCTGTCCTCGCCCGTGCTAAACGCCGCGGGTTGACGCTTTGACCGGCGGATTTGACCCACGACCAGGGTTTGACCTCCCCGTGTGTCACCGCGCATGGGCCACCCCCGACACTTTTAATTAGTACTAGTTTAACACTAATTAACCTAGGTTAGTTAGCTAGTTAGTCGTTGACTAGTGGCCCCGACCCCACAAATAGTTTAGTTAGAATTAACTTAAGGCTAATTAACTTGGTTAATTAGTTGTGCCATGACAGAGGGACCCTTTGGTCAGGTTTGACCTGGACGACCCGTTGACCTGCTGATGTCACACCGACGTCATCTCGACGCAATTAACAATTTTCGGATTTAAAATAAATCCAGAAATTCCATAAAATAGTTTAAACTTCTAAAAATCATATAAAATCAACCGTAACTCCAAATGAAACAAATTATATATGAAAAATGATCAGAAAAATCCAATTTATCCATCTGTACGATTCTCATGCATGTTGGAACAACTTATAGCTGCTGTTTAGCACAAATCATATAATGGCATTTAAACCCTCACATATGGAGTTTGAATTTGAATCTTAGATTCAAACTAACTCCATTTAACCTGCTGCTAGTTGCATTAGCTCAAACCATAGCATATTGCCATGTCACATTCATGCATCATATTGTTGCATTGCATTGATTGTGTTCTCCCTTGTTTGCCGGTATTTGTCCCCTCTCAGTAGACGACGTACCGACGATGAGTTCGATGACACCGATGAAGAACTATATTATCTTCAGAAGTGCCAAGCAAGCAAAACCCCCTTGTTCATTCCGATATAATCTCGCTCTCTCGCTCCTGCTCTATTTTACTGCATTAGGACAACAACGACTCATGTGTTACTTGCTGCGGTAGCTGAACCCCTTTATCCTCAGCATGACCTGTCATTCCACAGTAATTAGATGAAACCCACTAGCATGAGTAGGAGTTGTTTGAGCCCTGATGTGCCTACTCATTCATGCTTGTTTGTCATGCCTGCTACTGCTTAGAGTTGAGTCAGGTCTGATTCATCGGGAATGAATCGGAGGTGTATAAACATGTCCTTCTGCTGAGAGCTAAGTGTGTGAACACGATTTGGTAAAGGTAGTGGTGAGAGGCCATGTAGGAGTACATGGTGGGTTGTCTCATTGCAGCCGTCCTAAGGAACTGAGTTCTGTGTTTGTGATCCATGAACAGTTACTACCATACATTGGGTTCCGGTAACTCGAACCCTCTCGACTTATTACTCAACTAGATCTCTGTCCAGGAGTTGCAACTAGTTTCTGGTGTTTGTAGGTAGTGTTAGTAGTCTACCAAGTGGCACCCGGTACAGGTGGGCTTGGGACAGACTAGGCATAGTGGCACGGTGTACCAAGTGGCACCCGGTTGGTGGGCTTGGGAACCCTGCTCACATCGTTTGGGGCCGTGAGCGACACCCCGGCCGGATCTCCTTGCGGATGGAACCCGAATAGGCGATAAACCAGGACGAGAGACTTGTGTGGTTAGTCAGGTCGTGGCCGACTCCCTCGCCCGGCTTCCGCTTGAAGGTTCCCGAGGTACATGACGTGTACAGGGCGATAAGTGGCGAGAGCGTGTGTGAAGAAGTACACCCCTGCAGGGTTATCATTATCTATTCGAATAGCCGGATTCCTTGGACATGGAAACTTGGACCCCTTGCATAGTTCATAGACAAGTGAAAGTGGATACTCTAAAACTCGCAAGATAAGCGTGAGTGCTATGGATGGCGTTCTCGTAGGGAGACGGGAGCGGATCCATAGTGGAGTATTGATATGGTGAATATGTGGACTCGTGTGTGCCACCTCAAAAGAGTTACTTGCAGTCGTAGTTCAGGATAGCCACTGAGTCAAAGCTGGCTTGCTGCAATCAAACTCCACCACCCCCTTTGTTGATAATGATGCATATGTAGATAGTTCTGATGTAAGTCTTGCTGAGTACGTTTGTACTCACGTTTGCTTATTTTATGTTTTGCGAGAGACGTCGGCCTCGCTAGTAGTTCCGCTTGGACTTGACGCTTAGCTTGTTACCTCAGCTACGATCTTGTGCCCTCGGCAGGATCTGGTAGATAGTCGCTTCTCAGCCCTTTTTCATTTGTAGATGTCTCGTACTCGGACATGTTAAGCTTCCGCGTGTGCTTTGTTTTGTATGTTTCAATGTTGGGTCATGAGACCCATGTTTGTAATATCTTGCTCCTCGGAGCCTAATGAATAAATATTTGAGTCGTAGAGTTACGTTGTGATGTCATGTTGTATCTACACATATTGAGCATATTGTGTGTATGTTTGAAATGCTTGGTATGTGTGGGATCCGACAATCTAGTTGTTTATCCTTGGCAGCCTCTCATATGGGGAAATGTAGTCTAGTGATTCCTGAGCGATAGTAGTCCGCTACAGCCCGTTTCACCGGAGTCCTGCTAGCCCAGCACTACTGCTTTGGACACTTGACTGGCCGGCATGTGTTTCACTTCGTTCCTATGTTTGTCCCTTCGGGGAAATGTCACGCGGTGATATCCGGAGTCCTGCCTAGCCTGCTACAGCCCGGGATACCGGAGTCCTGTTAGCCCAGTGCTACAGCCCGGATTCACACGCTGCTGACCGACATGCTCGATGAGATTCATGTATGCCTGTCCCCATGGGTTAGTGCCGCTTTGGGTTCACGACTAGCCATGTAGGCCCGGGTTCTCTGTCATATGGATGCTAGCGACACTATCATATATGTGAGCCAAAAGGCGCAAACGGTCCCCAGCCATGGTAAGGCGAAACCCGTGGGAATACTGTGCGTGAGGCCGCAAAGTGATATGAGGTGTTACTGGCTAGATCGATGTGACTTGGAATCGGGGTCCTGACAGCTTTGGTATCAGAGCCTGACTGCCTGTAGGATTACCAAGCCAAACTAGTCGAAGTTGAGTCTAGAAATGATTTAGTTATATAAGGGAATTGATTGTGGAAGGGAACGTAAGGCTCTTTTTACTCCTTTACCTTATGCCCTTCTGATATGAGTCAACCTCTTCTTTTCTACGGGGATTAAGAACTAGGCTTCTCATCTTTCTATCAGGATGACGTGTTACTAATCCATAGACTTATAGAATTGTTAGTTTCAAATCTCAGTTCAGTTTCTAATACTTCTGTATGTTCATAGCTGGCCTCGGAACCTTGATATGATGTTGTTGAGTGGTTATGCCACCATTTTGCATGATGTCTCAAATCTTTTTGAGCATTTACAGCCGTTATGCTGTCCGAGTCATCCCAGGTTTCTAATTAGTCGATGCATTTGCAAATCCTTTCTTTCCACCCGTTGTCCCTTTGGGTCGGGATAAGCACACTAATCGGTGAGTGACGTACTTTGTTGCCTCGGCATATATGTTGGAGCTATTATTATGACCCTAGGTGTTTTAGGAAGTCACCTAGTAACTTAGCAATGCTTTTGTATCCCCAGTGTGATGATTCTGGCCATTATTCTTGAAAGCATCCCGTGATGTTATTAGTTAGTAGGCAATCTATTCCTGGGTTCTTGAACCCGAGATTCACCCTACCTCATGTTGTTAGTATTTGCTAGTTCCTTTAGGATATTAGTAACTTTGCGATAGTCCTCGAGGTCCGTGGTATTTCCTTCTTCCAAATACTATGAACCGCTTATGGCAGAAGTTCCTCGCTGAACCGAAGGATCACAACCAGGGTGCTCTTGAGGAGTACTCCATTCCATATTGCAACTTTGCCGTTCTACCCTCTCGCATAGGTTATCCGGAAGAAACCTGTTGAACTTGATTTGACATACTAACCTATGCATCCACAACTCGAAAGTTATATGTTTCGAGTTGTTCCTCTTTAGTTGTATTCTGACCCCCGTCTATCAATTGATAGTCAAGGGTATGTGTGCATTCGTGTTATCGATGCCTATTATTCTTGTGGCCCGTCAAGCCGTTTTTTTTCCAGAATGACTAGGAGAAACAAACTCCAGAACCTCATCAATATCTAGGATTGGGTCAAAGCAATTGTATTCCGCGGATCAAAATGCCAATTCAGCTTTTGTTCTGTTCTACCCTGAAGTATTACCCACTTTATGTCAGGAACGTCATGAGAATTGCACCTTCTCTTATGGATTCTTGACGCAGTGATACTTCTCGCTATCATTATTCATTCCTCGGTCCCGTGTTGATGCAACCGGAATGCCGACAAGTGAAATTGTGATGTGTGAAATCGATACTCCTAGCAACCTCGTTGCTTGGTAGTTAATGGACAATATTCTCATTCTTAGCGTGTTGGTTATTAAATCATCATACTAAGATTGATCGTGCTACCTAGTCCTTATTTCGGTGCACCTTCGATCAATGAGTTAGGATTATTCAATCCCTTGCTTATTTGATCATATCGTCTTGCCCTGAAAAGCAAGATTGTTCTCGAGCTTAATAACGATCGGTGGATCATGATGTTAGAAAATCTTCTCGGAAGTGTTACCAGTTGTCACCGACCGCTATGTTGAGTTCGTGATCATGTTGGTTTTCCTCTAAACCACCCATTCTCAAAGGATCTGTGTTGGATACCCCTAAACTAGTTGGATAAGCTAAACAACAACTTGGAGAGTTGGAAGATAAAAGCTTGCCTAACTTAGTTCGTTCCAAAGGGATATCCTTGTGTAGTGTGTGTTGAAGAAAGATGATATCTTCATTGATTGGTCCTTGTGATCAATTGTTGGACCTATTTTCTTATCAATCCTTTGACTTGAGTATGGGCTATTGTCAAGTCAAATCAGAACCAACGATGCTCGTAATGTTGTCTTACTCGTGGTTGATCCCTTGAGCATACACCATTACATCTTTTGGTCTGATCAATGCTATCACCGTGTTCACATGATGGTGGAAGTCCAGTGATATGGAAATTCCGATGAGTTGTTGTTGAGCCCATCAGCAGCATTTTGTCTTGTAGTGACCAGACCCGAATGGATCCGATCTACGTGCTCGATGTCATCCACGGATCGAGAATGCCGACACCACACAAGACTTCAAGGATTTATTGCAGAGTAGCAATCACACACTTATTACATCGTTGTCCACAAGGGAACTTATTACAATAATATGGCTTAAGGCCATCTAATAATAACATGGAAGGCTTGGAAGATAAGCGAGTCCATCAACTCCAACGGCATCACTAAGTATAGAACCACGACCTAACACCTTACTGTCGTTCGAAAAGTGCATAGCGTGAAAGTTGCAGCCCAAAACGGGTCAGCACATGGAATATGCTGGCAATGTAACACATAAGAGCAATGAATGAATAAGCCTACACTACATGCATATATGGCTGGTGGTAAGGCTCTACGGTTACATTTGCATAAAGCTGATTTTTCCCTACAACAAAGGAATAAATTTTATTTAACTATCATGGTGGTTGTTAAACATTGAGAATGGTTGACAGCATTCTCAATCCCAATTAAAAGTACTCAACAAAACCCAATAACTTTTATTTAGAAGTAACATGTTGAGATTCACATGATATTCAATTACCGGATACTCAAACGTCCATAACCGGGGACACGGCTAATCATGATTAGTTTATACACTCTGCAGAGGTTTGCGCACTTTTCCCCACAAGACTCGATCGCCTCCGCTTGGTTCTCGTGACTACATGGTGTTTGAGAAGCGGATGACCGAGACATAGTCTTTCGAAGCGCTAGCACCTTACATGTGGGTAGACCGTACCAACCTACATCCCCTACATCAACTAGCCTACCCGTAAGAGTTTGCACGACTTAGTCAACTATGCCAGAGCCCATAATTGGCTTGTGGCTGCACACGGAAGTTTCAGTTTGAATAATCTTATGATCCCTTAGAGCACAGGTGGCGGTCCAAGAAATACAGCAAATCTGATAGAAACCAGGTGCCTCAATCCACCCAGATGTGTGTTTAGGTTGCCACCTTAGATAAACCATTAATTAACAATCTCACATTTGTCATGGATATTCACTCACCCAATCCACGTCTACTAGCATAGCATGGCATAATAGCAAACGTAGAAGTAACTCCCAAGGTTTCATAAGTAAAACATGTAATAGGTACTACCTCAATCTACTTCCCAAACCCACAATTTAATTTGATCCTAAACATGCAAGTGTTTGAGGGATAGATCTAATGCATAAAACTGGGTATGAGAAGAGTATGATCAAAGTGTTACTTGCCTTGCTGATGATCCGCGAGACCTAGAGATTCGAAGTAACAAGCGGCGCACTCCGGGTGATCTAACGCAGACAAACAACAAGCATACAATAAGTACTCATCTAATGCACGGGGAAATCTCGAATAAAAGATCTAACCAGATAGTTCAACTTAAGAACCCTGGTTGCAAAAAGAATCGAACCAAATAAACATCGAAAGTCGGAACTCGAGAGAGAACGACTCGGTTTAGCAATATGAAACTTGGTCAAAATTTCACAGTAGCAAAACTCTGTGAAAGTAGGGTAGTCGGAACGGCGGTTTCGTTACGAAACTCCAGGCGCTTGAATCACCTGATTCCGATAAACGAGCGAGAAATAAAACAGATTCGAAAATCGGATCTGAAATCGAATCAGAAAAAATAACGGATTAAATCCGATTAAAAGAAAACGACGAACGGATTAAATAACGGACGTTCGTTAACAGAACTAATTCAACGAACACGTTCATTGAAACGGACGGTTCGGTGAACGTTCGTTAAATAAGAAAACCGAAAAAAAAACATAAAAACCATCTAGGTTTTTTTTAAAAAAAAACCGAATATCTTAAAAACCGGATCGGGTTTTTGAGAAAACGGATCGGGCGGGCGGCTACCTCGGTGGCTCTCGGCGAGGTCCGTGGGCTCGGCGGGGTCCGTGGGTTCGGAGGGCGGCGAGGTGGCGGCGGGTCGGCGATCCAGGCGAGAGGCGACGCGGCGGCGGCGGCGGCCTTCAAGTGGCGGGCGGGCTCAAGCGGAGGGGTGGCGGCGGCGGCTCGGGGTGAGGGAGGGGGGGGGGCGCGATGAAGAGGGGAGAGGCGGCGCTTGGGAGGGGGGTAAGGGGCGCGGGTCGGAGCCGACTCCGGGCGGCGGCAAGGCGTCGTCTTGGCGGGAGACACAGGAGGGAGGAGGAGGCGGGCGGGCGGGGCGGTTGGCGGTTAATGGCTGGCCTCGGCCCGGGAGGGGGCGTTTTTTTTAAATTAAACCAAACGAATTAAAAAATACCAAATGAACTCGATTTAAATAAAACAAATTTTCCCGACTCCTAAAAATGAGTCAAACAAAATGAACTTTAAAAACGGCAAACATGCATATATTTTTAAAATGCTCATTTTTTTGCCTAAGCAAATAAATCTTCCAAAAGCCAAATTTTGATTTATTTATAATACCTTCGTTTTTTCCTAAATGTTGGGAAAGTCATATTATTCCCTCTCTTAAAATTTTTATAGGAAAACTTTATGAAGATAATTTAAATAAATCCAAATGATCCTATTTTCAAAATTTGGAAAATCCCAAATATGAAAATAATGAAACTTCCAACTCTCTCGAGGGTCCTTGAGTTGCGTGAAATTTTCTAGGATCGGAAAATGCGAGAAAATATGATATGTATGATGACCTAATGTATAACATTCCAAATTGAAAATTTGGGATGTTACACACCTACCCCCTTAAGATGAATCTAGCCCTCGAGATTCGGGTTAACTAGAAAATAGGTGAGGTGGTCCTTAAGCAAAACTTCCTCTCTTTCCCGTGTGGCTTCATCCTCGGTGTGGTGGCTCCTTGAACTTTGCAAAACTTGATAACCTTGCTACGGGTAACTCAGCTGGCATAATCGAGAATCTTAACTGGTTTTTCCTCATATGTCAAGTCATCCTTCAATGAATTGCTTCGGTGGTACTTGTATCTCTTAACGGTACCTCTGCTATCTCGGGTGACATTTCTTCAATCGAGAAACATGGAATACATCATGAACTCCCGACAGTCCTTCCGTAATTCCAACTTATCGCAACTTCTCCCATGCGTTGCAAAATCTTATATGGTCCAACTAAACGGGTGCTAACTTTCCTTTCACTCCAAAACGCTTAACTCCTCAAGCGGGGATACTCTAAGATATACTCTGTCTCCAACCTCATACTCAATCGCTGGCGCTTTGAATCGGCATAGCTCTTTTGTGCAGACTGGGCTACCTTGAGCTCTGTCGAATCAACTTAACCTTCTGTTCAGACTCCTTAATCAAATCTGGTCCAAACAACCGGCGATCTCGGTTTAGTCCCATGACAACGGTGTCCTGCACCTTCTTCCATCTGAGCCTCGAAGGTGCCATCTTTAGGCTGGTTTGGTAGCTGTTATTGTAGGAAAATTCTGCATACGGCAAATTATCATCCCAGCTAGATCCATAATCTAGTGCACAAGCTCTCAAACATGTCCTCCAAAATCTGATTGACTCTCTCGGTCTGTCCATCGGTGCGTGGGTGGAAAGCTGTCATCAATTCTAGTCTGGTTCCCAATGTTTCGTGTAACCGGTTCCAAAATTTCGAGGTAAACTGGGTTCCTCTATCCGATACGATGCTCCTCGGAACTCCGTAAACACACAATTCTGGTCATGTATATCTTTGCCAACTTAGCACTGCTATAGGTAGTCTTATTTGGAATGAAATGAGCTACCTTGGTCAAACGGTCGACTATGACCCAAATCGAGTCATATCCCGAACGAGTCTTTGGCAAACCTGTGATGAAATCCATGCCTAGTTTATCCCACTTCCATTCGGGTATCGGCAATGGTTGTAACAATCCTGCTGGCTTCTGATGCTCTGCCTTTACTTTCTGACATACGCCACAAACTGCTACATACTCCGCAATATCCTTCTTCATTTGGTCCACCGAAAATATTCTTCAAATCCAAATACATCTTGGTATTTCCTGGGTGAATCGAATAGGGTGAATCATGAGCTTCTTGTAAAATCAACTTCCTGATCTCTGGGTCATTAGGCACATAAACACGGTCTTCAAACCATAAGGTATCGTGCTCGTCCTCACGAAATCCTTTAGCTTTTCCTTTGCTCATTTTCTCCTTTATAGAGGCAACTTCCTTATCTCGCCTTTTGGGCTTCTCGATTTTGTCCATCGCTGTCGATTGAATCTCCAATGCTGCTACATAGCCTCTTGGAACTATTTCCAAACATAGTTCTCGAAGGTCCTCGGCTAACTCATTGGGTATTCCTCCCATCATTAGGGCATTGGCGTGGCTCTTACGGCTCAATGCGTGCTACTCGACATTAGCCTTTCCGGGTGATAATGCAATCTCATATCATAATCCTTGATTAGCTCTAACCATCTCCTTTGTCGAGATTCAATTCTTACGTGTGAAGATGTACTTCAAACTCTTGTGATCCGTATATACTTCACAATGATTTCCAATGAGAAAATGTCTCCACGTCTTCAAGGCATGCACAACGGCTGCTAACTCCAAATCATGAGTGGCATAATTCAACTCATGAGGCTTAAGTTGTCGTGAAGCATACTGAAACAACTCTTCCTTCCTGCATAAGCACGGCTCCAAGTCCTCGGCGTGAAGCGCCGCAATACACCTCATAATCCTTAGTCTGATCCGCAATATCAAACTGGTGAGGTAACCAATCTTTTCTTCAACTCTGAAAACTTGCCTCGTAGTCCTCGGTCCATATGAATTTGTTTTCCTTCTTCAACAATTCTGTCATAGGCTTTGCAATCCTTGAGAAATTCTCAATGAACCTTCGGTAGTATCCTGCGAGTCCAAGGAAACTCCGAATCTCTCCAACTGTCGTTGGTGCTTCCCATTTGGTTACGGTCTCAACTTTTGTGGGGTCAACTTCTATCCCTTCTCCGGATATAACATGTCCGAGAAATCCAACTTCCTTTAGCCAAAACTCACATTTGCTGAAATTTGCATACAACTGGTGTTCCCTCAGTTTCTCCAAAACCAATCGCAAATGTTCCTTGTGTTCCTCTTCATTCTTCGAGAAAATCAAAATATCATCAATGAACACCACGACGAATTTATCCAAAAACTCCATAAAAACTTTGTTCATCAGGTTCATGAAATAGGCTGGTGCGTTAGTCAGTCCAAATGACATAACGGTATACTCATACAGTCCATATCTCGTGGTAAATGCGGTCTTGGGTATGTCTTGCTCCCGAATCTTCAACTGATGGTACCCTGATCGCAAGTCGATCTTGGAAAACACTTTGGCTCCTTGCAAGCGATCAAACAGATCATTTATCATAGGTAGTGGGTACTTGTTCTTGATTGTTACTTCATTCAATCCACGGTAATCAACAACCATTCTCAACGATCCATCCTTCTTCTCCACTAACAAAACGGGTGATCCCCAAGGTGAAGAACTTGGGCGAATAAAACCTTTATCCAATAGTTCCTTAATCTGCTTCTTGATTTCTGCCAAATCCTTTGCGGGCATCCTCTGACGGTCGCTTCGATATCGGGCCTGTTCCTGGCAACAGCTCGATCAAAAACTCAATGTCTCTATCCGGTGGCATTCCTGGCAATTCTTCCGGAAATACATCAGGATAATCCTTTACCACTGGTACTTCTTCCTGTACCACTCCTGATAAGCAATTAACTTGTGCTCTCCTCGGCTCGTGCCGTGACACATACTTAATCCTCCTTCCTTCTGGTGTGGTGAGCAAAATTGACCTTGTGGTACAATCTATGTTTCCTCCATACTTTGATAACCAATCCATTCCTAATATCACATCCAATCCTTGGGATTCCAGAACTATTAGGTTTGAGGGGAAAACATAGTGTCCAATCCTTAGTGGCAGTCGATCACACCATTTACTAGCCACGTATTACGCTCGGGTGAGGTTACTAGCATGGGTGACCTAAGGGCTTGGGTCGGTAATTTGTACTTATCCACAAATCCCTTGATATGATGAATGCGATGCACCAAGATCGAAAAGAACAACTGCAGTAAATGACTTAACCAAAACTTACCGATTCTTGCATCGGGCTGATCTTCAACCTCCTCCACATCAATGTGGTTCACTGTCCCCTGTTGAAAGGGTTTGGCTTCTTTCCGAGCTTCCATTGCCATTTCCGTTCGCCTTCGGACAGTCATTTGCATAGTGCCCATCTTGCGGCACTTAAAGCAAGTAATGTGACTCAGTCTACCTTGGATGGTGTTGACGGGTTGGTGCGATTCTGTCCATTGCTTCCTCCATTCCGCTCCCATTCTTGGTGCCATTATGGTTATGCGAATTACCTCCTCCATGGGTATCTGAAACTGAATTCCTGATTTAGGGGTATAACGAGGCTTCTGCTTTGGGCTCGAGTTATACTTCCCTGTCCATACTTCCGCTAGTTCTCAATTCTCTTTGCTTCCTTCAATCATGAGGGCTCGGTCTACTAACTCCTGGTAGTTGTTGAAACTTGCCACCATCAACGGCATCTGAACTCATCATTCAGTCCTTCTAGAAACTTCTCTGTTTAGCTGCATCGTAGTAACGTCATCCGGGGCATAACGTGCTAATTTGCTAAAATCATCCATGTACTGGCCAACAGTCCTTCCTCCTTGGCGTAAGTTGCGAAACTCACGCTTCTTCATGGCCATGGCTCCTGCTGAAACATGGGCAGTGCGAAAAGCTTGCTGAAACTGGTCCCATGTGACAGTGTCCACGGGATAAGTGGCTGTGAAATTCTCCCACCATGCTGCTGCGGGTCCTTCAAGCTGATGTGCTGCAAACTTCACTCTTTCACCATCTGTGCATCCTGCAGTGGTCAGCTCCCTTCCTATCTTGCGGAGCCAGTCATCTGCTACAATCGGCTCGGTGCTACTAGAATACACCGGCGGATTCAGTCTAAGGAAACGAGTCAGATGATCCGCAGGTGGTGGTGGTGGCGGTGGGTTGTTGTTGTTGTTGTTGCCCTGGTTCTGCACCAATGTTTGAATCAGGGTATTCTGCTGCTGGATCAATTGGGTGATCTCTGGCGGGAAAACGAATCCGGGGTCGCGTCTCGGAGGCATCTGATGGGTTTAGAAAAGGAGAGAAATGTAGAATAGAATGAGGTATAAGGGGAATCACTACCCAAATGCACATGAGTAAAACACACAAAATCACTTCATTCAATCAAACAAGGGCTTACAACGATCTAACTATCGCAAAAGTGCGTGTACTATAATGTTTACATGGAGGGAAATACTACTAGTATGTGGGGGACTTCTACTAATTTGAACCGGTGGAAGACTCCATGATGTCTGCTCCAGCTTCGTCTTCAAAGTCGGGTTCACTTGGATCTGAATCGGTGTCGTCGATGTTAATGTAGTCGCTGGGTATTCGACATCTGGTCTTCATTCTGAGCGCCAACTTCTTCTTGAGTTCTTCGATCTCGTACTTAAGATCGTTATTGTGTCTTGCCGAGCTACGATCTCGTCCATGTAGTCCTTGCGTGTAGTCTTTAGTTCTTCTTCCATTCGATGATCCTTCCTTTGTCTTACGCAACTCCAACATGTCATTGCACATTTGGTTCTCTGGCGTCGAATGTGCTGGTTTAATTTCTGGATGAAAGCTGCAATGGACCTATCCTTCTTGGTGCCGACGACGCCCCGCTTGTCATCTCGGCGTCCGCAAATCTGGTAGATGGTATCCTTGAGGTCTTCTTGATAAACTTCTCCAATGCGCCCCATGGTAATGTGAGCTGCCATGCTCTTTCCTGCACTCCAAGTTGGTGCATCGAAAACACTATCTATAGGCTTGGTGATTGGGGCGAATGTCCTTCCCGAACGTGAGCGTGAATCTTCCAGCGCTCTTCTTGAGCAGAGTGGCGTTGAAAGTCCGGTGAAGCTTGGTAGTCCAATGTTCGTGTACTTAGTAACTTCCTTCAAGTGAAATCCAAAAGGTGTGCCTTCATCCGGTTGGGTGTACTTGATCTTCGCGTCCGTCATCCTAAAGAGTAGAAAAGATGAGGAGTTAGAAAATGGGAAGAGAGTAGTGATCTATGGCTTTAACTTAGTGGTCGTGTCCTACCATCGGCGTGTGCTCGATACCATTCTCTCAGAGCGACAGACCGAATGGATCGATCTCGTGCTCGGTGTCATCCCCGGATCAAGAATCGACACCACACAAGACTTCAAGGATTTATTGCAGAGTAGCAATCACACACTTATTACATCGTTGTCCACAAGGGAACTTATTACAATAATATGGCTTAAGGCCATCTAATAATAACAGCGAAGGCTTGGAAGATAAGCGAGTCCATCAACTCCAACGGCATCACCGAGTATAGAACCACGACCTAACACCTTACTCGTCGTTCGAAAAGTCATAACGTGAAAGTTGCAGCCAAAACGGGTCAAGACATGGAATATCTTGGCAATGTAACACATAAGAGCAATGAATGAATAAGCCTACACTACATGCATATATGGCTGGTGGTAAGGCTCTACGGTTACATTTGCATAAAGCTGATTTTTCCCTACAACAAAGGAATAAATTTTATTTAACTATCATGGTGGTTGTTAAACATTGAGAATGGTTGACAGACATTCTCAATCCCAATTAAAAGTACTCATCAAAACCCAATAACTTTTATTTAGAAGTAACATGTTGAGATTCACATGATATTCAATTACGGATACTCAAACGTCCATAACGGGGACACGGCTAATCATGATTAGTTTATACACTCTGCAGAGGTTTGCGACTTTTCTCCACAAGACTCGATCGCCTCCGCTTGGTTCTCGTGACTACATGGTGTTTGAGAAACGGATGACCGAGACATAGTCTTTCGAAGCGCTTAGCACCTTACATGTGGGTAGACCGTACCAACCTACATCCCCTACATCAACTAGCCTACCCGTAAGAGTTCATGACGACTTAGTCAACTACGCCAGAGCCCATAATTGGCTTGTGGCTACACACGGAAGTTTCCAGTTTGAATAATCTTATGATCCCTTAGAGCACGGGTGGCGGACCAAGAAATACAGCAAATCTCGATAGAAACCAGTGCCTCAATCCACCCAGATGTGTGTTTAGGTTGCCACCTTAGATAAACCATTAATTAACAATCTCACATCTGTCATGGATATTCACTCACCCAATCCACGCCTACTAGCATAGCATGGCATAATAGCAAACGAGAAGTAACTCCCAAGGTTTCATAAGTAAAACAGGTAATAGGTACTACCTCAATCTACTTCCCAAACCCACAATTTAATTTGATCCTAAACATGCAAGTGTTTGAGGATAGATCTAATGCATAAAAACTGGGTATGAGAAGAGTATGATCAGTGTTACTTGCCTTGCCGATGATCCGCGAGACCTAGAGATTCAAGTAACAAGCGGCGCGACCGGGTGATCTAACGCAGACAAACAACAAGCATACAATAAGTACTCATCTAATGCACGGGGAAATCTCGAATAAAAGATCTAACCAGATAGTTCAACTTAAGAACCCTGGTTGCAAAAAGAATCGAACCAAATAAACATCGAAAGTCGGAACTCGAGAGAGAACGACTCGGTTTAGCAATCTGAAACTTGGTCAAAATTTCACAGTAGCAAAACTCTGTGAAAGTAGGGTAGTCGGAACGGCGGTTTCGTTACGAAACTCCAGGCGCTTGAATCACCTGATTCCGATAAACGAGCGAGAAATAAAACAGATTCGAAAATCGGATCCAAATCGAATCGAAAAATAACGGATTAAATCCGATTAAAAGAAAACGACGAACAGATTAAATAACGGACGTTCGTTAACAGAACTAATTCAACGAACACGTTCATTGAAACGGACGGTTCGGTGAACGTCATAAATAAGAAAACCGAAAAAAACATAAAACCATCTAGGTTTTTTTAAAAACCGAATATCTTAAAAACCGGATCGGGTTTTTGAGAAAACGGATCGGGCGGGCGGCTACCTCCGGTGGCTCTCGCCGGCGAGGTCCGCGGGCTCCGGGCGGCGGGTCCGCGGAGTTCGGGAGGGGCGGCGAGGTGGCGGGTCGGCGATCGGGCGGCGAGAGGCGACGCTGGCGGGCGGCGGCGGTTTCGGGCGGGCGGCGGCGGCTCGGGCGGAGGGGTGGTGGCGGCGGCTCGGGGTGATGGAGAGGGGGGGGGCGGCGATGAAGAGGGGGGAGGAGGCGCCTGGGGAGGGGGGTAAGGCGCTGGTCGAGCCGGACTCCGGGGGCGGGGCGTCGTGGCGGCGGCGGAGATCACGCGAGGGAGAGGAGGGAGGCGGCGGGGCGCTGGGCCGGGGCGGCTGGGCCGGCTGGGCCTCGGCCCGGGGCGTTTTTTTAAATTAAACCAAACGAATTAAAAAAATACCAAATGAACTCCGATTTAAATAAAACAAATTTTCCCCGACTCCTAAAAATGAGTCGAACAAAATGAACTTTAAAAACGGCAAACATGCATATATTTTTAAAATGCTCATTTTTTTGCCTAAGCAAATAAATCTTCCAAAAGCCAAATTTTGATTTATTTATAATACCTTCGTTTTTTCCTAAATGTTGGGAAAGTCATATTATTCCCTCTCTTAAAATTTTTATAGGAAAACTTTATGAAGATAATTTAAATAAATCCAAATGATCCTATTTTCAAAATTTGGAAAATCCCAAATATGAAAATAATGAAACTTCCAACTCTCTCCGAGGGTCCTTGAGTTGCGTGAAATTTTCTAGGATCGGAAAATGCGAGAAAATATGATATGCATGATGACCTAATGTATAACATTCCAAATTGAAAATTTGGGATGTTACATGTCTCCCCCATGAATCATGTTGAACGTCAACCTAGTGTTGGAAACTTTGTAAGCAATGCCTTCGTGTTCCGTTCATGAAGCTTGTGCTTGGATGGAAGAAGAGACTTCCTCTAATTCACGTGCACTTGTTGTAAGTTGCCGCCATGGATCTGAGAAAGATTGTTTTTGCTTTTATGGAATCGTCCCAAGTTGGTCATGCACATGTGTGAAGTACTCTATGGTTTGGTAGGTTGGCCGCCTCCATTCTATATGGGTTTCCTAGCACACCAAGCCACTGATTGATTTGCTCGAGGAAAAGGAGCTTGTTGTGCTAATTCTAGATCATGCACAAGACTCCAATATCCTCGATGATGGTTCCCAACCAGAACTCGGTAGTGTTTATGGTAAGACTACCATGTGGTCATGCTTGTCTGGGACAACATGTTCACATGTGTGTAGCAGAACCAGCTCATGTTTTGGAGCTTACTATCGTAGTTCATTTCCCGAGAATCTCGCAACATCATCTCGTCGATTTGTGTTGCAAACTTTCATTTTTCTTTATAGACTCGATGAGTCTGGAATATCCTGACACCAACCAGATCTGAATCTCAGGCGGATATGATGGTTGGAACGTTTTCCCAAGAACTATAATATTGGTTCCTCGATAACCGGTAAAGTGGATGTCGTGGCCAACACACCCAGCCGGAAGACCTATTATTGTAGTATCTTGTTTGAGGAAGTTGGCCACCTCCCCATAAGGACTTCGTAGGATTTACTCTCTAGCTGTTTCTTATGGATTTTTGTGTTCCTGAAGTCCGACCTTTTACTTGATGTTCTAGTTACCAAACCATTTCAATGAATGGGATACGCTAGCACATCAAGGAGAACATTAGAAGCGGAGTGCTAAATGTCTCTCGGTCAATCATCCAGATTTTCTTTCCTTGGCGTTGCTAGGGTGAAATCTGAGAAAGTGTTGTCTTCCTTTCCATCTGCATCCTCCATCGTTATTCATCATGGTAGTATGTAGTTGTATTAACATTCTTCTCATAGATGTTGGTAGAACTATGATGATTATGGAATTGCTCAAGTTCTTGAGAGCACGCGCAAGCAAAATCATTCCTTGTGTTGTTTTCAACAAGGTAATCCACATCATCCATTCTAATCTGGGTATGCCATTCTACCAAACCCCTCCAAACGATCGCTTGAGATTTGCCCTAGGCTGGTATAGAGAGTCTCAATGATCTCTATATCAAAAGTAATTCTTTTTTCCACTTAAGGGAATTTTTTTTCTGCGGGTCACCTTCCTTAAGATGTCTCGTTATGGTAGCATGGCAACTCAACTCCTCGCTACGTTGGCAACCGTTCACCACCCTCTTAGGTGTGGAATTGTTGTCTACCAAGTGCCCCTCATCATCCGTTCCACTCCATCCCTCTAGATGTGTGCCTGGTGCCTCAGCTCGAGAGATGTTGCTATGTCTCATTCCGGGAGTTGATTCCGAGTTGTTCGATCTCCAAGGAGATCGATCTTTCTAGAGTTTTCTCTTCCCTCCCTTTGTCATGTTGGTTAAAGTTCTCGTGGCAAGGCTTGAGACAAAGATGGTGATCGAATCAACGCTCTTATGAAGTGCACCCGGATCGTGAAGATTGTGTTAGTTTGCGCTTCCCTTTGTCCTACCCTCACGCTTGAATCTCGGTCGAGATTCTTGTTTAGTGGGGTGAGTTGTCACATCCCCGCTCAGCCTTGCTTGTTTCTGCTTTAGCATCCATGCATCATGTTTAAATTTTATGAAACTTGAAATGGGGATTGCCTAAACCCTAGCATTAAAGGAATTCACTAGGTTCAACCAAAATATTTCCAGAAATCCAAATGGCTTCCAAAATGTTCATCATTCTTGGAAAATCTTTGGAAACAAGATAACAGAGGTGATGCACATTTTCCATGACATATTTGGGCTCTGGATTGAATCATACTCTATTTGCATTTGGGCGTTTGAATGCTATAAAATATTTTAAATGTCCAAATAATCATGAACTAAAATGTTTGCTGTTGGTAATATTCTAAACAGTATCCATGAGCAGTTCCTTGATTTTTGGGTTTGTTCTGGTATTTTAAATAAAGCCCTAAAGCTACAGAAGAAATAGAAAACTAAAACAAATAAAAGAGAGAGAGAGAAGGACTTACCTGGCAGAAGCTTACCTGGCGCCCACCGACCTGCCCAAGATCGCAGCTGGCCGGCCCAGCCCACCACCGCTCTCCCTCCTGTCATCTTCCTCCTGCCAGTAGGAGCAGCTGCGTGCTCGCACGCGCGCAGCCGAGGAGGCCAGCTCCTCCCTGCCTGGCTGCCTCCTCCCCCCTGGACGTCTTTCGTAGCGCCACGCACCCCCTCAGGCCCTCTCGACTCCCTCGCGTGCTCATTCCCTTCCCTGCTGCTCCCCCTCTCGCTCTGCAACTCGTGCCCGAGCGCCACCGTCGCCACCGACGCCGTTCGCCGCGGCCACATCCACCTCCCCGCCTCGCCGATGCCCCATTAAGCTCCGCCTCGCCCCCCCCTCTTCATTCTCACCCAGACGAAAGGCGCCGGAAGCCCCTGGATGCCGCTAGCTCCGCCGTTCCCCTCCTCGGCCACCGAGGATCGCCGCTGTCGATTTGCCGCCGTCTCCGCCTCCCCGAGCTCGCTGAGACCATCACCGACCCCGCTATGAGCTCCACCTTCTTCTCCCCTGCTCCCCATGCCCGTACGCACCTCTAGCCGCCCGAGTCACCGGAGCTGTGAACTCACCGCCACCGTGGTTCCTCGCTGCCGAGGCCAGAGCTAGCCATGACCGCAACCGAGCACTGCAACATGCTCAGCACGCCGTCAAGAGTCCATAGCACCCACTCATTGCTCCCGCCATGCGCCGCAACGCCGCTTCGCCGAGGTCGAACTCCGCCACCGTGGTTGTCGTCGCCGCCGACGTTCCCGCCTCCCGCGCCTAACCGCTTGCACCATGGATGCGGCAGCTCCTCAGACACGCCAGAGCGATCTCCCCGCCGATTTGGTCGACGGAGGACCAAATCAAGCCCGCCGCCAAGATCTGTCTCGCCGCGGCTAAACGCCGGCGGGTTGACCGCTTTGACCGGCGGGATTTGACCTCACCGACCAGGCTTGACCTCCCCGTGTGTCACCGACGCTGGGCCACCCCGACACTTTTAATTAGTATTAGTTTAACACTAACTAACCTAGGTTAGTTAGCTAGTTAGTCGTCGACTAGTGGGCCCCGCCCCACAAACAGTTTAGTTAGAATTAACTTAAGGCTAATTAACTTGGTTAATTAGTTGTGCCACCGACGAGAGGGACCCTTGGTCAGGTTTGACTGGACGACCCGCTGACCTGCTGATGTCACACCGACGCCATGTCGACGTTAATTAACAATTTTCTCGGATTTAAAATAAATCCAGGAAATTCCGAAAATAGTTTAAACTTCTAAAAATCATATAAAATCAACCGTAACTCCAAATGAAACAAATTATATATTAAAAATGATCACAAAAATCCAATCTATCCATCTGTACCATTCTCATGCATGTTAGAACAACTTATAGCTGCTGTTTAGCACAAATCATATAATGGCATTTAAACCCTCACATATGGAGTTTGAATTTGAATCTTGGATTCAAACTAACTCCATTTAACCTGCTGCTAGTTGCATTAGCTCAAACCATAGCATATTGCCATGTCACATTCATGCATCATATTGTTGCATTGCATTGATTGTGTTCTCCCTTGTTTGCCGGTATTTGTCCCCTCTCAGTAGACGACGTACCGACGATGAGTTCGATGACACCGATGAAGAACTATATTATCTTCGAAGTGCCTGCAAGCAAAACCCCTTGTTCATTCCGATATAATCCCACTCTCGCTCCTGCTCTATTTTACTGCATTAGGACAACAACGACTCATGTGTTACTTGTTGCGGTAGCTGAACCCTTTATCCTCAAAGATGACCTGTCATTCCACAAGAATTAGATGAAACCCACTAGCATGAGTAGGAGTTGTTTGAGCCACGATGTGCCTACTCATTCATGCTTGTTTGTCATGCCTGCATCGCTTAGAGTTGAGTCAGGTCCGATTCATCGGGAATGAATCGGAGGTGTATAAACATGTCCTTCGCTGAGAGCTAAGTGTGTGAACACGATTTGGTAAAGGTAGCGGTGAGAGGCCATGTAGGAGTACATGGTGGGTTGTCTCATTGCAGCCGCCCTCGTGAACTGAGTTCTGTGTTTGTGATCCATGAACAGTTACTACCACACATTGGGTTCCGTAACTCGACCCTCTCGACTTATTAATCAACTTGATCTCTGTCCGTGAGTTGCAACTAGTTTTCGTGTTTGTATGTAGTGTTAGTAGTCTACCAAGTGGCACCCTGCATGTGGGCTTGGGATGACTAGGCACAAGTGGCACGGTGTAGCAAGTGGCACCCGGTTGGTGGGCTTGGGAACCCTGCTCACATCGTTTGGGGCCGTGAGCGACACCCCGGCCGGATCTCCTTGCGGATGGAACCCGAATAGGCGATAAACCTGGACGAGAGACTTGTGTGGTTAGTTAGGTCGTGGCCGACTCCCTCGCCCGGCTTCCGCTTGAAGGTTGCCGAGGTACATGATGTGTACAGGGCGATAAGTGGCGAGAGCGTGTGTGAAGAAGTACACCCCTGCAGGGTTATCATTATCTATTCGAATAGCCGGATTCCTCGGACATGGAAACTTGGACCCCTTGCATAGTTCATAGACAAGTGAAAGTCGATACTCTAAAACTCACAAGATAAGCGTGAGTGCTATGGATGGCGTTCTCGTAGGGAGACGGGAGCGGATCCATAGTGGAGTATTGATATGGTGAATATGTGGACTCATGTGCGCCACCTCAAAAGAGTTACTTGCAAATGTAGTTCAGATACCCATCGAGTCAAAGCTGGCTTGCTGCAGTCAAACTCCACCACCCCTTTGTTGATAATGATGCATATGTAGATAGTTCGATGTAAGTCTTGCTGAGTACGCTTGTACTCACGCTTGCTTATTTTATGTTTTGCGAGAGACGTTAGTCTCGCTAGTAGTTCCGCTTGACTTGATGTTTAGCTTGTTACCTCAGCTACGATCTTGTGCCCTCGGCAGATCTGGTAGATAGTCGCTTCTCAGCCCTTTTTCATTTGTAGATGTCTGCGTACTCGGGCATGTTAAGCTTCAGCGTGTGCTTTGTTTTGTATGTTTCAATGTTGGGTCATGAGACCCATGTTTGTAATATCTCGCTCCTCGGAGCCTAATGAATAAATATTTGAGTCGAGAGTTACGTTGTGATGCCATGTTGTATCTACACATATTGAGCATATTGTGTGTATGTTTGAAATGCTTGGTATGTGTGGGATCCGACAATCTAGTTGTTTATCCTTGGCAGCCTCTCATATGGGGAAATGTAGTCTAGTGCTTCTGAGCGATAGTAGCCCGCTACAGCCCGTTTCACTGAGTCCTCGCTAGCCCAAAGACTACTGCTTTGGACACTTGATCGGCCGGCATGTGTTTCACTTTGTTCCTATGTCCGTCCTTCGGGAAATGTCACGCGGTGATATCCGAGTCCTGCCTAGCTCGCTACAGCCGGGATACCGGAGTCCTGTTAGCCAGTGCTACAGCCCGGATTCACACGCCGACCGACATGCTCGATGAGATTCATGTATGCCTGTCCCCATGGGTTAGTGCCGCTTTGGGTTCACGACTAGCCATGTTGGCCCGGGTTCTCTGTCATATGGATGCTAGCGACACTATCATATACGTGAGCCAAAAGGCGCAAACGGTCCCCGACCATGGTAAGGCGACACCCGTGGGAATACCGTGCGTGAGGCCGCAAAGTGATATGAGGTGTTCCTGGCTAGATCGATGTGACTTGGAATCGGGGTCCTGACAGGATCACTGGACAGTGGTCAAGAACATCCTGAAATACCTGAAAAGGACTAAGGATATGTTTCTCGTTTATGGAGGTTAGAAAGAGCTCGTCGTAAACAGTTACGTCGATGCAAGCTTTGACACTGATCCGGATGACTCTAAGTCACAAACCGGATACGTACTTTTATTAAATGGTGGAGCTGTCAGTTGGTGCAGTTCCAAGCAGAGCGTCATGGCGGGATCTACGTGTGAAGCGAAGTACATAGCTGCTTGGGAAGCAGCAAATGAAGGAGTCTGGATGAAGTAGTTCATATCCGATCTAGGTGTCATACCTAGTGCATCGGGTCGAATGAAAATCTTTTGTGACAATACTGGTGCACTTGCCTTGGCAAAGGAATCCACATTTCACAAGAGAACCAAGCACATCAAGAGACGCTTCAATTCCATCTGCAATCAAGTCAAGGAGGGAGACATAGAGATTTGCAAGATACATACGGATCTGAATGTTGCAGCCCCGTTGACTAAGCCTCTCTCACGAGCAAAACATGATTAGCACCAAGACTCCATGGGTGTTAGAATCATTACTGTGTAATCTAGATTATTGACTCTAGTGCAAGTGGGATACTAAAGGAAACAAGCCCTAGGGGCAATAATAAAGTTGTTATTTATATTTCCTTATATCATGATAAATGTTTATTATTCATGCTAGAATTGTATTAACCGGAAACTTAGTACATGTGTGAATACATAGGCAAACAGAGTGTCACTAGTGCGCCTCTACTTGACTAGCTCGTTAATCAAAGATGGTTAAGTTTCTTAACCATAGACATGAGTTGTCATTTGATGACCGGGATCACATCATTAGAGAATGATGTGATTGACTTTACCCATCTGTTAGCTTGGCACTATGATCGTTCAGTTTATTGCTATTGCTTTCTTCATAACTTATACATGTTCCTATGACTACGAGATTATGCAACTCCCGAATACTGGAGGAACACATAGTGTGCTATCAAACGTCACAACATAACTGGGTGATTATAAAGATGCTCTACAGGTGTCTCCGATGGTGTTTGTTGAGTTGGCATAGATCAAGATAGGATTTGTCACTCCGATAGTCGGAGAGGTATGTCTGGGCCCTCTCGGTAATGCACATCACCATAAGCCTTGCAGGCAATGTGACTAATGAGTTAGTTACGGGATGATGCATTACGGAACAAGTAAAGAGACTTGCCGGTAACGATATTGAACTAGGTATGATGATACCGACGATCGAATCTCGGGCAAGTAACATATCGATGACAAAGGGAACAACATATGTTGTTATGCGGTCTGACCGATAAAGATCTTCGTAGAATATGTAGGAACCAATATGAGCATCCAGGTTCCGCAATTGGTTATTGACAGGAGATGAGTCTCGGTCATGTCTACATAGTTCTCGAACCCGTAGGGTCCGCACGCTTAACATTCGATGACGATCAGTATTATGAGTTTATGTGTTTTGATGTACCGAAGGTAGTTCGGAGTCCCGGATGTGATCACGGACATGACGAGGAGTCTCGCAATGATTTCGGATGAGTTCGAGCATTTACCGGAGTACTAGGGGGTTACCGGAACCCCCCGGGGGCTTAATGGGCCTACACGAGCTTTAGTGGAAGAGAGAGGAGGCGGCCAAGAGGTGGGGCGCCCCTCCAAGCCCAATCCGAATTCGGAAGGGGACCGGCCCCCCTTTCCTTCCTCCCTTCTTGCCCTTCCTTCCCCCTCCTAGGTGGACTAGGAAAGGGGGGAAACCTACTCCTAGTAGGAGTAGGAATCCCCCCTTGGGGGCGCACCATGAGGTCGGCCGGCCCCCTCCTCCCCTCCTTTATATACAGGGGACGGGGGCACCCCATAGACACACAAATTAGTTGTTTTAGCCATGTGCGGTGCCCCCCTCCACATATTTCCACCCCGGTCATATCATTGTAGAGCTTAGGCGAAGCCCTGCGTTGGTAACTTCATCATCACCGTCAACACGCCGTCGTGCTGACGAAACTCTCCCTCAACCTCAGCTAGATCTAGAAGTTCGAGGGACATCACCGAGCTGAACGTGAGCAGATCGCGGAGGTGCTGTCCGTTCAGTACTTGATCGGTTGAACCGCGAAGACGTTCGACTACATCTACCGCGTTACTTAATGCTTCCGCCTTCGGTCTATGAGGGTACGTGGACACACTCTCCCCGCTCGTTGCTATGCATCTCCTAGATAGATCTTGCGTGATAGTAGGATTTTTTTTGAAATACTGCGTTCCCCAACATAAGGCCGAGCCTTCCACCCTTTACCAAGTATATAGATGCAATAATTAAATAGGAGATATTGTGATATCCCATGATATCCATGATATCCATGTCCCAACATGGAACAAACTGCAACTGCACCTGCAACTAGGAACACTATAAGAGGGGCTGAGCAATGCGGTAGCATAGCCAAACAACGGTTTGCTAGGAAGGGTGAAAATGTTAGAGGCTATCATGCCAGTTTAGGAGGCTTGATAAACAAGTGGTAGGTAGAGCGACATAGCGATAGCATCGAGACGACTAGCATAGCAAAGATAGTAGTGAGATCCAAGGTGACGATCATCTTGTGTGAAATCCCGCTAGGAAGAAAAACTAATCCATGAAGAAGACGAAGCCACATAGATGAACCAAGCGTAGTCAAACGAATCCTCATAATCGCAACGGAACCGGAACTATCTAGAAGAAGCACAACCAAGAAGAATCAAACAACATGGTAAACACACAACACATAAACAAGACATGATGCTCATCCAAGTATGATGCATGACAAGGCTACATGATGCTACTCATGACAAGAGATGATGCATACAAGAAGAACACATCAAGGTAGTTTAAATGAGGCCGGAAACAACATACAACAATTCCGAAAACTCCCCATACGCAAATTTCAAAATTGGTCCATATCTGAACAAAACATTAAGTTAAATTTGGTAAACAGGAAGTTAAAGTGCACCGTGATGATCTACGCGGTTTTCTAGTCAAGTTACATATAAAGTTCGTTTAATTCGAAGCTACGGCCTAGACGATATGAGTAAAACAAGTTAAACATGGCATTTATGCAAATGCAAGCAAAACAACATCACAAACACTCCAAAACATGGATGCAACATGGCATGATTGAACTACATGCAAAATCAAGCAAGTTTCATGTAGAGCATGCTCCAAACGGAGCCATGGTACAACACATACACTAAATACAAGTTTTAAGCACAATCTGCCCAAAACAACAATTAGGCACTTTGGAAGCATCATAACAACACGCTACAAGAACAAGATAGGCACAAACCGATCATGGCAGAAATAGCGACAAGCAAGTATGTTTGCGAGCTTGTGCAACTCACCACAAAGCATTTCATGGCATGTGAATATAACCAACAGCAAGAGGACATGATTGTGCAGCCACTCATGGCAAGAACATGGTCATAGGACGCATAGTTCACTAGATATTCACATGGCAAGAATGAACTTACTGTTAACAGACTGACAACAACATTATTTAGCACATTTAGAGCATGTACTGACAAGCTACAGCAGGCCATAATTACAAACAATGGAATGGATAGATAGAAAATAACAACATCTACAAAACATCCTTACTGACCATCTGAAGATTATCGATGCACTTGTAGCATCAAATTAACATGGCAACATAATGTAGCAGGTTCAGACTTAGCAGAAATCACAGTCACTGACAACAGCAACAACAAGTACCCTACTTCACAAGCTTGATGCACTCACCAAAAGGGACATAAAAATACATGGATTGCACCACTGTAAACATGGCATGAATATTCTCCTAAAAATGTTGACATGATGGTCAAAAGATAAACACACAAATGCTATGAAAAAGACAAATCAGCAAGCACAACAGTTTCTAGCAGATTATAACATTTAGCACTTCTGCAACGATGATTAAGGCATCAATATATATATAGTAACATGCATGCAAATGTCACTAGCATATAGAGCACTCAGAGATGAAAATTTCCGTATATCACACACCCAAAATGGAGCAATATGCACAATTTTATGCCATAATGAAGATGCATACATGATGTCAAAATACAGGGACTTTGAGAAAAATAACCACCTCGCGAAATCGGGACGAAGCCGTGCAAGTGTGCTGTTTGGATCGGGGGATGACGCCGTTCCGGGATGGGGCCATACAGATCGTACGAGGCCGGCGCGGGGCGGCAGCCATGGCAGTGCCGGCGAGGTCCGGCACTCCGGTGGCGCAGCAGGGGCTGCACCCGGGCGGGACGAGCGCCCCAGATGCCGGGGAGGATAGATCTGGCGACTGCCGGTAAAGGGGGAGCGAGATCCGGTGAGGGCGAGGCCGTGAAGGTCCGGTGGCGGTGGAGTGCGGGGGCGCGGCTCGCACATGCAGCGGGTCGGCGGCGGAGGCGGTAGTGGCGCTGGCGGCGGCGGTCGGCGGCGAGGCGCTGGCGCGCAGAACAGCGGAGCGAGAGGCGCGTGGCGGGTCCGGCGAGCGGCGGCGGAGGAGCTTTTGACGATGGGCGGCGGCGGGCTCGGGAGCGGGCCCCGATGGGCTTGGTGGGCCTGCCCCGTGCCTGGGCGGGCCGCGGAGGGGCAGCGAGAGAGGACCGGCGTTGGCCACGTGGCAGGCGCGGATTGGCTCGGGAGCGGTGGCTGGACGTGTCCGGCCGTTGTCGGACATGTTCGGCAGCGCGGGGAGGAGTGGATCTAGGGTTTTTGCCCGAAAATGGAGGGGGAGGGATGGTTATATATGCATAGGGTGCTAGGAGAGGGCTATGGAGGTGTGGTTTTTGCCCACACGATCGTCATCCAATGACGGAGCGCATGGAGGGGGTTTAGATGGGCTAGCTGGCAATTGTGAAAGGGTGCTGCGCTGCAAAGAGAAAGAGGTCCGACGGTTAACACGGTTAACCATTGGGGCATCAAACGACCTCCAAATGGAACGAAATTTGAAAGGCGGCCTACCGGTGATGTACCGACTCTACAAATCTCGGACCATTCCGAGAAATATTTTCTCCCTCTCACGAAACAAGGACTGAGAGGTGCAACGGGTGCATGTGAGGGTGTCGGATGCCAAAACGGACAACAGAGAAAGTGACCAGATGCAAGTTTTGAAAAACATGCAGATGAAATTTACATGATGAAATGGAAAAGTGCAACACGCAAGCAAATGACATGGCAATGACGGCGAATAACTGGAAGACACCTGGCATATCGGACTCGGGGCGTTACAACTCTCGTCCACTAACAAGAGATCTCGTCCCGAGATCTTAGGAACGAGATGGAAGAAAAAGAGGAAGAGGTAAAACAAGAGCGCAAGAGAAACGATGACCAAGGTCGAGAGCACTCATGTAGAAAAGAGGAACGGCGATTATGACAAGAATCAAAAGCTCAAGGAATACGATAGACTCTAAAACTATTGCGGTTAGAACAAGATAGAAAAGGAATAAAAACGAAAGAGTTGTGATAGCATCCCGGTTGAACATGGAATGGAATATAACATGAACTTGACAAGATGGAACGATACTTGACGAGAGGGACAACACAATGCCTTCTGAAGAATTGAAAGAGTTGAATGAAAAGAACGAAGAAGAAAATGACATCTTCTACCACGAACCAAATTGAAAACATCCTTAGAAGGAAGGATTGAAACGGAGTTGTTGAGAAAACCAACAACAAAAGAATTGATTTGCATGGGATTATGTAAACATCTCAAAGGTTGAGGTGAATTTCTGCCACTACAAAATGATTGAATAGTTGAGAACAATGAAGAAATGGAAAACTCCACTTCAAAAGAATACGAAGAATTAATTGCACTTCGAGACGCAAAAGGAAAGATACTTGTGCTCCTCCAACTAGAATCTTGATGAACTCTTGAAGAATGAATTAAATCCTTAACGCACCATCGTGAAGAACTCTGGTAACAAAGGATGATGAGATAGAATTGAAGGATGAAAAGAATAAGAATAAAGCCTTGCGATGATTTAGATGGAGCTTCGCGATGAGACAAGCAAGAAAACTTGGATCTCCGGAAAAGAAAAAATGAACAACTTAGAACCGAGAATGTGATATGATGAACAAACTCCGAAAGGAAGAGATTAAACAACTTGATGAAAGAAGAATAAGAATTATGTTATGCTTATCCTCCACCAATTAAATTGATGAGAAGCAATGGATTTGCAGACTACTTATTCGCATTGAAGGAGATTAAGGGGAGATATAGCACAAAAGTTGAGAAAGTCTTCATGAACCACCGGTATGATTGGAAAGAAACGAATGAATTGATACGATAATAAAGGAGGAGGAATCTTGAACGAACCACCATAAGAATTGAAATGAATGACGAAAAGAGAATGAATCGCCGGAAGAATTAGAAAACTAACAAAGATGCTTGAGTGAATCAAGATGCAAGAGAACAAAGAGATCGCAAGCTTACTAAACAATTCTTGAACGATGCACTAGTACGAATATGGAGACGAACAAAGTGGCATCAGTTTAGAATAATTGAAGAACGAAGCTGAAAGCTTGGAATGAAGGAATCTTCTTAAATGATGGCCTCCGGATGATCGAAACGGAAGACTCCTGAAATACTCTGGATGGGTAAGAAAGAATCGCACGATTGGAAACAATTTGAGAGGATAACATCAAGCTAGCAACACGAATCTTCAAGAGAACAGACAAGATTTAGATGAAAAACTCTTCTTCGGTCTTCAAAGCTTAGAATGACGACGAGAGACATCTTGAAGAATTTGAAGATACTCCGGAAGAATGAAAAACGAAGAGGTTGAGCCAACAATGAAAATAATTTGAAATCGATCTTCGAAAAGCATCTGGCTGATGATATTCATTCTTACGTCAAACTTCGAAAAGAATTCGAGAATAACTCCGGGAAAATAAAAAGAGTAAGGTAAGATCCTAGGAAAATACCTGTGGGTTAGGGCCCACTCAAAAGAAAACCACTGTTAGAAAGGATTGTTGGAGTGAGAGATGATGCACCGGAACAACTGAAAGACTTGAATGAGGTGACAACCTCTAAATAATTGAATGCAAACACGAATCTTCTGAGATGTCTTCAACACTCCAGGACGATTGAATGGCGAGAGGGGCAACGAGCAAGGGTAAACACTTGAGTCGAGGAAAGGAATATGATCAACAACGATAAACTTGAATTGGATCCACCGGAAAGGAAACGAGACGGACCATGATGAAGTTGAGGAGAATTCACCGGCTAAGACAATTGAGGAAAGACTGAAGAGGCTCCGCACGAATGAAATTGAAGCTCGAATAGAGGCTCAAACTCTGGGAAGGAAATGGGTGGGAGGGCGGGAAAAACAAAGGCAACTTGGAACGGGGAAACGACGAATAACTTGAAGAGGAAAACACCGGATGAAATAATTGTGGAAAGAATGCAAACGCTTCGCACGAGTAGGATGGATACTCGATTAAGGACTCCGGCTCCGAGAAGAAAAAGGGTGGGCGGATGGGAAAAAGAAAAAAAACTTCATATGGGGGAACACTGTCGTTCAGAAAGAACTGAGGATTGATCTTGCAAAGGACAAAGAGGGTCGAATCAACTCGAAGAGAAGTGCGCCGGATGAAAAGAGCTGACATCGCAACGAACGAAAACTAACAACGTTATCCTTAAAAAAATTAAAGGGGAAGAGGAGTAAGTTGAAACACCTACCTCAAGATTTCTCACCAGAGCGACGAAGGGACTGAGGAGTAAAAATAATTCCTACTCTCCGATCTAACTAGACTCCGAAAAAGTTTGCTTCTAGACTCGACAACGGCCAAACTATACGATCAAACAAGGGGGCTCCTATGGTCGGTCGAGGCTCTGATACCAACTTGTCATGCCCAATATGTGACTCTATCCTAAAGGAACTCGAAGCTCCCACCAAGGATAGAAGCGCATATTGGAGACGCTTTTGCAAGGTGGATATCATTACATCGTACCATTACATAATAGCTGGGGATACATACAAAGGCATACAAATGCCACAAGAATATATCAAACATCATACATAAGAACAACATCCGACTACGGATGAAACACAACCAGAAACTCAAACGACATCCACCCTGCTAGCCCGGCATGCCGACTAGGAACCTAACCCTCAGTCAAAGAAGAAGCAGAAGAAGAACTCCAAAACGAGTAAACATCCCTCTCACGTCATGATCATCGCAAACCTGTACCTGCAACTGTTGTTGCAGTAATCTGTGAGCCACGAGGACTCAGCAATCCCATTACCATGGGTACCAAGACTAGCAAAGCTTAATGGGTTTGGAAAGGATAAGTGGTGGGGTTGCAGCAAGCGGCTAAGCAATGTATGGTAGCTACCTTACGAATACTAAAATAAGATGAGAAACTACGCAACGGTCGCAAACTAGTAAGTGAATCCAGAATACTTTGATAGCGTCCCGCTCCTTTGCTGTTACCGAAGATATACGTAAAGAGTCCGCGCATTTTTACAGGTCGACGCAGAGTGTTTCTGGGCAATCCTCTTCTTCGGGATGTCTCCTCCCAGAGATGATGTAGAGCGAGATGCCTTCCCCAACCTCCTCACCCAATAAGGCGGACGACTCTGAAGTGTCGTCGCGGAGGGCTCGTCTTGATTAACAAGTTACGCAGGGGATAAAAGAGGCAGTACCTGAAGGTGGATCTCCGACCATCAAAGATTCTGGAGCGGATAATAAAGGCCCCGGACTGTATGGCTCGCAGCTGACGGTGATTCTGGAGACGGGTGGACATATTCCTTCAAAGGATGGTGGTGCTCCTAGAGCGGCTTCCGGGGATCCGGAAGCTCCGGATATATTGCGGGACATGTTGCGAAAAGCATCTGTCTCGGGAGAGCAGCGTACCTTGATGGGTACAGTGGTTGAGAAGATTTTGTCTGCGAAGAGCGGATTGAATGAAGCTTTCATGAGCCTGCTAAAAGGCTTCGAGGTTTGTGATATAATATTTTCAGCTATGTTTTATTTGCAAAGATGCGCCTGTGTATAGGTAGTAGCCCCTGAGACTCGGGTTGACTTCCACTGGGAAGCGAATCGAAGGATCGAAAATTTATTCAAGGACTTAATCTGATGAACTTGAACACAGGCTGCTTCCCCCATGGCTACTTCCCGGACTATGGATATTGCCGAACTCTAGCGGAGGCTTGACGTAGCATGAATGACCTTGCGTTAATCAACATGCGTCTTGACGAGTCGCAAGGTATGTATTTGGGGCAATCCCCATACCTTTTTGTGGTATAAGCATGATGCTAAGATTTATATGCTGGAGTATGCGTGGCTGCAGATGGTGCCGCCGTCGTTGAAGTACTTCGAGCGGAGCTGGCCCGGGCCAAGGAGCAGGCCCGATGTAGCAATGTGGCTGCCAAAAAGGCATCGGCTGAGTTAAAAGCCGAACAAGCTGCACGGCACCAGGACGAGGAGAAGGTATCCACGATGGCGCTTGAACTGGAAAATGCTACTAGCCGCTGTGAATTCTGGAGAAGGAGAATGAAGCCAAAACGGCTGAACTGAACAAGGCCTTACAAGAGGCGAGAGAGGCGCGGTCGGATTTCAGAGTAGCCCGTGAGGAGATCCGGCAAGCTGGGGAGATTGCGGCTGGGAAACCCTTTCTGCTACATACTAAGTTCGGCGATCCGAACTATGCTCAGCTTGACCGAGTGGGAGTTCTTCGGATGAGATTCTAGACTTGTCGAAGAGTTCTTCCGATGCGGCGCAGTATTATCAAGCGCAAGAGGGGTACGCAACGGAGAAGCTTTTCTGGTCACAGTTTGGCGCATCAAAGCGCCCTCTGTTGCTGAATGAGCAGATGTCTCAATGGGCCGAGCTTCATAGGATATCCAGCGCTGCCATGAAAAACGTCATAATCCGGTTGTGGCCGACCGAGCCTGTTCCAAAGAGCTACTTCAGTTTGGTGCAAAGGCTTGGCGATGCGGTGCCGCGTATCGACGCTGTGAAGCGGTCGACGTGCATTGAGGGTGCACGGATGGCTTTAGCCCGAGTCAAGACATTCTGGGGAAGATGAAGGCCATCGATGTTGCGACGAAGAGTCCACCCAAGGGCAAGGACCGTCCTGAACCAGAGCATTATTTTGAAGACGTCCTAGAGGCTGCCCACCTTATAGAGGGTCAGTGCTCAAAAAACATAATTTTCGAGTGAGGTGTATGAGAATTGTAAAAGATAATTTTATAGTTTTGCTCGAAAGCTTGTATTCCTCCTGTGCCGCCGTTTTAATATAATTTGAAAGTTTTCCAGTCGTCGGCTTCAGCCACCTCGTAGGAAGTACGGGGGTGTTCGGAAAAGCATTTAATCACTCTTTATCCAACGTCTTGGTCCATGAAGGAGGTGACGAAGCGGCGAACTAGGCAATCGGACTATAGGGCGTTAACACTTTCACTTAGCCATAGGAGTTTTATGGTGGGGCTACGACATAGCCCCTGGTATGTATGTGTCGTATGGTGCCTTACATATTTGATCTGAAAAAGGTCCCTCGTGTGACACGGAGAATCGCTAAAGATTTCAATAACTCGTCAAGTGGTTGACCAGCTCTCGCTGCATCATGACAGTCAGTTTTCGGCTTTCTCTACTGAGGTGCTCATCCGGTTTAGACCAGGGCACAATCGAGTAGTTCTCCCTTTACTACCCTAGCCGATAGAGCGGAACGTAGGGTAGCAAGCATAGGAGCCGGGCAACCCAACTATTGACCCAAGACAATGATTCGGAGCTGATGCATATAAGGCCAAACTTGCGACGCCGAAGTACACTGCAGAATTCTTTGGGATTTTGCTGGCAACTCATTTGTTCCCATACCGAGCCCCTGGCAGGTTATGCCAAGGCATATCTGTGAGACAACCAGGGGAGCCGTATTCAGTGGTGAAACAACACGGGTGATTAATTTAGATACTGTTTACTAGGAGCTGAGAGATATGCCAATGATTACTTATTATATATATATAAGCCATCCTTCCGGATATTTGACATGCTCGGGGTCGGAGGCGGAGGAGCAGGCATAGTACAAGCTCAACACAGAGAGTGTGGTCTACAAAATTTATTTTGGACCTCCTGTCGCACGTCTGCGCCGCCAGTCCTCGGCGGGGGGAATCCTTGATGGAAATAGCCCCTTAGGTGAGTGGACGGATCCGGACTCCGATAGCGCCAGTTTCAGATGTTTATCCTATTCGTCACCTGTTTTTAAGGGATAGTGAAGGAAGAAATACAAAGAAAATGGATAAAAAATGTTACGGGGGTGCTTGCAGACTTGTCCGTAGTGTGCTTCCGCCAATGCCCATGGTATCTTGAGTGCGTAGTGATGTATGCGCGGCACAAATTTTGCAGGTGTACGAGGTGAGAGGTGGAAGCCGGACTGCTATTTTCGCTCCGGGAGTAGTTAATCCTCAGGTGGAAATTGCTTCTGGCCCCCGTTATTTCATTGGTGAACCTCTCCGTCGTCCTTGTCGCCTGGCGGCCTCTTCCCCTTGTGTTCGGCGTTGAGCTTGCCGGCCTATTTAAAGACCTAGCAGTTTCTGTTAGTATGATTAGCTGGTTTATCGGGGTGGCCATGAATCTGGCAGGGTCGGTCCAATATCCTGTCTAGGTTGGATGGTTCGTCTCGGTTTGCCTTGAATGGCTTCTTTCGTTGACCGGGCTTGGGGTTGCTGAATCCAGCATTGACCACTGTGTCGCGTGATCTTTCATTATCATTGCGACTGTTGTGTTTGCTTCATCGTGGCTTGCTGTTGCCATCTCGGATTTCAAAAGTGCCCGGGTCGCTGGCGATGTTGCTTCTACGAGCGAGCCAGCTATCCTCTCTCGCGCAAAAGCGGGTCAATAGAGCAGTAAGGGCTGTCATGGATTTAGGTCCTTCTTGTCCGAGGTGGCGTGATAGCCATTCGTCCCGTACGCTGTGTCTGATGGCCGCAAGGGCTTCCGCATCCGGACAGTCGATGATTTGGTTCTTTTTGACTAAGAACCGAGTCCAGAGCTTCCTGGCTGACTCTCCGGGCTGCTGGACAATGTGGCTTAGGTCATCGGCGTCTTGTGGCCGGACATATATTCCTTGGAAGTTGTCAAGGAAGGCATCTTCCAAGTCTTCCCAGCTGCCTATGGAATTTTCAGGCAGGCTGTTTAGCCAGTGCTGAGCTGGCCATTTTAGCTTTTGTGGGAGGTTTTTGATGGCGTGGAGGTCGTCTCCACGCACCATATGGATGTGGAGGATAAAATCTTCTATCCATACCGCGAGATCGGTTGTTCCGTCGTATGATTCAATATTGACGGGTTTGAATCCGTCGGGGAATTCGTGATCCATTACTTTATCAGTGAAGCAAAGAGGGTGTGCGGCACCTCTATGTTGGGCCACACTGCGACGTAACTCCGGAGGAACCCATTTGCGGTTTTCATCTCGGGCGTGGCTGGGTTTGTCACATTCGAATAGGTAGCCCTTGTCGCGTGTCGAGGCATGCCCTCGCGATCCATAGATCGATCTTGCGTGTCCTGCTCTACTATCCAAGTCCCGTCGGAGGTCGTCAGTTCAGCCATGAGCTGTGTTATTCTTGTCTTTGCAGCGAGGTGGGGCGGTCTGGTATTCGGCTTGAGTTGCCGTTTTATCTCAACCGCGGGGTGGTCGGTCCGCCGCACTATCCCAACCACGTGGTGGTCGTTCCGCATTGCGTGAGGAAGGTATGGGATTAGGTGCCTCCTCATCGAACTGAGGTAGCAGTCTGTGCTTCGGGTAACTCTTGGCTGGGCGCTTGAGGCAGTATTCTTCGGCTGCCAGGATATCGGTCCATCTGTCAATGAGTAGGTTTTGATCGGCTTGGAGCTGCTGCTGCTTTTTCTTCAGGCTTCTTGCAGTAGCTATTAGCTGGCGCTTGAAGCGCTCTTGCTCGAGGGGTGCCTCAGGCATGATGAAATCCTCGCTGCCAAGGCTCTCCTCATCCTCAGAGACTGGACGATAACTATCGTCATCCGGGTCATTGGGCATGGCCTGTTTATCAGGGTTAACTTGCCCGTTGTCTTATTCCTCCTGTTCGGATGCTACTCCAACAGGGACTTCATTGTTGCGTCACCCGGAGTACTGTTTTCTCCGATGCCAGTGTTGCCATCTTTTGAGCGACGAGGCTTAGAACGGCATTTAGGGCGCCGGCGCTTGGACTGTGTCATAGAAGTTTTGTTCGCAACTGGATCTTCTTTGTCATCGTCGCTTGCTTTTTTAGGCGTGTCAACCATGTACACATCGTACGAAGAGGTGGCCGTCCAATGCCCAGTGAATGGCGGGTCTCGGCCTTGCTCCTTGTCGGCATCGTCATCCATACCATTGATGTCTTCGGAGCCATAATCAAGCGTTAAGTCATCGACAGTGGCTATGAAGTGGGTGGCGGGTGGGAAGCGAAATTCTCCATTATCAGCCCCTAGCTCGAACCAGACACAGTTCGGCTGTGAGTCCCCTGCCAAGGACATGTTTTTAATGAATTTAGAACGTCGGCCAAGGGCGAGTGTTGGAAGATATCTGCGACACTGAACTTGAAGATCGATAACCGATCCAGCTCTGCGCCCATAGGCGTGTGTGGTTTGGAACTTATAGCTGGAGACGAGTCTGGAATTCCATTGCACAAATATCCCCAGGTGTTGAGTCTTTGTGCGGCTCCAACACCGCGGACTCTGTGGCGCCGGATGGTGCAATCTGCTCCGGATCTAAGGCCGCAGCTGTTATGGGAACCATCTCCTGAATCTGGTCCGATGACAGATTTAAGTCATGTTCATCGGAGTGAGGGGGAGCGATCGTCGTGGTCAAAAATCCATTGAAGATCAAGTCTCCACGGATATCCGCAACATAGTTCAAGCTTCCAAATCTGACCTGGTGGCCAGAGGCGTAGCTATCGATCGCTCCAGATGGCCAAGCGGGTTGGCCCACAGTACGAAGCCGCCGAATACAAAAATCTGTCCGGGGAGGATGGTTTCCCCTTGGACAGCGTCACTATAGATGATCGAAGGGGCCATCGAGCCTTTTGTCGACGACACAGTGGAACTCTCAATGAAAGCACCAATGTCGGTGTCAAAAACAGCGGATCTCGGGTAGGGGGTCCCGAACTGTGCGTCTAGGATCGATGGTAACAGGGGACAAGGGACACGATGTTTACCCAGGTTCGGGCCCTCTCTATGGAGGTAATACCCTACTTCCTGCTTGATTGATCTTGATGAATATGAGTGTTACAAGATTTGATCTACCACGAGATCATAATGGCTAAACCCTAGAAGTCTAGCCTGTATGACTATGGTAATGAGTATATCCTTTCCGGACTACACCCTCCGGTTTATATAGACAGCGGGGGAATCTAGGGTTACATAGAGTCGGTTACATAGGAAGGAATCTTCATAGTTGATTGCGAAGCTTGCCTTCGACGCCAAGGAGAGTCCAATCCAGACACGGGTAGAGTCTTCGGCCTTCATGTCTTCTCAGCCCACCAGTCCGGCCTATGGATAACAGGTCGGACGCCCGAGGACCCCTTAGTCCAGGACTCCCTCAATGTTGCCTCTGTGAGCCCTGGCAGGCCCTGCCGGGATGTCTTGGACGCCTTCTTCCGGGGGTGACCCCGCCCTTGTCGAGCTCGCCTGCCCACCAAGGGAGGATTTTCTCCTGGTGGTGTCTTGTTTCTCAGGCTTGATCTTGGTCATCTTGATCTGCAAGTTGGTCCTTTGATGATCTTGGTCTCTTGTACTCTAGCATGGCCTGGTGCTGTAATCTTGTTTCCATGCCTGTGCACAGTCTGGGCAACGGACCCAGGGTTTGTTTCACCAACAACCCCCCGCGAGGCTAACCTCGTGGACCAAGAAGAGCCTTGATTGGGGGTCACCTACGGAGGTGGAGTCGCCGCAGAAGCACATTGTTAGTGTGAAAAAGGCGGGCGCCAAGCTGACCAATGTGGTTCAAGTGATGCCCTATCGTTGCCTCCTCCCTTGCCAACAACGGGACACCCCAATGTGGGCTTACAAGCCAAAAGACCCTATCACTGTTCTCCGCTTCTACGACACCACCCACAACAAGATGTGGAAGGTATTGTTCAAGCCTTAGAAGGAGGGGCCGGCCAAGGAGGAGGATATCGGCCTCGACACTGCAAATCCTCCTAGGGAGGTAACGAAATTGTATCCATTTATGTTCGGATATCTATTTTTAACAAGGGATCTCACTCTTTCTTCCCCACCTTCACAGGGCTGGCTTGAAAAGGCCGCACGGATCGATAGTGCGGCTCCGCTGCCCGAAGACCCAGGTCGGCCCTGCTAAAGGAGATGCTGACCGTGGCGCCATAGAAGGCGCTAGAGAAGAAGGAGAAGAAGAAGAAGAAGAACGAGGCGAGGGAGGCTAGGGAAGGACTCCGTCCAAGAGTCCATCCGGACACCAAGTCCGAGGACACCCAAGCTCCCTCTATTCACGAGGGGGCAGGAAGAGGACATGGAGGAGAGAGACTCCTGCCGCACAAGGCAGAGGGTAGCGTCGGATGACGTCGAGGAGGAACAACCTCCCCATGCTCCAATGAAGCAGTGTAGGCGCAAGTTGGGCTTGCCTCATGACAGCTTCGATTCCAACGAGGAATCTGCAGTGTCCGAAGAGGTTCGAAAGAGGAACCCTAGGGTCAAGCCTCCCGTCGCAAGGTACGAATCCGGATATTCCCAGGCGCTTGTTCCTAGAGTCTATTACTGATAGTATATGTGCACTTCATGTTACAGCCCACCGCGCGACCTCCCCACTGATCAGGTCTCGAAGGGGACTTTTCCGCCAGCCGAACTGGCGGAGAGTGGGAGACTGCATCGCGCTCTACGCCTCATCCGGTCATCAAGGAGACCCGAGAAGTGCTGTCCCGAAGGACTCCTCCTGGTCCGGACACGGGAGGTGGTGGTTAACACCTCGGTCACAGAAGACCAGGAGGGGGGATCCTTCCTGGTGAACAAGGAGGGGGAGCTCGGTCAATCTGAGCCCCCCCAGAAAGAGAGTTCCGAAGACCCCAAGGCCCCCGGAGTCATCAATTCCGCCCCAACTGAGGGGGAAGCCGGGGCCTCGCCGCCAGCGCCGAACACCGGAGATCAGGTTGCGGCCGGGTGCCTGGACGTGATGGAGGAGGCTTTGAATAGCTCCTCCATCGCCACGGAGCACCGCGTCCTTATGGGCGTGGTTTTGCAAAGTATTCAGTCCTTTAACAGCGGACTGAAGGAAGCCTTTGGTGGCCTCCAAACAGGCATTGAGGTAAGCCATGTAATATTCTTTTCAGAAAGCGGTTTTTTTAACAAAGTTTGTGCAACCCGTCGTATATAGCAGCCCCCGAGACTGTGTCAGGATTGGAAAACCTGGCAGAGGAGTTAAAATCATTGAATCGGGAGTCTAAATGATGTGGTCTTTTGTTTTTGTAGGCCTCGTCTTTCGCGGCGGCTGCCAACGCTGCGGAGCTGGCTGAAATGAATCAGAAGCTCAAAATCCCTGATGAGAAGCTTGACCTTGTCAACAAGAGGTTTGACGAAGCACAAGGTTAGTCCGGTGGAGACTTAGTAATTTGGATTTTCCTTGTCGGGCATGGTATTCGAGATTATCCCTAAGCGAGAACTGCTTAATTATGATTGCAGCTGTCACCGCGGAGGTCTAGGGCCTCAAGGACGAACTGAGCATGGCCAAGGAAGAAGCGACCGTACAGAAGGTGGCGGCCGAGCGAGCGGCTGCTAAGATGTTGACGGTGAAGACCGCTAGTGATAAGCACGAGGCCATATTGGCCGAAGTGCACCAAGAGCTCAAGGATGCCGTCACTAAATGTGAGGACCTTGAGCAGAAAAGGAAGGATCAGGCCACCGATCTGTCCAAGATAGGACAGGAGATCTGGGAGGCGAGGACGGAGGCGTGGGGTGTCCGAGAAGAGCTCTGTGAAGTAAAGCAAATTGCAGATGGTAAGCCGTACTTACTGCAGAGTGTCTTTGGTGGTCACAGGTTCACATTTCTCACATGAGTGTGGCGTTCCTCAGGCGCGTTTGCGGAGCTTTCAAGGAGTGCGATGGATGTGGCATGGCCCTATGCATCTCGGGAGGGTGATATCGAGCACGCGCTGTTCTAGGCGCAGTTCCAGGTGCCCGAAAACCCGCCACTCCTGAGTAATCAGATGAAGCGGCTGATGGAGCCACACCGAATGGTGGAACTGGGCATGAATGACCTTTTTGAATGGCTGTGGCCTTCAGAGCAAATACCGAGCACCTACTTTGCCCTGGTGCAGAAGCTGTGCGACGCTGCGTCTCAGGTTGGCACTGTGAAGCGCTCCATGTGCATCCGGGGAGCTCGCATGGCCTTCATGGAGACCATGGTGCACTGGCCCAAGATCAAGCCGGTCGACATGGCCACCAGATCTCCTCCCACTGGAAAGGAGCACGGGCGCCCCGAGCAATATTTCCCCATCGTGGTGGATGGTGCTCGAGTAGTAGAGGCCAAGTGCTCAGAAAATGTAATCCTTGAATGAGCGTACTATCATGTGTTGAATAACAATTGGACCTTTTGCTTTATAATGTGGATATTTTGAATGGTTTGTCATACTTGTATATTTTTAATTTTATTTTGACTCTTGTGCGACCATTTTTAATATGAAAGTTACTAGTCGTCAGCTTCAGCCCCCATGTAGAAGCTATGAGGGGTGTTTCGTCCTCCGCACTGTGACCCTTAGCCGATGTCTCAGTGCCCAAAGGCGGTAGTGCGTATGGGAAACAAGGCAATCGGACTATGCGGTTTTATTACTTTCACTTAGACATAGGAGCTTGACTGCAGGGGCTAGTGACAAGCCCCCAATGTTTTGTAATGTTCGGGAGAGCTGACGTATATACCTTTATCACGTGGTTTGTGCAAGGCCAAACTCTTCGTACAACACGGGGTAATCGCCATCGAATCTTAGTTTGACACTTGTCATCGAATCACCGACCAGTTCTTGCTTATTACGACAGTGAGTTTTCGGTTTTTTTCACTGAGGTACTTGATCGGGCTAGCCAGAATTACAATCACATTGGTTCTCCTTTTACCTTCTTAGCGACATGCGGAACGTAAGAAGGTAAGCACATGAGCCGGGTGAGGGAGTCCCAGACTAGGGGGTGTCCGGATAGCCGGACTATCGTCACGGCCGGACTCCAAGACTATGAAAATACAAGATTGAAGACTTCGTCCCGTGTCCAGATGGGACTTTCCTTCGCGTGGAAGGCAAGCTTGGCGATCCGGATATGTAGATCTCCTACCATTTTAACCGACTCTGTGTAACCCTAACCTATCTGATGTCTATATAAACCGGAGGGTTTTAGTCCGTAGGACGAACAACAATCATACCATAGGCTAGCTTCTAGGGTTTAGCCTCCTTGATCTCGTGGTAGATCTACTCTTGTACTACCCATATCATCAATATTAATCAAGGGAGTAGGGTATTACCTCCATCGAGAGGGCCCAACCTGGGTAAAAACATCGTGTCCCTTGTCTCCCTGTTACCATCCGCCTAGACGCACAGTTCGGGACCCCTATCCGAGATCCGCCGGTTTTGACACCGACATTGGTGCTTTCATCCGCTATTCAAGGGCACCTTCAGAGGCCCTCATAGTACATTTCGGGCATGCGATGCTCATGGCCCTTCGGTGGCCCGTCTGGTCACAAGCCTTCTCCGCATCCAGCTTGCCTAAAGGCACTTTAGCACGGGCAAGGGCCCGCGGACACCTTCAATACTGACGAGCGCTTGATGACTTCAAGCCGCGACAGGCATCCACCAGCCGCCGCGCCAAGCCGGTAGCTTTCGGCATGGCCTCCAATGGCCACAACGCTTATAAGGCCCTTCATGGCCTATTCGCGACATTTTATGGAGCTTGACCAGCTGCTTCAGCTGGTCGCTCAAGGGCACTGATGGTCGGCCTCAAGATATTGAGACCAGAACACCTTTTCCGTCGAGCTCTCCTCCTTGGCGCGTAGAATGCGCAGCATCGCATACACTATGGGGCAATATGCGAATGCTCCCGGAGAGCTCGAATC
This sequence comes from Aegilops longissima, assembly GCA_021605205.1. Classification (NCBI taxonomy): domain Eukaryota; kingdom Viridiplantae; phylum Streptophyta; class Magnoliopsida; order Poales; family Poaceae; genus Aegilops; species Aegilops longissima. Next base: position 335,078,518 of record CM038677.1, read on the forward strand.
CGGGTAAGTAATAGGTAATTCACTTTCACATGCTTGCTTTGCATAAAGAATGCCTTACCCGCCGCTATCTTCTTTAAAGACTCAATTTCTTGAGGGCTTTTCGGGCCTCGGCCTTAGCAGCTTTGGCACTCTCAAGAGCCGAGGCGAGCTCTGACTCGAGCCTCGAGTCACACTCCAAACTCGTGTTTTTCCACGAGAGCTTGAGCTCTTGCCGCACCTTGTCCAGCTGCGCCCCCCTTCTCTCTTCGGTGCCTTCCGCAGCCGCTGAGCCGGCCACGGACACCGCTTCCTTAAGGGTCGCCACCTGCTCGGGGCCCCGCAGCACTCCAAGTTATTCCTGTTATTTTTGCAACCAACACATTTTCTATAAGGTATTTCTTTAATACGGTATTACTTACCTTCCTTGTCCTCGAGCTGCTTCTTGGCTTGTCTCGAGCTCGCTCGGACTGCTCGAGGTTCTGCTTTAATACATTGACCTCCGCAGCCAAGGCGGCAGAGGTCAGCAACAGCAGCTGATTCCCATATTGACATACTTATGTTAGACTCCTGCGATATCTTTTTAGATCCTTAGTCCGCTCTTTTCTTTTGAACATCGAACTAAGCATCGTGGGCTACTGTCTCACGGGTTATATTTTTACATATTCTAAAACTTACCTCAAAGCTTGTTAGAAGGCTGGTATAGTTTTCGTCATCCGCTCTTGGCAGATCGAATCTGTCGGATCACCGACTCATAATAAAGGCGGTGCTCCTCCTGATGGAAGCGCCGTTAAGCGCCTCCCAAGAAGCTATCCGGTGCCTTCGTTGGACGGAGGACACCGACGGCTTACCCTCTTCCGAAGGGTCCGCTGTCGGACTCGAACCATCAAGGTTCCGCATGGAGACCGGACAAGGGTCGGGCCTAGAGCCCTGGGGTCTTGCCCCGTGATGCTCGAGTCCGGAGGTTGCCTTGTGGCACCTCCTGCGCTACCTCCTCTTGACCAAGCCCCTCCTGGGGCCCCGCCACGGTGTTGCCTGCAGCGTGAGGCGAGGAGGCGGTCGGAAGTGAGGTACTCTCCATTTCCGACAAACCCAGGGACCCGCTCGATGAATCGGCGAACTCGCCCTTGGGCGGGCTGCACGGTTGTTCGACATTAGAGAACACTCTGCAATAATAAAAAACCATGGGTATCCGGACACTTACGATCTCGCCAGGGCTTGGCCCTCATAGGCCAATCCTCCTCGCCGTTGCCGATGTTGGTGGAGAAGTCCGAGGAAGGGTTCTTCCTTCTGACCCTCCGCCTCCCGGCCGGGCGGCCTTCCTTTTTCTCCTCTCACTGGGAGGAGCTTCTTCTTCCTCCTCGTCTTCAGAGAAGATTCCGCTTGAATCGACAAGACATGGCGCTGGAGCTCCTTCGAGTTCCCGTGGCCTCCTTCTGGCCTTCTTCTCCAAAGACCACGCACGGCGCCGGAGCCAGCAGCCTCGTCAATCAAGCGCCCTCCGGATCTTCCGCAAAGGAGTCGACAATTAATCTGTCCGGACGCCTTCAGCCAGCCCTGTCAAAGATTAGGGAGTTTTAGATCCCACGAGAGTCAATCTATGAAAAAGAGTCCCGTAAAGGGTAAATAACTTACCTCGCCGCTTGACGCTGCGAGCTGTATCCGCGATCCTTGGTAGCGGATGTTGGGCCAGCGCCCTTGAACAACACCTTCCAGCGCCTTCGCACGTAGTGTCAAGAGCCGCTCAAGGTTCGTGTTGTGCCGATCGAACTCCCACAAATTGAAGGCCCTTGTTGGCATGGGAGAATCCGCGATGAGCATCACCGGATTACGCCGACAAGCCTAAGATTCTTGGCCACCAGGTTTTGGACGCATGTTTGAAGTCCGGATGCCTCGTCCGAATTCCCCACGCCAGGCCCGCCTCTTTCCATGACGAGAGCCGTGGGGAAGCCAGATCTGAATTGGGGCCGCCACCCATTTGGTGTTGCGGGGCTCGGTGATGTAGAACCACCCCGATTGCCACCCCTTTATTGTCTCCACGGGCGCGCCTTCGAGCCATGGGACTTTGGCCATCTTGCCAACCATGGCGCCCAGATTCGCTTGACGGTCGCCCACTACCTCCGGTCGGACGTTGAAGATCTTCAGCCATAAGTCAAGTAGGGCTGGATGCAGAGGAAAGCTCGCACACCCATTTATAAACGCCGAGATGTTGAGGATCAAATTGTGGTCGTGGAAGTCCAGCCGTAGTAGAACATGAGCCCCTGGACAAATGGGTGAAGAGGAAAACCTAGTCCATGGAGGAAGTGGGGGAGAAACACCACCCTCTCATGGGGCCCAAGGGTCGGAATGAGCTGCCCCTCGTCGGGAAGCCTGTGCGCGATGTTGCCGGACAAGTATCTGGCTTCCCGCAGTCTTGTGATGTGCCTCTCCGTGACGGAGGAGGCCATCCACCTACCTCCCGCTCCTGACATGGTTGGAGAAGGTTGAGGTGGGATGTGCGAACTTGGGCGCTGGAGCTCGAAAAGGAAATGGAGAAGCAAAGGAGGAAGAAGGCGGGTGAAAAGGTGGATCCTTATCCCTTGTATAGACGGACGAAGCTATGCGCCCCCACCAGCCCGGTAAAACTCGCTATTTCCCAAGCGCCAGAATCAATGGCGCAGATGGGTTACCCACGTCCGTATTGATGAGGATCCCGGAATAAGGGGCACGATCTATGCTTTGATAAGACGTGTTAATGAAAAACCGCCGCTAAACACGCTGAGGTGGAACAATAAAAAGCGATTCATATAAAGGCCTGGCCGTGGTGTGATGTCACGCGCTGAATACATCAGCAGATCTGTGCAAAAATTATTCTCTCTATGGTGTTATGTGGAACTTGTTTTGCGAGCCGACACTATCCTAGTGTTCATGACCTTCTATGAAGTATTCGGAGGAGGAACCCGCCGCAATGCCAAGACAATCAACGCGGACTGACTCGCCATTGAAGCCTGGTTCAGGCTACCGAGGAGTCCGGACTTGGGGTGTCCGGATAGCCGGACTATCGTCACGGCCGGACTCCAAGACTATGAAGATACAAGATTGAAGACTTCATCCTGTGTCCGGATGGGACTTGGCGTGGAAGGCAAGCTTGGCGATACGGATATGTAGAACTCCTACCATTGTAACCGACTGTAACCCTAACCTATCCGTGTCTATATAAACCGAGGGTTTTAGTCCGAGGATCTAACAACAATCATACCATAGGCTAGCTTCTAGGGTTTAGCCTCCTTGATCTCGTGGTAGATCTACTCTTGTACTACCCATATCATCAATATTAATCAAGCAGGAGTAGGGTATTACCTCCATCGAGAGGGCCCTAACCTGGGTAAAAACATCATGTCCCTTGTCTCCTGTTACCATCCGCCTAGACGCACAGTTCGGGACCCCCTACCCGAGATCCGCTGGTTTTGACACCGACACCGGGCAACCTAACTATTGACCCAAGATATAATTCGGAACCGATTCATATGAAATATCCGAGATACCGAAGACATGGAAAAAAGATAGCGTCGGACTTGATGCACACGACGAGTATTATAATCGAGCCCCCGGTCTATTAGCCGATCGCATCTTAGAGAAAATTTGTGTTGAACTAACTTATGGCGGCCTCGAAGAGTGAGACAAAAATAGATGTGCAGTATAAATGACTGTGAGAGGACCGTAAAACATGGTCTTTATTTCCAATAAGCTAATGACGTCTAGCCGTACAATTTGAACTGCCGAAGCAACTGTTATATGTACTTTGGAGGAAAGAAAATGTTTTACAGATGAAAGGTTTACATAGGGCCTTGATGCGTGGGTTGATGCCCTTACTGTTCCCTGCTGCACGTGTGCGCCTTTCCTTCTATGGGGAAGAACTCCTTGGAGGGGATTATGATTGGCCGACAGGCCCTTGACAAAGGATCGTGCTGTTTGAGCTTAACGCCGGATAGGTCCTGGATGCTACCTGTTGATGTCCGAAGATGTGGTTGACCATAGCTCAGTTGAGACGAACACTTTGCTTTTGGTTTAATTGGGCCCCACAGTCGCCCACAGTATTTTGAGCGCAAAGTTGTGCTTACGAGGCATGTATTCTGCGATTAGGGTGGGCATGTTTGTTGGTGTACAAATGTAGGGGCTCTCCTTTTTACCCCTTCACTCGTGCACGGGCAATCGGAGCTACGCCCACGGCCACACTAAGCAGGGCAAGGAAGGGGAGCCGGAGCACAAGGCGACCAGAGGCAACACCAAGACCAAAAGACGCAAAGAGCAAAAGGGCGAGGTGGACTCCCCGGGCAAAGACTCTTGCTGGTGCAGCCTTCGCAGCCCCGGCAAGAGCCTTGCCGGGACAACTTGCCCAGCGCCAGCGTACCAGGACACCCTTGAGCCCGCGGGTTCCAACACTGCCAACCAACTACATTGGAACCGAGGCTCGGGAGGCGCCTCTGTGGTGGCATGCAGATCTTCGTCAAGATCATAAACACACAAGATCAGATGAGGATCAGAAGACGACGATCCGCAGCGGGATCCTAGCCGAGGAAATGCACGAGACCCCCGGCAAGACGCTTGCTGTGGAAGACAATGATGCCACGGCAAGACCCTTGCCGGGGCCCCGGCAAGTCCCTTGCCGGAGAAACTTATGGGGCAGCAGCAGGACCCGCGTCTGCCAAGACTCCACCGCCGTCCCCATGCAGCTGCCAGCTCAACCAGCTGGGTAGGCACCTGCCTGGCGACGAGCGGCCTCCACGACCGACTCAGCGAGCACCTGCGTGGTGGCATGCAGATCTTCGAGAAGGCTCCACCGCCGCACCATCCCAGTAGCCAGCCAACGTGGCACTACAACGCCTCGGTCAGCCCGGACGCGTGTCGAGGCCAGGCGAGGCGGTGACAGCTGGGACGTGCTTCCTTGTCGTCCCCGATAATGTAAGAGGGGCACGTCGGCAGCGCATTAAATGCGTTTGTCCGACGGTTCCAGAGGATAGACTCATCCACTGTACACCTGTCCACCTCCTGTGTGCCACTATGGCACCCCTTTTTTCTATAAAAGGAGGCCCGAGGCGACCAGGAGAAGGATTCGGATCTTTTGGGCAAGTCACATCCCGTAGCTAGCTCAAAAACACAAGAACACTCAAATACATACACGAAAGCAGGACTAGGGTATTACGCATACTCGCGGCCCGAACCTGGGTAAACGATCCTTGTGCTGACTTCTGGACCTACTCTTTGCACATCCCCGCGCCCGCCAACCGTAGAAGGGATCCCAGTGATACCATAGGTGTCGTTTCCCCGACATCTTTGGTGCGCCAGGTAGGGGGCGCAGTTGTGGAAATCTGGTCTGGTTGGAGCAGCAGCTTCATGGTGATCGTCACTCCAAGGAAGAAGACGACCAAACAGGTGGCGTCGCCTGCGGGTGCGATGCACGCCCGCACAACGATAGAAAAGCTAAGTCATGTGAAACTTTAAGCAATTTCTTTTTATATATAAGGTTATTGTCCTTGAAGGTCCTGCCCTACGTATGGAAAACCTGCACGCAAAGGGGCCCTTCCGCTGTTGGCAACACCCTTGCTCTGTTTCGAGTCCGCTCAACAGCTCAAGCAGCCGCGTCGAGAACGGTAGGGTAGCCTTCCGCAATTGGCAACGCTCTCGATTCTGCCTCGAGTCAAGCTCGACAGTTTGAGCGGCAGCGTTGAGAGCGGTAAGGTGGTTCGCCTGGCAGCAAGCAAACCCGGCAAGCCATTGGGGATCCGTCCTCAAGGTGCCATGGCCTGAGTTTACGCGCCGGCAAGCCTACCCGATAAACGTAGGGTGAACATACAAAGGAAGATCAAACGGGAAGATAGCATGCATGATATTAAAAATTACTGCAGAGGTATATTACATCAATTGTGCTGTGGTTCTAACTAAAGACAGAAATTGTCTTGGTCATGAACCTGCAGCGGCGGTGAGAGACGGGGTGCCTAATCCCGGCACTGGCCCTCTACCCTCCGGATTTCATCGATGCAGCTGATGATGGGCTTGATGCGCTCCCTGAGCACCGCGAGGTCCGCATCCTCCGGCAAGCTCTCTAGCGCGGCTTCAAAGTTGAGGTTGGGATTCCAGTGCGCCACCTTGGTGAGGACCTTGGTCAAGGCACCCCGGCAGAGCCTCCGGGCCTCATCGGCTAGAGAGGCCACCCGATTGGAGTGGAGCTGCTCCAGGGCCCCGAAGACATCCTCAAAGAATAGGGTCAGCTTGGCGTTGGGACTCACGTTGCGCTCTGGGGTGTACCCTACATTTGGCATCCCCATGGTAGCCAGCTGCGTGGTGATCCTGCCGGCGACGCCTTCGAGGCGGCCGATCCAGCGGTTCTCGCCCTCCACAAAATCCCTACGGTTGGCGGCTTCATTCTTCCGCAGCTACTTCTCGGCCTCCAGATCCTTGGCCAGGGTCTCCTCCCGGGCCTTGGCCTCTGAGAGCGTCTCCTTAAGGCCCTCCTGCTTCAGCTTCAGGTCTTTGATGGAGTCGTTGGCCTTGGAGAGCATCTCAGCCTTGCCGAGGACTGCGCCCTGCGCCTCCACCAGAGCGCCATTGAGCGTGTCCTTCTCCTTGGACAGCTTCAGGATTTGGTCCATCAGCCTGTCCCACTCCACCTCCAGCCCCTTCACCTTGCCGGCGTGTACCAGAGCATGGGCATTGAGTGCCTCCTTGTGCCTCTGCTCCAGCTCCTGGGCCCGCTGCACGACGCGTTTCTCCGCCTCCTCGTCCTTGCTGCAGAGCGTTGCGGCGAGCTTCTCCTCACGCGTGGCAAGGTCCTCCTCCTGGGAGTTCAGCAGGGCCTGGTGCTAGGACCGAGCGGTTTAGTCCATGGCGGCCTAGTTCTTCACCGTCTCCTGGGCCTTCTCGATGTCGGCCTGCTTCATTACGAGCTCCACCTTGCACTTGGCCAGCTCGTCTTGGGCGGTCTTCAGCTCCTCGTGGGCCTAGTGGAACAAGGTCTGCGCCTCGCCGACGCACTCCTCGAGGTCCGCCTCTGCCTTGTCCACAACCGCCATCCTGGACTTGGCCTTGTCTAGGCAGGCGCGGTGAAGCGCCTGGAGCTTCTGGAAGTTGGCGCTCATGGCCCGGAGGAGCCGCTCTTCCTGGGAACCGCAGCCACCGGCGCTCGGCTCATCAACAAGCTCAATCCCGGCGGCGGCGAGCACCTCATCATCAAACACCTCCCCCTCAATGGGCGCCCCGGTGCTCGCCGTCCCTGGGAGGTGGACGAACAGGTCGTCGCTCACCCTCAGGTACCTACCCGAGCCAGAGGCAGCGGAGGAGGAAGGTTGGTCGTCAACCACCTCCTCCTCGACAGCGGCCTTGCCGGCCTCCCCGGCAGACCCCTTGCCGGCCTCCTCGGCAGCAGCCTTGCCAGGCTCCCCGGCAGGCCCCTTGGCGGCATCCTCAGCAGCATCCTTGGTGGCCTCCTCGGTGGCGATCTTCTCGGCCTCCACCGCGGCGTCCTTAGCGACATCCTCGATGACGGTGTCTATGTCCTCCCAGTCAGCCGAGGGAGGATCTGGATATTGAGAAGGGGATGAGGCGAAGCCAAGACCGAGATCCAAAAGAAGACGAAGAAAAGAAGGAGCAAGGACGGAAGGCGAATCACTTACCAGTGCCGGGCCGGGAAGAAGTAGCCCCTTCCCCGCCAACATTTGGCGCCGGGACGGAGCCACCAGCACCTGGGTTCACCTCCTCCTCCTCCTCTGTGTGCATAGACTCGACGCTTGGCGCCCTTGCCGGGGACGCCCCTCGGGGCGGCGTAGTTGATGCGAGCGGCATGTTGGGGGTGGCCCCTAGTGGCTCCTCCTGCTGCTGTCCTCCTCCTGCAACCATGGCAAGGTCAGCACCAAGGGATCGTACCCCGGCACACGTTGAGGGGGGGGCGAGTGGTGAACTTATGCAGGGGGCTGCGCCGGGGGCTGCTGTCCGGGCTGCTCAGCACACCAGCGGCGTACCCGGGGTGCCCGCCGGGGGCTGGCCGCCCGTCGAGGCCCTGGCCCTCTTCACCCTTTGGGCCAGCGTCTCCGTGTCCCTGCAAAGATGAAAAAGAATCAAGATAAGCGGCACAGTCCGAGGAGACGGAGATGACAAAAAAGGAACAAGATACTTACTCATCCTCCACCTCCTCTTCTGTTGCCTTCCTCTTCTTCTTTGGGCTGAGGGACCCAAAATTGAAGATAACCTCCGCGTCGTCATCCGCGGGAGGAGGGCAAGCAGATGGAGTCCGAGGACTCTTGGACGAAGAAGAGGCAGTTGCCTTCTTCTTCACCACCGCAGCCTTCACCACCTTCCTCGCTGTCGCGACCCTCATCTGGCACACGGACACCTCTTCGGTTTTATGCGGCTGCGCCGCCCTGCCAGGATGGGCCGGCTCGCCAGAGGGTCAACAGTCTCGACCTCCTCCGACGATGACTGATCGGCCACGTCTTCAACAAGACGGGCCCCGGTGCCGGCGCTGCTGGCCTCCCCAGCGGACTCCGCCCACTGGGCGAGCACCCTCTCCTCTTCGGCTGCCGCGCCTCGCCCCTCCACGCCCGTGCTGCTGCCTCCTCGGCGAAGCTCCGCCGCCTCCCCCGGGCGGCGATGTAGTCCAGCTCCGCCTGGTGGTGTCTCGACGAGCAATGCTCGTCATGACGCATTTCTCCTCCAAGGTGTCAAAGAACTCCTGCACCCGATCCTCCGGCGCTCGGCCCAATTTGGGACGAGGCCGTGCGTGTTTAACTCCGGCATCATGGCGATGATGTCGTTTCGGCGCGAGTTATTGCTCAGCGGGACCACCCCCGCCGGCAGCCCAAACTAGGGCCCCTTGGCAACCTTGCCGGTTTTGGCAGCCTTGCTGGACCGCTCGACCTTGCCGTTGTGGTTCACGTCGAGCTGGAAGAGCCACTGGCAGAAGTGGGCGTGCCCCATCACCGTGAGGTTGTGGTCGAGGCCGGGGCAAAGCCTCATGATGTCAGCCACACTCGTGAAGAGCCAGGCCGGCCTCCCCTTGTTGTGCAGCAGAGCGATTCGGCGGTGGATGAAATCCACCCCGATCATCTCAAGGGTGAGCCCGGCCTTGGTGAGGCGAAGAATCCTGTTAGTGGCAACCGTGAGCTTCGCATCATCGGCGTCAGCATTGCTCCAGTCATTTCTGCAAACCGGCGGCACCTGGCGAACCTGGGATAATTCTTGTAGATCCTCATCCTCAATCCAGCACCACCGGCCCCGCCACTCCTCCCACCTCTCCTTCTGAGCGCCCTCCGGGTATGTCCCCTTGGACCTTGGGAACCAGGCGACACAACCAGAAATGGCACCCCCCTTTTGGATCCGAGGGAAGAAGTAGTGGCGGAAGAGCACCGTGTTGGCATGCACCTCGAGGAAGCCCTCATAGAGGTGCGCAAAAAGAGACATGCATGCCACGACGTTTGGGGTAAAATCCAGAAGGTTTAATCCGTAGGTGTGCATAACGTCATTGAAGAAATCAGAGAAGGGGGGCAGAGGCCGCAAGAAAAATAGTCGATGAAGAATGGGTACCGATTCGGGCCGGCTTCAGCAAAAGCAGCAGGGATGACGCGCGCGGCCGGATGCCCCGTCGTCTCCCCCCTCCCATGTCTTGCACCCCCACAGGTGCTTGAAGTAGTCCCGGAGGTGTACCGCGTCCACCGCCATGGGGAAGTAGGCGGACTGCATCCGCCGCACCGCTAACTCGCTCTCCGGCGGCTCGTTCGCCCCGGCGTCCTTGGCCACTCCCTTGCCTCTGCTTGTTTTGGGTGCCATGGCGGCTGCTAGAGGCGAAGGATGAAGGACGATGAAGGCTTGGCGGCGGCGAGCAAAGGCAAAAGCTTGAGAGGGAGGAAGAAGGGGACAGCGGTTCCGAGATTGGAGAGGGCACAAAGGATAAATGAGCAGCGCACCTGTGGATGTTCCTTTTTATGGGGAAGGCGCGGGCCACCTCTTTCCTATTTACTGTGATGTGACGCATGCGTGCGGGAACCTCCCCACGCATGAACCCCACGTCACGCATGACCCTCCACGACGCTGCTCAACGAGGTCGGGGAAGCGCTAAGCGAGCGAAAAGTTACCGCGTAAAATCACCAGCCTGCCACAAGACTGCTCTGGGCCTGGCCCAACAACGTGTCGCGCTTATGTGTGGCACAGGCCCGAGGGCTCCTGTCAGTGTACAAAATTAGGGGCTCCCCTTTTTACCCCTTTACTTGTGCACAGACAGTCTGAGCTACGCCCACAGCCACACTAAGCAGTGCAGGGAAGGGGAGCCAAAGGACAAGGCGACTAGAGGCAACGCCAAAACCAAGAGACGCAAAGAGCAAAAGGGCGAGGTGGACTCCCCCGGCAAAGACTCTTGCCGGGGTAGCCTCCGCAGCCCCGGCAAGAGCCTTGCCGGGGCAGCTTGCCCGGCGCCAGCAGAGCAGGCCACCCTTGAGCCTGTGGGTTCCAACACCACCAACCAACTACATTGGAACCGAGGCTCGGGAGGCGCCTCTGTGGTGGCATGCAGATCTTCGTCAAGATCATAGACACACAAGATCAGATGAGGATCAGAAGATGACGATCCTCGCTGGGATCCTAGCCGAGGAAATCCACGAGACCCCCAGCAAGACGCTTGCCGGGGAAGACGATGATGCCATGGCAAGACCATTGCCGGGGCCCCAGAAAGGCACTTGCCGGAGACACTTACGGGGCAGCAACAGGACCTGCGTCTGCCAGGACTCCACCGCCGTTCCCATGCAGCTGCCAGCTCGACCAACAAGGCAGGCACCTATGTGGCGATGAGCGGCCTCCACGACCGACTCAGCGAGCACCTGCATGGTGGCATGCAGATCTTCGTGAAGGCTCCACCGCCACGCTAGCCCAGTAGCTAGCCAACGTGGCGCTACAATGCCTTGTCAGCCCGGACACGAGTCGAGGCCAGGCGAGGCGGCGACAGCTGGGACATGCTTCCTTGTCGTCCCCGATAAAGTAAGAGGGGCACGTCGGCAGCACATTAAATGCGTTTGTCCGACAGTGCCAGGGGATAGACTCATCCGCGGTACACCTTTCCACCTCCTGTGTGCCACTGTGGCAACCCCTTTTGTCTATAAAAGGAGGTCCGAGGCGTCGAGGAGAAGGATTCAGATCTTTTGGGCAAGTCACACCCCGTAGCTAGCTCAAGAACACAAGAACACTCAAATACATACACCAAATCAGGACTAGGGTATTACGCATCCTCGCGACCCGAACCTGGGTAAACGATCCTTGTGCTGACTTCTGGACCTGCTCTTTGCACAACTCCGCACCCGCCAACCGTAGAAGCGATACCAGTGATCCCATAGGTGTTGTTTCTCCAACAATGGTGTGGGGGGCGTAGCCCTATTTACGTCTAGCCTAGGGAGGCTCCCTAAATGGAGACAGCGCTCGGGCCCATTTAGTTGCCTCGTGCCTTAACTACGGGCTGATACTCTAGCCCCTCGATGCCGATTTGGACTTCGGCTATCAGGGCCACTGTATGTTCCTCAGTCTCGAGGGAACGCTCTGTGTTGCTGTTGACTGTGATGATGCCCTTGGGCCCGGGTATCTTTAGCTTTAGGTAGGCGTAATGGGGGACGACATTGAATCGAGCGAACGTCGTCTGACCTAGGAGGGCGTGATAGCCGCTGCGAAAGGGGACAATGTCAAGGATTAATCCATGAAGGATACTGGTCGGATGGTCCCTGCGGTCGAAGGTAATCGGGCATGCCAACCATGGGTTAAATTTCTGGGCTACAGGTTCTACGACATAGACATCCCGAAGTGCATGTTTCCTCTCCTTCTTGGGTATATGTGTGGCGTAGATCATATTCACCGTCTTAACCTTAGGATGGAATTGTTTATGGCCTCCATTGTCTGGCCTGCAAGGTTCCTCATCGTCCTTGCTGCGGGGGATTTTGCCTATGTCCTCGACTATGAGTTTGCGGGCCTGTTTGACCACCCAACAGTTATGGTTGATGTTGTTGGCGGGCTTGTCGAAGGTGTTGTGGATCTGGCAGGGCCTATCCAAGATTATGTCCAACTTAGTGGGTCCATCCTGGTTCCCTTTAGAGGGCTTCTTCCGCGGTCCTGATTCGGAGTTGCGGAATCCGGCATTCACCACCGTGTCATCGGTGTCGGTGCTGTTGTGTAGACGCTTGTTTTTTCTTTCGTGGCTTTCCGTTGCCATCCCAGACTTCTGAAGTACCGGGACCTCGAGGTTGTTGCTTCTACGAGCCAACCAGCTATCTTCCCCCCTACAAAAGCGGGTCCTGAGACAGGTGAGTGCCGACATTGTTCTCGGCTTATCTTGGCCAAGCTGGCAAGCAAGCCATTCGTCTCGGATACTATGCTTGAATGCGGCTATAGCTTCAGTATCCTGGTCAAGCTGGTTCTTTTTTGTCAAAAAGCGATTCCAAAATTGCCGGGCTGACTCACCGGCTGTTGGACCACATGGATCAGGTCATCAGCATCTGGAGGCCAGACATAAGTGCCTTGAAAGTTATCTCGGAAAGCATCCTCGAGCTCTCCCCAACATCCTATGGAGTTTTGAGGGAGGTTGTTCAACCAATGCATGGATGGTCCTTTGAGCTTTAACCACGGGTACTTTATGGCATGGAGGTCATCTCCTCGAGCCATATGAATGTGGAGAAGGAATTCTTCAATCCACACGGCCAGGTCTGTAGTCCCATCATATTGTTTGATGTTTGTGGGTTTAAAGCCTTGGGGGAACTGGTGTTGCATCACCTCATCTGTGAAACACATCGGATAAGCCGCGCCGCTGATTCGGACCACATCGCGCCGGAGTTCGGCTGCCATCCGGGGGTGCTGCTGCCGAGCTTGGTCGTTTTGGTCGAGCCAAGCTTGGTATCCGTCCGGTATAGCGGGAGGGTATCCTTTGGATCCGTAGATGGATCTTACCTGACCTGCTCTGGCATCACCATAGGTCGTAGTCCTATTCTGGCTGCACCAGCTCCTTGCTTCTTCAGTGAGGCGGAGCGGGTGGGTATTCGACCTCGCCATCCGGCCTGTCTCGTCATCGAGGGTGTGGTATGGCTGATCTACCAGAGTGTATCTTGGTGGTGCGGGCTCAAGGGCCTCTTCATCGAATTGTGGCAGCAATTTTCGCTTTGGGTAGCTCTTGGTTTGCCGCTCATAGTTGTACCCTTCTTCAGTAGCTAGGACTTTTGTCCATCTGTCGTTGATGGTATCTTGTTCGGCTTTTATCTGTTGCTTCTTTTTCTTCCAGCTTCATGCGGTGGCAATGAGTTGTCGTTTAAACCACACTTGGTCCAATGGATCCTCGGGGATAATGAAATCCTCGGCTCCAAGGGTGACCTCCACTTCAGAGTGGGGGAGATAGTTATTGTCTTTGGAATCATTGAGGTCCTCAGGATGAAACTGATGCACTCCTCCGAGTTAACTAGCTGTTGCTCGGCGACCGCGTGGTCACCGGGGTCTTCCGTATTGTCCGGGGTGTCATTTTCCCCGGTACCCGTGTTGCTTTCCCCGCCTTGGGCACCCCTTGGATCATCGGCCTTGTCTGTGGCGTTAGGGCGACTCCTCGTCGGGCTTGTTGCTATCTCTCCTGGGGGTGTCTTCACTGTTATTAGCGCCGTCTCCATTGTCCTTGGGGTGTCCACCATGTAAACATCGTAGGTGAGGTGGCTGTCCATCGGCCGATGATGGGAGGGGTAGTATCAGTGTGGGCCATGGCTTCGACGTCTTCATCCATGTCCGCCACTACTGGCCTTTTTGTGCCCGCCACTACTAGGCATTCCTATAGTAGTGTGGGTTGCTAGAGTGACATAAGCTTAAACCCTAGTTTATGCGTTATTCGTAAGGGGCTGATTTGGATCCATATGTTTCATGCTATGGTTAGATTGATCTTAATTATTCTTTAGTAGTTGTGGATGCTTGCGAGATGGGGTAATCATAAGTGGGATGCTTGTTCAAGTAAGGAGACGACCCAAGCATCGATCTACCCACATATAAAATTATCAAAGTAGCGAACACGAATCAACTAAACACGATGAACGTGACAAGAGGACAATTCCCATGTGTCCTCGAGAACGCTTTGCTTTATATAAGAGACCATTCAAGATTGTACTTTGCTATAAAAAGGATTGGTCCACCTTGCTGCACCTTTGTTATATTTCTACTTGTTACTTGTTACGAATTACCTTGCTACAAACTATCTATAATGGCTATTAGTACTTGCAGAGAATACCTTGCTGAAAACCGATTATCATTTCCTTCTACTCCTCGTTGGGTTCGGCACTCTTACTTATCGAAGGACAAAAGTGCAGCAAGGTAGCCCAATCCTTTTTCTAGCAAAGGACATGCTAGAATGGTATCTGATAATAAGTAAATGAGGACACACGAGAATTTCATCTAGTCACTTTCATCATGTTTGTTTGATTGATGTTTGCTACTTTGGTAATTTGATATGTGGGTGGACTGGTGCTTGGGTGATGTTCTTACTTCAACAAGCCTCCCACTTATGATTAACCCCTCCCGCAAGCAGCCGCAACTACGAAAGAAGAATTAAGATAAAGTCTAACCATAGCATTAAACATATGGATCCAAATCAGCCCTTATGGAATAGCGCATAAACTAGGGTTTAAGCTTCTGTCACTCAGCAACCCATCATCTAATAACTACTCCACAATGCATTCCCTTAGGCCCAAAGATGGTGAAGTGTCATGTAGTCGGCGTTCACATAACACCACTAAGGGAATCACAACATGCATATCCTCGAAATATCAAACGGATATCAAATTCACATGATTACTTGTGACAAGACTTCTCCCGTCTCCTCAACAACAAAAGCAAATAATCACAAATCATATTCATTCTCAAGATCAGAGGAGTAATAAATAGCATAATGGATCTGAACATATAAACTTACACCAAATAATGCAACTAGCATCAACTACAAGATCTAATCAACACTACTAGTCACCGACATGTACCAATTTGAAGTTTTGATACAAAGATTTAATACGAGAGATGAACTTGGGTTTTGAGATGAGATGGTGCTACTGAAGATGTTGATGAAATTTGATCCTCCCAAGGTGAGAGGGTTGTTGGTGATGATGATGGCTTCGATTTTCCCCTCCCGGAAGGAAGTGTCCCCAGCGGAATCGCTCCACTGAAGAGCAAAAGTTCTCCTGCCCAGGTTCCGCTTCCAGGCAGCGGCACTCCGTCCCGAAAGTTCTCTCCTTATTTTTTTACTAGGTCAAATGATCTTATATACCATAAGAGGGCACTAGAAGCCGGCCATGGGGCCCACTACCCACCAGGGCGCGCCAGGGGGGCGCGCCCTGGTGCCTAGTGGGCACTTGGGTGGCCTCCTCTCAAATTCTTTTCTCCAATATTTTTTATATATTCCAAAATAATTCTCCTTAAAATTTTAGCCCAATTGGAGATGTTTAGAATAGGTATCTCTGACATAGCTTTTTCTGGTCCAGAACTCCAGCTGCCGGTAATCTCCCTCTTTGTGTAAACCTTGCATGTTATGCGAGAAAAGGCATTAGAATTACTCCACAAAGTTCTATATTAAATAAAAACACTATACATAATAGTAGGAAAACATGATGCAAAATGGACGTGTCAACTCCCCCATGCTTAGACCTCACTTGTCCTCAAGCGAAAGCCGATATCGAGAAACATGTCCACAAGTTTAGAGAGAGAGGTGAAACAAAATATGGACATAGTAGCATCATGATCATTATTATAACAGCAATAAACTTTATCATAAAACTTCTTATGAGCAAGTAACAATTGACCACATCACTGAAGTATAAAGAATAAACATTCTTGAAAACAAACAAACTATGTTCTCAGTCAACAATGCAATTGCAATTCATCATATTTTCAGGAAGGATCTCGTGTCAGAGCCTTTTTGACATGTCGACATAATCAACCATCATTTAGTCTTCTATGATTTCTAACACTCACAACATATATTTGGAGCAAAAAGTTCCAGCCGGATACATAGAAAGGTTGGGGCTTATAGTTTCGCCTCCCGACTTGTTCACCTCAAGGGTGATGTCAAAAATAATAACTCATGATAACTCATATCAAACTGGATATATATGCCAAGATCTTTCCCCACCACATGATGCTTGCAAAAGAGAAAAATAAAAAGAATAGAGGAGAACACTATTGACTCTTGCATAAAAAGTAAATACATAGAAGTCAAAGATAGGCCCTTGGTAGAGGGAAGCAGAGGTTATCATGCTTTTTATTTTTGGATGCACAAGCTCTTAGTGCAAAAGAACGTCACGTTATATTGCCCCTTGTGATAGCAACCTTTATTATGTTGTTCGTCACTTTTATTACTTTGCCATCATAAGTTCGGACAATGCTTATTTTCCCTTATACTAATAGATCATACATATTTAGAAGAAATTTTTATTGCCTTATGCACCGATGACAAGTTACTTGAAGGATCTTATTCAATCCATAGGTAGGTATAGTCGAATCTCATAACTTGAGATTGGGTTTAAGATTTTTTGGATGGAGAAGTAGTATCTCTACTTAGTGCGGATTTTTGGCTAGCAAAGATATTGGGCAAGCACAACGTGTTGGGGGATCTATGACAATATAAATTCTATGTGAATAAGAAAAAACATAAATCATTACGTTATCTTCCTTGTCCAACGTCAACAATTTGGCATAAAATACTTAATGAGGGCTAATCATAAAATATGTCCAAGATAGTATATTTGCAAGTGAATCTTCTCTTCTCTTATTAATTCTTTCATGAATTGCATCATTGACCAATGCTATGTTTTTCAACTTTCCATATATTTTACCACTTATACTTCTCCTTATGTAATGTCATTACTTTCCATAAGATTAGCATATGATCTTTTTCATTGTTTTTCTTTATTTTGATTGAAACAAAAAAGTAAAGAAGCAAAAACTCAAATAAATCTTCATTATATAACTCTCACTGGATTACATAGATAGATAGATCGCGAAACTAGTGTAGGATCAAAAGTAGGTCCAGAGGGGGGTGATTAGACTACTTGACCAAACAAAAATCTAACATTTTCCCAATTTTAGTTGTGGGTAGATTTTAGCAATTAGCACAAGTCAAGAAATTAACCTACACATGCACTTCTAAGAATGTAGCAGCCGAAAGTAAAATAGCATCTGAAGGTTGTCATGGTGGAACACGACCACCTATGGGGCCATCGGCCCCTTGTGGTTCGGCAAGGGGAAAGAGCACGTTGCACAAAGAACGGAGGCCATGATACAGCATGACGACGGTGACGCTGGTGATTTTTAACTAGGTTCGGGCCGCTGTGTGGTGTAAAACCCTACTCCAGCTTTGGTGGAATTGATGGGTGAACCCAAAGAACATACATCGCTCGAGCCCGGCAAGGGTTCTTTGGGGAGAGCAGCTATGCACGTACAACTATGCAAGGGTCCAAATCCTTTGCTACGTTGCCTTGGACCTCCCTTTATAGCTTAAGGGGTGACCACAGTGGCAAAATAGTCTTTATCTAGCGATTAGATAGCTAACAGTGCTATCATACCTAACTCTGGCAGTTAGCACAAAGTGCATTAAATGCACTGCTAGGTGTCATGCTGAGGATGCAACCCGGCAAGCCAGCCTTGCTGCTTAATCATCTTCTGCTTATCTGCTTGACACGCCTCTGGACAGGTGTCATATGAAGGTAATCTGTCTTCTAAATGGATGCCACGTGCTCAGTGGAAGCCACTTAATCACCTGGGGGCTCGACACCGCACTGATAACTGGTTTGCGTCGTGGTGCGATGGAGCGATGGTGCCTTGGCGGGGAAATTTGCCCTTGGCGGAGCCGGCAAGCCTACCGGGGAAATCTTGGACTTGCCCTTGGGGTGGCCTCGACACGGCAGGCTCTCCTGCCTGGTAAGGGAGGGTGTCCCAAGGTGAAATCTTGCTGTCTAGGTTTGTCTTGGTCTTCTTGATCCGCTATTTGATCGTACAAAGAGCTGCTTGTCTGGCTTGGTCCCCCGGGCTTGGCCCAAACGTGCTGCCAAGCGCCCTTGGGGTAGGCCCTATCAGGAACACATGCGAGCACTTTGGTTGAACTGTGATGATATTATCCTCTTCAATGATATGTTCCTTGCTTCTTCATTAACCTGTGCTTGAGTCAGTTTCCTATTTTCCCAAGCGTCGTGCGGGACGACATGGGGTGACCCACGTAATAGCCCGTGGGCTACCCATGTTCACGGGGAGGTAACTACCATTTCGCTCATCCTAACGCTCCTGCCGTTTCCGCCACGTACACTGCATGCATTGCACAGGGTCGGTGGCGGATGCATAGGGTGCGGGAATGAGTGCCATGGCAAAAAGCTAGGCGCCACAGATAGGCGCAGGAGGGAGGTCTTGATTCTGTGTGCCGTCAGCGATGCAGAGGAGCTGGGTTGGTGGAGCGGGGCGGTTGTCCCCGACCTTGTTTGCCTATAAAAGGAGACGTGGGCAAGGTGCTTAGTCACACACATCTCCATCTCCTTCCTTTGGTGTATTTCTTCCAACATGGCAAGGGGAAGAGGACATGGTGATGCTTCTACAGTGGCGACGAGGGGCTCATTTCGGCAGTGCCTTCCTCCCCCGGCTGGTGATGTAGGGGCGGAATCCTGCGCTCGTGGCGGCGACGTAGGACGAGGGTGCTTCCGTCCTGGCGCCCGGGGCCAAGGAGGACCTGGTGGCGCTCTAATTTACCCTCCTCCAGTTTCCCTGGGCCCGAATGAAGGCCACATTGGGGACCAGCCGCTGGAGTCCATCGTCAAGCTGTGCGGGCCTTGATACGTCTCCGTCGTATATAAATTTTTTGATTGTTTCATGCCAATATTTTACTACTTTCATAATCCTTTGGCAACTTTTTATATTATTTTTGGGGCTAACATATTGATCCAGTGCCCATTGCCCAGTCCTAGTTCATGTTTGTTGCATGTTTTTTGTTTCGCACAATATCCATATCAAATTTAGTCCAAACGCGATAAAAACTTATTGAAAATTATTTTGGAATATTTGTGATTTTGGGGAAAAAGGATCAATGCTAGACGATGCCCGAGGGGCCCACAAGCCGTAGGTGCGCACGCCCCCACCTAGGGCGCGCCTGGGAGGCTAGTGGCCAACCCGTTAGGTGGTTCATGCCCTTCTTCATCTGCAAGAAAGCTAATATCCAGATAAAAATCGTGTTAAAATTTCAGCCCAATCGGAGTTACGGATCTCAGGGATTTTAAGAAACGGTCAAAGGCCAGAAAACAGGAACGTTGAAACAGAAGGAAACATAGAGAGAGAGAGAGAGAGAGAGAGAGAGAGAGATCCAATATCGGTGGGGCTCTCGCCCCTCCGCCGCCATGGAGGCCAAGGACCAGAGGGGAAACCCTCCTCCCATCTAGGGGGAGGTCAAGGAAGAAGAAGAAGGAGGGGGGCTCTCTCCCCCTCTCTCCCGGTGGCGTCGGAACACCGTCGGAGCCATCATCGTGACGGCAAACTATGATACGTCTCCAACGTATATATAATTTTTTATTGTTCCATGTTGTTATACTACAAATCTTGGATGTTTTACAATCATTTTATAACAACTTTATATCATTTTTGGGACTAACCTATTGACATAGTGCCTAGTGCCAGTTGCTATTTTTTGCTTGTTTTTTACTTCACAGAAAGTCACTACCAAACGGAGTCCAAACATAGCAAAACTTTTTGGAGATTTTTTTGGACCAGAAGACACACGATGGGCCAAGGAAGTACCAAAGGGGGGCTCCGAGGGGAGCACAACTCGCCTGGGCGCGCCAGGGGGCCCAGGCGCGCCCTGGTGGGTTGTGCCCACCTCGACCGCCTTCCGCACCTCCTCTTTGCTCTATAAATACCCCAATATTCCAAAAACCATAGGGGAGTTGACGAAACACAATTCTAGCCGCCGCAAGTTCCAGAAACCACAGATCCTATGTAGAAGCCATCACAGAGGGGTTCATCATCCTCATTGGTGCCTCTCCGATGATGCGTGAGTAGTTCATTGTAGACCTACGGTCCGTAGTTAGTAGCTAGATGGCTTCCTCGCTCTCTTTTGATTCGCAATACAATGGTCTCTTGGAGATCTATTTGATGTAACTCTTTTTGCGGTGCGTTTTTATCCATGAAAGTTATTTGAGTTTGTTTAATCTCTTATATGCATGATTGCTTATAGCCTCGTATTTCTTCTTCAAATCTTCCGTTTAGTTAGGCTGACTAGATCAATTTTTCTTGTCATGGGAAGAGGTGCTTTGTGATGGGTTCGATCTTATGGTGCTCAATCCCAGTCACAGAAGGGGAAATGACACGTATGTATCGTGTCTATTAAATATAACAAGATGGGGTCTATTCCTACATGAATAGATGTTTTCTCCATCATCTTATCGTTCTTATTGCATTACTCTGTTTCTCCATGAACTTAATACACTAGACACATGCTGGATAGCAGTTGATGTGTGGAGTAATAGTAGTAGATGCAGGAAGCAGTCGGTTTACTAATCTTGGACGTGATGCCTATATAATGATAATTGCCTGGATATCGTCATAATTATTTGAAGTTCTATCAATTGCCCAACAGAAAAAAAATTACCCGCCAAATGCTATTTTTCTCAAGAGAAGCCACTAGTGAAATCTACGGCCCCTAGATCTCTTCTTGTCATATTTGCCTTCGAGATCTATTTGTATTCGCTTTGATTTTCAGATCTATTAATCCAAAAATAAAAAAATACCTTGCTGCAATTTATAGTATTTATTTTATCTTGCATTCCCGCGAGATCTATTTATCCAATCTACTACAATTTTATCTATCGCTGGTACGCGTCGGTGCTATAAAAACAGTTTTTAACCCCTTTTCGTGATGGCATTTGGAACCGTCGCCTAGTGAGTGACGGCGATAGGGGGTCCTTCCCACACGACCCAGAAACTATCAGGGATATGTACCCTATAGTACTCCTACTCGTTTGTGCTCGCATTGCCACTGCAGTTGGTATTATGTGGTGCTACGTTTACAATGCGCGATCCATCACAAATGGTTCACTATTATAGAACGTGTATGATAAGCATACAATCACACGCATTCGCTTTTCCAATACTTCATGCCATAACTAATTAAGAAGCTTAGCTAATCGTCGCACGATTGTCGGACAGGATTACGAGTGCCCGCACCATTTGTGATATTATCTGACATCGCACACGCTTTATAAACAGCAACTGTGGGCATGCTTGCACACGTTTTCTCTCTGTGAACCGTCTCGGATTATGGTGTATATCACAAAAGTTTGTGTTTTACGAACGGTGTGTGCCATAACGACCTGGAGAGCGTAATTTCACCGTAATTTAATTGCTGCTATTTCAAATTGTACCGGATTTGAATTTGAATGTAGCTTTATTCATATCCATCAAGTTCAAACAACCAATGCATTATTTGATTCATAGATACATATGTTCTAGAATTAAATAAGAACCAAATAAAGAATGATGAACCACAGGTGAAATGCATTCTGGTTGATGAACAAGGTGAAGCAAAATGGCCATATTGTGCCCTCCTCCATGCAGAAGGCACGCTTGACTCTAGTCCAACCCCTTGTGATGGCCGACCGCCCATCCTTCACGCTCTTCATGAAAACATCTAGATAATCATCGTGTTCTGGTAGAAATACTTTAACCTTTGCATGCCCACCAATCATGTAGTTTGAGAGGTAATCTTGAGTAAACTGCTTTGGCAACCAATGCAAAGGAAAAAGATTCAGACCTTGTCATCTAACATAACTCATTATGGGCAGTAAAAAGAAGGCTGCAGAGTTCTTACTTACCATCGTGCAGTTCGTTGTTGTCTTGGATAAAGTGTAAACAAATAGTTTAATTTGCCATCTTTGGACCCATTTTACTAACAATCTTTATCAGCTTCCTCACTTGACGCTGGTTCATCGATATCTCATTGCCCCATATGCAGAAAGGGTCGAAGCACATATCTTTACCAATGAGATATGTACCTAAAAGCACCAAGTTAATATTAGAAGCTAAACAAAAATTGCACAATGATGTAGTATAATAATCTTTTATAATATCTTATAACATCCAATATACTCACATATTACATGAATTAACATCTTATATTATGGGCCGGAAGGAGTTTAGTGCATTCTTAGAAATTATCGGCTGATTAACTACTGTTATATCCATGGGTTACAGTTAGTTTGAGCTAGTTTGGGCTCAAATAGCCCTAAGTATATCTAAACATGAGGGCTAGTTTGAGCTAGTTGCATATATAACCCACCCAAAAAAACTAGCCAACCCAAGAGGTGCTAATTGGAGCTAGTTCTCCTAGTGCATTTATTGTCAATCTAGCCCTGCCATCCAAACAACTCTTTGGATGGAGTTAGTTCAGGGTTAGTGATGAGCTAGAAACTAACTCTAACCTATAGCTAAGTTGAGTATCCAAACAGGGTTGTGTTGTTGTTGTTGTTGTTGTTGTGGTGGTTACTGCTACTGCTCTTCTACGAATATCTAGACATCATCAGAACATTAATGTAACACTCTTACTTGTTGCCATGTAGCCTAGGATTGCATATTTAGACATTAAGTACAGTGCATGTCGCTATCTGCCTCCGATATATTACATATGGCCCTAGTTAACCTAACGATAAATAGGTTGCAGATATATTCAATTAAAAGTCCGATTCACCGATTAGTCCCTTCTCAGCCCCCGGCCTATATGGTACCAGCTGCCGATATCCTGAACAGTGAGATATATAAGCCATGGGATGAAACTAACCTCGACGGAAAACAACAGTCGTTTTCAAAACTGTCCTATGTAGGTACATCGAGAAGCATGTTAAGCACAATAGGCTAAACATCAACCAAAATTATCCATGGCAGACAAAATAATCTCCAAAAGATAGCTTCAGTGTGCAGGTTTAAGCACGCTAGTAAAGCAAAACAAGTGGAAAGGTGTGTTAATTGCAACAGGCCTAAGATTTAACAACAAGCAAACATAGTCATTCAAACTGGTATTGTGCCGGTCTAAGTACACTGGTTATTGATAAAAAAATGGAAAGGCGTGTTAACTACAAGATGCAGCAACCAAATGTAGTCATTCATAGTGGTACTGTTGAAACTGGTACTGGCGAAATTGAAATGCACAGTTCATATTTGCACATATAGAACATCATGTTGTGAATAACTGGAGTAAACAAGGCATACTACGAACAACCAAAGACATCATTTGATACTGGACATATGCTAAGTACAAACAACCGAACAATCAAAAAACTTTAAAAGAGGCATATGCTAGCTATAACAGGCTTAACATCAAGCAAATATATGCATTCCTATCAGTAAGTTTAAAACTGGATTGATGATATGTACTGCACAGTAAATAATTGCACATATAGAGCATCACATTGTGAACAACTGAAATAAACAAGGCATACAACAAACAACCAGATATAGCAATTAAAACTGGACATATTCTCACTACACTACAAAAGGGACTCGACAAAACAAATCATGGGTTTCCCCCTATGAAGAGGCACGGCAAAACAAATCATGGGTTTCCTCACTTGTCACAGATGGGCTCGTTCCCGTGGGAAGAGCATGAACCCTGGATGCGCTCCATGTTGTTGCAGATGGGCTCCTTCCCCTTGGAAGAGCACGGCTGTAGGGTGCCCTCCCCTATGAAGAGGCACGGAAAAACAAATCATGGGTTTCCTCACTTGTCACAGATGGGCTCGTTCCCGTGGGAAGAGCATGAACCCTGGATGCGCTCCATGTTGTTGCAGATGGGCTCCTTCCCCTTGGAAGAGCACGGCTGTAGGGTGCCCTCCCTGATGTCGTAGACGGGTGCTTTCCCCTTGGAAGAGCTGATGGGCTCTTTCCCCTTGGAAGAGCCGAAGAGGGTGCCCTCCTCGTGGTCGCCAACGATGAGGTATGACTTGGAAGCTGTGGATCCCAAGCCAGCGTCGCAGAACGTGTCCTTCAGAAATAAAAGAGGCTCGATGGCGATGTAGGATGGCAAATTGTTGACAGGGAGCAAGAGGAGATCAGCGGCGAGGCCATGGATGAGATCGACGGCGGTTGAACCCGAGGGGTTGGGGGTGGGCCACTTAACATGTGACATAGCCTGCCTCAGGCCATCGCTGTCGATGACCTCGATGTCGTAGCCGGTGGCCGAGTCATGCCCTCATACTCTAGCCTGCTGCTTGAGTGCCTGCCGCCAGTAATGGTCGTCAGCTTCCTCAGCGTCATCGTGCGAAGAGACCGCGATACTCCTCTTTTGGGCCAGTCGCTCCTCGAGCTCCATGGGAAGCGTAGCCAGGCTTAGGCTGCGACACTCTGGAGTGGGGGATGGGGATGGGGATCTATGGGAAAGGGGGCGTTTGGCAGGCATCATCTAATAAACTCAGGGCGGCCTGGGTATGGAGATCGGTGGGTAAGCTGCACGGGTAAACCAGCAGATGTTGACAATGGAGGACTTGCGGTGGTGGTGGGGGGACTTTGCTAGGGTTTCGAGCGAGGGAGGGAGTGTGTGTGTAAAGCACGCCTGGAGGTTTTGGTGCGTGTGTGTGTGGGTGGAGGGGGGGCGGGGGGTGTTTCATGAAATGACGGGGTACTGAAAATTTTACTACGCGGGACGGCGGGAGTCAAACGCAGGAGTGAAATGCCGGGGCTATTGAAAATTTTGATGATGGTGCATCGCACACGGTCCTGAGATAACATCTGTGTGTTATGAAACAGAAAAACCCTCAAGGCGGGCAGATATTTTCGAGGGATGCAGGTGGGATTGGGAACAAGAAACATCACACATGGTCCGTAGATAACAACCGTGTGTTATTAAACAGAAAAACCCTCGAGGTGGGCAGATAGTTTCGAGGGATGCGGGCGGGGAACAAGAAACATCACACACGGTCGAAACACAATAACCTTGTGCTATCAAACAGAAAAAAGCTGCGGGCGGGTAGATATTTTTTAGAGAGTAAGCCTCGTGGAGCCGAATGCACACGGTTAGCTTGAGTGAACCGTGTCTGTTGCGTCATCCGACTTGTCTAATGTTCATAAATTTGGCGAAAAATGACGCGGGAGAGGGTTAGAACAGGAACGCACTTGCATGTGGACCAAATTTATGTATGAAAAGGGTGGTTTGATTTTCAAATACCAAATGCAACTTCGATTTGGCACCTATCTCGCAAAGCGCACGGTATTGCTTGCCCCCCCTCATGTCAGCATGAAGGGAATCCTAAGCTATGAATGCATGCCCCCTCCCCCCCCCCCCAATCGAGGTTCACCTAGCAAAGTGCGAAGTAGCTAGCAGCCCCCCTCCCTTGTGTTAGCACGAAGGGAATCCTAAGCTATGAATGCATGCCCCCCCCCAACCGAGGTTCACCTAGCAAAGTGGGAAGTAGCAAGTAGCCCCCTCCCTCGTGGTCGGCATGAAGGGAATCCTAAGCTATGAATGCATGCCCTCCCCCAACCGAGGTTCACCTAGCAAAGTGCGGTACCTAGTAGCCCCCTCCCTCGTGGTCGGCACGAAGGGAATCCTGCTATGAATGCATGCCCCGTCACCCCAAACCGAGGTTCAGCTAGCAATGTGCGAAGTAGCTAGCAGCCACCCCCTCCCCCGTGTCGGCACGAAGGGAATCCTAAGCTATGAATGCATGCCCCCCCAACGGAGGTTCAGCTAGCAAAGTGCAAACTAGCTAGCAGCTCCCCTCGTGTCGGCACGAAGGGAATACTAAGCTATGAATGCATGCTCCCCCAACCGAGGTTCACTTAGCAAAGTGCAAAGTAGCTAGCAGCCCCTCCCCTCGTGTCGCCATGAAGGGAATCCTAAGCTATGAATGCATGCCCCCCGACCGAGGTTCACCTAGAAAAGTGTGAAGTACGTAGAAGCCCCTGCCTCCCCCACACACACTTTCAGTCGGCGGGCCAAAGAGGCATGTCTCACCAAGATGTATCGTAAAAAGTACCAAGAATGATCCACCTTGGCCGTACAACCTCTCTCTTGTTGTTGGTCAAAGTGATGGCCGTCCATGCGACCCCGGAGATGGGCTAGCCTGCCAATAGTCACGCAAGTAGGTAGTCCCTGAGGACAACCACTGCATGCATGTGGCCCAAACATATGTATGGAGAGGTGTGTTTTTGAGTAACAATGGAACAACTTTGTTGTGAATCCGTGATTTCGAACTAGAGATCCCCACACCGAGTGAGGGTTAGGTTGACGATGCATATGTATGTTACACCACATTTCAAGCCAACGACGGGGATTCAAGCATGCATGCGTGCATAGTATATGCGCTCAAACTTAATTATGTCTGAATCTCACCATGACCTGTACTACGATAACACGAAGCAAATGAAGAATCCGCCATGGTAACCTATCTTGTTGTCAGTCAAGGTGATCATGGATGTCCACGCAGGCCCACGAATATATAGGCTTGTCGACGATAACCACACGAGGGAGTGTACCATTTGAAGGCAACCACTATATGCATATGTATGGAGGTGATGTGTGCATGCATGTTTGAATACCATTTCACAACATTGACGTGGCGTGTGCGTCAAAAATCGTACACTAGCTCCCCACACAGAGCGAGATCGGTTCATGACGTGTCGTCGTACTAGCCACTTCGACTTGATGGGAGGTATTCATGCGTACACATGCATGTGTGTGTGCTCAAACTGTATCATGCTTGTCATCCCAGAGCATGACCTATATATATACCGTATTACAGGCAAAAAAATAATCTCCAAGTGGGCCCACAGATGGAAAGCATCGATATCGCTGATAACCACTTAAGTGGGTGCAAGAGGACAACCACCACCGCTTTGCATGTGGGCCAAACATATATATGTTGAACACCCAAAATGCACAAATTTGATGTGCCACATGCCTCAAAAACCGTAAACCATGCACCCACACAGAGAGAGGTTCATGAAGCGTATTACATATGATGGTCCCCTTCCCCCCTCTTCACCGCATACTATATGCTCCTGACGTAATATGTACAACCCAAAAGAATCCTCATCGATGGTGAAATTAATTAACCTCTCCTGATGTAGGTCAAAGTGATGCATGCATGCATCGACGATGGCCTCATGGGCCCATAGATGGAAGCGTTACATGTGATTTTCCAAGCTAGGATAACCACCGCGTGTATGCATGTGGCCTAAAGAGGTGTTGTGTGATGTTTGAATAGACAATTTCACAATTTTGATGTGGCACGTGCCTCGGAAGCTGAGAAGTCCCAACAGTGAGTAAGGTGTAGTTGTTCATGGACACGTACGTATAGTATATATGCTAGTCCCCTCCCACCTCTTCAATGCATACTATATACCACCATAACACAAGCAAAAAAGATTCTACCTTGCTCGAGGAGCCTCTCAATTTGTTTTTTCCTTCGAACCCCTGCTCGAGGAGCCTCTCAACAATCTCCTCATCATTTACTCCCTCTGAAAAATTCTGAAATTTTTGGTGACTCAAAATAAAAGTGAACCAAACTCAACAAAATTAATAGCAACTACTCATACAAGTGTCTAGAGGCTGTATCATGCATCAAAACTACTTTGGACCATATAAATTTGACATGCAAGCTCAAGAACAAGGTCACCATAGTAGCAAAAATTTGCAATAAATAAAGCACTAGAACAAAAACTAATTGGACAATTGGAGGAGTCACATACCGAAGAACAATCCCCCAAAACAGTTTTGCAAATGGAGCTTTGCACAAAGAGATCGAAAATGACGGCAAGATGAGCAAGAACACGGGTTTGAGCAACGGAATGATTTGTTCTAGAGGAAGACGAAGTGGATGGGTGCTGGAATAAGTGAGGGGGACCTACGTGGGACCCACAAGGCAGGGGGCATGCCTAGGGGGTAGGGCGTGCCCTCCACCCTTGTGGTTCGTTGGTGTTGCCCCCTGGTGCATTCTTAGTGGCAGAAATTCTAAAATATTCTATAAAAAATTATACTAATTTTTCAGGGCATTTGGGGAACTTTTAATTTCGGGACATTTTTATTGCATGGATAATTCAGAATTGTGCTTTCTAAATTCATCCATCTCATGCTCATCAAAAGGAATCCATTAACAAGGTTGATCAAGTCTTATTAACAAACTTCTTCCGAGTGAGATGAAACCGGAGAACTTTTGAAGAACACTAGGTTACCTCCATGGGGATATGCATGTCCCCAACAATAAGAATATCATATTTATTTTTGATAGTAGTGAGAGGGATGTAGCGACCTGAACCAAAATCGGTCAAATCTCTGTGTCTGTACCATCCCAAGATCATGCTGGTACTCACAGTACATCGATGTAGTAATCAAAGTTCAATCACACCTGAATATTATTACACGATTCTCATATAGAGTCTTTATTACAAGAGAATAAATTCAGCTCAAGGCCAACTCATGAGAAATAAACTACTAATGTTGCGGAAGCGTAGAAGTAAAGCGAGTCCATCCGACTCCAAAGGGCAATCGCCAAGCGCGGAGCGTAGCCTCACCCCGATCGAATATACCTCGCAACATAAGACGTTGCAGCCATGTAGGTCAGCTTTTTGAATAAGCTGGCAAGTCATGAAGAATAACAATAATAAAGTTACTAACACTATATGCATTTTGGCTGTGGAGCTCTAAGTTTCATCATTTTGCGAAAAGCCAGTTTTTCCCTACTACAGTGGACTTGCTTGCAAAAATTACTACAAATTATTGGTAGTTATTGAGATGGTTCCGCCAACCAATATCTCATTCCCAAATTATTAAGTCATAAAACCCCTCAAATTAATTTATTAGTTTAGTGTTGAGATTTCCGAATACTTCCAAGTTCCAGAGGCTCAATTTGTCCGTAATCGGGACACGGCTAATCGATTAGATCTTTAACTCGCAGAGGTTTATGACTTTTCCCGCAAGAATCATTCCTCCTTTTAAAGTCTTCGCACTTCATGGTGTTTGAAGACGGATGAATGAAACAGGTCTTCCAAAGAGTTCTTCCGCTACGCGGTACCCATCCAATCCTACCGTTCTTCTACATCTCGTAGTACCGCCCAGCCAGCGTCACTACTAGGGTCAACCCAGCCAGAGCCCATAATGGCTTGCGGCTGCACATGTAAGCTTCCGGTCATGGGGCATCCATCCTTCTCTTCGTGGCTGGGTGAAGCTCGCAAGATGTCATGGCACTTCTCCATGCATCCCGCCAACCACTGGGTTCTCCAGGTGCCCACAACCGCCCTCCACCCAAGAGTGAATTTCAAGTCCATCTTGATCATTGTAGTTCATGGGGTTGTCATCATCATTGACTCTCACATCTTGCTTATGAATTTCACTCAACCAAAACCCGTCTACGAGCATAGCAAAGTAAACTACTTCGTCCCGGGGGTCATGGTAACAAGGGGGTTGGTTCATCCTACCACATGATACTACTCAAGATTAATAACTTCAAAATTTCAACTACTGCATGCATGGTGGGGTCGTGACAATTTCTAATGCACAAAAAACATAGGTATAGAAATAACATGATCAAAACTTGCCTTGCTGATGATCCTCGAAGCTAAAGATTCAGAGTAGCAAGCTTAGACTCCGGAAACTCTACCGAGACAAACAAATCACAATAACCATATAGCAATAGGATCACATAACACAATAGCATAACAAAGTAACACACAAAAACCAACAAAGCAAAACCCAAAGGGAGAAACTCAAAGAAAACCAACTCAAAATTTTCAGTACTTTAAACAACAACTAAAAGTAGTTTTATATAAAAAATTTCAACATAACCTAATCATGGTTTTAGGTTAACTTAATGAAAAGAATTCATTAAACAACTAGGAGCAAAAAGAATTAATTTAAAATCTATTATGAAACTCCTATTAGGCCTAATTCAATTTCTATTAAGAAAATAAAATAAAACTTTTATTTATTATAAATAAAAGTTCATCCTATAAAGTGACAGAAACTATCCTAGAATAATCAATCACATGTTAAAAATAAATTTATTTACTATTTAAAATAATAGGAAAACAGAGCTAGTTAATTAATTTGGATTAACAAGATTCTTCTTAAAACTATTTTTTATTAATCCTAAAATACCCAAATTAATTCCTATGGTTTGGCAATGTCAAAATAAAGTTGGGACAAAAAGAATCATATAAAATAATTTTTCTAACTCAAGTTATAACAGATTTACTATTCTGACTAAAACTAAATTAAAGCAATTTTAATTAATTTTAACATAGCTAAATATATATTCTACAGAAACTATAGAAAATTTGCAAACCAACAAAAAAAGAATCACCTAAAAATATTAAACAGAATAAAAGATATGAATTTTTCAAAACAGAAACTATTCTGTTAAAACAGAAAAACAAAAATAAAAGAAAAAGGCCTAATGGGCCTAAACTACGCACTGTGCGTCAAATAGCCTAAACGGGCCTAGGGTTAAACTAAAACGGGCCGGGCTAAAAAAATAAACCTAACTAATTAGACCGTAACGAACCGGGCCGGTTTTCTAAATAAAAACATACCCCTTCGGGGTCTAATCCTAGCCGTAGATGGGGATCGGACGGCGGAGGGGGTTTCCGGCGACCTACCGGAGTTCGGCAACGGCGGCGGTGGCGGCGAGAGTGCGTTGAGGGCTCCGGTCGTCGGGGAGGTCGACGGAGTGGCCGGGAGGATGCGGGGGAGCTCGGGGAAGCTTCTGGAGGGGTCGGGGGAGGTCGGGGGTGGCTAGGGCGGCGACGGCGACGAGTATGGCGGCGGCGGGAGCTTCGGGCTCCGGTGAGCTCGAACGAGAGAGAGAGGGGGTTCGGCGAGGGCTAGGGGGGGAATGGGGTGCGCGGCGACGGCTTTTATAGTCGGGCCCTCGCCTCGCTCGGGGCGATCGGGCGATCGGGATCCGGATCCTTGGGATCCGCGATCATGGCGGCGACGGCGTGGCGTGGGCGAGGGGTAGACGATGGGGGCGGGCCCCGCTGTCAGTGAGAGAGAGAGGGGTGAGGAGCGAGCGGGTGGCGTGGCGTAAGGGGTTCGGGCGGCGAGTGAGGCTGGCTCGGTCGGCTCGGCTGGCTGGCCTCTGGCCGCCTGGTGGGCGGGTGGTGGGGGGTTTGGGCTGGCTGGGCTAGGGCTAGCCGGGCGCTTGGGGTGGGTTTTCTATTTTTTAAATTTATTTTTTAATAAAACAAAACAGATATAAAACATAATCTATAAATATTTTATATAGGGTATATATATACCAAAATGATCAGGGGAATATTCCCTATCATTTGAACATTTTTCCAAAGGCAAAATCCAAACTTTATAAAAATCCATTTTTTTCAAATTCAAATAAAATTCAGATTTGAATCCAAAACTTTTGGCAATGTTTTCCTCTGATATTTTTGGAGTGTCATGTTTACTCCTCTCATACTTTTGATCAAGTATTTATCAGACATAGTTTTTGAAATGTTTCCCACTTGCCAAAGTTTGAATTCAAATTCAAAACTCAAAATCCTCTGAAACTTCAAATGGCACTCAAATTCAAACAGAATGCATAGATGCTTAGCTATAATTGTAAAACATTCCAAATAGGAAATTTGGGATGTTACAAACCTACCATTTTAAGATGAATCTAGCCCTCGAGATTCGGGTTGGCTAGCAAATAGGTGCGGATGGTCTCAAGAAGGTCTTCTTGGCGCTCTGTGTGGTTTCTTCCTCGGAGTGATGACTCCACAGCACCTTGCAAAACTTGATGACCTTGCCGCGGGTGACTCTGGTCGCAGTCTCGAGAATTCGGACGGGTTTCTCCTTGTAGGTCAGATCACTGTCAAGCTGTATGGCCTCTAAGGGCACTGTGTCTCTCAACGGAACATCGGCCATGTCGGCATGACACTTCTTCAGCTGAGAAACATGGAAGACATCATGAACTCCGGACAATCCTTCCGGCAATTCCAACTTGTAAGAAACTTCTCCACGACGTTCGAGGATTTTGTAGGGGCCAATGAATCGGGGTGCTAACTTTCCCTTGACACCAAACCTCTTGATTCCACGAAGTGGGGACACACGAAGATATGCTCGGTCTCCGACTTCGTAAGTCACTTCCTTGCGCTTACTGTCGGCATAACTCTTCTGTCTTGACTGTGCTATCTTGAGCCTGTCTCGAATCAACTTGACTTTCTCTTCGGAATCCCTGATAAGGTCGGAACCGAAAAGGGATCGATCTCCAACACTATCCCACAGCAATGGTGTTCTGCACCTCCTTCCGTATAGAGCTTCGAAAGGGGCCATCTTCAGACTGGATTGATAACTGTTGTTGTATGAGAACTCTGCGTATGGCAAATTATCATCCCAGCTAGACCCATAGTCTAGTACACAAGCTCTCAACATGTCCTCCAGAATCTGGTTGACTCTCTCGGTCTATCCATCATCTGCGGATGAAAAGCTGATGAATTCCAGCCTCGCACTCCATAGTTTCATGCAATCGCTTCCAAAACTTTGAGGTAAACTGCGTTCCTCTATCTGACACGATTTTCCTCGGAACTCCATGCAGACATACGATCCTGGTCATGTATATCTTGGCCAACTTAGCACTGGTATAGGTAGTCTTCACGGGAATGAAGTGAGCTACCTTGGTCAAACGATCAACCACTACCCAGATAGAATCATAACCTGAACGGGTCCTGGGTAATCCTGTGATGAAATCCATTCCAAGTTTCTCCCATTTCCAATCGGGAATCGGCAAAGGTTGAAGTAACCCTGCTGGCTTCTGATGTTCTGCCTTTACTCGTTGACAAACATCGCATACGGCTACGTACTCGGCAATATCCTTCTTCATACCTGTCCACCAGAAACTTTCCTTCAAATCCAGGTACATCTTGGTGTTGCCGGGGTGAATCGAGTACGGTGAATCATGAGCCTCCTGAAGAATTAGCTTCCTGAGTTCGGGATCATTGGGCACATAGATACGATCCTCGAACCATATAGTCCCGTGTTCATCCTTACGAAATCCTTTAGCTTTTCCTTCATCCATCTTTTGCTTTATCTCATCAATTTCCTTGTCCGACTTACGGCTTCACGAATCCTTTCGGTCAAAGTGGACTGAACTTCCAGAGTGGCAACGAATCCTCTCGAACTATCTCCATCGGAGATTTCGAGGTCATCGACTAACTCCTGGGTAATCCTCCTGCTGTAAGAGTATTCACATAACTCTTACGGCTCAAAGCATCTGCTACAACATTAGCCTTACCGGGTGGTAATGCAATCTCATGTCATAGTCCTTTATCAACTCTAGCCATCTCCTCCGCTCGAGGTTCAATTCCTTCTGCGTGAAAATATACTTCAAGCTCTTGTGATCTGTAAACATCACAACGGTTTCCGATGAGGAAATGTCTCCTGTGTCTTGAGTGCATGCACTACGGCTGCTAACTCCAAATCATGTGTGGCATAATTCATCTCATGAGGTCGAGCTGTCCGGAGGCATAAGCTACAACTTTTCCTTCCTGCATGAGTACTCCTCCGAGTCCTTGACGAGAAGCGTCACAATAAACCTGGTATTCCTTGTGTATGTCCGCAAAATCAATACTGGGGCTGTGACCAACCGTTTCTTTAATTCCTGAAAACTGGCTTCACATTCCTCGGTCCAAACATACTTGGCTTCCTTCTTCAACAGCTCAGTCATGGGCTTGGCAATCTTCGAGAAGTTCTCGATAAACCTCCGATAATATCCTGCGAGTCCGAGAAAACTACGGATCTCCTTGATCGAGGTGGGTGGCGCCAATTGGTGATCGATTCAACCTTGGCGGGATCAACTGCTATTCCTTCTCCTGAAATAACATGTCCGAGGAATCCAACTTCCTTCAGCCAAAATTCACATTTGCTGAACTTGGCATACAACTGATGTTCTCGAAGTTTCTCCAGAACTAGACGCAAATGTTCCTTATGCTCTTCCTCGCTCTTGGAGAAAATCAATATATCATCGATGAACACCACGACAAACTTGTACAGATATTCCATGAACACCTTGTTCATCAAATTCATGAAGTATGCAGGAGCATTAGTCAATCCAAATGACATGACGGTATACTCATATAAACCATACCTGGTAGTGAATGCTGTTTTGGGTATATCCTTTTCACGGATCTTCAACTGATGATACCCTGATTGAAGATCGATCTTAGAGAATACCTTGGCTCCAACTAGCTGATCAAACAAGTCATTAATCATCGGCAGAGGGTACTTGTTCTTGATGGTTACTTCGTTCAATGCACGATAATCCACAACCATCCTCAAGCTTCCATCCTTCTTCTCTACCAAAAGAACTGGGGCTCCCCAAGGTGATGAGCTTGGACGAATATATCCTTTCTCCAATAACTCATTAATTTGGTCCTTGATCTCTTTCAACTCATTCGGTGGCATCCGATAAGGTCTCTTGGATATTGGGGCTGTGCTGCAATAGCTCAATCGAAACTCAATGTCCCCGTCCGGTGGCATTCTGGTAATTCCTCCGAAACACATCGGGAAAATCTTGCACTACTGGCACTTCCTCCTGAACAACTCCCGTGAGGGAATGCACCTGATTCTTCATTTGGCTGTGCCTGGCTACATACTTGATCCTCTTCGCCCGGGTGGTGAGAGAATAGACTTCTGGGCACAATCTATGTTCCCTTCAAACTTTGACAACCAATCCATGCCTAGGATTACATCCAAGGTCTGGGTTTCCAACACTATGAGGTCTGCGGGAATTTATGGTTCCCAATGTTGAGGGTTGCGTGACAGCCTACACCTGCCATCATTTCTCCTCCTGCGGAACTGACGCGAAGGGGGCTTCTAAGGGTTTTAGTGGGTAACCCGTACTTTTCCACAACTACCCTTGATATGAATGAATGCGTTGCACCAGAATCAAAGAGTACCAAAACTGAACGTGAATTCAATAAAAACTTACCAACCACAGTGTCTGGCTGATCATAGACGTCCTCCACGTCAATGTGGTTCACCTGAGCACGAGGGAACGGATTGGGCTTCTTCGCTGAGCCTCCATTTCCATTTCCATTCCTCTGCTTGGCCTCCGGGCAGTCGGTGGCATAGTGCCCTGTCTTCTCGCACTTGAAGCAGGTGATGTGGCTCAGATCCTTGAGCCGGGCAGAACGGTGCTGATTGCCATTAACGCTTCCATTGCCATTGCCATGGCCTGACTTGTTGTCCTGGCTGCGGTTGCTCCCATTTCTCCATGGTTATGACCTCCATGGTTATGATGGGTGTGCCCTCCCGAGTATGGTGCATAACGGGCTTCGCTGAGCTCCCGAGTTGTGCTTCCCTAGCTGTACTTCCGCTATGCATTCTATCTGCTGCTGCTTGCCTTCAAGTATGGTGGCCTTGTCTACCAGCTCTGGTAGTTGTTGAAGGTAGCCACAATAAGCTGCATGCTCGGTTCATCATTGAGTCCCTCAAGGAACTTCTCCTGCTTTGCGGCATCTGTGGCCACATAAATCGGGGCATAGCGAGCGAGCTTGTTGATTCATCCACGATCTTGTGCCACAAGACGGTTCCCTGGCGTAAGTTGCGGAACTCACGCTTCTTCAGACTCATGGCTCCAGCTGAGACATGAGCGGTGCGGAAGGCCTGCTGGAACTGATCCCATGTGATGGCTCCAATGGGATAGGTGGCGGTGTAGTTCTCCCACTAAGAAGCTGCAGGTCCATCAAGTTGATGCGCGGCAAAGCGCACCTTCTCAGCGTCAGTGCATCCAACAGTGATTAGCTCTGTTCCGACTTTGCGGAGCCAATCATCAGCCACAATCGGCTCAGTGCTACTAGAGAACACTGGCGGATTCAGTCTCAGAAATCGAGTCAAGTTGTCCACAGGGGGTGGTGGCGGTGGGTTGTTGGTGTTGTTGTTCTGATTCTGGATAAGTAGCTGCATCAGTGCATTCTGCTGCTGGAGCAGCTGGGTGAGCTCCGCGGAAACCAAAGGTCACGCCCTCGGAGGCATCCGTGTTTTGGAGTGGATGAGAAAATTAGAATAGAACAATGGTCTATGAGAAATAACACTACCCATATGAATGCACAATCACAAAACACACCAATCATTTATTCATTCCACTCAAACAAGGTTCAAAATCGATTACAAAAGCTCATGACTAATCGAAGGAAAAAATATCGGCCTAACTGATCGACGAAAAAGGAAAAATAACATGGTGGTCGACTAAAAGTCTTCATCAATAATCCTTGCGTCCTTAGTTGTGGCGCCTCCTCTTGTGACTCCTTGGTGGTACTCCTTCATAATCCTGATCATTACTCACGAGGGTCCTTCATCTCCACTCGGATAAAGGTCCTCTCCCAAGTCCATCCTTTCCTCTATCGCGCAAGCTTCATCTTCGGTCGTCGATTGTCTCCATGAAGTCCGCGACTTCTTCCTCATGGCCAAGGAAGTCTGCGTGCCTTCTCCTCCAGCCCAGTTCACGAAACAAAGGCTTCGGTGTGTCTTCGAAGTTACTGAGTCTGAATCTCCGCTTCTCGAGAAGACACTCCAAGTCCTGGATGTAAGAGAGTGGAATCGTCCTCCACGGCACGGATGATATCTCCATTCCTTGCCCCGCGAGAAACCATGGCGAGGTCTCGAGAGATCGAGCTCGCCTCAGACTCCTCTCGGAGATGTCCAAGTGCTCGATAGATCGCCACGTCCCTTCCGATGATCCAGTTGAACTCGTGAACTCAAAGTCAATAGGCTCCGTGTGTCCTCCGAAGGTTCTCCCAGGATATGCACCTCAATCTCAGAGCGGTGTCCGTCGGAAGTGCATTGGTTGGCTTCCCGTGATCGAGGGTAGAGCGATCTTCAGCTTCTTCACCATCTCGACCAGCTTTCTTCAAGGGCATCGCCTCATCGGGCTGGCAAAACTCCGTAGCAAACCGGGGTGAACTCGACGGCCATCTAGAATGTTGAAAATAGGAGAAGAGTCGAATTGAACAGGGAGAATTATGGAATGATAAGGATAAAAGTAAATGGTCTCTTCCTATGGCTTTCCGATCCTAGGGGTTACGATCCTACGGTCAGCGTGTGCTCGATACCATCTCAGAGCGACCTGAACCAAAATCGTCAAATCTACGTATCTGTACCATCCCAAGATCATCTTTGGTACTCACAAAGACATCGATGTAGTAATCAAAGTTCAATCACACCTGAATATTATTACACGATTCTCATATAGAGTCTTTATTACAAGAGAATAAATTCGCTCAAGGCCAACTCATGAGAAATAAACTACTAATGGTGCGGAAGCGTAGAAGTAAAGCGAGTCCATCCGACTCCAAAGGGCAATCGCCAAGCGCGGAGCGTAGCCTCACCCCGATCGGAATATACCTCGCAACATAAGACGTTGCAGCCATGTAGGTCAGCTTTTGAATAAGCTGGCAAGTCATGAAGAATAACAATAATAAAGTTACTAACACTATATGCATTTTGGCTGTGGAGCTCTAAGTTTCATCATTTTGCGAAAAGCCAGTTTTTCCCTACTACAGTGGACTTGCTTGCAAAAATTACTACAAATTATTGGTAGTTATTGAGATGGTTCCGCCAACCAATATCTCATTCCCAAATTATTAAGTCATAAAACCCCTCAAAATAATTTATTAGTTTAGTGTTGAGATTTCCGAATACTTCCAAGTTCCAGAGGCTCAATTTGTCCGTAACCGGGGACACGGCTAATCGATTAGATCTTTAACTCTGCAGAGGTTTATGACTTTTCCCGCAAGAATCATTCCTCCTTTTAAAGTCTTCGCACTTCATGGTGTTTGAAGACGGATGAATGAAACAGGGTCTTCCAAAGAGTTCTTCCGCTACTGCGGTACCCATCCAATCCTACCGTTCTTCTACATCTCGTAGTACCGCCCAGCCAGCGTCACTACTAGGGTCAACCCAGCCAGAGCCCATAATGGCTTGCGGCTGCACAGTAAGCTTCCGGTCATGGGGCATCCATCCTTCTCTTCGTGGCTGGGTGAAGCTTTCCGCAAGATGTCATGGCACTTCTCCATGCATCCCGCTAACCACTGGTTCTCCAGGTGCCCGTCAACCGTCCTCCACCCAAGAGTGAATTTCAAGTCCATCTTGATCATTGTAGTTCATGGGGTTGTCATCATCATTGACTCTCACATCTTGCTTATGAATTTCACTCAACCAAAACCCGCTCACGAGCATAGCAAAGTAAACTACTTCGTCCGGGGTCATGGTAACAAGGGGGTTGGTTCATCCTACCACATGATACTACTCAAGATTAATAACTTCAAAATTTCAACTACTGCATGCATGGTGGGGTCGTGACAATTTCTAATGCACAAAAAACATAGGTATAGAAATAACATGATCAAAACTTGCCTTGCTGATGATCCTCGTAAGCTAAAGATTCGTAGTAGCAAGCTTCGCACTCCGGAAACTCTACCGAGACAAACAAATCACAATAAGCATATAGCAATAGGATCACATAACACAATAGCATAACAAAGTAACACACAAAAACCAACAAAGCAAAACCCAAAGGGAAAAACTCAAAGAAAACCAACTCAAAATTTTCCTACTTTAAACAACAACTAAAAGTAGTTTTATATAAAAAAATTCAACATAACCTAATCATGGTTTTAGGTTAACTTAACAGAAAAGAATTCATTAAACAACTAGGAGCAAAAAGAATAAATTTAAAATCTATTATGAAACTCCTATTAGGCCTAATTCAATTTCTATTAAGAAAATAAAATAAAACTTTTATTTATTATAAATAAAAGTTCATCCTATAAAGTGACAGAAACTATCCTAGAATAATCAATCACATGTTAAAAATAAATTTATTTACTATTTAAAATAATAGGAAAACAGTAGCTAGTTAATTAATTAGGATTAACAAGATTCTGCTTAAAACTATTTTTTATTAATCCTAAAATACCCAAATTAATTCCTATGGTTTGGCAATGTCAAAATAAAGTTGGGACAAAAGAATCATATAAAAATAATTTTTCTAACTCAAGTTATAACAGATTTACTATTCTGACTAAAACTAAATTAAAGCAATTTTAATTAATTTTAACATAGCTAAATATATATTCTACAGAAACTATAGAAAATTTGCAAACCAACAAAAAAAGAATCACCTAAAAATATTAAACAGAATAAAAGATATGAATTTTTCAAAACAGAAACTATTCTGTTAAAACAGAAAAACAAAAATAAAAGAAAAAGGCCTAATGGGCCTAAACTACGCACTGTGCGTCAAATAGCCTAAACAGGCCTAGGGTTAAACTAAAATGGGCCAGGCTAAAAAAAATAAACCTAACTAATTAAACCGTAACGAACCGGGCCGGTTTTCTAAATAAAAACATACCCCTTCGGGGTCTAATCCTAGCCGTAGATGGGGATCGGACGGCGGAGGGGTTTCGGCGACCTCCGGAGTTCGGCGACGACGGCAAGCGGGCGAGAGTGCATTGAGGGCTCCGGTCGTCGGGAGGTCGACGGAGTGGCCGGGAGGATCGGGAGGCTCGGGAAGCTTGGAGGGTCGGGGAGGTCGGGGTGGCTAGGGCGGCGACGGCGACGAGTATGGCGGCGGCGGGAGCTTCGGGCTCGGTGAGCTCGAACGAGAGAGAGGGGTTCAGCGAGGCTAGGGGGAATGGGGTCTTGGCGGCGACTTTTATAGCCGGGCCTCGTCCTCGCTTCGGGGCGATCGGGCGATCGGGATCCCGGATCCCGGGATCCGCGATCTCTGCGGCGGCAGCGTGGCGCGGGCGAGGTAGAGCGGGGGGCGGGCACTGTCTGTCGATGAGAGAGAGAGGGTGAGGAGCGGCGGGTGGCGCGTAAGGGGTTCGGGCGAGGGGCGAGTGAGGCCGGCTCGGTCGGCTCATTGGCTGGCCTCTGGGCCGCCAGTGGGCAGTGGTGGGGGGGTTTCAGGCTTGGTGGGCAGGGGCCTAAATGGCGCTGGGGTGGGTTTTCTATTTTTTAAGTTTATTTTTTAATAAAACAAAACTGATATAAAACATAATCTATAAATATTTTATATAGGGTATATATATACCAAAATGATCAGGGAATATTCCTATCATTTGAACATTTTTCCAAAGGCAAAATCCAAACTTTATAAAATCCATTTTTTCAAATTCAAATAAAATTCAGATTTGAATCCAAAACTTTTGGCAATGTTTTCCTCTGATATTTTTGGAGTGTCATGTTTACTCCTCTCATACTTTTGATCAAGTATTTATCAGACATAGTTTTTGAAATGTTTCCCACTTGCCAAAGTTTGAATTCAAATTCAAAACTCAAAATCCTCTGAAACTTCAAATGGCACTCAAATTCAAACAGAATGCATAGATGCTTAGCTATAATTGTAAAACATTCCAAATAGGAAATTTGGGATGTTACAAGGGAATTGAAAACCTCCAACAGTAATAGTTGAAATTTTTACAATAGAATTGATACTATGAACTTGAGGTTGTTTCTTTGGAAAGTGTACCATATGTTCATTACCATTAACATGAAAAGTGACGTTGCCCTTGTTGCAATCAATAACAGCCCCTGCAGTATTCAAAAAAGGTCTACCAAGGATGATCGACATATTGTCGTCCTCGGGAATATCAAGAATAACAAAGTCCATTAAAATAGTAACGTTTGCAACCACAACAGGCACATCCTCACAAATACCGATGGGTATAGCCGTTAATTTATCATCCATTTGCAAAAGAGATTTCAGTAGGTGTCAACTTATTCAATTCAAGTCTATGATATAAAGAGAAATGCATAACACTAACACATGCTCCAAGATCACATAAAGCAGTTTTAACATAGTTTCTTTTAATGGAGCATGGTATAGTTGGTACTCCTGGATCTCCAAGTTTCTTTGGTATTCCACCCTTAAAAGTATAATTAGCAAGCATGGTGGTAATTTCAGCTTCCGAAATCTTTCTTTTATTTGTAACAAATACCTTCATATACTTAACATAAGGAGACATTTTCAACATATCAGTCAAACGCATACGCAAGAAGATATGGCTAATCATTTCAGCAAAGCGCACAAAATCCTCAGCATCCTTTTTCTTGGATGGCTTAGGAGGAAAGGGCATGGGTTTCTAAACCCATGGTTCTCTTTCTTTACCATGTTTCCTAGCAACGAAGTCTTTCTTATCATTATGTTGATTCTTTGATTGTGGGTTATCAAGATCAACAACAGGTTCTACCTCCATATCATTATCATTACTAGGTTCAACATAAACATGAACATCATCATTAACATTATAACTAGGTTCTTGTTCATCACCAGATTGTGTCTCAGCATCAGAAATAGAAATATCATTGGGATTCTCAGGTGTATCTATAACATGTTCACTACAAGCATGTAAATCCTATAAGTTTTCTTTTTCTTTTTATTACAAGGACTAGGTGCATCAGTATTAACTCCCTGAGAATATTGCTCAATTCTCTTAGGATGGACCTCGGGATACAAAGGTTCCTGGGTCATTTTACCACCTCTAGTCATAAATCTAACAACATTATCATTATTCTTACTATTCAACTCATTGAGCAAATCATCCCGTGCCTGAAGTACTTGTTCTACGTGATTTTTAACCATGGAAGCATGCTTGCTAATAAGCTTAAGATCATTAATAGTTCTACTCATATAATCACCCAAGCATTCAAGCATGTGAGCGTTATGTTTCAATTGTCTACTAACATAAGCATTGAAGTTTTCTTGTTTAACAATAAAATTATCAAACTCATCCAAGCATTGACTAGCAGACTTATTATGAGGACTATCACCTTCATCAAATCTATAGAGAGAGTTTCCCTCTACTACATGTGTCTGTATTTCTTCAATAGGCGGTAAATTCTTAACATCTTCAACTTTAATACCTTTTTCTTTCATAGATTTCTTTGCCTCTTGCATATCTTCAGGACTGAGAAATAGAATACCTCTTTTCTTCGGAGTTGTCTTAAGAGTTGGTTCAGGAAGTGTCCAATCATTATCATTACTCAATATATTATTCAATAGAAATTCAACTTTTTCAACAGTTCTTTCCCTGAAAACACAACCATCACAACTATCTAGGTGGTCCCTAGAAGCATTGGTTAATCCATTATAAAAGATATCAAGTATTTCATTTTTCTTGAGGGGATGATCAGGCAAAGCATTAAGTAATTGGAGAAGCCTCCCCCAACCTTGTGGGAGACTCTCTTCTTCAATTTTCACAAAGTTCAATATTTCCCTTAAGGTAGCTTGTTTCTTATGAGCAGGGTATTTTTCACAGAAGTAGTAAATCATATCCTGGGGATGGTGCACACAACCAGGAGCAAGAGAATTAAACCATAACTTAGCACCTCCCTTTAATGAGAATGGAAACAACTTAAGAATATAGTAATAGCGAATTTTTCCTCATAACTAAATAGGGTGGCTATATCATTCAATTTAGTAAGATGTGCCACAACAGTTTCAGATTCATAACCATAGAAAGGATCAGATTCAACCAAAGTAATTAACTCAGGATCGACAGAGAATTTGTAATCCTTATCAGTAACAAAGATAGGTTAAGTAGCAAATGGAGGATCATATTGCATTGTAGCATTCCAAGACTTTTCTTTCCACTTGCATAATAATTTCTTAAGATCATCTTTATCCTTACAAGCAAGAAAGTCCCTAGCTACCACTCCATCCATAACATAACCCTCGGGCATAACAGGAAGTTCATATCTAGGAGAGCTAGTCTTATCAGGTGTCTCAAAGTTTTTAGTTTCAGTTATTTCATCAGTTTCAGAAATATCATCATCTTCAGCATAATCAATAGTTATAACTCTAGCAAGATGTTCATCAAGCAATTCACCGAGTGGCACAGTTTTATCAAGCAAAGTAGTAGCATCATAAGCATCATTCATAGCAGAAGTAACATGCAGCATATCAGAATCAATAGCACGTGTAGGTGTTGCAAGCTTACTCAAAACAGAAGGTGAATCAAGTGCAGAGCTAGATGGCAGTTCCTTACCTCCCCTCGTAGTAGAGACAAAAATCTTGGTTCTAGTATATTTCAAGTTCCTCGTAGTGATCAATAGATATAAATCCCAAGTGACTCAGAGAATAGAGCGATGCTCCCAGGCAACGGCGCCAGAAAAAGTTCTTGATAACCCACAAGTATAGGGGATCGCAACAGTTTTCGAGGGTAGAGTATTCAACCCAAATTTATTGATTCGACACAAGGGGAGCCAAAGAATATTCTCAAGTATTAGCAGTTGAGTTGTCAATTCAACCACATCTTAAAGACATAATATCCGCAGCAAAGTATTTAGTAGCAAAGTAGTATGGAAGTAACGGTAACGGTGATAAAAGTGACAGTAGCAGTTTCGTAGCAATTGTAACAATGGCAATGACAAAGTAACGAAGCAAAGATCAATATGTGAAAACCTCATAGGCAATGGATCAATGATGGATAATTATATCGGATGGCATTCATCATGCAATAATTATAACCTAGGGAGACACAGAACTAGATCCAATTCATCAATATAATGTAGGCATGTATTTCGAATATAGTCAAGCGTGCTTATGGAAAAGAACTTGCATGACATCTTTTGTCCTACCCTCCCGTGCAGCGGGCTCCTAATGGAAACTAAGGGATATTGAAAGCACAAGTGCTCCCTAGGTG
Organism: Aegilops longissima; assembly: GCA_021605205.1. NCBI lineage: Eukaryota > Viridiplantae > Streptophyta > Magnoliopsida > Poales > Poaceae > Aegilops > Aegilops longissima. Next base: position 335,122,165 of record CM038677.1, read on the forward strand.
GTTTTGGTAATTAATGTCAACATATCTCTTGTTGGACTAACACTTTTATCTAGTATGTTTCAGATAAGTTCAACAATGGAGTGGCATGGACTAAAGGATGTGGGAACTCCTTCAAGATGCTAAGGACAAAGGATTGGCTCAAGCTTCAAGATCAAGACTCTTCATTTTACATTTTAGTGATCCAAGATCACATTGAGTCTATAGGAAAAGCCAATACTATCAAGGAGGGATGAGGTGTTGCTTAATGAGCCTCTTGCTTCAAGTGCTTAGTGATATGCTCCAAATACCCTCAACTACTTTCCCACTTCCACACATATGTCCTAAAACCTAAAGTCAAACTCGGCCCCACTGATTCTTCCTATCCGGCGCCACCGAGTTTGGATGTCTTAGCCACTGCCACAAACCCTAGGCAAATCGGTCTCACCGATAGGGATCTCGGTCTCACCGAGATGGGATTGTAATCTCTCTGTATATGTCCATTATCAAAATCGGTCTCGCCGAGTTTGAGCAATCGGTACTACCGAGATTACAATGCAAACTTTCTGGTTGACTCATTATCAAAATTGGTCCCACCGAGTTTGAGTAATCGGTCCAACCGAGTTTGCCTGACCAACTCTTTGGTTAGCTAATTACCAAAATCGGTCTCACCGAGTTTGTGTAATCGGTCTCACCGAGATTACGTTATGCCCTAACCCTAACCATATCGGTCCTACCGAGTTGCATTTCGGTCCCACCGAAAATCCTAACGGTCACTAGATTTGCTGAATCGGTCCGACCGAGTTTCTCAATTCGGTCCCACCGAGTTTGGTAAATTGTGTGTAACAGTTAGATTTTGTGTGGAGGCTATACCTCCACCTCCTCTTCATTCGTGGAGAGAGCCATTAGACTGAACCTACACTTCCAGCATCCTATTTCTGAGAGAGAACTACCTACTCATGTGTTGAGGCCAAGATATTCCATTCCTACCATATGAATCTTGATCTCTAGCCTTCCCCAAGTTGCTTTCCATTCAAACCCTCTTTCCACCAGATCCAAATCCTATGAGAGAGAGTTGAGTGTTGGGGAGACTATCATTTGAAGCACAAGAGCAAGGAGTTCATCATCAATGCACCAGTTGTTACTTCTTGGAGAGTGGTGTCTCCTAGATTGGCTAGGTGTCACTTGGGAGCTTCCGACAAGATTGTGGAGTTGAACCAAGGAGTTTGTAAGGGCAAGGAGATCGCCTACTTCGTGAAGATCTACCGCTAGTGAGGCAAGTCCTTCGTGGGCGACGGCTATGGTGGGATAGACAAGGTTGCTTCTTCGTGGACCCTTTGTGGACTCGCGCAACTGTTACCCTTCGTGGGTTGAAGTCTCCATCAACGTGGATGTACGATAGCACCACCTATCGGAACCACGACAAAAACATCTGTGTCTCCAATTGCGTTTGAATCCTCCAAACCCTTCCCTTTACTTTCTTGCAAGTTGCATGATTTACTTTCCGCTGCTCATATACTCTTTGCATGCTTGCTTGTTATGTATTGAAAAAGTTAAACTTGTGCCTAAACACCACTTAAACTTTAATAAGGTTAAAAACTGCAACTTTGGTACTTAGTGTCTAATCACCCCCCCCCCCTCTAGACACCTCTTCTCAAGATCCTACAAGTGGTATCAGAGCTTTGGCCTCCATTGCCTTGGTTTAATCACCATTGGAGGAAGATGGATGAGTCTACTTTGGGGAGTCTTAGACATAGAGTGCCTATTCTTGATGGAGAGTATTTTCATGAGTGGAAAAATGAGATGCTTGTAATTTTCAATCAATATCATTTGAACAAGTACATTGCTAGCCCTTGTGCACCTCATGTTGATCCTATGCATCCTACCCATGATGAGTCTATTGACATGATTAGGAATCTTAGAACTGCCGAACTTATCATTAGAGGATGGCCTAGAAACTTGATTGGATGTTTGCCTACTTTTAAGTGTGCCTATACTATATGGAAATTTCTTCAGGAACGATTTCCAAATTATTCCTTGAAAAATCTAGATGAAATTCTCCACAAGTCTATTGCTTTGAGTAAAATGAATACTAGTGATCCTATGTTTGGTGATCGTCTATTTGAGCTTACAAACCTTATGCGTGCCAAAGGAAATGTTGGTATTATTAGTGATATTATTTCCGAAGCTATAAGAATTCATAAGCAAGATCATTGTCAAACTCACTCTAACGAATTACCCTCTCTAGGATTTGATCCACCACATGACGATATTGAACATGGATACTATGATGAGGATGATGATAGTAACTTCGATCTTGATGATGCAATGAGACACTTTGGTCTTATGGCAAATCTTCGGGGATGTATGTCAGGAGGAAAGGAATGGGTTCTTGATAGTGGATGTACCGATCACATGACCGGAGATAAATACATGTTTCGTGAGCTTGCTGATAATGATAGTCCTCGAAAGTATGTCACTTTCGGTCCGCTGTATGGTGGCTCCATTCAGAATGTCATCTCACTTGATAGCTCCATTCAGAATGTCATGCTCGTTGAATCTCTTGGCTACAACTTACTTTCAGTATCTGGACTTGCTGATTTCGGTTTCAATGTCCTATTTACTGAAATTGATTGCCAAGTGTTTCGTCGAGACAATCATAAAATGGTCTTTACCGGTATCGAGAGGTGATCTATACATTGTTGATTTCACTAAAAAGGCTCAACCTAAAACTTGCGTCATTGCTAAATCCTCAAAAGGTTGGTTATGGCATAGACGATTAGGTCACGTTGGCATGAGAAACCTTGACAAGCTTATTAAAGGGAATCATATCCTTGGAGTTAACGATGTCATATTTGATAAGGATAGACTTTGCAGTGCTTGTCAAGCAGGTAAACAGGTTGGAGGAAGGAATCCCATGAAGAACATCGTGACCACAAAGAGGCCACTCGAGCTACTTCACATGGATCTCTTTGGTCCCAACTCCTACAAGAGTCTCGGTGGAAATTCTTTTGGTTTAGTTATAGTTGATGATTTTTCAAGATTTACGTGGGTGTTCTTTCTTGATGATAAATCGCAGGTTCAAAATATCTTCAAAAATTTCGCTAGAAAGGCCCAAAATCAACTTGAAGTGAAGATCAAGAAGGTTCGCAGCGACAACAGAACGGAGTTCAAGAACGCAAATGTGGACACCTTTCTTGACGAAGAAGGGATTTCACACGAGTTCTCACTACGTACACACCTCAACAAAATGGAGTTGTTGAGAGGAAGAACCGGACGCTCATCGAAATGGCGAGAACGATGCTTGATGAGTACAAGACGTCAAGCACTTTTGGGCGAAGCGGTTGAGATAGCTTGTCATGCAACAAATCGCTTGTATCTTCACAAGCTACTCGGCAAGACGGCATACGAGCTCCTCACCGGTAACAAACCCCAAGTTGGATACTTTTGACTATTCGGCTCAAAGTGCTACATTCTTGATAAGCATCGTCGTTCTAAATTTGCTCCTAAGTCTCATGAAGGTTTCCTACTAGGTTATGGCTCAAACTCTCACACTTACCGTGTCTACAACAATTTCACCCGTGTAGCGACCCGACCTCAGACGGTCAAGCCTCTGTGTTACTGTGCCATCCCTGGATCAGTATGCTGGCACACACAGTACATTAATGTATATATCAAAGTGCAATCACATGTATAAATAACGAAATGATATATACCTCATAATAATCAGCGGAAACAATCAAAGCGGGTGTGGAGTCCCATCAACGCCATCGGCAGGTTGAGTGTAGACCGTAACCCAGATCGTAACTCTTACTGTCGAGGAAATATCTGCAACATGATACGTTGCAGCCGTGTAGGTCAGTACATTGAATGTACCGCAAGATCACAACATGAGAAAACAGATGATAAAACTATACTATATGCAATATGGCTTTATGGCTCAGTATCTGAATTTTGTTTGCGTAAAAGCTGGTTTTATTTTACCTACATCAAAGGAATAAAATGAAGCCTGTACTATGGAGTTTTTTCTGTCATGACATGGTTCCGCCAACCGATGTCTCATAGCCCAAAATCATCATAAGTTGCCCACAATTAAGTTATCAATCCGGTGTTGAGAGTTCCGAAATAGATCCAAGTCCAGATGCTCAAATTGTCCGTAACCGGGGACACGGCTAATCGATTAGGTTTAAACCCTCTGCAGAGGTTTGTACACTTTACCCGCAAGATTCGATCCCTCTCTTTACGTTCTCGCACTTCAGGGTGTTTGAGAACAAGATGGCCGAAACATGGTTTTCCGAAGAGTTCCCCTGACCACTGTCCGGTGCTCATTCAATCCTACCGTAGTTCTACATCTGCTAGCACCGTCCCAGCCAGAGTCACAACTAAGTTCAACCAAGCCAGAGCCCATAATGATTTGCGGTTGCACAGGTAAGCTTCCGGGCGTGAAGTATTCTTCCGTCTCTTTGAGTCTGGGTGAAGCTTTCCGCAAGATGTCATGGCGCTTCTCCATGCATCCCGGCCAACCACTGGTTTCTCCAGGGTGCCCGTCAACCATCCTTCACCCAGTAGTGTATTGAATTCTTGTCTCGAGTCTTGAAGTCTTGAGGCCTTGAAGATGCAGTCCTTGCAGGTGCCATCATGGAGTTGTCGTCATTGACGAAATCCTTCATTCTCACACCACTCCTGAGCACTCATACCAACCCCGTCTACTATAGCGTAGCATTAAAATAAATAACGTCCCGGGCTTGGTAACAGGGTGATGGGTTCCTACCTCATGCATACTACTCAACTACAAGGATTCAATAACACTACTGAGGGGTGGTTGCAAGGGTGCCACTAAATGCAATAAATCATAGGTAAGAAAGCATGGTCAAAGTGAACTTGCCTTGTTGACGATCTTCGAAAAACTAGGGTTTCGTAGTAGCAAATCTTCGCACTCCGGAAATTCTACCGAGGCAAACAATAACTATAATAAGCACATAGCATAACATAACATAACAAAGTAACACACCAAAACCAACAAAGCAAAACCCAAAGGGAAAACTTAAAGAAAAAACAACTCAAAGTTTTCCTACTTCAAATAACAACAAAAATAGTTTTATATAAAAATTTCTTAACATCACCTAATCATGGTTTTATGTTAACTAAACAGAAAATATTTCATTAAGCAACTAGGAGCAAAAAGAATTAAATAAAAATCTATTATGAAACTCCCGGAATAAGCAAAACAAGCTTTAATTCAAATCTGATCTAACTCAATTTTTATAAATCCAAACATAGACAAATTATATATTTTTGGAAACTACAAGAAAATTGCGATCTAACGCAAAAAGACTCAACATCATTGGACTTCTAGATCAAAAGTTATAGGCTAAACAAGAATGGAACTAAATCTGTTACGGAAATAAATCTGAAAACGAAAACGGAGCTACCTGACGTGAGGCAGAGATGGCAGGAAGGAGCACGGCGATGTGGAGGGCTGCTCGGGGGGGCGAGGTCGCGGCGAGGTGGGGGTGGCGGAGGAGGGGTCGGCGCTTGGGAGGTGGCGCTGGCGCCTCAGTGCTACTCACTCTGGCGTCGGGCTCTGGTGGCGTTCTAGGCAGGAAAAGGAGGACGGTGGCGAGAAGTCTACGGGCAGGGAGGCGTGGTGATGGGAAAAATGGAGCGAGGAGAGGAGGGGTTTATAGGCGGTCTCGGGAGGCGCTGGGATGGAAAGACGAGGGAGATCGGGAAGGTGGAGATTCTGTCTCCATGGATATGGAAAGCTTCTGTAACGTGAGAGGAAATAGAGGAAGGAGATGATCTCTTGTTGGGCTAGAATAGGAAAGTGCTTAATGGGCCAGCAGGTTTTCCTAATAAAACGATTCCATTCCTATTTTTAAAATTAGGAAACTAAAACAATAAAAAGGAAATCAAATCAATTCGAATAAAGAGTTTTTATATACTAAAATTATCAGAAAAATAAAATGTAGATGTTGAGCCTTATTCCACGGCCAAAATAAAAACTTAAAAAATGTTTTCAGAAAATCCCTAAAGGCTTTATTTTTTTTGCAAATAATTTTTAAATAAAAACTTTGGTTTTCTTGGCTCAAATATTTTCAAAATGCCCCTGATTTTGGAGGGTCATTTTCCTCCGCTCTTTCTTGCTTGCAAGAATTTATTTTCGGGTATTTCTCGGGAAGAAAAATAAAAAGTAAGTGCAAATATTTGAAAGAATTAAATTGCAAAACTCCGTTCAAATTCTTTATAGTTGAAGAAGTCATATCATCTTCTCTCACTGATTTTAATAGGATGAATTTGAATTTACCGGAGAAGGGGAAAGTCATTTTATCCCCTCTCTTTCAAAAGTTTTTGAAAAGGTTCAAATTTCACTCAAGTTTAATTCACTCAAGCAAACAAACAAACAATTCAATTAATTATATTAACATTCCAAAATTTGGGATGTTACAACCCGAAAGGTTGAAGAGACAATAGTTATGAAGTTTGATGAATCTAACGGCTCACAAATAGAGCAATTGCCAATTGATGTAGGAGACAAAGATCCTTCGGAAGCAATCCAAGACTTGTCTATTGGCAAGGTTCGTCCAACGGAGGTGAAGGAGAGTACCTCGTCCGTCTAAGTGGAAGCTTCTACTTCACAACAAGGTGAACCAAGAGTTGATACGGAAGCATCCACAAGTGGGACACACCAAGATGAAGAAAACGAGGAAGTGCATCAAGATGAACGTCAGCGACCTCCTTCTCCACCACGACAAGAGAACGACAACGCCAACAATGAAGAAGGCCAAGAAGAAGAACAAGATGAAGAAGATGTTCAACGAAGACCCAAGCAAATGCTTTCACGAGTTCGAGCAAGAATTGCTAAAGACCATCCCGTCGAGCAAATCTACAATGATATTCAAACCGGGAGAATCACTCGCTCTAAAACTCGTTTAGCTAACTTTTGTGAAAACTATTCTTTCATCTCTAGCATTGAACCTATGAAGGTCAAAGAAGCATTGAAAGATCTGGATTGGATAAATGCTATGCATGAAGAGCTACACAACTTTGAGAGGAACCAAGTTTGGACATTGGTTGAGAAGCCCGACAACAACCACAACATCATCGGTACCAAATGGGTGTTTCGTAACAAGCAAGATGAAGATGGACAAGTAGTTCGCAACAAAGCACGTCTCGTCGCCCAAGGCTACACACAAGTCGAAGGTATGGACTATGGTGAGACTTACGCCCCCGTTGCTAGACTTGAGTCCATTCGCATCTTACTTGCCTATGCTAATCATCAAGATATCACCTTGTACCCAATGGACATTAAAAGTGCTTTTCTAAATGGTGAAATAGAGGAGGAAGTTTATGTTAAGCAACCTCCCGGCTTTGTCAATCCTAAGAAACCCAATCATGTTTACAAACTTCACAAAGCTCTTTATGGTCTTGAACAAGCTCCTAGAGCATGGTATAAATGCTTGACCAAGTTCCTTATTGAAAAAGGCTTTGAAATTGGGAAAATTGATTCCACACTTTTTACTAAAAGGGTTAATGGTGAACTATTTGTGTGCCAAATCTATGTTGATGATATTATATTTGGTTCAACTAACCCTCATTTTAGTGAAAAGTTTGGGAAGCTAATGTCGGAGAAGTTTGAGATGTCTATGATGAGTAAACTCAAGTTCTTTCTTGGGTTGCAAATCAAGCAAACTAAGGAAGGTACTTTTGTTTCTCAAAAGAAGTACACCAAGGACTTATTCAAGAAGTTCAATATGCAAGAATGCAAAGGTATGACTACACCCATGCCTACTAGTGGACATCTTGACTTAACCAAAGATGATGAACCGGTTGATCAAAAGGTTTATCGCTCTATGATTGGTTCATTGTTATATCTATGTGCTTCACGTCCCGATATTATGCTAAGTGTGTGCATGTGTGCACGATATCAAGCTGCTCCTAAAGAATGTCATCTTAAGGCCGTGAAAAGGATAGTGAGATACTTAATCCATACACCAAATTTTGGCATTTGGTATCCTAAGAGGGCCTCATTCGATCTTGTTGGCTATTCCGACTCGGACTATGCCGGTGACAAGGTTGATAGAAAGTCCACTTCGGGTACTTGCCAATTTCTTGGTAGATCTATTGTGTCTTGGTCCTCCAAGAAACAAAACTCATATCCTTATCCACTGCGCCAAGCGGAATACATTGCGCTGGTTCATGTTGTGCTCAATTACTTTGGATGACCCAAACTCTTAAAGATTATGGGATATATGTGAAACATGTTCCATTGCTTTGTGACAATGAAAGTGCTATCAAAATTGGTCATAATCCCGTACAACATTCTCGAACTAAGCATATTGAAGTTCGTCATCATTTCATTCGAGATCATGTTGCTAAGGGTGACATTGATCTTAAGCATGTTCGCACCGAAAAGCAATTAGCGGATATATTCACTAAACCTCTTGATGAGAAAGTGTTTTGCAGGTTAAGATGAGAATTGAACATCATTGATGCTTCAAACTTGGAGTATAAACTCCATTGGATACATGCAAGACATGAGCTTATGCCTAATCCTTGATATCTCTCCTATGATGGAAATCTTATGTCTTGGATATATTTGTATCTTGCATGTTATCTAACCCATGTAGGTACTTGGTTGAATCAAATTCCATGAGGTTGTAACCTACTCATATCTTGAGCAATCTCTACATCACCAAGTCTCTACACAAGGTGGTTGAAGCCAAGGAAGCACAAAACCATTTAAACATATCCTCTGACAAATTCTATGTTGAGCATCATGATTGTCATTGTTGGATACACAAGTGCTCTTCCTTGCACGAACTAACCCATGTAGGTAGATGGACTCAAATTCCAAGTGGTGCTCCAATATCTTGATAAGCTACATCAACCTTGAGCAACCAACACAAGTTCAACTACATGGATGACACCACCAACCAAGGTATGTTATTCCATCTTAGAGAAGCTTTACTCCAAGTCATGAGTTAAAGCAACTCGACAAGATGTGAATACATCAAGATGCTTAAATGAAAAATGGCAACCCCATTTTGAGCTTAAACGATGAGTATGACCTATGATCAAGTGATCTCACTTGACTCCTAAGTCAATATACTCTAACATAGGTGACTTTGTCGCCGACCATCTCTAGATGAAGTTCTCTTGTGTTATTTTCTGAGTTTTTGCATTTGTCTCATGCATATGTGTTTCCCCTTTCAAAAAAAAAAGAAAAAAACTTCATCTATATTTCTTTCTGTTTGCTCTGCATTTTCTGCATTCCAATTCATTGCATGTCATTCAGTAAATTCCTTGCAAATCTTTGTGAGATCTTATTAGTCCAGTGAGCTGAGGTGGCAAGTGTTTTCTCTGCGATGAACTCGGTTACACCAATTTGTTACTTTCGGTCCAACCGAAAACTTTCGGTACCACCGAAGCATACCACTCGATGCCACCGATTTCACAACAGGAAAATCAATTTGCCACTTATTCTGTGTTTCTTTTGATCCAGCTCCACTCAATGAATCTTGTCCTCTACAAGCATCACATTTTTATCATTGCTTTATGTTGTGACTCAAGGATCAAACCCATTCACGACAAATTCCAGCGGGGGAGAGAGAGCTCACATTTTTTATCAAGCCCTTCTTGGAAATTGATGTCAAAGGGGGAGAGAGAGATCACATCAAGGCTTATCATTTACAGAGAGAGATCACATCAGAGAAAGAGATCACATCTCAGAAGGAGAGAGAGATCCTTCAGGGAGAGAGAGATCTCCAGGGGGAGAGAATACTAGTAGAGAGTATTTCTCAAGGATCCCAGATGCTTGGTGTTCAAGAGGAGAGATGCCACATGTCTTCTTGAGGGGAAAGACATGTTCATATGTGCTTATTTGCATTAGCTTGCATTAGCTCTGTTCATTTATATCTTTCAGCTCTGATTTTCTGTTCCCTATCTTCTCCCAGTATCCCATGCTAGATTCAGGGGGAGCAAGACATCTAAGGGAAAGAAATCATCTAAATCCATTGCATATCTTTACTCTTGGGGACATGTCAAATCCAATGTAGTACTTAGTACTCACTCTCTACATGTCATCCCAGTCTTGGTATTCTTGTGGTTTCTTCTGTTTGCTCTGGCTAGTAGGTGCATCTGTGTTATCTAACCTTGTTTATGCAGGTTCATTCCATCCTAAGCCAACTCAAGACTACAAGGTAAGTATATGCATCACAACCATGTGTATGAGGAATTCTTGCTGATGTACATACTGTTTGCAAGAAGGACTCGTGGGCATGAAGGTATTTTCTTTAATATTCTTTGCTCTGATGCATATGGCCAAGATACATGTAACACATTGCGTGCTCTATCATGGTTATGCTATCACATGCTTCTATATTCCATATTCACATGATTGCATACATGTAGGGGGAGCCTATGCCTGTTACATGTCATTCCAAAGCTTTACTTGCTATTCTTTATATCTTTATCTAAAGCTTTGATTTATGTTGTCATCAATTACCAAAAAGGGGGAGATTGAAAGCACAAGTGCTCCCTAGGTGGTTTTGGTAATTAATGTCAACATATCTCTTGTTGGACTAACACTTTTATCTAGTATGTTTCAGATAAGTTCAACAATGGAGTGGCATGGACTAAAGGATGTGGGAACTCCTTCAAGATGCGAAGGACAAAGGATTGGCTCAAGCTTCAAGCTCAAGACTCTTCATTTTACATTTTAGTGATCCAAGATCACATTGAGTCTATCGGAAAAGCCAATACTATCAAGGAGGGATGAGGGGTTGCTTAATGAGCCTCTTTCTTCAAGTGCTTAGTGATATGCTCCAAATACCCTCAACTACTTTCCCACTTCCACACATATGTCCTAAAACCTAAAGTCAAACTCGGCCCCGCTGATTCTTCCTATCCGGCGCCACCGAGTTTGGATGTCTTAGCCACTGCCACAAACCCTTGGCAAATCGGTCTCACCGATAGGGATCTCGGTCTCACCGAGATGGGATTGTAATCTCTCTGTATATGTCCATTATCAAAATCGGTCTCGCCGAGTTTGAGCAATCGGTACTACCGAGATTACAATGCAAACTTTCTGGTTGACTCATTATCAAAATTGGTCCCACCGAGTTTGAGTAATCGGTCCAACCGAGTTTGCCTGACCAACTCTTTGGTTAGCTAATTACCAAAATCGGTCTCACCGAGTTTGTGTAATCGGTCTCACCGAGATTACGTTATGCCCTCACCCTAACCATATCGGTCCTACCGAGTTGCATTTCGGTCCCACCGAAAATCTTAACGGTCACTAGATTTGCTGAATCGGTCCGACCGAGTTTCTCAATTCGGTCCCACCGAGTTTGGTAAATTGTGTGTAACGGTTAGATTTTGTGTGGAGGCTACATATACCCCTCCACCTCCTCTTCATTCGTGGAGAGAGCCATCAGACTGAACCTACACTTCCAGCATCCTATTTCTTAGAGAGAACTACCTACTCATGTGTTGAGGCCAAGATATTCCATTCCTACCATATGAATCTTGATCTCTAGCCTTCCCCAAGTTGCTTTCCACTCAAACCCTCTTTCCACCAGATCCAAATCTTATGAGAGAGAGTTGAGTGTTGGGGAGACTATCATTTGAAGCACAAGAGCAAGGAGTTCATCATCAATGCACCATTTGTTACTTCTTGGAGAGTGGTGTCTCCTAGATTGGCTAGGTGTCACTTGGGAGCTTCTGACAAGATTGTGGAGTTGAACCAAGGAGTTTGTAAGGGCAAGGAGATCGCCTACTTCATGAAGATCTACCGCTAGTGAGGCAAGTCCTTCGTGGGCGACGGCCATGGTGGGATAGACAAGGTTGCTTCTTCGTGGACCCTTCGTGGGTGGAGCCCTCCGTGGACTAGCGCAACCGTTACCCTTCGTGGGTTGAAGTCTCCATCAACGTGGATGTATGATAGCACCACCTATCGGAACCACGACAAAAACATTTGTGTCTCCAATTGCGTTTGAATCCTCCAAACCCTTCCCTTTACTTTCTTGCAAGTTGCATGCTTTACTTTCCGCTGCTCATATACTCTTTGCATGCTTTCTTGTTATGTATTGAAAAAGTTAAACTTGTGCCTAAACTCCACTTAAACTTTAATAAGGTTAAAAAATGCAACTTTGGTACTTAGTGTCTAATCACCCCCCCCCCTCTAGACACCTCTTATCAAGATCCTACAAATATTAAGGCCTCCTTTTAATAGAGAACTGGACCAAAGCATTAGCACTTAGTGAATACATGAACTCCTCAAACTACGGTAATCACCGGAAAGAATCCCAATTATTGTCACCTTGGGGTATGCGGATCATAACCCGTAATAGGTGTCTACAACTTGCAAGATAGGATCAAGAACACAAATATATTCATGAAAACATAATAGGTTCAGATCTGAAATCATGGCACTTGGGCCCTAGTGACAAGCATTAAGCATAGCAAGGTCATAGCAACATCAATCTCAAAACATAATGGATACTAGGGAACAAACCCTAAAAAAACTAATTCGATTACATGATAAATCTCATCCAACCCATCACTGTCCAGCAAGCCTACGATGGAATTACTCACGCACGGCGGTGAGCATCATGAAATTGGTGATGGAGGAAGGTTGGTGATGATGATGGCGGCGATTTCCCCTCTCCGGAGCCCAAAACGGACTCCAAATCTGCCCTCCCGAGGAAGAACAGGAGCTGGCTGATACATCTCCGATGTATCTACTTTTCCAAACACTTTTTCCCTTGTTTTGGACTCTAACTTGCATGATTTGAATGGAACTAACCCGGACTGACGCTGTTTTCAGCAGAATTGCCATGGTATTATTTTTGTGCAGAAACTAAAGTTCTGGGAATGACCTGAAACTTCACGGAGATTATTTTTGGAAATAATAAAAATACTGTGAAGAATCAAGGCAGGGGCCCACACCCTGTCCATGAGGGTGGGGCGCTTTGCCCCTGGCGCACCCCCTGCCTCGTGGGCCCCCTAGAGCTCCACCAACCTCAACTCCAACTCTATATATTCACGTTCGGGGAGAAAAAATCAGAGAGAAGGATTCATCATGTTCTATGATACGGAACCGCCGCCAAGCCCTAATCTCTCTCGGGAGGGCTGATCTGGAGTCCGTTCGGGGCTCCGGAGAGGGGAATCCGTGGTCATCGTCATCATCAACCATCCTCCATCACCAATTTCATGATGCTCACCGCTGTGCGTGAGTAATTCCATCGTAGGCTTGCTGGACGGTGATGGGTTGGATGAGATTTATCATGTAATCGAGTTAGTTTTTTAGGGTTTGATCCCTAGTATCCACTATGTTCTAAGATTGATGTTGCTATGACTTTGCTATGCTTAATGCTTGTCACTAGGGCCCGAGTGCCATGATTTCATATCTGAACCTATTATGTTTTTATGAATATATGTGAGTTCTTGATCCTATCTTGCAAGTCTATAGTCGAGGAAACACAGCGAATCGTGTCCTCCAGTTGCATCAATGATTTGGTCAATGTGGGGTAGTGGGAAGGGGTCCTTAGGGCAAGCTTTATTGAGCTCTTTAAAATCGACACAAAGGCGCCAGGATTTGTCCTCCTTTGGCACCATAACCTAGTTTGGTAGCCAATCCGGGTGTTTGATTTCTCGAATAAACCCGGCTTAAAGTAGTTTGGCTAGCTCCTCCCCCATAGCTTGACGCTTGGGTTCGGAAAATCGCCGTAGCACTTGCTTAACTGGCTTGAACCCCTTTATTATGTTGAGGATATGTTCGGCCACTCTGCGTGGGATTCTTGGCATATCCCAAGGGTGCCAGGCAAAATTATCCCAATTCGCACACCGGAATGCTCTTAGCGTGGCGTCGATTGTCGAATCCAAACCGCACTCCAATGGCTGCTGTTTTATTAGGATCCATCGGGTGAACTTGAAATTTGACTATCTCGTCTGCTGGTTTGAAAGAAGTGGATTTTTACCTTTTGTTGAGGATTACATCATCTCTATCCACTGTTGAACACAGAGCGGTGAGCTCCTCGGCCGCAAGGGCCTCGGATAGTGCCTCGAGGGCCAGGGATGCGGTTTTGTTTTCGGCGTGGAGTGTTATGTCCGGATTACGGGCGATAGTGATAACTCCATTGGGCCCGGGCATTTTGAGCTTCATGTACCCGTAATGAGGTACGGCTTCAAAGCGTGTGAATACATCTCGCCCTAACAGGGCATTGTATCCGCTGTTGAAAGGTGCCACCTAGAAGATTAACTCTTCGGACCTGTAGTTCTCAGGCATGCTGAATACCACATCAAGTTTTATTTTTCCTGAACACCGCGCTTCTCGGCTAGGGATAATACCTCGAAAGGTTGTACTGCTCTGCTCGATGAGACTTTTGTCTATTTGTATTTTGTTGAGCGTGTCATCTTAGATGAGGTTTAATCCTCTGCCCCCGTCCATGAGCACTTTGGTAAGCAGAAAGCCATCCACAATTGGGTTTAGAACTAAGGCGGCTGTTGCTCGGACTGATCGGACCCGTGTTTCGTCAGTGGCGTTGAAATTTATCGCCATGTCATTCCAAGGGCTCATTGCGGCTACTTGATTAACTTCGGCGAGGTCACGGAGCGCCCTTTTACGACGATTATTTGAAGAAAAGGTATCGAAGACAGTAAACACATTGAGATCATTATCCTCGGAGGAGTACCTCACTAGGGTAGTGTTGGTGAGGATGGCCTCACCACTTTTAGCCACCAGCTAGAGTATCCAACACGCACGAAGGCTATGTGTTGGTTCAGAATTTGGCATCGTATGTATCTGGCAAGGCTTGTCGAGCCATTCATCAAGGACAGTCTTATGCCCTGTTAAGGGCTTAATTTTCTTGTCCGTGAAGTGATGATCAGGTGCCCAATGAGGGTGCATCCTTTTTGCCCGGTCGGTGGGTGGCTTAAAGGCCAATGGTTCCCATCGAGCTGTTAGGGCTTTCCAAGCGTTTTCCATTGCGCAATACTTCTATACTATCCAAATATGTGAAGTGCAGTACACGGCGTGGGTTGAGGGCATTGAGGATCCCTTCGTCCGTACAGTTGCGGCAAAAGACTGATACCACGTCGTCGTCGCAGCAATCTTTAATTTTCTTTTTAACGAGTAGGAATCTAGCCCAAAAGTGATGGACTGTTTCCTGAGGCTGCTGCCATATACATTAGGTCGCATATGTCCAGGGGACCGGAGTTGCTTGGATAGTATTGATTGTGGTGGGCGGGCGGGTTTAAATCTGAACCCTGACCCACTGTGGAATCTAGGTTTTAAATTTTTTTTGAGGTCACTAGCCCAGGATCCGGAGTGCCCTGGGGGTTTTAGGACCCAACGCCCGATTCTATGTTCGGAGAACAGATGGTCTCTTCACGAGGATGGATGTCAGGCTCGTAGGGCTCGGAGATCTGAACATAGTTTGTTTTTAGCATTGGAGGAGCGCTATCCTCAACTTCCTCTTCCACGGCGGTCACCAGGTGGGTGACGGGTGGGACCTGATTTCCCTTTTATCTGGTTTAAGCCCAATCAGATCGTAATGTGTTGCGACCCCTAGGGTGGTGATGCGATCTAGCAGTTTGTTTAAAGATGAGATATCTGCCTAATCCATCTTATCGACGCTTTCGGGGCTGATGCAAAGATGGTTCTTGGCAATCTGGGGGCCTGCTTTGGGCTTAACGGCCGGGCGATCGCCCATGGTGAAACTGCCGATCTGGAGGATCTACCCAGGAACTAGGGCCCCTCCAGAGGTGATTTTGTCGTTGACGACAAGGTGAGCCATCGATCCTTCTATTGAGACATAGATGAACTCTCAATGAAAGCACCAACGTCGGTGTCAAAACCGGCCGATCTCGGGTAAGGGATCCCAAACTATGCGTCTGAGGTTCGAAGGTAACAGGAGGCAGGGGACATGATGTTTACCCAGGTTCGGGCCCTCTTAATGGAGGTAATACCCTACTTCCTGCTTGATTGACTTCGATGAGTATAAGGGTTAGAAGAGTTGATCTACCTCGAGATTGTAATGGCTAAACCCTAGATGTCTAGCCAGTATGATTGTGATTGCCTCTATAGACTAAACCCTCTGGTTTATATAGACACCGGAGAGGGCAAGGGTTGTACAAAGTCGGTTTACAAAGAAAGGAAACTATACGCCTAGCCGCCAAGCTTGCTATCTACGCCAAGGGGAGTCCCATCCGGACACGGGGAAAGGCCTTCTATCTTGTACCTTCATGGCCCATTAGTCCGGCCCATGTCACATAGCCCGACCGTC